>OX421898.1:0-1200000 GCA_949128065.1 Beris chalybata
GATCGTAAAAAAGAGTAGAAAGTGATGTAGATAGAAAGTGAGGTATGTAGAAAGTGAGGGGGTAGGTCAATGGTTGGCTTCACCTCCTCGCCGCTTTAGAAATCAGACAACACTTGATGAACACCATGATGAAGTCATTGACTCGGTTGACTATGATATATTTGTCGGATGTAATGATGGTGGTTCAATACGGTGAAACAGCAAATTTTCATCACGGATTAATTTTCTGTATTGTTTTAAATACAATTTTTTATGAGGAGGTCTGTAGGTGGAACTGGCAACGAAGCAAAAAGGTTCGCAACATTCTGTCAGGACAGGTGGTCGAGCGCATAAACCCGGTATCATTCAGCAGCTAAATGGATGATCTTTCATGAAACACCAGACCTTGAGATTAGGAAATTTTCAAGGTTTTACACCTTTTAAAATATTTTTCTAAGGGTCATATATTTATGAGAAAGAATGTAGTTAGTTGTCAGATATAAGATAGCTTGAAGGTGTCCAGTTGGACAACCATACCCACTCAAAATTCTTCATTGGTACTGAAATGAGTGAATATGAAGATTCAACTCATAACAGTCCTCTGATTGTCTGAGTCCATAGCATATGTGGATTTTTTCGATTCCTTTCGATTTCGATTAAATAAGTGATTAAGTTGCAACACACAAATTGCAGCAAGTAACGTCACACGGTACAATTAGATTTAATCTGTATTATGCAAGTAATACAATCTAGTTATGAGGATAAGTCCGTAGGTGAACCTGCAGACTGGTATAAAGCCTCGCATCATTTTCTGTCAGGACAGATTTGTCGAGCAACAACCTGATATCGGTCAGTTGCTACATAGAAGTTCCTTCATGAAATTCATGATCTGTTGAATCTGATAGTTTAAAGGTTTTACACCTTCTAATTGGATTTTATTGATGGATCTCCATACTTTTGTGAAAGGGATTATGTGGAGTTCTTAGACGGTAGATATCTTGAAGGTGTCCAGTTGGACAACCAAACCCTATAATAATTTATTGCCTACCGCTCATAATCAATCGGGGAAATGAGTTTGTAAAGGAATTGCCGATGTAAACTGCCAATCATGATCTAATATATGCACTGAATATCTCCTCAAGATACTTAGAATATTTCATAGAAGCAGTGTTGTTGTCGAGTAACACATCCCAATATCCTTGAAACGTACGGGGTCAGTAGTAACCTTGAGCAGTTAGTACTGAATCACAGGAAACGGACTTATAAGTAAGTTTTTTATAGAGATCCAACTTACTTCCTTTTTTCAGTTATCTTATGGTATCATCCTAGATGACTATTGACATATCCTACATTATAATTGGATATTTATGCATTAAATATAAGATACGTTTTTTAAAGAAATTCTAACACCCACAGCCACACCGAGGGACACATCTGAATCATTCAAAACCATTATTCAGAAATCAGTTTCTAAATCATCGAGAGCTGGTATTAAATCTTAAACAGGACGATGGGCAAAAGTACACCAAGAGGGAATAACATAGGACACAATACAAATGGCAGAAAAACCCGACTACAACTCAAAGAATCGAATTTCATTTTAAAAGAAATTAAGGGAGCTTTCAGAAACCTCACAAACACAAGAGTCCCCAAATTAATGGAAATTATATCAGATGATTCAACATCTGACGACATCAATGAGGAGGAATCAATAACGACAGAGGATCTCTCAAATGAATATTTTTGGAACCATGAAGAGTTCCTGTTGGATGAGGAGATGGACGAGGTAGAAGAAGAATTGTTCTGGATAAGGGAGAGAGTAAGAAGAGAGGAAGTACTGGAGGAGCTGAATGAAAGAGTAGAGGAATGGTGGAGAGATATAGAGTAAGTCTTGTCTCTGGAATTGGATAATGTTAATTTTAATAAGATTTATTATTAGTTGTTTGTGTTTTTATCTATTTATTTATTTGCATATTAATTTTCGTTTACCTAATTTACATTTGGTCTTCCTTATAAATTTTCCTTATAGTACAAATAAATTTTTCCTTATTGTATAAGTCATTCTGATTGGTATATGCTTGTTCTCCTTGTCCGGTTTTTCTTCCTTCCTTTTCCTCCTTTTTTGCTGATGTAATTTTTCCCAATGTAGGGTTTTCATCTTATAATTTTGATGATGAGATGTTAGTAATAATGGTTTTACTGGAACGCTGAAAAGGAAGCGCTTTATTTGGATTTGTTGTTATAAGATTTCGGTTATGATTTGATGATCTTAAATCTACTTTCGTTCATTATAAGAACGTCGTTGTCTAATTAATTAATTTTTGTGACAATGAAGTGTCCAAGATTTGATTTTAAGGTGTGAAGATCTCCGACCACCGTGGATTGCTCAGCATGTGATTGTTTTGGATAGATGAATTTATTCATCGTCTGTCCAGAATAATTACATGTATCCACTAGAGTCTAGTTCAGTTATAAAAATTTGAGAAGTTTGCACATCAGTTAAGCTAAAACTGAGAGATGCTAGGTAATTAGTTTAATTTTTCCCAATCAACCTCACTTTGTTCACCTTCTGTGTGCAAAGTTAATTCATCTCAAACCTCAGTACTATGTCCTACTGATGATGATTCACTAGCAAGAATCGAAACGCGTTTAGGAAGCTAATCTTCGCCTACTGTTTTCCAATTGTGTCTATGATAAGTTTCATTTTCCATATCATGGAAAAGAGTTTTTCAATTTAGGATAGTCACATCTGAGATATCACTTGGCCATTGATTCCAGATTGACTCTTGTATACAGTCCACCAGTACTTAACTGTTCTATAGATTGAAGTTGGAGAAGGCAGAAGGTGGGAGCGTAGGCGGCTTGTCGGCTTCGCCTCCTCGCCGCTTGTTGTCTAATTCAGCAAGTAATTTATTTTAAGTTCGTTTTTTCATCCATCATCTGGTAGTGATGCAAATTGAATTTCTTAGCATATAAGAATTGATTAGGTTTATTCTTAATAAGATCTCATCTTAAGGAAAAGGTTACCACAAGTTGCCACCTTATGAAGGGTTTGGGAAGGTGAAGTAGATGGAAAGTAAAGATCGTAAAAAAGAGTAGAAAGTGATGTAGATAGAAAGTGAGGTATGTAGAAAGTGAGGGGGTAGGTCAATGGTTGGCTTCACCTCCTCGCCGCTTTAGAAATCAGACAACACTTGATGAACACCATGATGAAGTCATTGACTCGGTTGACTATGATATATTTGTCGGATGTAATGATGGTGGTTCAATACGGTGAAACAGCAAATTTTCATCACGGATTAATTTTCTGTATTGTTTTAAATACAATTTTTTATGAGGAGGTCTGTAGGTGGAACTGGCAACGAAGCAAAAAGTCTCGCAACATTCTGTCAGGACAGGTGGTCGAGCGCATAAACCCGGTATCATTCAGCAGCTAAATGGATGATCTTTCATGAAACACCAGACCTTGAGATTAGGAAATTTTCAAGGTTTTACACCTTTTAAAATATTTTTCTAAGGGTCATATATTTATGAGAAAGAATGTAGTTAGTTGTCAGATATAAGATAGCTTGAAGGTGTCCAGTTGGACAACCATACCCACTCAAAATTCTTCATTGGTACTGAAATGAGTGAATATGAAGATTCAACTCATAACAGTCCTCTGATTGTCTGAGTCCATAGCATATGTGGATTTTTTCGATTCCTTTCGATTTCGATTAAATAAGTGATTAAGTTGCAACACACAAATTGCAGCAAGTAACGTCACACGGTACAATTAGATTTAATCTGTATTATGCAAGTAATACAATCTAGTTATGAGGATAAGTCCGTAGGTGAACCTGCAGACTGGTATAAAGCCTCGCATCATTTTCTGTCAGGACAGATTTGTCGAGCAACAACCTGATATCGGTCAGTTGCTACATAGAAGTTCCTTCATGAAATTCATGATCTGTTGAATCTGATAGTTTAAAGGTTTTACACCTTCTAATTGGATTTTATTGATGGATCTCCATACTTTTGTGAAAGGGATTATGTGGAGTTCTTAGACGGTAGATATCTTGAAGGTGTCCAGTTGGACAACCAAACCCTATAATAATTTATTGCCTACCGCTCATAATCAATCGGGGAAATGAGTTTGTAAAGGAATTGCCGATGTAAACTGCCAATCATGATCTAATATATGCACTGAATATCTCCTCAAGATACTTAGAATATTTCATAGAAGCAGTGTTGTTGTCGAGTAACACATCCCAATATCCTTGAAACGTACGGGGTCAGTAGTAACCTTGAGCAGTTAGTACTGAATCACAGGAAACGGACTTATAAGTAAGTTTTTTATAGAGATCCAACTTACTTCCTTTTTTCAGTTATCTTATGGTATCATCCTAGATGACTATTGACATATCCTACATTATAATTGGATATTTATGCATTAAATATAAGATACGTTTTTTAAAGAAATTCTAACACCCACAGCCACACCGAGGGACACATCTGAATCATTCAAAACCATTATTCAGAAATCAGTTTCTAAATCATCGAGAGCTGGTATTAAATCTTAAACAGGACGATGGGCAAAAGTACACCAAGAGGGAATAACATAGGACACAATACAAATGGCAGAAAAACCCGACTACAACTCAAAGAATCGAATTTCATTTTAAAAGAAATTAAGGGAGCTTTCAGAAACCTCACAAACACAAGAGTCCCCAAATTAATGGAAATTATATCAGATGATTCAACATCTGACGACATCAATGAGGAGGAATCAATAACGACAGAGGATCTCTCAAATGAATATTTTTGGAACCATGAAGAGTTCCTGTTGGATGAGGAGATGGACGAGGTAGAAGAAGAATTGTTCTGGATAAGGGAGAGAGTAAGAAGAGAGGAAGTACTGGAGGAGCTGAATGAAAGAGTAGAGGAATGGTGGAGAGATATAGAGTAAGTCTTGTCTCTGGAATTGGATAATGTTAATTTTAATAAGATTTATTATTAGTTGTTTGTGTTTTTATCTATTTATTTATTTGCATATTAATTTTCGTTTACCTAATTTACATTTGGTCTTCCTTATAAATTTTCCTTATAGTACAAATAAATTTTTCCTTATTGTATAAGTCATTCTGATTGGTATATGCTTGTTCTCCTTGTCCGGTTTTTCTTCCTTCCTTTTCCTCCTTTTTTGCTGATGTAATTTTTCCCAATGTAGGGTTTTCATCTTATAATTTTGATGATGAGATGTTAGTAATAATGGTTTTACTGGAACGCTGAAAAGGAAGCGCTTTATTTGGATTTGTTGTTATAAGATTTCGGTTATGATTTGATGATCTTAAATCTACTTTCGTTCATTATAAGAACGTCGTTGTCTAATTAATTAATTTTTGTGACAATGAAGTGTCCAAGATTTGATTTTAAGGTGTGAAGATCTCCGACCACCGTGGATTGCTCAGCATGTGATTGTTTTGGATAGATGAATTTATTCATCGTCTGTCCAGAATAATTACATGTATCCACTAGAGTCTAGTTCAGTTATAAAAATTTGAGAAGTTTGCACATCAGTTAAGCTAAAACTGAGAGATGCTAGGTAATTAGTTTAATTTTTCCCAATCAACCTCACTTTGTTCACCTTCTGTGTGCAAAGTTAATTCATCTCAAACCTCAGTACTATGTCCTACTGATGATGATTCACTAGCAAGAATCGAAACGCGTTTAGGAAGCTAATCTTCGCCTACTGTTTTCCAATTGTGTCTATGATAAGTTTCATTTTCCATATCATGGAAAAGAGTTTTTCAATTTAGGATAGTCACATCTGAGATATCACTCGGCCATTGATTCCAGATTGACTCTTGTATACAGTCCACCAGTACTTAACTGTTCTATAGATTGAAGTTGGAGAAGGCAGAAGGTGGGAGCGTAGGCGGCTTGTCGGCTTCGCCTCCTCGCCGCTTGTTGTCTAATTCAGCAAGTAATTTAATTTAAGTTCGTTTTTTCATCCATCATCTGGTAGTGATGCAAATTGAATTTCTTAGCATATAAGAATTGATTAGGTTTATTCTTAATAAGATCTCATCTTAAGGAAAAGGTTACCACAAGTTGCCACCTTATGAAGGGTTTGGGAAGGTGAAGTAGATGGAAAGTAAAGATCGTAAAAAAGAGTAGAAAGTGATGTAGATAGAAAGTGAGGTATGTAGAAAGTGAGGGGGTAGGTCAATGGTTGGCTTCACCTCCTCGCCGCTTTAGAAATCAGACAACACTTGATGAACACCATGATGAAGTCATTGACTCGGTTGACTATGATATATTTGTCGGATGTAATGATGGTGGTTCAATACGGTGAAACAGCAAATTTTCATCACGGATTAATTTTCTGTATTGTTTTAAATACAATTTTTTATGAGGAGGTCTGTAGGTGGAACTGGCAACGAAGCAAAAAGTCTCGCAACATTCTGTCAGGACAGGTGGTCGAGCGCATAAACCCGGTATCATTCAGCAGCTAAATGGATGATCTTTCATGAAACACCAGACCTTGAGATTAGGAAATTTTCAAGGTTTTACACCTTTTAAAATATTTTTCTAAGGGTCATATATTTATGAGAAAGAATGTAGTTAGTTGTCAGATATAAGATAGCTTGAAGGTGTCCAGTTGGACAACCATACCCACTCAAAATTCTTCATTGGTACTGAAATGAGTGAATATGAAGATTCAACTCATAACAGTCCTCTGATTGTCTGAGTCCATAGCATATGTGGATTTTTTCGATTCCTTTCGATTTCGATTAAATAAGTGATTAAGTTGCAACACACAAATTGCAGCAAGTAACGTCACACGGTACAATTAGATTTAATCTGTATTATGCAAGTAATACAATCTAGTTATGAGGATAAGTCCGTAGGTGAACCTGCAGACTGGTATAAAGCCTCGCATCATTTTCTGTCAGGACAGATTTGTCGAGCAACAACCTGATATCGGTCAGTTGCTAAATAGAAGTTCCTTCATGAAATTCATGATCTGTTGAATCTGATAGTTTAAAGGTTTTACACCTTCTAATTGGATTTTATTGATGGATCTCCATACTTTTGTGAAAGGGATTATGTGGAGTTCTTAGACGGTAGATATCTTGAAGGTGTCCAGTTGGACAACCAAACCCTATAATAATTTATTGCCTACCGCTCATAATCAATCGGGGAAATGAGTTTGTAAAGGAATTGCCGATGTAAACTGCCAATCATGATCTAATATATGCACTGAATATCTCCTCAAGATACTTAGAATATTTCATAGAAGCAGTGTTGTTGTCGAGTAACACATCCCAATATCCTTGAAACGTACGGGGTCAGTAGTAACCTTGAGCAGTTAGTACTGAATCACAGGAAACGGACTTATAAGTAAGTTTTTTATAGAGATCCAACTTACATCCTTTTTTCAGTTATCTTATGGTATCATCCTAGATGACTATTGACATATCCTACATTATAATTGGATATTTATGCATTAAATATAAGATACGTTTTTTAAAGAAATTCTAACACCCACAGCCACACCGAGGGACACATCTGAATCATTCAAAACCATTATTCAGAAATCAGTTTCTAAATCATCGAGAGCTGGTATTAAATCTTAAACAGGACGATGGGCAAAAGTACACCAAGAGAGAATAACATAGGACACAATACAAATGGCAGAAAAACCCGACTACAACTCAAAGAATCGAATTTCCTTAGAACAACGCACTGGTGTTGTTCATTTTCAATTTGTGCAACATGAAACTCTTTTTGTGCAATTTTGATTTTTGAGTTAGCGCTTTGAAACCTAAAAAACTCGTATAGATTAGCTTAGAACAACGCACTGGTGTTGTTCATTTTCAATTTGTGCAACACGAAACTCTGATTTTTGAGTTAGCGCTTTGAAACCTAAAAAACTCGTATAGATTAGCTTAGGTCAACGCACTGGTGTTGTTCATTTTCAATTTGTGCAACATGAAACTCTCTTTGTGCAATTTTGATTTTTGAGTTAGCGCTTTGAAACCTAAAAAACTCGTATAGATTAGCTTAGAACAACGCACTGGTGTTGTTCATTTTCAATTTGTGCAACATGAAACACTGATTTTTGAGTTAGCGCTTTGAAACCTAAAAAACTCGTATAGATTAGCTTAGAACAACGCACTGGTGTTGTTCATTTTCAATTTGTGCAACATGAAACTCTCTTTGTGCAATTTTGATTTTTGAGTTAGCGCTTTGAAACCTAAAAAACTCGTATAGATTAGCTTAGAACAACGCACTGGTGTTGTTCATTTTCAATTTGTGCAACATGAAACTCTTTTTGTGCAATTTTGATTTTTGAGTTAGCGCTTTGAAACCTAAAAAACTCGTATAGATTAGCTTAGAACAACGCACTGGTGTTGTTCATTTTCAATTTGTGCAACACGAAACTCTGATTTTTGAGTTAGCGCTTTGAAACCTAAAAAACTCGTATAGATTAGCTTAGAACAACGCACTGGTGTTGTTCATTTTCAATTTGTGCAACATGAAACTCTCTTTGTGCAATTTTGATTTTTGAGTTAGCGCTTTGAAACCTAAAAAACTCGTATAGATTAAATTAGAACAACGCACTGGTGTTGTTCATTTTCAATTTGTGCAACATGAAACTCTTTTTGTGCAATTTTGATTTTTGAGTTAGCGCTTTGAAACCTAAAAAACTCGTATAGATTAGCTTAGAACAACGCACTGGTGTTGTTCATTTTCAATTTGTGCAACACGAAACTCTGATTTTTGAGTTAGCGCTTTGAAACCTAAAAAACTCGTATAGATTAGCTTAGGTCAACGCACTGGTGTTGTTCATTTTCAATTTGTGCAACATGAAATTCTCTTTGTGCAATTTTTATTTTTGAGTTAGCGCTTTGAAACCTAAAAAACTCGTATAGATTAGCTTAGAACAACGCACTGGTGTTGTTCATTTTCAATTTGTGCAACACGAAACTCTGATTTTTGAGTTAGCGCTTTGAAACCTAAAAAACTCGTATAGATTAGCTTAGAAGAACGCACTGGTGTTGTTCATATTCAATTTGTGCAACATGAAACTCTCTTTGTGCAATTTTGATTTTTGAGTTAGCGCTTTGAAACCTAAAAAACTCGTATAGATTAGCTTAGAACAACGCACTGGTGCTGTTCATTTTCAATTTGTGCAACATGAAACTCTCTTTGTGCAATTTTGATTTTTGAGTTAGCGCTTTGAAACCTAAAAAACTCGTATAGATTAGCTTAGAACAACGCACTGGTGTTGTTCATTTTTAATTTGTGCAACATGAAACTCTCTTTGTGCAATTTTGATTTTTGAGTTAGCGCTTTGAAACCTAAAAAACTCGTATAGATTAGCTTAGAACAACGCACTGGTGTTGTTCATTTTCAATTTGTGCAACATGAAACTCTGATTTTTGAGTTAGCGCTTTGAAACCTAAAAAACTCGTATAGATTAGCTTAGAACAACGCACTGGTGTTGTTCATTTTCAATTTGTGCAACATGAAACTCTTTTTGTGCAATTTTGATTTTTGAGTTAGCGCTTTGAAACCTAAAAAACTCGTAAAGATTAGCTTAGAACAACGCACTGGTGTTGTTCATTTTCAATTTGTGCAACATGAAACTCTGATTTTTGAGTTAGCGCTTTGAAACCTAAAAAACTCGTATAGATTAGCTTAGAACAACGCACTGGTGTTGTTCATTTTCAATTTGTGCAACATGAAACTCTCTTTGTGCAATTTTGATTTTTGAGTTAGCGCTTTGAAACCTAAAAAACTCGTATAGATTAGTTTAGAACAACGCACTGGTGTTGTTCATTTTCAATTTGTGCAACATGAAACTCTCTTTGTGCAATTTTGATTTTTGAGTTAGCGCTTTGAAACCTAAAAAACTCGTATAGATTAGCTTAGAACAACGCACTGGTGTTGTTCATTTTCAATTTGTGCAACATGAAACTCTGATTTTTGAGTTAGCGCTTTGAAACCTAAAAAACTCGTATAGATTAGCTTAGAACAACGCACTGGTGTTGTTCATTTTCAATTTGTGCAACATGAAACTCTCTTTGTGCAATTTTGATTTTTGAGTTAGCGCTTTGAAACCTAAAAAACTCGTATAGATAAGCTTAGAACAACGCACTGGTGTTGTTCATTTTCAATTTGTGCAACATGAAACTCTTTTTGTGCAATTTTGATTTTTGAGTTAGCGCTTTGAAACCTAAAAAACTCGTATAGATTAGCTTAGAACAACGCACTGGTGTTGTTCATTTTCAATTTGTGCAACACGAAACTCTGATTTTTGAGTTAGCGCTTTGAAACCTAAAAAACTCGTATAGATTATCTTAGAACAACGCACTGGTGTTGTTCATTTTCAATTTGTGCAACATGAAACTCTCTTTGTGCAATTTTGATTTTTGAGTTAGCGCTTTGAAACCTAAAAAACTCGTATAGATTAGCTTAGAACAACGCACTGGTGTTGTTCATTTTCAATTTGTGCAACATGAAACTCTTTTTGTGCAATTTTGATTTTTGAGTTAGCGCTTTGAAACCTAAAAAACTCGTATAGACTAGCTTAGAACAACGCACTGGTGTTGTTCATTTTCAATTTGTGCAACACGAAACTCTGATTTTTGAGTTAGCGCTTTGAAACCTAAAAAACTCGTATAGATTAGCTTAGATCAACGCACTGGTGTTGTTCATTTTCAATTTGTGCAACATGAAACTCTCTTTGTGCAATTTTGATTTTTGAGTTAGCGCTTTGAAACCTAAAAAACTCGTATAGATTAGCTTAGAACAACGCACTGGTGTTGTTCATTTTCAATTTGTGCAACATGAAACTCTTTTTGTGCAATTTTGATTTTTGAGTTAGCGCTTTGAAACCTAAAAAACTCGTATAGATTAGCTTAGAACAACGCACTGGTGTTGTTCATTTTCAATTTGTGCAACACGAAACTCTGATTTTTGAGTTAGCGCTTTGAAACCTAAAAAACTCGTATAGATTAGCTTAGAAGAAAGCACTGGTGTTGTTCATATTCAATTTGTGCAACATGAAACTCTGTGCAATTTTGATTTTTGAGTTAGCGCTTTGAAACCTAAAAAACTCGTATAGATTAGCTTAGAACAACGAACTGGTGTTGTTCATTTTCAATTTGTGCAACATGAAACTCTCTTTGTGCAATTTTGATTTTTGAGTTAGCGCTTTGAAACCTAAAAAACTCGTATAGATTAGCTTAGAACAACGCACTGGTGTTGTTCATTTTTAATTTGTGCAACATAAAACTCTCTTTGTGCAATTTTGATTTTTGAGTTAGCGCTTTGAAACCTAAAAAACTCGTATAGATTAGCTTAGAACAACGCACTGGTGTTGTTCATTTTCAATTTGTGCAACATGAAACTCTGATTTTTGAGTTAGCGCTTTGAAACCTAAAAAACTCGTATATATTAGCTTAGAACAACGCACTGGTGTTGTTCATTTTCAATTTGTGCAACATGAAACTCTTTTTGTGCAATTTTGATTTTTGAGTTAGCGCTTTGAAACCTAAAAAACTCGTAAAGATTAGCTTAGAACAACGCACTGGTGTTGTTCATTTTCAATTTGTGCAACATGAAACTCTGATTTTTGAGTTAGTTTTCAATTTGTGCAACACGAAACTCTGATTTTTGAGTTAGCGCTTTGAAACCTAAAAAACTCGTATAGATTAGCTTAGAACAACGCACTGGTGTTGTTCATTTTCAATTTGTGCAACATGAAACTCTCTTTGTGCAATTTTGATTTTTGAGTTAGCGCTTTGAAACCTAAAAAACTCGTATTTGAAACCTAAAAAACTCGTATAGATTAGTTTAGAAAAACGCACTGGTGTTGTTCATTTTCAATTTGTGCAACATGAAACTCTCTTTGTGCAATTTTGATTTTTGAGTTAGCGCTTTGAAACCTAAAAAACTCGTATAGATTAGCTTAGAACAACGCACTGGTGTTGTTCATTTTCAATTTGTGCAACACGAAACTCTGATTTTTGAGTTAGCGCTTTGAAACCTAAAAAACTCGTATAGATTAGCTTAGAACAACGCACTGGTGTTGTTCATTTTCAATTTGTGCAACATGAAACTCTCTTTGTGCAATTTTGATTTTTGAGTTAGCGCTTTGAAACCTAAAAAACTCGTATAGATTAGCTTAGAACAACGCACTGGTGTTGTTCATTTTCAATTTGTGCAACATGAAACTCTTTTTGTGCAATTTTGATTTTTGAGTTAGCGCTTTGAAACCTAAAAAACTCGTATAGATTAGCTTAGAACAACGCACTGGTGTTGTTCATTTTCAATTTGTGCAACACGAAACTCTGATTTTTGAGTTAGCGCTTTGAAACCTAAAAAACTCGTATAGATTAGCTTAGATCAACGCACTGGTGTTGTTCATTTTCAATTTGTGCAACATGAAACTCTCTTTGTGCTATTTTGATTTTTGAGTTAGCGCTTTGAAACCTAAAAAACTCGTATAGATTAGTTTAGAACAACGCACTGGTGTTGTTCATTTTCAATTTGTGCAACATGAAACTCTCTTTGTGCAATTTTGATTTTTGAGTTAGCGCTTTGAAACCTAAAAAACTCGTATAGATTAGCTTAGAACAACGCACTGGTGTTGTTCATTTTCAATTTGTGCAACACGAAACTCTGATTTTTGAGTTAGCGCTTTGAAACCTAAAAAACTCGTATAGATTAGCTTAGGTCAACGCACTGGTGTTGTTCATTTTCAATTTGTGCAACATGAAACTCTCTTTGTGCAATTTTGATTTTTGAGTTAGCGCTTTGAAACCTAAAAAACTCGTATAGATTAGCTTAGAACAACGCACTGGTGTTGTTCATTTTCAATTTGTGCAACATGAAACTCTTTTTGTGCAATTTTGATTTTTGAGTTAGCGCTTTGAAACCTAAAAAACTCGTATAGATTAGCTTAGAACAACGCACTGGTGTTGTTCATTTTCAATTTGTGCAACACGAAACTCTGATTTTTGAGTTAGCGCTTTGAAACCTAAAAAACTCGTATAGATTAGCTTAGAACAACGCACTGGTGTTGTTCATTTTCAATTTGTGCAACATGAAACTCTCTTTGTGCAATTTTGATTTTTGAGTTAGCGCTTTGAAACCTAAAAAACTCGTATAGATTAGCTTAGAACAACGCACTGGTGTTGTTCATTTTCAATTTGTGCAACACGAAACTCTGATTTTTGAGTTAGCGCTTTGAAACCTAAAAAACTCGTATAGATTAGCTTAGGTCAACGCACTGGTGTTGTTCATTTTCAATTTGTGCAACATGAAATTCTCTTTGTGCAATTTTGATTTTTGAGCTAGCGCTTTGAAACCTAAAAAACTCGTATAGATTAGCTTAGAACAACGCACTGGTGTTGTTCATTTTCAATTTGTGCAACACGAAACTCTGATTTTTGAGTTAGCGCTTTGAAACCTAAAAAACTCGTATAGATTAGCTTAGAAGAACGCACTGGTGTTGTTCATATTCAATTTGTGCAACATAAAACTCTCTTTGTGCAATTTTGATTTTTGAGTTAGCGCTTTGAAACCTAAAAAACTCGTATAGATTAGCTTAGAACAACGCACTGGTGCTGTTCATTTTCAATTTGTGCAACATGAAACTCTCTTTGTGCAATTTTGATTTTTGAGTTAGCGCTTTGAAACCTAAAAAACTCGTAAAGATTAGTTTAGAACAACGCACTGGTGTTGTTCATTTTCAATTTGTGCAACATGAAACTCTGATTTTTGAGTTAGCGCTTTGAAACCTAAAAAACTCGTATAGATTAGCTTAGAACAACGCACTGGTGTTGTTCATTTTCAATTTGTGCAACATGAAACTCTTTTTGTGCAATTTTGATTTTTGAGTTAGCGCTTTGAAACCTAAAAAACTCGTAAAGATTAGCTTAGAACAACGCACTGGTGTTGTTCATTTTCAATTTGTGCAACATGAAACTCTGATTTTTGAGTTAGCGCTTTGAAACCTAAAAAACTCGTATAGATTAGCTTAGAACAACGCACTGGTGTTGTTCATTTTCAATTTGTGCAACACGAAACTCTGATTTTTGAGTTAGCGCTTTGAAACCTAAAAAACTCGTATAGATTAGCTTAGAACAACGCACTGGTGTTGTTCATTTTCAATTTGTGCAACATGAAACTCTCTTTGTGCAATTTTGATTTTTGAGTTAGCGCTTTGAAACCTAAAAAACTCGTATAGATTAGCTTAGAACAACGCACTGGTGTTGTTCATTTTCAATTTGTGCAACACGAAACTCTGATTTTTGAGTTAGCGCTTTGAAACCTAAAAAACTCGTATAGATTAGCTTAGGTCAACGCACTGGTGTTGTTCATTTTCAATTTGTGCAACATGAAATTCTCTTTGTGCAATTTTGATTTTTGAGTTAGCGCTTTGAAACCTAAAAAACTCGTATAGATTAGCTTAGAACAACGCACTATTGTTGTTCATTTTCAATTTGTGCAACACGAAACTCTGATTTTTGAGTTAGCGCTTTGAAACCTAAAAAACTCGTATAGATTAGCTTAGAAGAACGCACTGGTGTTGTTCATATTCAATTTGTGCAACATGAAACTCTCTTTGTGCAATTTTGATTTTTGAGTTAGCGCTTTGAAACCTAAAAAACTCGTATAGATTAGCTTAGAACAACGCACTGGTGCTGTTCATTTTCAATTTGTGCAACATGAAACTCTCTTTGTGCAATTTTGATTTTTGAGTTAGCGCTTTGAAACCTAAAAAACTCGTAAAGATTAGCTTAGAACAACGCACTGGTGTTGTTCATTTTCAATTTGTGCAACATGAAACTCTGATTTTTGAGTTAGCGCTTTGAAACCTAAAAAACTCGTATAGATTAGCTTAGAACAACGCACTGGTGTTGTTCATTTTCAATTTGTGCAACATGAAACTCTTTTTGTGCAATTTTGATTTTTGAGTTAGCGCTTTGAAACCTAAAAAACTCGTAAAGATTAGCTTAGAACAACGCACTGGTGTTGTTCATTTTCAATTTGTGCAACATGAAACTCTGATTTTTGAGTTAGCGCTTTGAAACCTAAAAAACTCGTATAGATTAGCTTAGAACAACGCACTGGTGTTGTTCATTTTCAATTTGTGCAACATGAAACTCTGATTTTTGAGTTAGCGCTTTGAAACCTAAAAAACTCGTATAGATTAGCTTAGAACGCCGCACTGGTGTTGTTCATTTTCAATTTGTGCAACATGAAACTCTCTTTGTGCAATTTTGATTTTTGAGTTAGCGCTTTGAAACCTAAAAAACTCGTATAGATTAGCTTAGAACAACGCACTGGTGCTGTTCATTTTCAATTTGTGCAACATGAAACTCTCTTTGTGCAATTTTGATTTTTGAGTTAGCGCTTTGAAACCTAAAAAACTCGTAAAGATTAGCTTAGAACAACGCACTGGTGTTGTTCATTTTCAATTTGTGCAACATGAAACTCTGATTTTTGAGTTAGCGCTTTGAAACCTAAAAAACTCGTATAGATTAGCTTAGAACAACGCACTGGTGTTGTTCATTTTCAATTTGTGCAACATGAAACTCTTTTTGTGCAATTTTGATTTTTGAGTTAGCGCTTTGAAACCTAAAAAACTCGTATAGATTAGCTTAGAACAACGCACTGGTGTTGTTCATTTTCAATTTGTGCAACATGAAACTCTTATTTTTGAGTTAGCGCTTTGAAACCTAAAAAACTCGTATAGATTAGCTTAGAACAACGCACTGGTGTTGTTCATTTTCAATTTGTGCAACATGAAACTCTCTTTGTGCAATTTTGATTTTTGAGTTAGCGCTTTGAAACCTAAAAAACTCGTATAGATTAGCTTAGAACAACGAACTGGTGTTGTTCATTTTCAATTTGTGCAACATGAAACTCTCTTTGTGCAATTTTGATTTTTGAGTTAGCGCTTTGAAACCTAAAAAACTCGTATAGATTAGCTTAGAACAACGCACTGGTGTTGTTCATTTTTAATTTGTGCAACATAAAACTCTCTTTGTGCAATTTTGATTTTTGAGTTAGCGCTTTGAAACCTAAAAAACTCGTATAGATTAGCTTAGAACAACGCACTGGTGTTGTTCATTTTCAATTTGTGCAACATGAAACTCTGATTTTTGAGTTAGCGCTTTGAAACCTAAAAAACTCGTATATATTAGCTTAGAACAACGCACTGGTGTTGTTCATTTTCAATTTGTGCAACATGAAACTCTTTTTGTGCAATTTTGATTTTTGAGTTAGCGCTTTGAAACCTAAAAAACTCGTAAAGATTAGCTTAGAACAACGCACTGGTGTTGTTCATTTTCAATTTGTGCAACATGAAACTCTGATTTTTGAGTTAGTTTTCAATTTGTGCAACACGAAACTCTGATTTTTGAGTTAGCGCTTTGAAACCTAAAAAACTCGTATAGATTAGCTTAGAAGAAAGCACTGGTGTTGTTCATATTCAATTTGTGCAACATGAAACTCTGTGCAATTTTGATTTTTGAGTTAGCGCTTTGAAACCTAAAAAACTCGTATAGATTAGCTTAGAACAACGAACTGGTGTTGTTCATTTTCAATTTGTGCAACATGAAACTCTCTTTGTGCAATTTTGATTTTTGAGTTAGCGCTTTGAAACCTAAAAAACTCGTATAGATTAGCTTAGAACAACGCACTGGTGTTGTTCATTTTTAATTTGTGCAACATAAAACTCTCTTTGTGCAATTTTGATTTTTGAGTTAGCGCTTTGAAACCTAAAAAACTCGTATAGATTAGCTTAGAACAACGCACTGGTGTTGTTCATTTTCAATTTGTGCAACATGAAACTCTGATTTTTGAGTTAGCGCTTTGAAACCTAAAAAACTCGTATATATTAGCTTAGAACAACGCACTGGTGTTGTTCATTTTCAATTTGTGCAACATGAAACTCTTTTTGTGCAATTTTGATTTTTGAGTTAGCGCTTTGAAACCTAAAAAACTCGTAAAGATTAGCTTAGAACAACGCACTGGTGTTGTTCATTTTCAATTTGTGCAACATGAAACTCTGATTTTTGAGTTAGTTTTCAATTTGTGCAACACGAAACTCTGATTTTTGAGTTAGCGCTTTGAAACCTAAAAAACTCGTATAGATTAGCTTAGAACAACGCACTGGTGTTGTTCATTTTCAATTTGTGCAACATGAAACTCTCTTTGTGCAATTTTGATTTTTGAGTTAGCGCTTTGAAACCTAAAAAACTCGTATTTGAAACCTAAAAAACTCGTATAGATTAGTTTAGAAAAACGCACTGGTGTTGTTCATTTTCAATTTGTGCAACATGAAACTCTCTTTGTGCAATTTTGATTTTTGAGTTAGCGCTTTGAAACCTAAAAAACTCGTATAGATTAGCTTAGAACAACGCACTGGTGTTGTTCATTTTCAATTTGTGCAACACGAAACTCTGATTTTTGAGTTAGCGCTTTGAAACCTAAAAAACTCGTATAGATTAGCTTAGAACAACGCACTGGTGTTGTTCATTTTCAATTTGTGCAACATGAAACTCTCTTTGTGCAATTTTGATTTTTGAGTTAGCGCTTTGAAACCTAAAAAACTCGTATAGATTAGCTTAGAACAACGCACTGGTGTTGTTCATTTTCAATTTGTGCAACATGAAACTCTTTTTGTGCAATTTTGATTTTTGAGTTAGCGCTTTGAAACCTAAAAAACTCGTATAGATTAGCTTAGAACAACGCACTGGTGTTGTTCATTTTCAATTTGTGCAACACGAAACTCTGATTTTTGAGTTAGCGCTTTGAAACCTAAAAAACTCGTATAGATTAGCTTAGATCAACGCACTGGTGTTGTTCATTTTCAATTTGTGCAACATGAAACTCTCTTTGTGCTATTTTGATTTTTGAGTTAGCGCTTTGAAACCTAAAAAACTCGTATAGATTAGTTTAGAACAACGCACTGGTGTTGTTCATTTTCAATTTGTGCAACATGAAACTCTCTTTGTGCAATTTTGATTTTTGAGTTAGCGCTTTGAAACCTAAAAAACTCGTATAGATTAGCTTAGAACAACGCACTGGTGTTGTTCATTTTCAATTTGTGCAACACGAAACTCTGATTTTTGAGTTAGCGCTTTGAAACCTAAAAAACTCGTATAGATTAGCTTAGGTCAACGCACTGGTGTTGTTCATTTTCAATTTGTGCAACATGAAACTCTCTTTGTGCAATTTTGATTTTTGAGTTAGCGCTTTGAAACCTAAAAAACTCGTATAGATTAGCTTAGAACAACGCACTGGTGTTGTTCATTTTCAATTTGTGCAACATGA
Organism: Beris chalybata; assembly: GCA_949128065.1. Lineage (NCBI taxonomy): Eukaryota > Metazoa > Arthropoda > Insecta > Diptera > Stratiomyidae > Beris > Beris chalybata. The sequence goes on from OX421898.1 coordinate 18,325, forward strand.
AACTCTTTTTGTGCAATTTTGATTTTTGAGTTAGCGCTTTGAAACCTAAAAAACTCGTATAGATTAGCTTAGAACAACGCACTGGTGTTGTTCATTTTCAATTTGTGCAACACGAAACTCTGATTTTTGAGTTAGCGCTTTGAAACCTAAAAAACTCGTATAGATTAGCTTAGAACAACGCACTGGTGTTGTTCATTTTCAATTTGTGCAACATGAAACTCTCTTTGTGCAATTTTGATTTTTGAGTTAGCGCTTTGAAACCTAAAAAACTCGTATAGATTAGCTTAGAACAACGCACTGGTGTTGTTCATTTTCAATTTGTGCAACACGAAACTCTGATTTTTGAGTTAGCGCTTTGAAACCTAAAAAACTCGTATAGATTAGCTTAGGTCAACGCACTGGTGTTGTTCATTTTCAATTTGTGCAACATGAAATTCTCTTTGTGCAATTTTGATTTTTGAGCTAGCGCTTTGAAACCTAAAAAACTCGTATAGATTAGCTTAGAACAACGCACTGGTGTTGTTCATTTTCAATTTGTGCAACACGAAACTCTGATTTTTGAGTTAGCGCTTTGAAACCTAAAAAACTCGTATAGATTAGCTTAGAAGAACGCACTGGTGTTGTTCATATTCAATTTGTGCAACATAAAACTCTCTTTGTGCAATTTTGATTTTTGAGTTAGCGCTTTGAAACCTAAAAAACTCGTATAGATTAGCTTAGAACAACGCACTGGTGCTGTTCATTTTCAATTTGTGCAACATGAAACTCTCTTTGTGCAATTTTGATTTTTGAGTTAGCGCTTTGAAACCTAAAAAACTCGTAAAGATTAGTTTAGAACAACGCACTGGTGTTGTTCATTTTCAATTTGTGCAACATGAAACTCTGATTTTTGAGTTAGCGCTTTGAAACCTAAAAAACTCGTATAGATTAGCTTAGAACAACGCACTGGTGTTGTTCATTTTCAATTTGTGCAACATGAAACTCTTTTTGTGCAATTTTGATTTTTGAGTTAGCGCTTTGAAACCTAAAAAACTCGTAAAGATTAGCTTAGAACAACGCACTGGTGTTGTTCATTTTCAATTTGTGCAACATGAAACTCTGATTTTTGAGTTAGCGCTTTGAAACCTAAAAAACTCGTATAGATTAGCTTAGAACAACGCACTGGTGTTGTTCATTTTCAATTTGTGCAACACGAAACTCTGATTTTTGAGTTAGCGCTTTGAAACCTAAAAAACTCGTATAGATTAGCTTAGAACAACGCACTGGTGTTGTTCATTTTCAATTTGTGCAACATGAAACTCTCTTTGTGCAATTTTGATTTTTGAGTTAGCGCTTTGAAACCTAAAAAACTCGTATAGATTAGCTTAGAACAACGCACTGGTGTTGTTCATTTTCAATTTGTGCAACACGAAACTCTGATTTTTGAGTTAGCGCTTTGAAACCTAAAAAACTCGTATAGATTAGCTTAGGTCAACGCACTGGTGTTGTTCATTTTCAATTTGTGCAACATGAAATTCTCTTTGTGCAATTTTGATTTTTGAGTTAGCGCTTTGAAACCTAAAAAACTCGTATAGATTAGCTTAGAACAACGCACTATTGTTGTTCATTTTCAATTTGTGCAACACGAAACTCTGATTTTTGAGTTAGCGCTTTGAAACCTAAAAAACTCGTATAGATTAGCTTAGAAGAACGCACTGGTGTTGTTCATATTCAATTTGTGCAACATGAAACTCTCTTTGTGCAATTTTGATTTTTGAGTTAGCGCTTTGAAACCTAAAAAACTCGTATAGATTAGCTTAGAACAACGCACTGGTGCTGTTCATTTTCAATTTGTGCAACATGAAACTCTCTTTGTGCAATTTTGATTTTTGAGTTAGCGCTTTGAAACCTAAAAAACTCGTAAAGATTAGCTTAGAACAACGCACTGGTGTTGTTCATTTTCAATTTGTGCAACATGAAACTCTGATTTTTGAGTTAGCGCTTTGAAACCTAAAAAACTCGTATAGATTAGCTTAGAACAACGCACTGGTGTTGTTCATTTTCAATTTGTGCAACATGAAACTCTTTTTGTGCAATTTTGATTTTTGAGTTAGCGCTTTGAAACCTAAAAAACTCGTAAAGATTAGCTTAGAACAACGCACTGGTGTTGTTCATTTTCAATTTGTGCAACATGAAACTCTGATTTTTGAGTTAGCGCTTTGAAACCTAAAAAACTCGTATAGATTAGCTTAGAACAACGCACTGGTGTTGTTCATTTTCAATTTGTGCAACATGAAACTCTGATTTTTGAGTTAGCGCTTTGAAACCTAAAAAACTCGTATAGATTAGCTTAGAACGCCGCACTGGTGTTGTTCATTTTCAATTTGTGCAACATGAAACTCTCTTTGTGCAATTTTGATTTTTGAGTTAGCGCTTTGAAACCTAAAAAACTCGTATAGATTAGCTTAGAACAACGCACTGGTGCTGTTCATTTTCAATTTGTGCAACATGAAACTCTCTTTGTGCAATTTTGATTTTTGAGTTAGCGCTTTGAAACCTAAAAAACTCGTAAAGATTAGCTTAGAACAACGCACTGGTGTTGTTCATTTTCAATTTGTGCAACATGAAACTCTGATTTTTGAGTTAGCGCTTTGAAACCTAAAAAACTCGTATAGATTAGCTTAGAACAACGCACTGGTGTTGTTCATTTTCAATTTGTGCAACATGAAACTCTTTTTGTGCAATTTTGATTTTTGAGTTAGCGCTTTGAAACCTAAAAAACTCGTATAGATTAGCTTAGAACAACGCACTGGTGTTGTTCATTTTCAATTTGTGCAACATGAAACTCTTATTTTTGAGTTAGCGCTTTGAAACCTAAAAAACTCGTATAGATTAGCTTAGAACAACGCACTGGTGTTGTTCATTTTCAATTTGTGCAACATGAAACTCTCTTTGTGCAATTTTGATTTTTGAGTTAGCGCTTTGAAACCTAAAAAACTCGTATAGATTAGCTTAGAACAACGCACTGGTGTTGTTCATTTTCAATTTGTGCAACATGAAACTCTTTTTGTGCAATTTTGATTTTTGAGTTAGCGCTTTGAAACCTAAAAAACTCGTATAGATTAGCTTAGAACAACGCACTGGTGTTGTTCATTTTCAATTTGTGCAACACGAAACTCTGATTTTTGAGTTAGCGCTTTGAAACCTAAAAAACTCGTATAGATTAGCTTAGATCAACGCACTGGTGTTGTTCATTTTCAATTTGTGCAACATGTTGAGTCGCCGCTGGCTGGTAACACCAATCTCGTTAACATTTCTGTGGATCCACTCGATCCTCGAAAAATGTCATTCGAGTATCGTGTGGATCCACAGAGAGTGGCGACAACCCTGCCACCGAAGAAACGTAGAGGAGGAGACGGTGCAAATGGCGGACATCGAAGTGTAGCGCAGATCGCTGTCGAGTTTTTCGGGTTAAGTGTCGTGGTGAAAATAAGTCGAACGGCGAAAAGCTTACCTAATTGAAAGCGGCTGGTTTAGAACCGTACCGGAATAGGCGTCATCTTCTGCCATTTTCCTTTTCGTTTTAATTGCAGCAATCGATGGAAGAAAAAAACTTTAAAACAGGCTTAGAAAAAACCACCGCCAAATTATTGAGGTTAGAAATCGGATTGTGTGTTTCGTTTTGATAACGATGGCAGTGGTATTCTAGTATTGCGTCAGACAAATTTGAATTTATTTCGTATTTAACTACCACAGCATCTTGAAAATTCATCAAATAAAACTAAAAGAAATTATAATAAAATTAATTATAACGAGAACCTGACCTCGGAGCGCTCTATGCATCGGACGGTTCGTTTTGTTTACGGTTTTTCTCTTTGCCGTTGGCCCTTTTAATTTTTTTATTGAGCGACTCGAGAGTTGATCGTTGACTTTGCAGCTGTCAAGTAATACACGATTTAGTTTCGTATAGTTCGCGTTAACAAACTACCGTAAAACATTTCTCGTGGTTAGATTTTTCAAAATGTTTGCTTAATCAAACGTAGTCGTGCTCGTAACGCTTTTCAGTAAAACACCGCATAAGTTCGTACTCGTTGTGCAAAGTTAAACCAAAAACTAAATTGGTGAATTTTTTTTTGTTTCAATTTTTTTCTGTGCTGAACGGATTTTGCGTTTACTCCTCGTCTTTTCGGTGCAAATATTAACATAAGAATCGCTTAGTTGCGGGCTAATGAATTGTGGAAAAAGGTTCGAATAGGAAGAACACGGCAAACGGTAGACGTCTGGCGTGAAAGTTATTTTTTTGTAATTGACAACACCTTCCCTGCGACGATTGAGTGGTCATTTTGCCGTAAAATCCGAAGAACGTGGGTGGCCAGAGCCACCGAAGAATTTTGAAGGCATCGGATTGCAAACGCTGTTGGTTCGGGTTCAAAAGCTGCAACACTTCGCGTATCAATTAAATGTGACACGAGAAGCCATCTTCATACTTGTGACAGCCATGTGAAAGATCTGGAAGATAGGAAAAGGGGTTCCAATGAACCGAATGAAAAACAAGTTTCAAAGTGAATGGAAATGTTTTGTGAATGTTTTCGCGAATCGAGCAATTAACTAAAATCTCGTTTTGAGTTAAATACACGCGTCGTGCCCGTTAATCGTCCCGGGTGTGACAAGAAACGTCGGCCGTACGAAAATTCAATCTTGTCCGAATGTCGCGAAGAAGAATATCTGCCGCCCGACGAATTTCTACAAGAAAAGAAGAGAAATAGGAAATTAGAAGAAGAGAAGTAGGAAATTGAAGTAAAGAAGTAGGAAATTGGAAGATAGGAATAGGGAATTTGAAGAAAGGAAAGATGAAAATTTGAAGTAGAGAAGTAGGAAATTGAAGTAAAGAAGTAGGAAATTGGAAGATAGGAATAGGGAATTTGAAGAAAGGAAAGATGAAAATTTGAAGTAGAGAAGTAGGAATTAGAAGAAAAGAAGTAGGAAATTTGAAGATAGGAATAGGGAATTTGAAGAAAGGAAAGATGAAAATTTGAAGTAGAGAGATAGGAAATTTGAAGATAGGAGGAATTAGGACGAGAGAGAACCAAAAGGATGAAATAAACAAATGGGGTGAGTTTTGATTTTGTTTCTTTTTTTTATAATACATTATATTATATTTTGCATGATTTCCTTTTTTCTTTTTTTTTTGGTTTTTTTTCCAGCAATTTTGTATGGTCGTTTTTTTTTTGTGATAATAATTTCATTAATGATGATTAACGGCTAGAAAGAGCCATTTATAGTGAACCCGAGCGTTTAGCTCCTTAGCCCCGAACCTCAATAAGGGGCCACGACGCGAAATGTTCTAGAGGACAGTCGTGGCTGAGGTAGGGTGGGCAGAGCAGGGCGCTACTTACACCTAAGCGCCCTGACAAATCGCGAAGTCGCGCAACTCCACCGCTTCTTGGTCTTTCACGACCTATTGGGAAGATAGTCCCAATTTTAATCACCCTGGAGTAAGCCGACACGAAATTTTGTTGTCTAGGCCGAGGGTTTATGGTCTGAAGTCAGAACAAGAACCACCCCACACTGCCGTAGCTAGTCCCGGCCGCCAGCAAGCGTGTCGCTTCCGTTCTACTTCAGCCACCAATTCGGACGTAGGCGGAATTGGCCCATTCTGTCCCGAACCATTCCTATCCTTCAATTATTTTGACTTTTCTAAGTCAAAATACTGACTTTTCTAAGTCAAAATAATTCTTCCAAGGCCTCGAACACAACAAATGGCGCCCAACGTGGGGCTAGCCACCGCTACGCTTAGTGCACAAAGCGTAGCTCATCAACACGTGCGAGTCAGAAGAATTCCGTACAAAAAAGTTGGTGAGCAAAAGGACAAAAAACTTAGTCGTTTTGCGACAGAATTTTCGCCTGAACGGCAATCAAAGTCCAAGTGTACAAGCTTTTCAGATTTTCAACAGCAGAACATTTCATCGAACCTGTATGGAGGCAATATGGAACGATCCTATTGACGAACCGTTTTGGCAACCTTTAGGCGCCAATTCGGTTCCATAGGAAAGGGAAATATTGTCTGCATACAGGATTGATGTGATGCAAGTTGGATAAACGTATTCTTTCTGATTCTTTCCACTTTTGTTTTGCAAGTACCCTTTTGAGTGCTGGGCATGCCCTGTCTTGGCGGGCGTGTCGTCAGACAATTGGGAAAAATACTTGTAAAATATTGGTGAGTTAGATGATAGGAAATTTCGTCGGAAATTTGTTATCCATCCCTTACCTTATTTCCTTATCCATCCTTTTAGAGTTCCTTTGTAACGTAGAATATTTTTTTTTGAAATAACGTAGAGTTTTTTTTTGAATACTTAAATTTTTTTTATAAATCTTTTGACGATAAATTTTTAACTTGGATTTTTTTTTTTTGCGCTTTATTATGATTTTTTTTTCTTGATTGCTATTTTTCCCCATTTTTTTTTTTGTTTTGTTGAAATTTTATCGCGTTCCGGATTTTCCCGATGGAGCGAGGAAGATCAAGATCGGCTTCGCGATTTGTTCTGCATAGAGGGGAGGGGAAAGGTTGCGACAACGTGAGGGTTCATTTGTTCTAAATTCAAATACGCTCACATACATTAACATACACACAATCATTTATTCTTGGGTTCAAGTTTCATTCTATCGTTCATTCGTTATATTTTTTTTAAACATACAACCATTTTCGCATTCCATCGTTCATTCAATTTTGTGATAGCGTTCATTCATTCGTTTCGGGTTTGGACATATACATTCCTTCTGACGATCACACGGTCTAAATGCGTTCAAACATTCATTCATATTTTTTTTGAATTCCTTTACCCCGCATATAGTCAGGAATATATTCTTCATTCATTCGTTTTTTTTGTACTCGAACATCCAAAATTCATTCGATTATAGCTAAACTACGCACTCAATCAAATACAGTCGAAAACACAGTAGATTCATAGACACGCAGATATATAATTTTTTTTTACTAGTCGTCCACCTCATTGCGCAACATTCATTCATTTCATCCCTCGATCATTAAACTTAATTCAATTGCTCCATTAGTAATAATATACACAACTTACATTCATTAGCATTCTATCGAACCATTGTACCAATTATTCGATCACAACAACCACATTTACATCTGATCACTCGTTCTCTCAACCAATCACTCGTTCATTCACCTGTCTGCTATGCCACTGCCAAGGTCGCCTTTAAGGCGGAATGAGGAAGATATATGTACGATGTGCCAACATGTCGTGGGGGGCGAAGATGAAGCGCGGACGAAATGTGGGCACACTTTCCACCTGCATTGTGTGGAGGAGTGGGTGCTGAGCCACAAAACGTGTCCCAATTGTCGCCAGGCACTGGAGCCGCAGGACTATTGGACCGTTAGGGGCGTGGAGGGCGCCACAGCGAGAACCGGAGCCGTGACACGCAGCAGAGCGAAGTCAGCGGCCGGCGGACTTTCACCAAGGCGGTTAAATCTTGATTTTCCGCTGGAAACGGTCGGCGGTGGGGTCTTTTACGCCCCTGACGGTTCAATTGGCCAAGAGCAGGGGGTGAACCAGCTCGTAAATCCAATCCCACAATCACCGGAAAGGGTAGTAGGCGAACGACCACGCTGGTCCGATATCCGTGACACAGGTATCCCAGCTACGACGAATCCAGCGCCAGGGCGTACACGTTCGCCAGTGGTACGAACTGAGCTGGGAGTAGATCAGCTGATAGAGTTGATGAGACGGGTTTTTCGGGAAGAGCAGGCGTCTCAGAGACCGGTGGGGGCCCATTATTCGGCAGCAGAGGGAGACTCGCGTGCTGGGAGGGCAGATCAGCGGACCGGAGCGGCCGCGTTGGTCAGCGATCGCGTTAGCCACGGCCCTAATCATCGTGTAAGAAATTCCTACAGCCCATTGAGGCATTGGCGTTTGCGTTTTAACGGGGATAGCCAACTCCTACGTGCAGAGGAGCTGATTTTTCGGGCCGAGACTCTCGCGATGAGCGACTTGCGCGGCAATTTAGATCTGCTGACGCAGGGCTTCCATCTGCTGCTGGATGGTAGGCCCAACAAGTGGTATTGGTTGTGGCGTCGGTCCAATAACAACTCGTCTTGGGATACTCTGAAGGTAGCATTCTTGCAGGTCTGGGGAGAGCGCAGCACGGATTGGGAGCTACGGAAGCAGATGCTTGGTAGACGACAAGCGCCACACGAGCCCTTCATGTCCTTCGAACAAGACATGACGGAGCTTCGTTCACTGCTGAACGCTCCCATGATTGAGTCCGAATTCGTGGCTCTGGTGCGCGGAAATCTGGTGGGCAGCACACAGCAACAGTTGTGCTTCCACTCTGTACACACTATGGACGAGTTACGTCGGCTCGTAGTGCAGGTGGAAGACACGCGAAAAGCCACCAGACCATCCCCGTGGAACCAGGCCAGAGTCCACGAGATACATGAGCCAATCGTGGAAGAACATCAGGATACGACTTCTTCCGTCGATTTGGCCGGACTATCGAACCCCTGGATCTGCTGGAATTGCAGGAAAGAAGGTCACGGCTATCGTGAGTGTGCGGAGCCTGCGAAAGGCATCTTCTGCTATGGATGTGGTCGGGCTGACGTTCTAAAGCCCAACTGCGTCCATTGCAAGGCGGGAAACGGCCGAAGGGACGGAAGGACAGCGGGTCCCTCCCGTCCGAACACTGCATCCCGACAGCAGTAGGAAGATCTGTTCACCACTCCAATTCCACGTCCCAATTTCAATTAGACAGCCCAAATGAAACAACTTTACCCAAATTTTCAACCCCTAACAATACCCTTCCAAATTTTAATACCCTACCTACAACATTCTCTGAACCCAATTCCCATCCTTTTAACGTAAAAGCATCCAAACCCATTTCATCGACGATCAACACTCCGCACGTCAAATTATTAACGAGACCAAGCGATAAGACGGAGCCGGCTGTTTCCCGGCCTGAAGAAGTCCTTATCGCAAAAGAACATCCAAGACGACATTCCCACCATCCTCTCAAGCCATACCACCTTCGGCTAAAGGAATATATGGAGGCTCGAGAGCGAATTTTTGCGCCTACTTCAATCGCAAGTGGTGATCAGGTATCATCACTAACGAGTGGATCCGGTCGCAGTAAATCAATCTTGCGCCTTCGTACATTCTGGAGGATGGTGCGTGAAAAAAAGAAAGCGATCCTCTCTACCATCATTACCAATCCGTTGGACATACGTCCGTACGCCATGGTATCCTTGTACGGAGTGGACGTTGAAGGACTCCTCGATAGTGGGGCGAGCATCAGTTGCCTGGGGGCAAACGCTTTACAACGTCTCCATGATGCACAGGTGAATTATCGACCGGTCTGTCAAGAGGTGAAGACCGCTGATGGTGCTGCACAGAAAGTTTTGGGCACGGTAAACACCGATATTACTTTTCGTGGTATTACCAAACCCATTACCTTGTATATAGTGCCGAGCCTGTCGCAGAAATTGTACCTAGGGGTAGATTTCTGGCGATCATTCCAACTAGCTCCCAGCATTATCAGCGCGGTCGATACTCCCGATACTGCATCGCAACTGATAGCTCCGGATGCCCACCATTTAACGCCCACAGATGTAAAGAGGTTGGAAATGGTAAAGTCCAAATTTCCATCATACGAAGTATACGGACTCGGTGTGACCAACGTCGAACAACACAGTATAGACGTTGGTGATGCAAGTCCCATCAAACAGCGACATTATCCTGTGTCTCCTGCGATCCAAAAACTCTTATATGACGAGATCGATCGCATGAGGGCACTTGGCGTTATAGAGACCAGCCAGAGTGCATGGAGCTCGCCTGTGGTTCTCGTGAGGAAGCCAGGCAAGGTCAGGTTATGTTTGGACTCGCGCAAAGTCAATAGTGTGACGAAGAAGGATGCTTATCCATTACCACACATTGATGGTATCTTAAGTCGTTTGCCGCGAGCCAATTTTATTACTAGCCTGGACCTCAAAGACGCCTTTTGGCAGATTCCTCTCGAGAACAAATCCAGGGAGTATACAGCGTTTACCATTCCTGGCCGGCCTCTATATCACTACACTCGCATGCCTTTTGGGTTATGCAACGCGCCGCAAAGGATGTGTCGTTTGATGGACAAAGTCATCCTACCCGAGCTGAAGGAGCAGGTATTCGTATATTTGGACGATCTGCTGTTAATTTCTGAGGATTTCGATTCACATCTGGTTTTGTTGGCAGAAGTCGCAGAATGTTTGCGAAAGGCTGGCCTGACCATTACCGTCAACAAGAGCAAGTTTTGTCTGAAAGAGGTGAAATACCTCGGTTACATCGTTGGAGAAGGAGGCTTGAAAACTGATCCCAACAAAGTTTCAGCCATCGTCGATTACCCTTCGCCTAAGTCCGCACGTCAAGTTCGACGCTTTCTTGGTATGGCAGGCTGGTATCGACGATTCGTTCCCAACTTTGCTGCGACTGTTTCACCGATTTCAGACACTCTAAAGAAGTCCAACCAGTTTGCTTGGACTACAGAGGCACAAACTTCCTTCCTATTAGTGAAAGACTTGTTGACGAGAGCCCCCTTATTAATCAATCCTGATTTTAAGAGGTCTTTCGTAATCCAGTGCGACGCCAGTAAATCAGGGGTGGGTAGCGTTCTCTTTCAGGAAAACGACGACGGATCGGAATCTCCAGTGGCGTATATGTCACAGAAGCTCACTTCCGCTCAACGCAACTACAGCGTAACCGAACTCGAGTGTTATGCAGCTGTGTTGAGCGTGAAAAAATTTCGAGCCTATGTAGAAGGGACTGCGTTCAAAATCATTACGGACCACGCAAGTCTCAAATGGCTCATGTCGCAGAAAGACCTACAAGGACGGTTGGCAAGATGGAGTTTAAAACTCCAAGGTTACGACTTCACAATCGAGCACCGAAGAGGGAGCCTGAACGTTGTACCCGACGCTCTCTCTCGTGTATACGAAGAGGGATTAAACGCGCTGATCGATGTGGCACCGATGGTGGATATGGACTCTCCAGAATTCTCTGGCAAAGAATATAAAGAGTTAGTGTCCACCGTCGATGCGAACGCCGATCGGCTTCCTGACGTATGCGTGAGGGATGGTTTCGTGTATAAGCGCACAGAGCCTCACAACGGTGACCCGATCGCTGAAGACAGGGCCTGGAAATTATGGATTCCATCGAGCCTTACGTCAGCTGCGATCGCTCAGGCGCACGAGGCAGACACCACGGTCCATGGTGGTTATGCCAAAACGCTAGAGCGAGTCAGGCGATTTTTGTACTGGCCCGGAATGGCTACACAAGTACGCACCTACGTTCTGGCGTGCGACACTTGCAAAGAGACAAAGTCCCCGAACAGACCTCTACGAGCGCCTATGGGAGAACCGTTCCAGACTGATCAGCCATTCCAACATCTGTACATCGACGTACTTGGACCATATCCACGTACCAAACGGGGTAAGATCGCTATCTTGATCGTCTTGGATCATTTTACCAAATTTCCCCTGTTACATCCTTTGGGGCGGATCACTGCTGAAGAGATCACAAACTACTTGGAGGGGCAGGTCTTCCATACGTTTGGAACACCTGAGACAATCCTCTCCGATAACGGCTCGCAATTTAGGTCGAATGTGTTTAACACCATGCTGAACAAATACGGAGTTAAACACCTGTACACCCCGAGCTACTCACCGCAAGCGAATGCTTCGGAGCGTGTCAATCAGTCCATCCTGGCCGGAATTCGAGCATTCATCACTGATGACCAAACACGATGGGATGAGAGTCTAAGCAAAATTGGATGTGCTCTTCGTAGCTCACTCCACCAAGCCACTGGATTTTCTCCTTATCAGGTTTTGTTTGGGAATCACATGATGTTGCACGGGAAGGACTACGAACTGCTGAAGCATTTGCGAGCGTTGGGAGAGTCAAATGTACAGCTTCGACCTCGAGAGGGAATTCCTATCGTGAGACAACTGGCGCAGACGAAAATAAGGGTCGCACATGAGGACAGCAGCAGGCGTTATAATCTGCGTGCTGCTAAAACACAATTTTGTGTAGGACAGGAGGTATTCCGTAGAAACTTTTCCTTGTCCACAGCCGCGCAGAATTATAATGCCAAGCTGGCGAAGAAGTTCCTCAAGTGCAGAATTCGTCGTGTGCTAGGCAACTCACGATATGAATTGGAGGATCTAGGAGGCAAACGTCTGGGGACTTACCACTCCAAGGATCTGAGGCAGTGATCCGAGGGAGCACACCGATTGCCCGGCACTCAGTCGTGCGCATGAGACCGACCAAAAGCGACGACTTTCTTTAGTCGGTTCGGCGCTGGGAAACCAACGGCGAGCCGCCTATGTTGTTGAGTCGCCGCTGGCTGGTAACACCAATCTCGTTAACATTTCTGTGGATCCACTCGATCCTCGAAAAATGTCATTCGAGTATCGTGTGGATCCACAGAGAGTGGCGACAACCCTGCCACCGAAGAAACGTAGAGGAGGAGACGGTGCAAATGGCGGACATCGAAGTGTAGCGCAGATCGCTGTCGAGTTTTTCGGGTTAAGTGTCGTGGTGAAAATAAGTCGAACGGCGAAAAGCTTACCTAATTGAAAGCGGCTGGTTTAGAACCGTACCGGAATAGGCGTCATCTTCTGCCATTTTCCTTTTCGTTTTAATTGCAGCAATCGATGGAAGAAAAAAACTTTAAAACAGGCTTAGAAAAAACCACCGCCAAATTATTGAGGTTAGAAATCGGATTGTGTGTTTCGTTTTGATAACGATGGCAGTGGTATTCTAGTATTGCGTCAGACAAATTTGAATTTATTTCGTATTTAACTACCACAGCATCTTGAAAATTCATCAAATAAAACTAAAAGAAATTATAATAAAATTAATTATAACGAGAACCTGACCTCGGAGCGCTCTATGCATCGGACGGTTCGTTTTGTTTACGGTTTTTCTCTTTGCCGTTGGCCCTTTTAATTTTTTTATTGAGCGACTCGAGAGTTGATCGTTGACTTTGCAGCTGTCAAGTAATACACGATTTAGTTTCGTATAGTTCGCGTTAACAAACTACCGTAAAACATTTCTCGTGGTTAGATTTTTCAAAATGTTTGCTTGAAACTCTGATTTTTGAGTTAGCGCTTTGAAACCTAAAAAACTCGTATAGATTAGCTTAGAACAACGCACTGGTGTTGTTCATTTTCAATTTGTGCAACATGAAACTCTCTTTGTGCAATTTTGATTTTTGAGTTAGCGCTTTGAAACCTAAAAAACTCGTATAGATTAGCTTAGAAAAACGCACTGGTGTTGTTCATTTTCAATTTGTGCAACATGAAACTCTGATTTTTGAGTTAGCGCTTTGAAACCTAAAAAACTCGTATAGATTAGCTTAGAACGCCGCACTGGTGTTGTTCATTTTCAATTTGTGCAACATGAAACTCTTTTTGTGCAATTTTGATTTTTGAGTTAGCGCTTTGAAACCTAAAAAACTCGTAAAGATTAGCTTAGAACAACGCACTGGTGTTGTTCATTTTTAATTTGTGCAACACGAAACTCTGATTTTTGAATTAGCGCTTTGAAACCTAAAAAACTCGTATAGATTAGCTTAGAACAACGCACTGGTGTTGTTCATTTTCAATTTGTGCAACATGAAACTCTCTTTGTGCAATTTTGATTTTTGAGTTAGCGCTTTGAAACCTAAAAAACTCGTATAGATTAGCTTAGAACAACGCACTGGTGTTGTTCATTTTCAATTTGTGCAACATGAAACTCTCTTTGTGCAATTTTGATTTTTGAGTTAGCGCTTTGAAACCTAAAAAACTCGTATAGATTAGCTTAGAACAACGCACTGGTGTTGTTCATTTTGAATTTGTGCAACATGAAACACTGATTTTTGAGTTAGCGCTTTGAAACCTAAAAAACTCGTATAGATTAGCTTAGAACAACGCACTGGTGTTGTTCATTTTCAATTTGTGCAACATGAAACTCACTTTGTGCAATTTTGATTTTTGAGTTAGCGCTTTGAAACCTAAAAAACTCGTATAGATTAGCTTAGAACAACGCACTGGTGTTGTTCATTTTCAATTTGTGCAACACGAAACTCTGATTTTTGAGTTAGCGCTTTGAAACCTAAAAAACTCGTATAGATTAGCTTAGAACAACGCACTGGTGTTGTTCATTTTCAATTTGTGCAACATGAAACTCTCTTTGTGCAATTTTGATTTTTGAGTTAGCGCTTTGAAACCTAAAAAACTCGTATAGATTAGCTTAAAACAACGCACTGGTGTTGTTCATTTTCAATTTGTGCAACATGAAACTCTTTTTGTGCAATTTTGATTTTTGAGTTAGCGCTTTGAAACCTAAAAAACTCGTATAGATTAGCTTAGAACAACGCACTGGTGTTGTTCATTTTCAATTTGTGCAACATGAAACTCTGATTTTTGAGTTAGCGCTTTGAAACCTAAAAAACTCGTATAGATTAGCTTAGAACAACGCACTGGTGTTGTTCATTTTCAATTTGTGCAACATGAAACTCTCTTTGTGCAATTTTGATTTTTGAGTTAGCGCTTTGAAACCTAAAAAACTCGTATAGATTAGCTTAGAACAACGCACTGGTGTTGTTCATTTTCAATTTGTGCAACATGAAACTCTGATTTTTGAGTTAGCGCTTTGAAATCGAAAAAACTCGTATAGATTAGCTTAGAACGCCGCACTGGTGTTGTTCATTTTCAATTTGTGCAACATGAAACTCTTTTTGTGCAATTTTGATTTTTGAGTTAGCGCTTTGAAACCTAAAAAACTCGTATAGATTAGCTTAAAACAACGCACTGGTGTTGTTCATTTTCAATTTGTGCAACATGAAACTCTGATTTTTGAGTTAGCGCTTTGAAATCGAAAAAACTCGTATAGATTAGCTTAGAACGCCGCACTGGTGTTGTTCATTTTCAATTTGTGCAACATGAAACTCTTTTTGTGCAATTTTGATTTTTGAGTTAGCGCTTTGAAACCTAAAAAACTCGTATAGATTAGCTTAAAACAACGCACTGGTGTTGTTCATTTTCAATTTGTGCAACATGAAACACTGATTTTTGAGTTAGCGCTTTGAAACCTAAAAAACTCGTATAGATTAGCTTAGAACAACGCACTGGTGTTGTTCATTTTCAATTTGTGCAACATGAAACTCTCTTTGTGCAATTTTGATTTTTGAGTTAGCGCGTTGAAACCTAAAAAACTCGTATAGATTAGCTTAGAACAACGCACTGGTGTTGTTCATTTTCAATTTGTGCAACATGAAACACTGATTTTCGAGTTAGCGCTTTGAAACCTAAAAAACTCGTATAGATTAGCTTAGAACAACGCACTGGTGTTGTTCATTTTCAATTTGTGCAACATGAAACTCTCTTTGTGCAATTTTGATTTTTGAGTTAGCGCTTTGAAACCTAAAAAACTCGTATAGATTAGCTTAGAACAACGCACTGGTGTTGTTCATTTTCAATTTGTGCAACATGAAACTCTTTTTGTGCAATTTTGATTTTTGAGTTAGCGCTTTGAAACCTAAAAAACTCGTATAGATTAGCTTCAAACAACGCACTGGTGTTGTTCATTTTCAATTTGTGCAACATGAAACTCTGATTTTTGAGTTAGCGCTTTGAAACCTAAAAAACTCGTATAGATTAGCTTAGAACAACGCACTGGTGTTGTTCGTTTTCAATTTGTGCAACATGAAACTCTCTTTGTGCAATTTTGATTTTTGAGTTAGCGCTTTGAAACCTAAAAAACTCGTATAGATTAGCTTAGAACAACGCACTGGTGTTGTTCATTTTCAATTTGTGCAACATGAAACTCTCTTTGTGCAATTTTGATTTTTGAGTTAGCGCTTTGAAACCTAAAAAACTCGTATAGATTAGCTTAGAACAACGCACTGGTGTTGTTCATTTTCAATTTGTGCAACACGAAACTCTGATTTTTGAGTTAGCGCTTTGAAACCTAAAAAACTCGTATAGATTAGCTTAGAACAACGCACTGGTGTTGTTCATTTTCAATTTGTGCAACATGAAACACTGATTTTTGAGTTAGCGCTTTGAAACCTAAAAAACTCGTATAGATTAGCTTAGAACAACGCACTGGTGTTGTTCATTTTCAATTTGTGCAACATGAAACTCTGATTTTTGAGTTAGCGCTTTGAAACCTAAAAAACTCGTATAGATTAGCTTAGAACAACGCACTGGTGTTGTTCATTTTCAATTTGTGCAACATGAAACTCTCTTTGTGCAATTTTGATTTTTGAGTTAGCGCTTTGAAACCTAAAAAACTCGTATAGATTAGCTTAGAACAACGCACTGGTGTTGTTCATTTTCAATTTGTGCAACATGAAACTCTGATTTTTGAGTTAGCGCTTTGAAACCTAAAAAACTCGTATAGATTAGCTTAGAACGCCGCACTGGTGTTGTTCATTTTCAATTTGTGCAACATGAAACTCTTTTTGTGCAATTTTGATTTTTGAGTTAGCGCTTTGAAACCTAAAAAACTCGTAAAGATTAGCTTAGAACAACGCACTGGTGTTGTTCATTTTTAATTTGTGCAACATGAAACTCTGATTTTTGAGTTAGCGCTTTGAAACCTAAAAAACTCGTATAGATTAGCTTAGAACAACGCACTGGTGTTGTTCATTTTCAATTTGTGCAACATGAAACTCTCTTTGTGCAATTTTGATTTTTGAGTTAGCGCTTTGAAACCTAAAAAACTCGTATAGATTAGCTTAGAACAACGCACTGGTGTTGTTCATTTTCAATTTGTGCAACATGAAACTCTCTTTGTGCAATTTTGATTTTTGAGTTAGCGCTTTGAAACCTAAAAAACTCGTGTAGATTAGCTTAGAACAACGCACTGGTGTTGTTCATTTTCAATTTGTGCAACACGAAACTCTGATTTTTGAGTTAGCGCTTTGAAACCTAAAAAACTCGTATAGATTAGCTTAGAACAACGCACTGGTGTTGTTCATTTTCAATTTGTGCAACATGAAACTCTCTTTGTGCAATTTTGATTTTTGAGTTAGCGCTTTGAAACCTAAAAAACTCGTATAGATTAGCTTAGAACGCCGCACTGGTATTGTTCATTTTCAATTTGTGCAACGCACTGGTGTTGTTCATTTTCAATTTGTGCAACATGAAACTCTCTTTGTGCAATTTTGATTTTTGAGTTAGCGCTTTGAAACCTAAAAAACTCGTATAGATCAGCTTAGAACAACGCACTGGTGTTGTTCATTTTCAATTTGTGCAACACGAAACTCTGATTTTTGAGTTAGCGCTTTGAAACCTAAAAAACTCGTATAGATTAGCTTAGAAGAACGCACTGGTGTTGTTCATATTCAATTTGTGCAACATGAAACTCTCTTTGTGCAATTTTGATTTTTGAGTTAGCGCTTTGAAACCTAAAAAACTCGTATAGATTAGCTTAGAACAACGCACTGGTGTTGTTCATTTTCAATTTGTGCAACATGAAACTCTTTTTGTGCAATTTTGATTTTTGAGTTAGCGCTTTGAAACCTAAAAAACTCGTATAGATTAGCTTAGAACAACGCACTGGTGTTGTTCATTTTCAATTTGTGAAACACGAAACTCTGATTTTTGAGTTAGCGCTTTGAAACCTAAAAAACTCGTATAGATTAGCTTAGATCAACGCACTGGTGTTGTTCATTTTCAATTTGTGCAACATGAAACTCTCCTTGTGCAATTTTGATTTTTGAGTTAGCGCTTTGAAACCTAAAAAACTCGTATAGATTAGCTTAGAACAACGCACTGGTGTTGTTCATTTTTAATTTGTGCAACACGAAACTCTGATTTTTAAGTTAGCGCTTTGAAACCTAAAAAACTCGTATAGATTAGCTTAGAAGAACGCACTGGTGTTGTTCATATTCAATTTGTGCAACATGAAACTCTTTTTGTGCAATTTTGATTTTTGAGTTAGCGCTTTGAAACCTAAAAAACTCGTATAGATTAGCTTAGAACAACGCACTGGTGCTGTTCATTTTCAATTTGTGCAACATGAAACTCTCTTTGTGCAATTTTGATTTTTGAGTTAGCGCTTTGAAACCTAAAAAACTCGTATAGATTAGCTTAGAACAACGCACTGGTGTTGTTCATTTTCAATTTGTGCAACATGAAACTCTCTTTGTGCAATTTTGATTTTTGAGTTAGCGCTTTGAAACCTAAAAAACTCGTATAGATTAGCTTAGAACAACGCACTGGTGTTGTTCATTTTCAATTTGTGCAACATGAAACTCTTTTTGTGCAATTTTGATTTTTGAGTTAGCGCTTTGAAACCTAAAAAACTCGTATAGATTAGCTTCAAACAACGCACTGGTGTTGTTCATTTTCAATTTGTGCAACATGAAACTCTGATTTTTGAGTTAGCGCTTTGAAACCTAAAAAACTCGTATAGATTAGCTTAGAACAACGCACTGGTGTTGTTCATTTTCAATTTGTGCAACATGAAACTCTCTTTGTGCAATTTTGATTTTTGAGTTAGCGCTTTGAAACCTAAAAAACTCGTATAGATTAGCTTAGAACAACGCACTGGTGTTGTTCATTTTCAATTTGTGCAACATGAAACTCTGATTTTTGAGTTAGCGCTTTGAAACCTAAAAAACTCGTAAAGATTAGCTTAGAACAACGCACTGGTGTTGTTCTTTTTTAATTTGTGCAACATGAAACTCTGATTTTTGAGTTAGCGCTTTGAAACCTAAAAAACTCGTATAGATTAGCTTAGAACAACGCACTGGTGTTGTTCATTTTCAATTTGTGCAACATGAAACTCTCTTTGTGCAATTTTGATTTTTGAGTTAGCGCTTTGAAACCTAAAAAACTCGTATAGATTAGCTTAGAACAACGCACTGGTGTTGTTCATTTTCAATTTGTGCAACATGAAACTCTCTTTGTGCAATTTTGATTTTTGAGTTAGCGCTTTGAAACCTAAAAAACTCGTATAGATTAGCTTAGAACAACGCACTAGTGTTGTTCATTTTCAATTTGTGCAACATGAAACACTGATTTTTGAGTTAGCGCTTTGAAACCTAAAAAACTCGTATAGATTAGCTTAGAACAACGCACTGGTGTTGTTCATTTTCAATTTGTGCAACATGAAACTCTGATTTTTGAGTTAGCGCTTTGAAACCTAAAAAACTCGTATAGATTAGCTTAGAACGCCGCACTGGTGTTGTTCATTTTCAATTTGTGCAACATGAAACTCTCTTTGTGCAATTTTGATTTTTGAGTTAGCGCTTTGAAACCTAAAAAACTCGTATAGATTAGCTTAGAACAACGCACTGGTGTTGTTCATTTTCAATTTGTGCAACATGAAACTCTGATTTTTGAGTTAGCGCTTTGAAACCTAAAAAACTCGTATAGATTAGCTTAGAACGCCGCACTGGTGTTGTTCATTTTCAATTTGTGCAACATGAAACTCTCTTTGTGCAATTTTGATTTTTGAGTTAGCGCTTTGAAACCTAAAAAACTCGTATAGATTAGCTTAAAACAACGCACTGGTGTTGTTCATTTTCAATTTGTGCAACATGAAACTCTGATTTTTGAGTTAGCGCTTTGAAACCTAAAAAACTCGTATAGATTAGCTTAGAACAACGCACTGGTGTTGTTCATTTTCAATTTGTGCAACATGAAACTCTCTTTGTGCAATTTTGATTTTTGAGTTAGCGCTTTGAAACCTAAAAAACTCGTAAAGATTAGCTTAGAGCAACGCACTGGTGTTGTTCATTTTTAATTTGTGCAACATGAAACTCTGATTTTTGAGTTAGCGCTTTGAAACCTAAAAAACTCGTATAGATTAGCTTAGAACAACGCACTGGTGTTGTTCATTTTCAATTTGTGCAACATGAAACTCTCTTTGTGCAATTTTGATTTTTGAGTTAGCGCTTTGAAACCTAAAAAACTCGTATAGATTAGCTTAGAACAACGCACTGGTGTTGTTCATTTTCAATTTGTGCAACCTGAAACTCTGATTTTTGTGTTAGCGCTTTGAAACCTAAAAAACTCGTATAGATTAGCTTAGAACGCCGCACTGGTGTTGTTCATTTTCAATTTGTGCAACATGAAACTCTTTTTGTGCAATTTTGATTTTTGAGTTAGCGCTTTGAAACCTAAAAAACTCGTATAGATTAGCTTAAAACAACGCACTGGTGTTGTTCATTTTCAATTTGTGCAACATGAAACTCTGATTTTTGAGTTAGCGCTTTGAAACCTAAAAAACTCGTATAGATTAGCTTAGAACAACGCACTGGTGTTGTTCATTTTCAATTTGTGCAACATGAAACTCTCTTTGTGCAATTTTGATTTTTGAGTTAGCGCTTTAAAACCTAAAAAACTCGTATAGATTAGCTTAGAACAACGCACTGGTGTTGTTCATTTTCAATTTGTGCAACATGAAACTCTCTTTGTGCAATTTTGATTTTTGAGTTAGCGCTTTGAAACCTAAAAAACTCGTATAGATTAGCTTAAAACAACGCACTGGTGTTGTTCATTTTCAATTTGTGCAACATGAAACTCTGATTTTTGAGTTAGCGCTTTGAAACCTAAAAAACTCGTATAGATTAGCTTAGAACAACGCACTGGTGTTGTTCATTTTCAATTTGTGCAACATGAAACTCTGATTTTTGAGTTAGCGCTTTGAAACCTAAAAAACTCGTATAGATTAGCTTAGAACGCCGCACTGGTGTTGTTCATTTTCAATTTGTGCAACATGAAACTCTTTTTGTGCAATTTTGATTTTTGAGTTAGCGCTTTGAAACCTAAAAAACTCGTAAAAATTAGCTTAGAGCAACGCACTGGTGTTGTTCATTTTTAATTTGTGCAACATGAAACTCTGATTTTTGAGTTAGCGCTTTGAAACCTAAAAAACTCGTATAGATTAGCTTAGAACAACGCACTGGTGTTGTTCATTTTCAATTTGTGCAACATGAAACTCTCTTTGTGCAATTTTGATTTTTGAGTTAGCGCTTTGAAACCTAAAAAACTCGTATAGATTAGCTTAGAAAAACGCACTGGTGTTGTTCATTTTCAATTTGTGCAACATGAAACTCTGATTTTTGAGTTAGCGCTTTGAAACCTAAAAAACTCGTATAGATTAGCTTAGAACGCCGCACTGGTGTTGTTCATTTTCAATTTGTGCAACATGAAACTCTTTTTGTGCAATTTTGATTTTTGAGTTAGCGCTTTGAAACCTAAAAAACTCGTAAAGATTAGCTTAGAACAACGCACTGGTGTTGTTCATTTTTAATTTGTGCAACACGAAACTCTGATTTTTGAATTAGCGCTTTGAAACCTAAAAAACTCGTATAGATTAGCTTAGAACAACGCACTGGTGTTGTTCATTTTCAATTTGTGCAACATGAAACTCTCTTTGTGCAATTTTGATTTTTGAGTTAGCGCTTTGAAACCTAAAAAACTCGTATAGATTAGCTTAGAACAACGCACTGGTGTTGTTCATTTTCAATTTGTGCAACATGAAACTCTCTTTGTGCAATTTTGATTTTTGAGTTAGCGCTTTGAAACCTAAAAAACTCGTATAGATTAGCTTAGAACAACGCACTGGTGTTGTTCATTTTGAATTTGTGCAACATGAAACACTGATTTTTGAGTTAGCGCTTTGAAACCTAAAAAACTCGTATAGATTAGCTTAGAACAACGCACTGGTGTTGTTCATTTTCAATTTGTGCAACATGAAACTCACTTTGTGCAATTTTGATTTTTGAGTTAGCGCTTTGAAACCTAAAAAACTCGTATAGATTAGCTTAGAACAACGCACTGGTGTTGTTCATTTTCAATTTGTGCAACACGAAACTCTGATTTTTGAGTTAGCGCTTTGAAACCTAAAAAACTCGTATAGATTAGCTTAGAACAACGCACTGGTGTTGTTCATTTTCAATTTGTGCAACATGAAACTCTCTTTGTGCAATTTTGATTTTTGAGTTAGCGCTTTGAAACCTAAAAAACTCGTATAGATTAGCTTAGAACAACGCACTGGTGTTGTTCATTTTCAATTTGTGCAACATGAAACTCTTTTTGTGCAATTTTGATTTTTGAGTTAGCGCTTTGAAACCTAAAAAACTCGTATAGATTAGCTTAGAACAACGCACTGGTGTTGTTCATTTTCAATTTGTGCAACATGAAACTCTGATTTTTGAGTTAGCGCTTTGAAACCTAAAAAACTCGTATAGATTAGCTTAGAACAACGCACTGGTGTTGTTCATTTTCAATTTGTGCAACATGAAACTCTCTTTGTGCAATTTTGATTTTTGAGTTAGCGCTTTGAAACCTAAAAAACTCGTATAGATTAGCTTAGAACAACGCACTGGTGTTGTTCATTTTCAATTTGTGCAACATGAAACTCTGATTTTTGAGTTAGCGCTTTGAAATCGAAAAAACTCGTATAGATTAGCTTAGAACGCCGCACTGGTGTTGTTCATTTTCAATTTGTGCAACATGAAACTCTTTTTGTGCAATTTTGATTTTTGAGTTAGCGCTTTGAAACCTAAAAAACTCGTATAGATTAGCTTAAAACAACGCACTGGTGTTGTTCATTTTCAATTTGTGCAACATGAAACACTGATTTTTGAGTTAGCGCTTTGAAACCTAAAAAACTCGTATAGATTAGCTTAGAACAACGCACTGGTGTTGTTCATTTTCAATTTGTGCAACATGAAACTCTCTTTGTGCAATTTTGATTTTTGAGTTAGCGCGTTGAAACCTAAAAAACTCGTATAGATTAGCTTAGAACAACGCACTGGTGTTGTTCATTTTCAATTTGTGCAACATGAAACACTGATTTTCGAGTTAGCGCTTTGAAACCTAAAAAACTCGTATAGATTAGCTTAGAACAACGCACTGGTGTTGTTCATTTTCAATTTGTGCAACATGAAACTCTCTTTGTGCAATTTTGATTTTTGAGTTAGCGCTTTGAAACCTAAAAAACTCGTATAGATTAGCTTAGAACAACGCACTGGTGTTGTTCATTTTCAATTTGTGCAACATGAAACTCTTTTTGTGCAATTTTGATTTTTGAGTTAGCGCTTTGAAACCTAAAAAACTCGTATAGATTAGCTTAGAACAAACGCACTGGTGTTGTTCATTTTCAATTTGTGCAACATGAAACTCTGATTTTTGAGTTAGCGCTTTGAAACCTAAAAAACTCGTATAGATTAGCTTAGAACAACGCACTGGTGTTGTTCGTTTTCAATTTGTGCAACATGAAACTCTCTTTGTGCAATTTTGATTTTTGAGTTAGCGCTTTGAAACCTAAAAAACTCGTATAGATTAGCTTAGAACAACGCACTGGTGTTGTTCATTTTCAATTTGTGCAACATGAAACTCTTTTTGTGCAATTTTGATTTTTGAGTTAGCGCTTTGAAACCTAAAAAACTCGTATAGATTAGCTTAGAACAACGCACTGGTGTTGTTCATTTTCAATTTGTGCAACACGAAACTCTGATTTTTGAGTTAGCGCTTTGAAACCTAAAAAACTCGTATAGATTAGCTTAGAACAACGCACTGGTGTTGTTCATTTTCAATTTGTGCAACATGAAACACTGATTTTTGAGTTAGCGCTTTGAAACCTAAAAAACTCGTATAGATTAGCTTAGAACAACGCACTGGTGTTGTTCATTTTCAATTTGTGCAACATGAAACTCTGATTTTTGAGTTAGCGCTTTGAAACCTAAAAAACTCGTATAGATTAGCTTAGAACAACGCACTGGTGTTGTTCATTTTCAATTTGTGCAACATGAAACTCTCTTTGTGCAATTTTGATTTTTGAGTTAGCGCTTTGAAACCTAAAAAACTCGTATAGATTAGCTTAGAACAACGCACTGGTGTTGTTCATTTTCAATTTGTGCAACATGAAACTCTGATTTTTGAGTTAGCGCTTTGAAATCGAAAAAACTCGTATAGATTAGCTTAGAACGCCGCACTGGTGTTGTTCATTTTCAATTTGTGCAACATGAAACTCTTTTTGTGCAATTTTGATTTTTGAGTTAGCGCTTTGAAACCTAAAAAACTCGTATAGATTAGCTTAAAACAACGCACTGGTGTTGTTCATTTTCAATTTGTGCAACATGAAACACTGATTTTTGAGTTAGCGCTTTGAAACCTAAAAAACTCGTATAGATTAGCTTAGAACAACGCACTGGTGTTGTTCATTTTCAATTTGTGCAACATGAAACTCTCTTTGTGCAATTTTGATTTTTGAGTTAGCGCGTTGAAACCTAAAAAACTCGTATAGATTAGCTTAGAACAACGCACTGGTGTTGTTCATTTTCAATTTGTGCAACATGAAACACTGATTTTTGAGTTAGCGCTTTGAAACCTAAAAAACTCGTATAGATTAGCTTAGAACAACGCACTGGTGTTGTTCATTTTCAATTTGTGCAACATGAAACTCTCTTTGTGCAATTTTGATTTTTGAGTTAGCGCTTTGAAACCTAAAAAACTCGTATAGATTAGCTTAGAACAACGCACTGGTGTTGTTCATTTTCAATTTGTGCAACATGAAACTCTTTTTGTGCAATTTTGATTTTTGAGTTAGCGCTTTGAAACCTAAAAAACTCGTATAGATTAGCTTAGAACAACGCACTGGTGTTGTTCATTTTCAATTTGTGCAACATGAAACTCTCTTTGTGCAATTTTGATTTTTGAGTTAGCGCTTTGAAACCTAAAAAACTCGTATAGATTAGCTTAGAACAAACGCACTGGTGTTGTTCATTTTCAATTTGTGCAACATGAAACTCTGATTTTTGAGTTAGCGCTTTGAAACCTAAAAAACTCGTATAGATTAGCTTAGAACAACGCACTGGTGTTGTTCGTTTTCAATTTGTGCAACATGAAACTCTCTTTGTGCAATTTTGATTTTTGAGTTAGCGCTTTGAAACCTAAAAAACTCGTATAGATTAGCTTAGAACAACGCACTGGTGTTGTTCATTTTCAATTTGTGCAACATGAAACTCTTTTTGTGCAATTTTGATTTTTGAGTTAGCGCTTTGAAACCTAAAAAACTCGTATAGATTAGCTTAGAACAACGCACTGGTGTTGTTCATTTTCAATTTGTGCAACATGAAACTCTGATTTTTGAGTTAGCGCTTTGAAACCTAAAAAACTCGTATAGATTAGCTTAGAACAACGCACTGGTGTTGTGCATTTTCAATTTGTGCAACATGAAACTCTTTTTGTGCAATTTTGATTTTTGAGTTAGCGCTTTGAAACCTAAAAAACTCGTATAGATTAGCTTAGAACAACGCACTGGTGTTGTTCATTTTCAATTTGTGCAACATGAAACTCTCTTTGAGCAATTTTGATTTTTGAGTTAGCGCTTTGAAACCTAAAAAACTCGTATAGATTAGCTTAGAACAACGCACTGGTGTTGTTCATTTTCAATTTGTGCAACATGAAACTCTTTTTGTGAAATTTTGATTTTTGAGTTAGCGCTTTGAAACCTAAAAAACTCGTATAGATTAGCTTAGAACAACGCACTGGTGTTGTTCATTTTGAATTTGTGCAACATGAAACTCTGATTTTTGAGTTAGCGCTTTGAAACCTAAAAAACTCGTATAGATTAGCTTAGAACGCCGCACTGGCGTTGTTCATTTTCAATTTGTGCAACATGAAACTCTTTTTGTGCAATTTTGATTTTTGAGTTAGCGCTTTGAAACCTAAAAAACTCGTAAAGATTAGCTTAGAACAACGCACTGGTGTTGTTCATTTTCAATTTGTGCAACATGAAACTCTGATTTTTGAGTTAGCGCTTTGAAATCGAAAAAACTCGTATAGATTAGCTTAGAACGCCGCACTGGTGTTGTTCATTTTCAATTTGTGCAACATGAAACTCTTTTTGTGCAATTTTGATTTTTGAGTTAGCGCTTTGAAACCTAAAAAACTCGTATAGATTAGCTTAAAACAACGCACTGGTGTTGTTCATTTTCAATTTGTGCAACATGAAACACTGATTTTTGAGTTAGCGCTTTGAAACCTAAAAAACTCGTATAGATTAGCTTAGAACAACGCACTGGTGTTGTTCATTTTCAATTTGTGCAACATGAAACTCTCTTTGTGCAATTTTGATTTTTGAGTTAGCGCGTTGAAACCTAAAAAACTCGTATAGATTAGCTTAGAACAACGCACTGGTGTTGTTCATTTTCAATTTGTGCAACATGAAACACTGATTTTCGAGTTAGCGCTTTGAAACCTAAAAAACTCGTATAGATTAGCTTAGAACAACGCACTGGTGTTGTTCATTTTCAATTTGTGCAACATGAAACTCTCTTTGTGCAATTTTGATTTTTGAGTTAGCGCTTTGAAACCTAAAAAACTCGTATAGATTAGCTTAGAACAACGCACTGGTGTTGTTCATTTTCAATTTGTGCAACATGAAACTCTTTTTGTGCAATTTTGATTTTTGAGTTAGCGCTTTGAAACCTAAAAAACTCGTATAGATTAGCTTAGAACAAACGCACTGGTGTTGTTCATTTTCAATTTGTGCAACATGAAACTCTGATTTTTGAGTTAGCGCTTTGAAACCTAAAAAACTCGTATAGATTAGCTTAGAACAACGCACTGGTGTTGTTCGTTTTCAATTTGTGCAACATGAAACTCTCTTTGTGCAATTTTGATTTTTGAGTTAGCGCTTTGAAACCTAAAAAACTCGTATAGATTAGCTTAGAACAACGCACTGGTGTTGTTCATTTTCAATTTGTGCAACATGAAACTCTTTTTGTGCAATTTTGATTTTTGAGTTAGCGCTTTGAAACCTAAAAAACTCGTATAGATTAGCTTAGAACAACGCACTGGTGTTGTTCATTTTCAATTTGTGCAACACGAAACTCTGATTTTTGAGTTAGCGCTTTGAAACCTAAAAAACTCGTATAGATTAGCTTAGAACAACGCACTGGTGTTGTTCATTTTCAATTTGTGCAACATGAAACACTGATTTTTGAGTTAGCGCTTTGAAACCTAAAAAACTCGTATAGATTAGCTTAGAACAACGCACTGGTGTTGTTCATTTTCAATTTGTGCAACATGAAACTCTGATTTTTGAGTTAGCGCTTTGAAACCTAAAAAACTCGTATAGATTAGCTTAGAACAACGCACTGGTGTTGTTCATTTTCAATTTGTGCAACATGAAACTCTCTTTGTGCAATTTTGATTTTTGAGTTAGCGCTTTGAAACCTAAAAAACTCGTATAGATTAGCTTAGAACAACGCACTGGTGTTGTTCATTTTCAATTTGTGCAACATGAAACTCTGATTTTTGAGTTAGCGCTTTGAAATCGAAAAAACTCGTATAGATTAGCTTAGAACGCCGCACTGGTGTTGTTCATTTTCAATTTGTGCAACATGAAACTCTTTTTGTGCAATTTTGATTTTTGAGTTAGCGCTTTGAAACCTAAAAAACTCGTATAGATTAGCTTAAAACAACGCACTGGTGTTGTTCATTTTCAATTTGTGCAACATGAAACACTGATTTTTGAGTTAGCGCTTTGAAACCTAAAAAACTCGTATAGATTAGCTTAGAACAACGCACTGGTGTTGTTCATTTTCAATTTGTGCAACATGAAACTCTCTTTGTGCAATTTTGATTTTTGAGTTAGCGCGTTGAAACCTAAAAAACTCGTATAGATTAGCTTAGAACAACGCACTGGTGTTGTTCATTTTCAATTTGTGCAACATGAAACACTGATTTTTGAGTTAGCGCTTTGAAACCTAAAAAACTCGTATAGATTAGCTTAGAACAACGCACTGGTGTTGTTCATTTTCAATTTGTGCAACATGAAACTCTCTTTGTGCAATTTTGATTTTTGAGTTAGCGCTTTGAAACCTAAAAAACTCGTATAGATTAGCTTAGAACAACGCACTGGTGTTGTTCATTTTCAATTTGTGCAACATGAAACTCTTTTTGTGCAATTTTGATTTTTGAGTTAGCGCTTTGAAACCTAAAAAACTCGTATAGATTAGCTTAGAACAACGCACTGGTGTTGTTCATTTTCAATTTGTGCAACATGAAACTCTCTTTGTGCAATTTTGATTTTTGAGTTAGCGCTTTGAAACCTAAAAAACTCGTATAGATTAGCTTAGAACAAACGCACTGGTGTTGTTCATTTTCAATTTGTGCAACATGAAACTCTGATTTTTGAGTTAGCGCTTTGAAACCTAAAAAACTCGTATAGATTAGCTTAGAACAACGCACTGGTGTTGTTCGTTTTCAATTTGTGCAACATGAAACTCTCTTTGTGCAATTTTGATTTTTGAGTTAGCGCTTTGAAACCTAAAAAACTCGTATAGATTAGCTTAGAACAACGCACTGGTGTTGTTCATTTTCAATTTGTGCAACATGAAACTCTTTTTGTGCAATTTTGATTTTTGAGTTAGCGCTTTGAAACCTAAAAAACTCGTATAGATTAGCTTAGAACAACGCACTGGTGTTGTTCATTTTCAATTTGTGCAACATGAAACTCTGATTTTTGAGTTAGCGCTTTGAAACCTAAAAAACTCGTATAGATTAGCTTAGAACAACGCACTGGTGTTGTGCATTTTCAATTTGTGCAACATGAAACTCTTTTTGTGCAATTTTGATTTTTGAGTTAGCGCTTTGAAACCTAAAAAACTCGTATAGATTAGCTTAGAACAACGCACTGGTGTTGTTCATTTTCAATTTGTGCAACATGAAACTCTCTTTGAGCAATTTTGATTTTTGAGTTAGCGCTTTGAAACCTAAAAAACTCGTATAGATTAGCTTAGAACAACGCACTGGTGTTGTTCATTTTCAATTTGTGCAACATGAAACTCTTTTTGTGAAATTTTGATTTTTGAGTTAGCGCTTTGAAACCTAAAAAACTCGTATAGATTAGCTTAGAACAACGCACTGGTGTTGTTCATTTTGAATTTGTGCAACATGAAACTCTGATTTTTGAGTTAGCGCTTTGAAACCTAAAAAACTCGTATAGATTAGCTTAGAACGCCGCACTGGCGTTGTTCATTTTCAATTTGTGCAACATGAAACTCTTTTTGTGCAATTT
Organism: Beris chalybata; assembly: GCA_949128065.1. Classification (NCBI taxonomy): domain Eukaryota; kingdom Metazoa; phylum Arthropoda; class Insecta; order Diptera; family Stratiomyidae; genus Beris; species Beris chalybata. The sequence continues at coordinate 47,394 of OX421898.1, forward strand.
TGATTTTTGAGTTAGCGCTTTGAAACCTAAAAAACTCGTAAAGATTAGCTTAAAACAACGCACTGGTGTTGTTCATTTTCAATTTGTGCAACATGAAACTCTGATTTTTGAGTTAGCGCTTTGAAACCTAAAAAACTCGTATAGATTAGCTTAGAACAACGCACTGGTGTTGTTCATTTTCAATTTGTGCAACATGAAACTCTTTTTGTGCAATTTTGATTTTTGAGTTAGCGCTTTAAAACCTAAAAAACTCGTATAGATTAGCTTAGAACAACGCACTGGTGTTGTTCATTTTCAATTTGTGCAACATGAAACTCTGATTTTTGAGTTAGCGCTTTGAAACCTAAAAAACTTGTATAGATTAGCTTAGAACGCCGCACTGGTGTTGTTCATTTTCAATTTGTGCAACATGAAACTCTTTTTGTGCAATTTTGATTTTTGAGTTAGCGCTTTGAAACCTAAAAAACTCGTAAAGATTAGCTTAGAACAACGCACTGGTGTTGTTCATTTTTAATTTGTGCAACACGAAACTCTGATTTTTGAGTTAGCGCTTTGAAACCTAAAAAACTCGTATAGATTAGCTTAGAACAACGCACTGGTGTTGTTCATTTTCAATTTGTGCAACATGAAACTCTCTTTGTGCAATTTTGATTTTTGAGTTAGCGCTTTGAAACCTAAAAAACTCGTATAGATTAGCTTAGAACAACGCACTGGTGTTGTTCATTTTCAATTTGTGCAACATGCAACTCTTTTTGTGCAATTTTGATTTTTGAGTTAGCGCTTTGAAACCTAAAAAACTCGTATAGATTAGCTTAGAACAACGCACTGGTGTTGTTCATTTTCAATTTGTGCAACATGAAACACTGATTTTTGAGTTAGCGCTTTGAAACCTAAAAAACTCGTATAGATTAGCTTAGAACAACGCACTGGTGTTGTTCATTTTCAATTTGTGCAACATGAAACTCACTTTGTGCAATTTTGATTTTTGAGTTAGCGCTTTGAAACCTAAAAAACTCGTATAGATTAGCTTAGAACAACGCACTGGTGTTGTTCATTTTCAATTTGTGCAACACGAAACTCTGATTTTTGAGTTAGCGCTTTGAAACCTAAAAAACTCGTATAGATTAGCTTAGAACAACGCACTGGTGTTGTTCATTTTCAATTTGTGCAACATGAAACTCTGATTTTTGAGTTAGCGCTTTGAAACCTAAAAAACCCGTATAGATTAGCTTAGAACAACGCACTGGTGTTGTTCATTTTCAATTTGTACAACATGAAACTCTCTTTGTGCAATTTTGATTTTTGAGTTAGCGCTTTGAAACCTAAAAAACTCGTATAGATTAGCTTAGAACAACGCACTAGTGTTGTTCATTTTCAATTTGTGCAACATGAAACTCTGATTTTTGAGTTAGCGCTTTGAAACCTAAAAAACTCGTATAGATTAGCTTAGAACGCCGCACTGGTGTTGTTCATTTTCAATTTGTGCAACATGAAACTCTTTTTGTGCAATTTTGATTTTTGAGTTAGCGCTTTGAAACCTAAAAAACTCGTATAGATTAGCTTAAAACATCGCACTGGTGTTGTTCATTTTCAATTTGTGCAACATGAAACACTGATTTTTGAGTTAGCGCTTTGAAACCTAAAAAACTCGTATAGATTAGCTTAGAACAACGCACTGGTGTTGTTCATTTTCAATTTGTGCAACATGAAACTCTCTTTGTGCAATTTTGCTTTTTGAGTTAGCGCTTTGAAACCTAAAAAACTCGTATAGATTAGCTTAGAACAACGCACTGGTGTTGTTCATTTTCAATTTGTGCAACATGAAACACTGATTTTTGAGTTAGCGCTTTGAAACCTAAAAAACTCGTATAGATTAGCTTAGAACAACGCACTGGTGTTGTTCATTTTCAATTTGTGCAACATGAAACTCTCTTTGTGCAATTTTGATTTTTGAGTTAGCGCTTTGAAACCTAAAAAACTCGTATAGATTAGCTTAGAACAACGCACTGGTGTTGTTCATTTTCAATTTGTGCAACATGAAACTCTTTTTGTGCAATTTTGATTTTTGAGTTAGCGCTTTGAAACCTGAAAAACTCGTATAGATTAGCTTAGAACAACGCACTGGTGTTGTTCATTTTCAATTTGTGCAACATGAAACTCTGATTTTTGAGTTAGCGCTTTGAAACCTAAAAAACTCGTATAGATTAGCTTAGAACAACGCACTGGTGTTGTTCGTTTTCAATTTGTGCAACATGAAACTCTCTTTGTGCAATTTTGATTTTTGAGTTAGCGCTTTGAAACCTAAAAAACTCGTATAGATTAGCTTAGAACAACGCACTGGTGTTGTTCATTTTCAATTTGTGCAACATGAAACTCTTTTTGTGCAATTTTGATTTTTGAGTTAGCGCTTTGAAACCTAAAAAACTCGTATAGATTAGCTTAGAACAACGCACTGGTGTTGTTCATTTTCAATTTGTGCAACACGAAACTCTGATTTTCAAAGCGCTAACTCAAAAGAGTTAGCGCTTTGAAAACTAAAAAACTCGTATAGATTAGCTTAGAACAACGCACTGGTGTTGTTCATTTTCAATTTGTGCAACATGAAACTCTCTCTGTGCAATTTTGATTTTTGAGTTAGCGCTTTGAAACCTAAAAAACTCGTATAGATTAGCTTAGAACAACGCACTGGTGTTGTTCATTTTCAATTTGTGCAACATGAAACTCTCTTTGTGCAATTTTGATTTTTGAGTTAGCGCTTTGAAACCTAAAAAACTCGTATAGATTAGCTTAGAACAACGCACTGGTGTTGTTCATTTTCAATTTGTGCAACACGAAACTCTGATTTTTGAGTTAGCGCTTTGAAAACTAAAAAACTCGTATAGATTAGCTTAGAACAACGCACTGGTGTTGTTCATTTTCAATTTGTGCAACATGAAACTCTCTTTGTGCAATTTTGATTTTTGAGTTAGCGCTTTGAAACCTAAAAAACTCGTATAGATTAGCTTAGAACAACGCACTGGTGTTGTTCATTTTCAATTTGTGCAACACGAAACTCTGATTTTTGAGTTAGCGCTTTGAAACCTAAAAAACTCGTATAGATTAGCTTAGGTCAACGCACTGGTGTTGTTCATTTTCAATTTGTGCAACATGAAATTCTCTTTGTGCAATTTTGATTTTTGAGTTAGCGCTTTGAAACCTAAAAAACTCGTATAGATTAGCTTAGAAGAACGCACTGGTGTTGTTCATATTCAATTTGTGCAACATGAAAATCTCTTTGTGCAATTTTGATTTTTGAGTTAGCGCTTTGAAACCTAAAAAACTCGTATAGATTAGCTTAGAACAACGCACTGGTGCTGTTCATTTTCAATTTGTGCAACATGAAACTCTCTTTGTGCAATTTTGATTTTTGAGTTAGCGCTTTGAAACCTAAAAAACTCGTATAGATTAGCTTAGAACAACGCACTGGTGTTGTTCATTTTCAATTTGTGCAACATGAAACTCTCTTTGTGCAATTTTGATTTTTGAGTTAGCGCTTTGAAACCTAAAAAACTCGTATAGATTAGCTTAGAACAACGCACTGGTGCTGTTCATTTTCAATTTGTGCAACATGAAACTCTCTTTGTGCAATTTTGATTTTTGAGTTAGCGCTTTGAAACCTAAAAAACTCGTATAGAATAGCTTAGAACAACGCACTGGTGTTGTTCATTTTCAATTTGTGCAACATGAAACACTGATTTTTGAGTTAGCGCTTTGAAACCTAAAAAACTCGTATAGATTAGCTTAGAACAACGCACTGGTGTTGTTCATTTTCAATTTGTGCAACATGAAACTCTCTTTGTGCAATTTTGATTTTTGAGTTAGCGCTTTGAAACCTAAAAAACTCGTATAGATTAGCTTAGAACAACGCACTGGTGTTGTTCATTTTCAATTTGTGCAACACGAAACTCTGATTTTTGAGTTAGCGCTTTGAAACCTAAAAAACTCGTATAGATTAGCTTAGAACAACGCACTGGTGTTGTTCATTTTCAATTTGTGCAACATGAAACTCTTTTTGTGCAATTTTGATTTTTGAGTTAGCGCTTTGAAACCTAAAAAACTCGTATAGATTAGCTTAGAACAACGCACTGGTGTTGTTCATTTTCAATTTGTGCAACACGAAACTCTGATTTTTGAGTTAGCGCTTTGAAACCTAAAAAACTCGTATAGATTAGCTTAGAAGAACGCACTGGTGTTGTTCATATTCAATTTGTGCAACATGAAATTCTCTTTGTGCAATTTTGATTTTTGAGTTAGCGCTTTGAAACCTAAAAAACTCGTATAGATTAGCTTAGAACAACGCACTGGTGCTGTTCATTTTCAATTTGTGCAACATGAAACTCTCTTTGTGCAATTTTGATTTTTGAGTTAGCGCTTTGAAACCTAAAAAACTCGTATAGATTAGCTTAGAACAACGCACTGGTGTTGTTCATTTTCAATTTGTGCAACATGAAACTCTCTTTGTGCAATTTTGATTTTTGAGTTAGCGCTTTGAAACCTAAAAAACTCGTATAGATTAGCTTAGAACAACGCACTGGTGTTGTTCATTTTCAATTTGTGCAACATGAAACTCTTTTTGTGCAATTTTGATTTTTGAGTTAGCGCTTTGAAACCTAAAAAACTCGTAAAGATTAGCTTAGAACAACGCACTGGTGTTGTTCATTTTTAATTTGTGCAACATGAAACTCTGATTTTTGAGTTAGCGCTTTGAAACCTAAAAAACTCGTATAGATTAGCTTAGAACAACGCACTGGTGTTGTTCATTTTCAATTTGTGCAACATGAAACTCTCTTTGTGCAATTTTGATTTTTGAGTTAGCGCTTTGAAACCTAAAAAACTCGTATAGATTAGCTTAGAACAACGCACTGGTGTTGTTCATTTTCAATTTGTGCAACATGAAACTCTTTTTGTGCAATTTTGATTTTTGAGTTAGCGCTTTGAAACCTAAAAAACTCGTATAGATTAGCTTAGAACAACGCACTGGTGTTGTTCATTTTCAATTTGTGCAACATGAAACACTGATTTTTGAGTTAGCGCTTTGAAACCTAAAAAACTCGTATAGATTAGCTTAGAACAACGCACTGGTGTTGTTCATTTTCAATTTGTGCAACATGAAACTCTCTTTGTGCAATTTTGATTTTTGAGTTAGCGCTTTGAAACCTAAAAAACTCGTATAGATTAGCTTAGAACAACGCACTGGTGTTGTTCATTTTCAATTTGTGCAACATGAAACTCTTTTTGTGCAATTTTGATTTTTGAGTTAGCGCTTTGAAACCTAAAAAACTCGTATAGATTAGCTTAGAACAACGCACTGGTGTTGTTCATTTTCAATTTGTGCAACATGAAACACTGATTTTTGAGTTAGCGCTTTGAAACCTAAAAAACTCGTATAGATTAGCTTAGAACAACGCACTGGTGTTGTTCATTTTCAATTTGTGCAACATGAAACTCTCTTTGTGCAATTTTGATTTTTGAGTTAGCGCTTTGAAACCTAAAAAACTCGTATAGATTAGCTTAGAACAACGCACTGGTGTTGTTCATTTTCAATTTGTGCAACATGAAACTCTTTTTGTGCAATTTTGATTTTTGAGTTAGCGCTTTGAAACCTGAAAAACTCGTATAGATTAGCTTAGAACAACGCACTGGTGTTGTTCATTTTCAATTTGTGCAACATGAAACTCTGATTTTTGAGTTAGCGCTTTGAAACCTAAAAAACTCGTATAGATTAGCTTAGAACAACGCACTGGTGTTGTTCGTTTTCAATTTGTGCAACATGAAACTCTCTTTGTGCAATTTTGATTTTTGAGTTAGCGCTTTGAAACCTAAAAAACTCGTATAGATTAGCTTAGAACAACGCACTGGTGTTGTTCATTTTCAATTTGTGCAACATGAAACTCTTTTTGTGCAATTTTGATTTTTGAGTTAGCGCTTTGAAACCTAAAAAACTCGTATAGATTAGCTTAGAACAACGCACTGGTGTTGTTCATTTTCAATTTGTGCAACACGAAACTCTGATTTTCAAAGCGCTAACTCAAAAGAGTTAGCGCTTTGAAAACTAAAAAACTCGTATAGATTAGCTTAGAACAACGCACTGGTGTTGTTCATTTTCAATTTGTGCAACATGAAACTCTCTTTGTGCAATTTTGATTTTTGAGTTAGCGCTTTGAAACCTAAAAAACTCGTATAGATTAGCTTAGAACAACGCACTGGTGTTGTTCATTTTCAATTTGTGCAACATGAAACTCTCTTTGTGCAATTTTGATTTTTGAGTTAGCGCTTTGAAACCTAAAAAACTCGTATAGATTAGCTTAGAACAACGCACTGGTGTTGTTCATTTTCAATTTGTGCAACACGAAACTCTGATTTTTGAGTTAGCGCTTTGAAAACTAAAAAACTCGTATAGATTAGCTTAGAACAACGCACTGGTGTTGTTCATTTTCAATTTGTGCAACATGAAACTCTCTTTGTGCAATTTTGATTTTTGAGTTAGCGCTTTGAAACCTAAAAAACTCGTATAGATTAGCTTAGAACAACGCACTGGTGTTGTTCATTTTCAATTTGTGCAACACGAAACTCTGATTTTTGAGTTAGCGCTTTGAAACCTAAAAAACTCGTATAGATTAGCTTAGGTCAACGCACTGGTGTTGTTCATTTTCAATTTGTGCAACATGAAATTCTCTTTGTGCAATTTTGATTTTTGAGTTAGCGCTTTGAAACCTAAAAAACTCGTATAGATTAGCTTAGAAGAACGCACTGGTGTTGTTCATATTCAATTTGTGCAACATGAAAATCTCTTTGTGCAATTTTGATTTTTGAGTTAGCGCTTTGAAACCTAAAAAACTCGTATAGATTAGCTTAGAACAACGCACTGGTGCTGTTCATTTTCAATTTGTGCAACATGAAACTCTCTTTGTGCAATTTTGATTTTTGAGTTAGCGCTTTGAAACCTAAAAAACTCGTATAGATTAGCTTAGAACAACGCACTGGTGTTGTTCATTTTCAATTTGTGCAACATGAAACTCTCTTTGTGCAATTTTGATTTTTGAGTTAGCGCTTTGAAACCTAAAAAACTCGTATAGATTAGCTTAGAACAACGCACTGGTGCTGTTCATTTTCAATTTGTGCAACATGAAACTCTCTTTGTGCAATTTTGATTTTTGAGTTAGCGCTTTGAAACCTAAAAAACTCGTATAGAATAGCTTAGAACAACGCACTGGTGTTGTTCATTTTCAATTTGTGCAACATGAAACACTGATTTTTGAGTTAGCGCTTTGAAACCTAAAAAACTCGTATAGATTAGCTTAGAACAACGCACTGGTGTTGTTCATTTTCAATTTGTGCAACATGAAACTCTCTTTGTGCAATTTTGATTTTTGAGTTAGCGCTTTGAAACCTAAAAAACTCGTATAGATTAGCTTAGAACAACGCACTGGTGTTGTTCATTTTCAATTTGTGCAACACGAAACTCTGATTTTTGAGTTAGCGCTTTGAAACCTAAAAAACTCGTATAGATTAGCTTAGAACAACGCACTGGTGTTGTTCATTTTCAATTTGTGCAACATGAAACTCTTTTTGTGCAATTTTGATTTTTGAGTTAGCGCTTTGAAACCTAAAAAACTCGTATAGATTAGCTTAGAACAACGCACTGGTGTTGTTCATTTTCAATTTGTGCAACACGAAACTCTGATTTTTGAGTTAGCGCTTTGAAACCTAAAAAACTCGTATAGATTAGCTTAGAAGAACGCACTGGTGTTGTTCATATTCAATTTGTGCAACATGAAATTCTCTTTGTGCAATTTTGATTTTTGAGTTAGCGCTTTGAAACCTAAAAAACTCGTATAGATTAGCTTAGAACAACGCACTGGTGCTGTTCATTTTCAATTTGTGCAACATGAAACTCTCTTTGTGCAATTTTGATTTTTGAGTTAGCGCTTTGAAACCTAAAAAACTCGTATAGATTAGCTTAGAACAACGCACTGGTGTTGTTCATTTTCAATTTGTGCAACATGAAACTCTCTTTGTGCAATTTTGATTTTTGAGTTAGCGCTTTGAAACCTAAAAAACTCGTATAGATTAGCTTAGAACAACGCACTGGTGTTGTTCATTTTCAATTTGTGCAACATGAAACTCTTTTTGTGCAATTTTGATTTTTGAGTTAGCGCTTTGAAACCTAAAAAACTCGTAAAGATTAGCTTAGAACAACGCACTGGTGTTGTTCATTTTTAATTTGTGCAACATGAAACTCTGATTTTTGAGTTAGCGCTTTGAAACCTAAAAAACTCGTATAGATTAGCTTAGAACAACGCACTGGTGTTGTTCATTTTCAATTTGTGCAACATGAAACTCTCTTTGTGCAATTTTGATTTTTGAGTTAGCGCTTTGAAACCTAAAAAACTCGTATAGATTAGCTTAGAACAACGCACTGGTGTTGTTCATTTTCAATTTGTGCAACATGAAACTCTTTTTGTGCAATTTTGATTTTTGAGTTAGCGCTTTGAAACCTAAAAAACTCGTATAGATTAGCTTAGAACAACGCACTGGTGTTGTTCATTTTCAATTTGTGCAACATGAAACACTGATTTTTGAGTTAGCGCTTTGAAACCTAAAAAACTCGTATAGATTAGCTTAGAACAACGCAATGGTGTTGTTCATTTTCAATTTGTGCAACATGAAACTCTCTTTGTGCAATTTTGATTTTTGAGTTAGCGCTTTGAAACCTAAAAAACTCGTATAGATTAGCTTAGAACAACGCACTGGTGTTGTTCATTTTCAATTTGTGCAACATGAAACACTGATTTTTGAGTTAGCGCTTTGAAACCTAAAAAACTCGTATAGATTAGCTTAGAACAACGCACTGGTGTTGTTCATTTTCAATTTGTGCAACATTAAACTCTCTTTGTGCAATTTTGATTTTTGAGTTAGCGCCTTGAAACCTAAAAAACTCGTATAGATTAGCTTAGAACAACGCACTGGTGTTGTTCATTTTCAATTTGTGCAACATGAAACTCTCTTTGTGCAATTTTGATTTTTGAGTTAGCGCTTTGAAACCTAAAAAACTCGTATAGATTAGCTTAGAACAACGCACTGGTGTTGTTCATTTTCAATTTGTGCAACATGAAACTCTCTTTGTGCAATTTTGATTTTTGAGTTAGCGCTTTGAAACCTAAAAAACTCGTATAGATTAGCTTAGAACAACGCACTGGTGTTGTTCATTTTCAATTTGTGCAACATGAAACTCTTTTTGTGCAATTTTGATTTTTGAGTTAGCGCTTTGAAACCTAAAAAACTCGTATAGATTAGCTTAGAACAACGCACTGGTGTTGTTCATTTTCAATTTGTGCAACATGAAACACTGATTTTTGAGTTAGCGCTTTGAAACCTAAAAAACTCGTATAGATTAGCTTAGAACAACGCACTGGTGTTGTTCATTTTCAATTTGTGCAACATGAAACTCTCTTTGTGCAATTTTGATTTTTGAGTTAGCGCTTTGAAACCTAAAAAACTCGTATAGATTAGCTTAGAACAACGCACTGGTGTTGTTCATTTTCAATTTGTGCAACATGAAACTCTTTTTGTGCAATTTTGATTTTTGAGTTAGCGCTTTGAAACCTGAAAAACTCGTATAGATTAGCTTAGAACAACGCACTGGTGTTGTTCATTTTCAATTTGTGCAACATGAAACTCTGATTTTTGAGTTAGCGCTTTGAAACCTAAAAAACTCGTATAGATTAGCTTAGAACAACGCACTGGTGTTGTTCGTTTTCAATTTGTGCAACATGAAACTCTCTTTGTGCAATTTTGATTTTTGAGTTAGCGCTTTGAAACCTAAAAAACTCGTATAGATTAGCTTAGAACAACGCACTGGTGTTGTTCATTTTCAATTTGTGCAACATGAAACTCTTTTTGTGCAATTTTGATTTTTGAGTTAGCGCTTTGAAACCTAAAAAACTCGTATAGATTAGCTTAGAACAACGCACTGGTGTTGTTCATTTTCAATTTGTGCAACACGAAACTCTGATTTTCAAAGCGCTAACTCAAAAGAGTTAGCGCTTTGAAAACTAAAAAACTCGTATAGATTAGCTTAGAACAACGCACTGGTGTTGTTCATTTTCAATTTGTGCAACATGAAACTCTCTTTGTGCAATTTTGATTTTTGAGTTAGCGCTTTGAAACCTAAAAAACTCGTATAGATTAGCTTAGAACAACGCACTGGTGTTGTTCATTTTCAATTTGTGCAACATGAAACTCTCTTTGTGCAATTTTGATTTTTGAGTTAGCGCTTTGAAACCTAAAAAACTCGTATAGATTAGCTTAGAACAACGCACTGGTGTTGTTCATTTTCAATTTGTGCAACACGAAACTCTGATTTTTGAGTTAGCGCTTTGAAAACTAAAAAACTCGTATAGATTAGCTTAGAACAACGCACTGGTGTTGTTCATTTTCAATTTGTGCAACATGAAACTCTCTTTGTGCAATTTTGATTTTTGAGTTAGCGCTTTGAAACCTAAAAAACTCGTATAGATTAGCTTAGAACAACGCACTGGTGTTGTTCATTTTCAATTTGTGCAACACGAAACTCTGATTTTTGAGTTAGCGCTTTGAAACCTAAAAAACTCGTATAGATTAGCTTAGGTCAACGCACTGGTGTTGTTCATTTTCAATTTGTGCAACATGAAATTCTCTTTGTGCAATTTTGATTTTTGAGTTAGCGCTTTGAAACCTAAAAAACTCGTATAGATTAGCTTAGAAGAACGCACTGGTGTTGTTCATATTCAATTTGTGCAACATGAAAATCTCTTTGTGCAATTTTGATTTTTGAGTTAGCGCTTTGAAACCTAAAAAACTCGTATAGATTAGCTTAGAACAACGCACTGGTGCTGTTCATTTTCAATTTGTGCAACATGAAACTCTCTTTGTGCAATTTTGATTTTTGAGTTAGCGCTTTGAAACCTAAAAAACTCGTATAGATTAGCTTAGAACAACGCACTGGTGTTGTTCATTTTCAATTTGTGCAACATGAAACTCTCTTTGTGCAATTTTGATTTTTGAGTTAGCGCTTTGAAACCTAAAAAACTCGTATAGATTAGCTTAGAACAACGCACTGGTGCTGTTCATTTTCAATTTGTGCAACATGAAACTCTCTTTGTGCAATTTTGATTTTTGAGTTAGCGCTTTGAAACCTAAAAAACTCGTATAGAATAGCTTAGAACAACGCACTGGTGTTGTTCATTTTCAATTTGTGCAACATGAAACACTGATTTTTGAGTTAGCGCTTTGAAACCTAAAAAACTCGTATAGATTAGCTTAGAACAACGCACTGGTGTTGTTCATTTTCAATTTGTGCAACATGAAACTCTCTTTGTGCAATTTTGATTTTTGAGTTAGCGCTTTGAAACCTAAAAAACTCGTATAGATTAGCTTAGAACAACGCACTGGTGTTGTTCATTTTCAATTTGTGCAACACGAAACTCTGATTTTTGAGTTAGCGCTTTGAAACCTAAAAAACTCGTATAGATTAGCTTAGAACAACGCACTGGTGTTGTTCATTTTCAATTTGTGCAACATGAAACTCTTTTTGTGCAATTTTGATTTTTGAGTTAGCGCTTTGAAACCTAAAAAACTCGTATAGATTAGCTTAGAACAACGCACTGGTGTTGTTCATTTTCAATTTGTGCAACACGAAACTCTGATTTTTGAGTTAGCGCTTTGAAACCTAAAAAACTCGTATAGATTAGCTTAGAAGAACGCACTGGTGTTGTTCATATTCAATTTGTGCAACATGAAATTCTCTTTGTGCAATTTTGATTTTTGAGTTAGCGCTTTGAAACCTAAAAAACTCGTATAGATTAGCTTAGAACAACGCACTGGTGCTGTTCATTTTCAATTTGTGCAACATGAAACTCTCTTTGTGCAATTTTGATTTTTGAGTTAGCGCTTTGAAACCTAAAAAACTCGTATAGATTAGCTTAGAACAACGCACTGGTGTTGTTCATTTTCAATTTGTGCAACATGAAACTCTCTTTGTGCAATTTTGATTTTTGAGTTAGCGCTTTGAAACCTAAAAAACTCGTATAGATTAGCTTAGAACAACGCACTGGTGTTGTTCATTTTCAATTTGTGCAACATGAAACTCTTTTTGTGCAATTTTGATTTTTGAGTTAGCGCTTTGAAACCTAAAAAACTCGTAAAGATTAGCTTAGAACAACGCACTGGTGTTGTTCATTTTTAATTTGTGCAACATGAAACTCTGATTTTTGAGTTAGCGCTTTGAAACCTAAAAAACTCGTATAGATTAGCTTAGAACAACGCACTGGTGTTGTTCATTTTCAATTTGTGCAACATGAAACTCTCTTTGTGCAATTTTGATTTTTGAGTTAGCGCTTTGAAACCTAAAAAACTCGTATAGATTAGCTTAGAACAACGCACTGGTGTTGTTCATTTTCAATTTGTGCAACATGAAACTCTTTTTGTGCAATTTTGATTTTTGAGTTAGCGCTTTGAAACCTAAAAAACTCGTATAGATTAGCTTAGAACAACGCACTGGTGTTGTTCATTTTCAATTTGTGCAACATGAAACACTGATTTTTGAGTTAGCGCTTTGAAACCTAAAAAACTCGTATAGATTAGCTTAGAACAACGCACTGGTGTTGTTCATTTTCAATTTGTGCAACATGAAACTCTCTTTGTGCAATTTTGATTTTTGAGTTAGCGCTTTGAAACCTAAAAAACTCGTATAGATTAGCTTAGAACAACGCACTGGTGTTGTTCATTTTCAATTTGTGCAACATGAAACACTGATTTTTGAGTTAGCGCTTTGAAACCTAAAAAACTCGTATAGATTAGCTTAGAACAACGCACTGGTGTTGTTCATTTTCAATTTGTGCAACATTAAACTCTCTTTGTGCAATTTTGATTTTTGAGTTAGCGCCTTGAAACCTAAAAAACTCGTATAGATTAGCTTAGAACAACGCACTGGTGTTGTTCATTTTCAATTTGTGCAACATGAAACTCTCTTTGTGCAATTTTGATTTTTGAGTTAGCGCTTTGAAACCTAAAAAACTCGTATAGATTAGCTTAGAACAACGCACTGGTGTTGTTCATTTTCAATTTGTGCAACACGAAACTCTGATTTTTGAGTTAGCGCTTTGAAACCTAAAAAACTCGTATAGATTAGCTTAGAACAACGCACTGGTGTTGTTCATTTTCAATTTGTGCAACATGAAACTCTCTTTGTGCAATTTTGATTTTTGAGTTAGCGCTTTGAAACCTAAAAAACTCGTATAGATTAGCTTAGAACAACGCACTGGTGTTGTTCATTTTCAATTTGTGCAACACGAAACTCTGATTTTTGAGTTAGCGCTTTGAAACCTAAAAAACTCGTATAGATTAGCTTAGAACAACGCACTGGTGTTGTTCATTTTCAATTTGTGCAACATGAAATTCTCTTTGTGCAATTTTGATTTTTGAGTTAGCGCTTTGAAACCTAAAAAACTCGTATAGATTAGCTTAGAACAACGCACTGGTGCTGTTCATTTTCAATTTGTGCAACATGAAACTCTCTTTGTGCAATTTTGATTTTTGAGTTAGCGCTTTGAAACCTAAAAAACTCGTATAGATTAGCTTAGAACAACGCACTGGTGTTGTTCATTTTCAATTTGTGCAACATGATACTCTCTTTGTGCAATTTTGATTTTTGAGTTAGCGCTTTGAAACCTAAAAAACTCGTATAGATTAGCTTAGAACAACGCACTGGTGTTGTTCATTTTCAATTTGTGCAACACGAAACTCTGATTTTTGAGTTAGCGCTTTGAAACCTAAAAAACTCGTATAGATTAGCTTAGAAGAACGCACTGGTGTTGTTCATATTCAATTTGTGCAACATGAAACTCTCTTTGTGCAATTTTGATTTTTGAGTTAGCGCTTTGAAACCTAAAAAACTCGTATAGATTAGCTTAGAACAACGCACTGGTGCTGTTCATTTTCAATTTGTGCAACATGAAACTCTCTTTGTGCAATTTTGATTTTTGAGTTAGCGCTTTGAAACCTAAAAAACTCGTATAGATTAGCTTAGAACAACGCACTGGTGTTGTTCATTTTCAATTTGTGCAACATGAAACTCTCTTTGTGCAATTTTGATTTTTGAGTTAGCGCTTTGAAACCTAAAAAACTCGTATAGATTAGATTAGAACAACGCACTGGTGTTGTTCATTTTCAATTTGTGCAACATGAAACTCTGATTTTTGAGTTAGCGCTTTGAGACCTAAAAAACTCGTATAGATTAGCTTAGAACAACGCACTGGTGTTGTTCATTTTCAATTTGTGCAACATGAAACTCTCTTTGTGCAATTTTGATTTTTGAGTTAGCGCTTTGAAACCTAAAAAACTCGTATAGATTAGCTTAAAACAACGCACTGGTGTTGTGCATTTTCAATTTGTGCAACATGAAACTCTTTTTGTGCAATTTTGATTTTTGAGTTAGCGCTTTGAAACCTAAAAAACTCGTATAGATTAGCTTAGAACAACGCACTGGTGTTGTTCATTTTCAATTTGTGCAACATGAAACTCTGATTTTTGAGTTAGCGCTTTGAGACCTAAAAAACTCGTATAGATTAGCTTAGAACAACGCACTGGTGTTGTTCATTTTCAATTTGTGCAACATGAAACTCTCTTTGTGCAATTTTGATTTTTGAGTTAGCGCTTTGAAACCTAAAAAACTCGTATAGATTAGCTTAGAACAACGCACTGGTGTTGTGCATTTTCAATTTGTGCAACATGAAACTCTCTTTGTGCAATTTTGATTTTTGAGTTAGCGCTTTGAAACCTAAAAAACTCGTATAGATTAGCTTAGAACAACGCACTGGTGTTGTGCATTTTCAATTTGTGCAACATGAAACTCTTTTTGTGCAATTTTGATTTTTGAGTTAACGCTTTGAAACCTAAAAAACTCGTATAGATTAGCTTAGAACAACGCACTGGTGTTGTGCATTTTCAATTTGTGCAACATGAAACTCTTTTCGTGCAATTTTGATTTTTGAGTTAGCGCTTTGAAACCTAAAAAACTCGTATAGATTAGCTTAGAACAACGCACTGGTGTTGTTCATTTTCAATTTGTGCAACACGAAACTCTGATTTTGTAGTTAGCGCTTTGAAACCTAAAAAACTCGTATAGATTAGCTTAGAACAACGCACTGGTGTTGTTCATTTTCAATTTGTGCAACATGAAACTCTGATTTTTGAGTTAGCGCTTTGAAACCTAAAAAACTCGTATAGATTAGCTTAGAACAACGCACTGGTGTTGTTCATTTTCAATTTGTGCAACATGAAACTCTTTTTGTGCAATTTTGATTTTTGAGTTAGCGCTTTGAAACCTAAAAAACTCGTATAGATTAGCTTAGAACAACGCACTGGTGTTGTTCATTTTCAATTTGTGCAACACGAAACTCTGATTTTTGAGTTAGCGCTTTGAAACCTAAAAAACTCGTATAGATTAGCTTAGAAGAACGCACTGGTGTTGTTCATATTCAATTTGTGCAACATGAAACTCTCTTTGTGCAATTTTGATTTTTGAGTTAGCTCTTTGAAACCTAAAAAACTCGTATAGATTAGCTTAGAACAACGCACTGGTGCTGTTCATTTTCAATTTGTGCAACATGAAACTCTCTTTGTGCAATTTTGATTTTTGAGTTAGCGCTTTGAAACCTAAAAAACTCGTATAGATTAGCTTAGAACAACGCACTGGTGTTGTTCATTTTCAATGTTGTGCATTTTCAATTTGTGCAACATGAAACTCTTTTTGTGCAATTTTGATTTTTGAGTTAGCGCTTTGAAACCTTAAAAACTCGTATAGATTAGCGTAGAACAACGCACTGGTGTTGTTCATTTTCAATTTGTGCAACATGAAACTCTCTGTGCAATTTTGATTTTTGAGTTAGCGCTTTGAAACCTAAAAAACTCGTATAGATTAGCTTAGAACAACGCACTGGTGTTGTTCATTTTCAATTTGTGCAACATGAAACTCTGATTTTTGAGTTAGCGCTTTGAAACCTAAAAAACTCGTATAGATTAGCTTAGAACAACGCACTGGTGTTGTTCATTTTCAATTTGTGCAACATGAAACTCTGATTTTTGAGTTAGCGCTTTGAAACCTTAAAAACTCGTATAGATTAGCTTAGAACAACGCACTGGTGTTGTTCATTTTCAATTTGTGCAACATGAAACTCTCTGTGCAATTTTGATTTTTGAGTTAGCGCTTTGAAACCTAAAAAACTCGTATAGATTAGCTTAGAACAACGCACTGGTGTTGTTCATTTTCAATTTGTGCAACATGAAACTCTGATTTTTGAGTTAGCGCTTTGAAACCTAAAAAACTCGTATAGATTAGCTTAGAACAACGCACTGGTGTTGTTCATTTTCAATTTGTGCAACTTGAAACTCTGATTTTTGAGTTAGCGCTTTGAAACCTAAAAAACTCGTATAGATTAGCTTAGAACAACGCACTGGTGTTGTGCATTTTTAATTTGTGCAACATGAAACTCTTGTTGTGCAATTTTGATTTTTGAGTTAGCGCTTTGAAACCTTAAAAACTCGTATAGATTAGCGTAGAACAACGCACTGGTGTTGTTCATTTTCAATTTGTGCAACATGAAACTCTCTGTGCAATTTTGATTTTTGAGTTAGCGCTTTGAAACCTAAAAAACTCGTATAGATTAGCTTAGAACAACGCACTGGTGTTGTTCATTTTCAATTTGTGCAACATGAAACTCTGATTTTTGAGTTAGCGCTTTGAAACCTAAAAAACTCGTATAGATTAGCTTAGAACAACGCACTGGTGTTGTTCATTTTCAATTTGTGCAACACGAAACTCTGATTTTTGAGTTAGCGCTTTGAAACCTAAAAAACTCGTATAGATTAGCTTAGAACAACGCACTGGTGTTGTTCATTTTCAATTTGTGCAACATGAAACTCTGATTTTTGAGTTAGCGCTTTGAAACCTTAAAAACTCGTATAGATTAGCGTAGAACAACGCACTGGTGTTGTTCATTTTCAATTTGTGCAACATGAAACTCTCTGTGCAATTTTGATTTTTGAGTTAGCGCTTTGAAACCTAAAAAACTCGTTAGATTAGCTTAGAACAACGCACTGGTGTTGTTCATATTCCATTTGTGCAACATGAAACTCTGATTTTTGAGTTAGCGCTTTGAAACCTAAAAAACTCGTATAGATTAGCTTAGAACAACGCACTGGTGTTGTTCATTTTCAATTTGTGCAACATGAAACTCTCTTTGTGCAATTTTGATTTTTGAGTTAGCGCTTTGAAACCTAAAAAACTCGTATAGATTAGCTTAGAACAACGCACTGGTGTTGTTCATTTTCAATTTGTGCAACATGAAACTCTGATTTTTGAGTTAGCGCTTTGAAACCTTAAAAACTCGTATAGATGAGCTTAGAACAACGCACTGGTGTTGTTCATTTTCAATTTGTGCAACATGAAACTCTCTGTGCAATTTTGATTTTTGAGTTTGCGCTTTGAAACCTAAAAAACTCGTATAGATTAGCTTAGAACAACGCACTGGTGTTGTTTATTTTCAATTTGTGCAACATGAAACTCTGATTTTTGAGTTAGCGCTTTGAAACCTAAAAAACTCGTATAGATTAGCTTAGAACAACGCACTGGTGTTGTTCATTTTCAATTTGAGCAACATGAAACTCTTTTTGTGCAATTTTGATTTTTCAGTTAGCGCTTTGAAACCTAAAAAACTCGTATAGATTAGCTTAGAACAACGCACTGGTGTTGTTCATTTTCAATTTGTGCAACATGAAACTCTGATTTTTGAGTTAGCGCTTTGAAACCTTAAAAACTCGTATAGATTAGCTTAGAACAACGCACTGGTGTTGTTCATTTTCAATTTGTGCAACATGAAACTCTCTGTGCAATTTTGATTTTTGAGTTAGCGTTTTGAAACCTAAAAAACTCGTATAGATTAGCTTAGAACAACGCACTGGTGTTGTTCATTTTCAATTTGTGCAACATGAAACTCTCTTTGTGCAATTTTGATTTTTGAGTTAGCGCTTTGAAACCTAAAAAACTCGTATAGATTAGCTTAGAACAACGCACTGGTGTTGTGCATTTTCAATTTGTGCAACATGAAACTCTTTTTGTGCAATTTTGATTTTTGAGTTAGCGCTTTGAAACCTAAAAAACTCGTATAGATTAGCTTAGAACAACGCACTGGTGTTGTGCATTTTCAATTTGTGCAACATGAAACTCTTTTTGTGCAATTTTGATTTTTGAGTTAGCGCTTTGAAACCTAAAAAACTCGTATAGATTAGCTTAGAACAACGCACTGGTGTTGTTCATTTTCAATTTGTGCAACATGAAACTCTGATTTTTGAGTTAGCGCTTTGAAACCTAAAAAACTCGTATAGATTAGCTTAGAACAACGCACTGGTGTTGTTCATTTTCAATTTGTGCAACATGAAACTCTGATTTTTGAGTTAGCGCTTTGAAACCTTAAAAACTCGTATAGATTAGCTTAGAACAACGCACTGGTGTTGTTCATTTTCAATTTGTGCAACATGAAACTCTCTGTGCAATTTTGATTTTTGAGTTAGCGCTTTGAAACCTAAAAAACTCGTATAGATTAGCTTAGAACAACGCACTGGTGTTGTTCATTTTCAATTTGTGCAACATGAAACTCTGATTTTTGAGTTAGCGCTTTGAAACCTAAAAAACTCGTATAGATTAGCTTAGAACAACGCACTGGTGTTGTTCATTTTCAATTTGTGCAACTTGAAACTCTGATTTTTGAGTTAGCGCTTTGAAACCTAAAAAACTCGTATAGATTAGCTTAGAACAACGCACTGGTGTTGTGCATTTTTAATTTGTGCAACATGAAACTCTTGTTGTGCAATTTTGATTTTTGAGTTAGCGCTTTGAAACCTTAAAAACTCGTATAGATTAGCGTAGAACAACGCACTGGTGTTGTTCATTTTCAATTTGTGCAACATGAAACTCTCTGTGCAATTTTGATTTTTGAGTTAGCGCTTTGAAACCTAAAAAACTCGTATAGATTAGCTTAGAACAACGCACTGGTGTTGTTCATTTTCAATTTGTGCAACATGAAACTCTGATTTTTGAGTTAGCGCTTTGAAACCTAAAAAACTCGTATAGATTAGCTTAGAACAACGCACTGGTGTTGTTCATTTTCAATTTGTGCAACACGAAACTCTGATTTTTGAGTTAGCGCTTTGAAACCTAAAAAACTCGTATAGATTAGCTTAGAACAACGCACTGGTGTTGTTCATTTTCAATTTGTGCAACATGAAACTCTGATTTTTGAGTTAGCGCTTTGAAACCTTAAAAACTCGTATAGATTAGCGTAGAACAACGCACTGGTGTTGTTCATTTTCAATTTGTGCAACATGAAACTCTCTGTGCAATTTTGATTTTTGAGTTAGCGCTTTGAAACCTAAAAAACTCGTATAGATTAGCTTAGAACAACGCACTGGTGTTGTTCATATTCCATTTGTGCAACATGAAACTCTGATTTTTGAGTTAGCGCTTTGAAACCTAAAAAACTCGTATAGATTAGCTTAGAACAACGCACTGGTGTTGTTCATTTTCAATTTGTGCAACATGAAACTCTCTTTGTGCAATTTTGATTTTTGAGTTAGCGCTTTGAAACCTAAAAAACTCGTATAGATTAGCTTAGAACAACGCACTGGTGTTGTTCATTTTCAATTTGTGCAACATGAAACTCTGATTTTTGAGTTAGCGCTTTGAAACCTTAAAAACTCGTATAGATTAGCTTAGAACAACGCACTGGTGTTGTTCATTTTCAATTTGTGCAACATGAAACTCTCTGTGCAATTTTGATTTTTGAGTTTGCGCTTTGAAACCTAAAAAACTCGTATAGATTAGCTTAGAACAACGCACTGGTGTTGTTTATTTTCAATTTGTGCAACATGAAACTCTGATTTTTGAGTTAGCGCTTTGAAACCTAAAAAACTCGTATAGATTAGCTTAGAACAACGCACTGGTGTTGTTCATTTTCAATTTGAGCAACATGAAACTCTTTTTGTGCAATTTTGATTTTTCAGTTAGCGCTTTGAAACCTAAAAAACTCGTATAGATTAGCTTAGAACAACGCACTGGTGTTGTTCATTTTCAATTTGTGCAACATGAAACTCTGATTTTTGAGTTAGCGCTTTGAAACCTTAAAAACTCGTATAGATTAGCTTAGAACAACGCACTGGTGTTGTTCATTTTCAATTTGTGCAACATGAAACTCTCTGTGCAATTTTGATTTTTGAGTTAGCGTTTTGAAACCTAAAAAACTCGTACAGATTAGCTTAGAACAACGCACTGGTGTTGTTCATTTTCAATTTGTGCAACATGAAACTCTCTTTGTGCAATTTTGATTTTTGAGTTAGCGCTTTGAAACCTAAAAAACTCGTATAGATTAGCTTAGAACAACGCACTGGTGTTGTGCATTTTCAATTTGTGCAACATGAAACTCTTTTTGTGCAATTTTGATTTTTGAGTTAGCGCTTTGAAACCTAAAAAACTCGTATAGATTAGCTTAGAACAACGCACTGGTGTTGTGCATTTTCAATTTGTGCAACATGAAACTCTTTTTGTGCAATTTTGATTTTTGAGTTAGCGCTTTGAAACCTAAAAAACTCGTATAGATTAGCTTAGAACAACGCACTGGTGTTGTTCATTTTCAATTTGTGCAACATGAAACTCTCTGTGCAATTTTGATTTTTGAGTTAGCGCTTTGAAACCTAAAAAACTCGTATAGATTAGCTTAGAACAACGCACTGGTGTTGTTCATTTTCAATTTGTGCAACATGAAACTCTGATTTTTGAGTTAGCGCTTTGAAACCCAAAAAACTCGTATAGATTAGCTTAGAACAACGCACTGGTGTTGTGCATTTTCAATTTGTGCAACATGAAACTCTTTTTGTGCAATTTTGATTTTTGAGTTAGCGCTTTGAAACCTAAAAAACTCGTATAGATTAGCTTAGAACAACGCACTGGTGTTGTTCATTTTCAATTTGTGCAACATGAAACTCTCTGTGCAATTTTGATTTTTGAGTTAGCGCTTTGAAACCTAAAAAACTCGTATAGATTAGCTTAGAACAACGCACTGGTGTTGTTCATTTTCAATTTGTGCAACATGAAACTCTGATTTTTGAGTTAGCGCTTTGAAACCTAAAAAACTCGTATAGATTAGCTTAGAACAACGCACTGGTGTTGTTCATTTTGAATTTGTGCAACATGAAACTCTCTTTGTGCAATTTTGATTTTTGAGTAAGCGCTTTGAAACCTAAAAAACTCGTATAGATTAGCTTAGAACAACGCACTGGTGTTGTTCATTTTCAATTTGTGCAACATGAAACTCTGATTTTTGAGTTAGCGCTTTGAAACCGTAAATTTAGGCCGTTTTCAATTTTGACGCAATTTTAATTCGCTTAATTTTCCTAATTTGGTAGTGCCCTGGCCTTTAATTTGATATGCTTCAAGTGCATATTTGAGTACAGGGATGGACTAGGGCGGCTACGAACGCGTAAAATTAGGCCGTTTTCAATTTTGACGCAATTTTAGTTCTCTTAATTTTCCTACTTAGGTAGTGCCCTGGCCTTTAATTGGAAATGCTTCAAGCGCATTTTTGAGTACAGGGATGGACTAGGGCGGCTACGAACGCGTAAAATTAAGCCGTTTTCAATTTTGACGCAGTTTTAATTCCCTTAATTTTCCTAATTAGGTAGTGCCCTGGCCTTTAATTTGATATGCTTCAAGTGCATTTTTGAGTACAGGAATGGAATGGGCGGCTACGACCGCGTAAAATTAGGCCGTTTTCAATTTTGACGCAATTTTAATTCTCTTAATTTTAATACTTAGGTAGTGCCCTGGCCTTTAATTTGATATGCTTCAAGTGCATTTTTGAGTACAGGAATGGAATGGGCGGCTACGACCGCGTAAAATTAGGCCGTTTTCAATTTTGACGCAATTTTAATTCTCTTAATTTTAATACTTAGGTAGTGCCCTGGCCTTTAATTTGATATGCTTCAAGTGCATATTTGAGTACAGGGATGGAATGGGCGGCTACGAACGCGTAAAACTAGGCCGTTTTCAATTTTGACGCAATTTTAATTCTCTTCATTTTTCTATTTAGACAGTGCCCTGGCCTTTAACTGGAAATGCTTCAAGCGCATTTTTGAGTACAGGGATGGAATAAGGCGGCTACGAACGCGTAAAATTAGGCCGTTTTCAATTTTGACGCAATTTTAATTCTCTTAATTTTAATACTTAGGTAGTGCCCCGGCCTTTAATTTGATATGCTTCAAGTGCATATTTGAGTACAGGGATGGACTAGGGCGGCTACGAACGCGTAAAATTAGCCCGTTTTCTATTTTGACGCAATTTTAATTCTCTTAATTTTCCTACTTAGGTAGTGCCCTGGCCTCTAATTTGATATGCTTCAAGTGCATATTTGAGTACAGGGATGGACTAGGGCGGCTACGAACGCGTAAAATTAGACCGTTTTCAATTTAGACGCAATTTTATTTCTCTTAATTTTCCTACTTAGGTAGTGCCCTGGCCTCTAATTTGATATGCTTCAAGTGCATATTTGAGTACAGGGATGGACTAGGGCGGCTAGGAACGCGTAAAATTAGACCGTTTTCAATTTTGACGCAATTTTAATTCTCTTAATTTTAATACTTAGGTAGTGCCACGGCCTTTAATTTGATATGCTTCAAGTGCATATTTGAGTACAGGGATGGACTAGTGCGGCTACGAACGCGTAAAATTCGGCCATTTTCAATTTTAACGCAATTTTAATTCTCTTAATTTTCCTACTTATTTAGTGCCCTGGCCTTTAATTTGATATGCTTCAAGTGCATATTTGAGTACAGGGATGGACTAGTGCGGCTACGAACGCGTAAAATTAGGCCGTTTTCAATTTTGACGCAATTTTAATTCTCTTAATTTTCCTACTTAGGTAGTGCCCTATCCTTTAATTTGATATGCTTCAAGAGCATATTTGAGTATAGGGATGGACTAGGGCGGCTACGAACGCGTAAAATTAATCCGTTTTCAATTTTGACGCAATTTTAATTCTCTTATTTTTCCTACTTAGGTAGTGCCCTGGCCTTTAATTTGATATGCTTCAAGTGCATATTTGAGTACAGGGATGGACTAGGGCGGCTAGGAACGCGTAAAATTAGGCCGTTTTCATTTTTGAAGCAATTTTAATTCTCTTAATTTTCCTACTTAGGTAGTGCCCTGGCTTTTAATTTGATATGCTTCAAGTGCATATTTGAGTACAGGGATGGACTAGTGCGGCTACGAACGCGTAAAATTCGGCCATTTTCAATTTTGACGCAATTTTAATTCTCTTAATTTTCCTACTTAGGTAGTGCCCTATCCTTTAATTTGATATGCTTCAAGAGCATATTTGAGTACAGGGATGGACTAGGGCGGCTACGAACGCGTGAAATTAATCCGTTTTCAATTTTGACGCAATTTTAATTCTCTTATCTTTCCTACTTAGGTAGTGCCCTGGCCATTAATTTGATATGCTTCAAGTGCATATTTGAGTACAGGGATGGACGGTATTATTTTTCCGGTGGACTAACACTCCAAAATTAAAAATTTTATTTTTCATGTCTAGAACATGCACTTTTAAACCATTTCCATTTGGTTGCATTCCATGGTCGACCTTAAATAAAAAGATATAGGCACTTAAAAAATGAACAAATTACTCACAATTTTCTGTCACTTTGACTTCAAAATGACAATTTGAAGGGCACCAGCATTGCCAGATTCAAATTTTTGTGGTATTTAATGACTTTTCGGATTGCATCAGCATTGCCCTGTTCAAACTTTTGTGTTCTTTGTTCCACATCAGAATTCCATCAGGCAAAACATTTAATGGCGCGAAAAGTTTGAAAACATTTACAGAAATTATTGTTTTTGGGTGACAAATGCTTCGAAATTACTTTATTTGCAGGTAAAAGAGTTATCATCCGTTCCAACCTGAAGATGGAGTAATACAGTATGTTTAATACAGTGTGTTTATGTTTTAGCAACATCGTGAAACCATTTCGGGTGTACCTACTGGGTGCATCATTTTGCAATGTACATTTATTGTTAAAGTAAAACTTGTAGACGATGTTAAAAAATATATATTGTTAAAAAAAAATATCTTCTAAAAAATTTGTTTCGTTTGAGTGTGTTTGTTTTTCTTATGATGTTAATGTGCGATGACCAGCTTAATTTGTCATCGACAGTTAATCCGAAGTATTTTGTGAAATGGACTCGTATTAGAGGAATTCAATCGATTTGCGGTTTGAGGTCAATGTTAGTGGTGCTGGCTCGTGCCTTTCTTATGGAGTTATGACACTGGCTATTTTTGCGGCTTTAAAGCGGCTAGTAAATCCAAATGGAGAGGGATAAAAGACGTAACATACAATTTAGACTTTGGAGTGAGAGAGACAGTCCGAATAGCTATAAAGTGAGTACTGTCAAAAACTAGCCGCTAAATAGCCGCTGCACAGCCGCTACATAGCGCGTTCCAGCAGTGGCTCGCAACATTCTAGCACTTAATCCAAGAAAAATTCTGCTTCCAGTGGATTTTTGAACTACTACAACCGCAAAAATAGCCAGTGTCAACTGCATTATTGTGACATTTATCAAGTCCATTATGAGCCGTTGATTTTGAAAGTGGAATAAGTCACTTTTTCAATAAAAAAATTGTTGTAATATTCTAACGACGTTTTAAAGAACACGAAGCAACTTTCTATTGATGCAATTGTTTCATGACATCATTTCTAAAAAAAATATTATTATAATATTATTATTACATTATTATATTGTAGAAAATTTGTTAATATACTGTGAAAAAGTTTGAGTTGAATTGCATGGTTGAATGATAAGAGAAATCCTTGCCTCAATTCGGTCTCGAATTGAAATGAATTCAATATTTGGTAAGACCTAGTAGATATGACGAAAATCGTGAAAATATATGCATTTTATACTTACTGATAATTTTTTTTGCCTGCCTTTCTGAACGTCAATGAATATTCAAAAAAAATCAGAATTTCTTTTCTAGTTGATTTACATATACACACCGAGTTTCAACTTTCTAGCATGAACCATTTAATAGTTAGGAAAAACACCCCCTACCCCCGTACCATATTACCCCTAAAAAATTATATTTTTCCAACATGCCGCTACTATAGCTCTATCTAAATATCTAGTTTAAGGTTTATATCATTACAGGTTCTTAAGATATAAGCATCGAAACTTTTTCCTTTTCACCCTCCCCACCCTCACCCTCTACACCCATAACCCCAAAACTTTTTTCCCTACTAGTGTTCAATTAGCGCTACTTCTGGTAAAAATTCTAAGCATCTATCTTACACTGTTCTTGAGATATAAAATGTGTTTTATTTGAAAAAATTTTATCCCCTCCACTTCTATGCTCCACCTCCCACTTAAAAATTTTTACTTTGATCAATTTTTATTTGTCGACCTTTATACCCAAGCCGAATTTTATTTTTTTAGAGCAATTGGTTCATGAGATATCGTAATCTAAAGTTTTTCACCCACCACCCGCATAAGCAACTGCCCCACCCAAAATTATTTGTTCAATCTGTTCTCCTAGTATAACTACAAATATTTCTTAAGTTTGAATGGTGTGCCATTAACGGTTTAGGAGGTATGGATTTTAGAATGTGTCTATCTCAGCTTTTTTGGGTTTCGGACGCATTATATTTCCCCCGACTCCACACCCCTTGATGAATATTGACAATTTTTATGGAAATGGGTTTACTATTAGAACTCTATAGAAATTCCAAGTTTCAGCTTCCTTCATAATATGTTGATAATAATAAGTGGTTACTGAGATATAAAAACCAAAATTTGCCGTCTAAAACGCTTCCCCCTCACACCCCCACTCCTAAAAATTTGGTCACTTCAAGGAGCTTACCCCGTCTATTCGTAAAAAAAAATTCAATTTAATATCTTAAAGCGCTTGGGAGCTACGAGCCCCCAAACGATTTTGCGTACGGCGCAATTTGTACGGACTGAAAATTTGTATTGCTTTTTTCGCGTCTACTAGTTATGAAACGTGAAAATAAAAATTTTGAGGGTAACAAATTTTTTTTTTTAAAAAATCGATCACAATACTTAATTATTAAAATAATAAAGTAATTTATCAAAAATTAATTAATAAACAGTTTAAACTCGTTATCGTATTTTTGTAATTTATGGTCTTCAACAATAATGTCTTTTCAATGTATAGTTCTCACTAAAATGCTTTTCTTGTCAATTTTGGTACCTATGAAAACATTTTAAAAAATGTAAAAAAAGGTGTCGGGTCCAACAAAAAGAGATTATATTCACAGAATGGGTTTACTTTCTATTAAATATTTCCGCTTATATACAAATTTGTGATATTCATTTTTCCAAGAAACTCGACAATCGCTCGTCGTATGGCAAAAAGATGATGTGCAAAGTTCACTTTTTGGTTGCTTTTAATCTGAAAAATTTGGAAGGAGATATTTCTCCATTTCAGTTCATAGAAACGTTCTTAAGATTCGAAGTACTGGAACCAAAACAGGTACAACCAATATTTAAAAAAAATATGTTGCGTTCACTTAAAAAACCTATAATTTGCCATGGAATAAAAATTAAAAATTATATTCACAGCATGAAAATTAAACCCACATCACCACCAACCAGTTCAGTTCAGTTCACTCCAACTCTTTTCATAGTTCAATATTTCATTCCAGGTAAAATTAAACAATTAAAAACAACCAATATTTTTTTTTTTTTGTTTTTCATTTATTTATTTCTCAATAATTTTTCATCTTTTTTTTTATTTTAAACAATCTTCTAACATAGAATTTCAATGATGGTGGCGTCGTATTTAAAAAAAAAAATAATAAAAACGGCAAAAATATCAAATAAATAATAATGTAAATCCGAAAAAAATTAAAAAAAAAAATATTTTACGAAACTGTCGAATTAAATAGTGTAAAGAGGAAGAACAAATAAAAAAAATAAAAAAACCAAAACAAATTAACTAAAATAATTAAAAATTAGTTAATAAGATTTTTTAACAACAATACAATAATGATGTTCATCTTCCCATTTCGCAATTTTTCATTTTATTATAATTTTATTTTTTTTTTTTTTGTTTGCTTTTATCTTGATTTTTTTATTAAATAGTTAAGATTTAATGTTTATATAATTTTTTTTTGGTTTGTTTTAAATGATTTTTTTTGTTCTTGTAATTACATACATTGGGTTTATGGTTTGATGCGCTGTTGTTGTTTTTTTTTTAGTTGATAAATTTATTCGCTGTTGGTATTTTTGCTGGTATTAGTTTGCTTGCCTGGTTAACTGACAGAGTCTATTACTGCACAATCTTACATTATTTATTTATTTCATTTTTTTTTTAGCTAAGTACTGTTAATTTTAAACTTAATCGGTATTAGAGCACACTACACTTTATCGCTTTTTTTTAACTACAATATTGGAGAAAAATATTGAACAAATTATGTTTTTTTTTATATAGTTTTTTTTAGTATAAACTAAAAAAATTTATTTGTTTTATTAGTTTCATTTACATTTTTTAAATTTATATATATGTTGCATTTTTTTTTTAATTAGATGATCTTTTTTTGTATAAATTTCATTATTAACTTATTGAACTTTGTTTTGGTTGTTAAAATTTAAATTTATTTTTTTTTGTTCTAAACATTCGCCCTTTTTTCTTACTTGTAGTGAATATATTTTTTTATACTATATTTAATAATGCAGGGGAGGAGTTTATTTAAATGTTTTTGTTTCTTATTATTTTTTTACCGACATTAGAAATGAAATATATAGATTAAGAATTATTTGCTAGTAACAGAAAAATTAAAGACTTAGCGTTAAACTGCGGGCATAATAACAGAGAACATTAATATATATATATAAATATATATATGCAATTTTGTTTTTATTACAATGAATTTTATTTAGTGATTTATCCATTTTTAATTACACCTCATTTTAATATTATATTATTTATTTACTTTTTGTTGACAGTTTTGGGCAGTGAATGGAATATATATGTTTAAATATTAATTAACAAAACAACGAAAATATTTTTTTTTTTATTATTAAATTTAAGTTTTTAATATATGTATTATACTTGTTTTCATTTTATTTTAATTTATCTGTGAGTTAGATAGAAAGAGGCCCTTATGTTTGTTTTTGTTTGTTTTTTCTACTTGCGTTATTGTTGATTATTTGCAATCGATTAAATTATAATTTCGATATTTTCTGTTGTAATCAGTAAAGTGATTGGAAATTGTTGTATCATTTCGATACGTTGCTGCTGGCAACATTTTTTTTTCGCGGATTTGACTGTGAATTTTAGTTCAATCTCGATATATAAAATAAAATTAGGGACATTATGCGGATTAAATGTTTTTCTATTTTGTTTTTCAGGTCAGTTAAATGACGATATTTTTTTTAAAGTTTTCGGTTCGGCTGAATTTTCCTGAAAATAACCACCAAATAACCAAGAAACAACCACCAAGGTGGCAAACAGTTCAGTATCTCTGAGAAGTGATGAAAGTAATCAGATTGAAAATTGTTATCGGTGCATGTTAAAAGATTAAGTCCTGCCATCAATAAGGGAATTGGGCATTCCGTTCATAAGAAATTGAAGTTCAAAGATTTGGCCATTTCAAAACTGGCACTTGTCCTGTCCCAGGAACTGCATTTTTACACCTAAAATCAACACTTGAATTGAGCTCATGTATTTTTAAATGCATGCTTATCCCAATTTTAAAGTTTTTTATTTTTTAAACCGAGTGGGGGTCCAACATGACTGCTTCCGACAAAAAATCAACCCTTTTAATCAAAGACGATCCGAGAACTTCATCTTGCAGAATTTTCAATGATACGAACCATAAGATTCGGTAAGAATGGGATGGCTTCTGGTTGTTTCGGTTGTACAATTTTTTATCACAGTTTTATACTTAAGCCTAATACGCAACGAAAAGAATATCATTATTTTATCATTTGGGTTTTTTTTTAATAATATAACAACGGCAATTACTGTGTTTCTCTATCTCTCACAAATCCCATACCTTACCGATCCAGCAGCAGCTGGAAACTGATATGAAATATAAAAGATAGATATATATCTATCTAAAAGAAAGCAAGTCGTGACGCACGAACTTATTCGGGTTTTTAATTTAATTTGATTTTTTTTTAATTTTGAATAGTTTCTTAGTTCATCAGCATAGCGATCGATTTTTTTGTAATAATATTATTATTTCTTTTAACCTTGTTTTGTTTCTCATCTTTTTTATTTTGGTTTTATAAATCATACGTAACAATGACACATTGACTATATGCACTATATTTAACGTTTTTTCATTTCTTTTGTCATATATTAATAGATTACTTATTAATCCGTTTTTTTGGGTTTTTTTTTACAAAAATTTAATAAAATTAATAATATTATTTTCTAATCAATTTTTTGTTTATTTTTATTATTTTTTTTTCTTTAAACTTGTTCGTCAAATACTAAAAACGCGTTTAATTATTAACAAAAAAAAAATCAAATAAATTTCAAAAAATAACTGAAACAAAATACTAAAATTATCTCCTTAACAAGGCCATTGTTTTGTCGAGAAAAACAAAGTGTTTATTTTTTAATCATTAAAGCCAATTTTTCAACGCATATTAATCAATAGAAGAAGAAGAAAATTATAGCAAAAATGTGTATGGCTAAGGTGAAAAGAAAAAAAGTAAATTTCATCACCACATTTCGTATGTAATTTCCGAGTCTTAAAATTTTAATTCAAATCCTTACCTTATTTAATTTTAAAAATACACAAGGAGCTGATTTTGGATAATTGTAGCTATTTTCTTTTGTGCATGGATAGAAGCCATCGATATTAACTAGGCATACTTTACCGTCAGGTGTCGAGGATATCTTGGGCGTCCGGATGTACTAAATCGCCCCACGTCTCCCACAAAGGATGCACGATGTAGTCAATCCGAATCCGAATCCGACTCCAACATAAACTCTTCCATTATGTCGTCACAATCGATGTCGGATCGGGCCAGGTCAGGATTACCACTATCATCTTCCCGTGGTTTGTTCGGGTCGTATAATTGCCCGGCCAGTCGGAAAAATTGAAGAGTTCGGTCCATTCCCTGCGTGTCACAGTCTTTGTTAAACATGTAACGTGCCAAGTTACCTTCGATATGGGCCTTTTTCCGACCGTAGGAGGACACGACTTGTTTCGCGTGCCTCCACGAGGATTCTATGCCATTCGTGTGTGCACCAGTCACTGGATCTTTATAATACAGTGAGTGGTTCACTGTCAAATGCAAAAAACCCTCGCTCTCCAGGCAATTATACGCCTTCCAGCAATCGGAGATGATAGTGGTACCAACCTCAATCCACTCTTTAATAATGGGGATTAAAGTGTCACTGTCCCTAAATTTGTTAAAACATTAGAACAATTCAAAAAATATTGTAAATGTATATTACCTGGAATCGACGGGAACCATGAAAACTCGGCCGCTTCCCCTTTCGAGGCCACCGAATACCCACTGTCCTTCAACTCGGTGACCCCGATGGTACTTCCTCTTGCCGAACTTGCTCTCATCGATCTCCACAATTTTCCCCGGTCCACCTAACTTCACCGGCTTCTTCATCAATGCCTCCAACAAAACTTCGCGGCAGTAGGAGGCCCAATTAACTAATGTTGCGCTTGAAGATATTCCGGTGTCTTTTTTTATTTTTTTTAGCGGTGAACCCTCCGCCCACGCATAGACAAATAATAAAATTTGTTTTATAGTTAATTGTGAGCCTCCAAAGAATGTCCCAGTACGGAAACTCATTCTTTTCCCGCAAAGGACTCTCTTCTGCTTTGGCCGCGAAGTTTTGTTTGTGCAAAGATATTCGTAGCCATCCGCACTAAAAAAAAAAAATTTAATGAAATAAATCTCTTTTTTTGGAATTTTGTCTTTCGGTATTATAGAACTTACGCCTTTGTTCTATTATACAGCTTCATGGGCTGTCCACAATTCCTGCAGTTTACCACTTGTGGAATCAGCCCCCAGCTTCGCAAATTTGACAAAAGCTCCACCTTATCTGCACAGATTGTAGATATTTTATCTCCATTCATTTTACTGTGGAATAAAATAAATCTAGTACTTATGAAACTAAAAATCACCTTTTACTGGTGAATTTAACAAAGATTTCATCAAAAATGTCGCCGATACTTTTGAAAATTTGTGTACTCGAAGAATTAGTGAAAAAAATATAATATATTGTAGAAGTTTCTTCTTATCATAATTTTAATTTAGATCAATCTAAAGGAAATATGAGAAAACCATAATGCATTGAAAATTAATTAACAAGAAGAAAAGGATATAATAAAAGTCTTACATTACAAAACATAGCGGAAGTAATTGGTCTAAATCAGGGGTCTATGACCCGCGGGTCACCGAGTGACCCATTTACTAATTTCAAGTGACCCACTTTAGTTCCGAAAAAAAGTATAATATATAAAAATAAACTATAAAACATAAACATGAAACGAATATTTTGACAATAAAAAAAATAAAGAGAAAATAGATACTTTGTTTTTGCGTGCACGTCAATTTCGCCCCTAACGTCTCCACCCTAAAAACATGCGACGCGCGGTGCAGAGTAATGGAGGAGACGTAAGGGATAAAACTCGCGGCGTGTATTGCCGCATTTCCACATGCGCGCACTAACGCGAATGTGCCCTTTAGGTTTAGGTTAATAAATGAAATACATTTTTATTTTTAAATTTCAAACTCGTTTTTTTTGTTCTAAACTTTATAGGTAGGTATACAGGCCTATTCAGCGCCAGAGTCACAAGTCACAAAGTAGATGAAAAGTCACAATTAATTCAAAATTGTGACTCTCCGCCTACTTTCTGACTCTGACACTGAATAGGCCAGATTGTGTACTAAAAAACAGACCGTTTATTGCCTAACATGCAATGTTTTTTGGCATTTACTATGTTTTAAATTGCGTCTAATCAAAGTTTTAAGTAGAATATGACGCCATCATCATTGCATGTTTTCCTATTTTTATCATTATCTAAATTTTTATCATTCCTATCATTATTTTTATCATTATCTAAATATGTTCAACAGTTATATTTTCGTCATTAAAAGTGAATATGAAAGTCGATTTCAAAGTTTTAAGAACCATGGCGAAATAACATATTTATAATAAAGCCCGACGAAATAGAAGAAAATGTTTTAAATTTGCAGTATTTTCGATATCTAAGAATTGAAAATATTTGTTTAGAAATGATTGATTTTAAAAATTCAACGCTATGAATGGTAAATTCAAGGAATTGCGGAAAGATATGAAAAAAAACAGAAGATAATCATTTCCTCATGATATCAACGTGTTGGCATCACTTCCTACGAAGTTTTCATCTTTGAAAAGATTGGTTTTGCCATTTTGTCCACATTCGGTTCAACTTATAAATGTGCGCAAATATTTTCACAAATGAAATTTATTTTAAGCAAGAACAGGAGCAGGTTAACTACCGAAAATTCAGATGCTTGTATTCGTCTTAAGACGGCTGACTATATACCAGACTTAACTAAATTGACGTATCAGGGGAGCCATTAATATCGAAGAGAGCCTTTATAAATAAAGTTCATTCAACTATGTTTGTTTTTATAATAATTAGAATTTTATTAATTTTTGTAATAATAATTAAAGTTTAAAAGTGTAATGTAATTATTTTCTTAATAAAATGTATCTTATTATTCACTAAAAGACTGTTTTAAAATGAAAATATCACTGACCCAAACGTCTCTTTGATATTCACATAGTGGTTGATTTTGACCCGCAGCATGTTCGTTTCTCTTAACTTTAAATTTAAATTTAAAAATTTCAATTTAAAAAATGTAAAAAAAGGTGTCGGGTCCAACAAAAAGTGATGATATTCACAGAGTCGGCTTTCTTTCTATTAAATATTTCCACTTACGTTTGTATACAAATTTGTGAAATTTATTTTCTCAAGAAACTCGACAATAGCTCGTCGTATGGCATAATGATGATGTTCAAAGTTTACTTTTTGGTTGCTTTTAACCCATTTACACCCAATGGGTCGAATACGACCCCAACCATGCCATGCCCAACGGGTCGAAATCGACCCACACAGTTTTCACTGCATAAGTTGTGATCAGCGGAACAACCGCGGTTTTCAACTGTTTCATGCAGTTCTCAGAAGTTTTTTGCATGTAGTTTTTTGTTTCTGCGAAATAATTTTCAATTCAGTCATTAGATCCGGGTAGCGAAAGTCACACGTGAAAATTTGAAAAGGAATTGAAATGGATTTGAATCGGTAAATAGCCTACTTATGTTTTGTTTAGTGAATATTTTACAGTGTTTTGCTTAAAACATATGCAGGGGATAAGAAACCCCGAAGTTTTGAATTAAATTACTGAAATATTCAATAATCAGGCGTTTAAATTACGCTGGGTCGTTTTCGACCCGTTGGGATGATATATATGGTATATGGTATATATTTTCCAGATCAAAAGGGTTAACCGTAGCAGAGATTTTGGATGCGCTGGACGAAAATTGTGTACTTCCCGGAGTGGATATTTACATAGATCCTCCAGAAAATCGTGATGGCGTAACGGATGAAGAGTCTGGAGCAGAAGATGATTATAACCCATCGCACATGAATCGTAATCAGTTGAGAGCTGCTGCGGAAATTGCGGGATGTGACGATACAGACGATGATCTGGACAACATAGAAGTATCCAGTTCTGCGAAGGTAAACAAAACAAGGAATTGGATAGCAGGTGATGAGAATTCCTTAAATGGCTTGCCAAAGCCATGGTCAGAAGTATATTTGCCTGTGCTAACACTTTCAGAATTCTCGGAGCCAATAGATTTCTTCCTTTTATTTTTATCACAAGATATAATAGAACAGATTTGTGAATTTTGTAATCATTTTGCAATGTCACAAAATCAGAACTTGTGTTTATCTAGTGAGGAACTTTACGCGTTCATAGCAATTTTATTTGTCAGTGGCTACGTCATATGCCCTCGCAGGAGGATGTATTGGGAAAATCGGGAAGATACCCAAAACACACTTATCAAAGCTACTATGCGAAGAAATAGATTCGACGAAATTTTTCGTTACCTCCACTTCTGCGATAATGACAATCTGAATTCTACAGACAGATTTGCTAAAGTTAGACCATTGATAAATAAGATGAATGAAAAATTCAAAACGTTTGCACCGGTCCAATATTGTATTTCAATAGATGAAACTATGATTCGTTATTTTGGAAGACACTCCTGCAAGCAGTTCATGAAGAGTAAGCCTATTCGGTTCGGATATAAAGTTTGGAGTATGGCTTATACAAATGGCTATTTAATTAAATTTGATATTTATCAAGGAAAAAGTAGCTTACTGTTAAGCCAATATCGAGAAATCTATGGATTGGGAGGTTCAGTTACATTGGACTTTGCTTCTTTTTTAAAAGAACAATATGCAGATTTAAGGTTTTCTTTGTTTTTTGACAATTTTTTCACCAATGCGAAATTGATAACAAAATTAAATGCATGGAACTTCGGTGCAACGGGCACTGTACGTGAAAGACGTACTGAGAAGTGCCTGATTAGTTCTAATAAAGAATTGAAAAAGAAGGGCAGAGGAGAATTTGATAGTGCTATTGACAAGGACAATAATGTCATAGCAGTTAAATGGATGGATAATAGCATTGTTATGGCATTATCTAATCAATTTGGTATTCACCCAGTGAAACCAGTGAAAAGATATTCTGTAAAAGAAAAAGGCAAGATTGATGTAACCCAACCTCATGTAATCCATCAATACAATAAAAATATGGGAGGTGTTGATTTAATGGACAATTGCATATCCAATTATTCAATAAGTATTCGTGGCAAAAAGTGGTATATGCCAGTAGCACTTTGGTGCTTTGATGCAGTAATGAATAACGCCTGGGTACTAAGCAAAAGCTTCGGATGCAAACACGACAAGCTGGAGTTTACGAGAAGAGTGGCAGAAAATTTATGTCGGAACTACGGAGTACCAGCAAATGCACCAGGACCTGCAAATAGAAAACGAAAAAACGTTCCTGAAGCCGGAAAACATCTTATTCTCACTGACCAAAATAGACTCCGGTGTTATCATTGCGGCAATAAAACTGTAACTTCATGCGAATCTTGCAAAGTACCATTACACGACAAATGCTTTCTTCCATACCACAACTAAGATTCAATTACATACCTATTTTAATGTTCAAATTAGAAATTAAGTAAACTTCTAATGAATTGTTTTTAATTTCTTTTGCGCATACTCTTTTTTTTATTAAATTTTAGTTTATTTATACATTTGAATTGTTTTTTAATTTACAATATATAATTTTGTTACTCTACAATATGTTTTTTTCAAATTTTCAAATTATTAATTAGCAAAAGGAATACATATTATCCCAACGGGTCGTTATCGACCCAGTCTCAAAAAGAGTGAAATTTTGCAAAAAATAACTTATGGCTTGTCTATTATGCCAAGAGTTATAATTTTTAAGAAGATAATATCGATTATCCAATAATATTTGCGAAAAATAGTTGTGGGCACTAGGACTTCTTCAGTATTTCTGGTTATGGGCGCAAATGGGTTAATCTGGTAAATTTTTTGAAAAAAAAAATATAGATTTTTGGAAACCGTCACACGGTTTCCATTTTACAGGTGGTGACAAAATTTCACCTTCCTAAGTCAACGCGATCTTGAGTTATCATGCAAACGCACGAACGGACGGACAGTAAACGGATTTTGGGTTTTTTAGCCCCAAAAATTGCCGCCTCGGAAAATCCGGAAACTTTCCTCCCGAAATTGGCCGCCCCAAAATTTGCCGCCCTAGGCCCGGTCTTAGTGGTGATGAGACGGCATTAAAACGTGTTTAATCGGGTATCACGGACCCACAAGCACAACAAACTTAAAAAAAAAAATAAATTATAGGTACCTTTTCTTTCACTCCGAGTATAGAAATTTTTAAAAAAATCGGCGATGGTAAGGTCACAATAATTGTTCATCAAGAATTGACAGCAATTATTGTGGTCGATTCTTGATGGAATGATACTTACAATTTCTCCTCTTTCTTTTGTATTTATATTAATTAATAAACTTAACCACACACAAACAATAACAACTTGTTGGTTTTAAAATTTATATTTAACGGCTCGCGATGCATGTCAATACTACCAACATAAAAAAAAAAAAATCACAGTGTGAATTTCATTTCAAGTATAAATAGGTCTGTTCTTTTTGTCGGGGGTGTGTTCAAGATTTCTGCTATACCTGCAATTACGTCTGTTCTTTTTGCCTGCACTTTTTACACTTTGTTACACCCAGCTTACACTAGCTCTCGAGCGAGTGCAGAAAAGTGTAAAGGGTGAATGGGGAAGGGGTAAGCTTACCGTTTGAGTATGAGTTTGTGTCATCGCTGTAACGTCAAATGTCGTTTAGAAAAGTTAGTGCAGAAAGGTGTAGATAGTGCAGGCAAAAAGAACAAACCTATTAGCTGCTTTTGTATGCTTTTGTGTGTTCAAAGCAACCAAAAAGCTGCAAGCAACCAAAAACCTGACTTGTTTTTAACAGTTCGGTACGTATAAATTGTGGATAGTGCCATGTTATGTTATGAAACGCGCTAAAACCGGTATTATTCTTAACGATGCAGTTATTAATTTCGTTTACTAGATGCCACTAGCGTCGGAAAGAGTGGTATCTCATTCTTTTATGCAGTTATGACACTGGCTATTTTTGCGGCTTTAATGCTGTTATGACACTGGCTATTTTTTGGCTATTTCTTAAGTGCAATAAAGTGCAACAAAGGCCCCATCGTGCGACAAGGCGAACAACATTAAAAGAAAGAGATACCACTCTTTCCGACGCTAGCGGCATCTAGTAATCAACATTAACAACCGCATTGTTAAGAAAAATATCGATTTTAGCGCGTTTTATAACATAACATGTCACTTTCCACAAATTAATACGTACCGAACTGTTAAAAACAAGTCTGTAGCAGTTCAAAAATCCACCGGAAGCAGAATTTGTCTTGTATTAAGTGCTAGAATGTTGCGAAACACTGCTCGAATACGCTATTTTGCGGCTATGTTGCCGGCTATGTTGCCGGCTAATTTTTGACAGTACTGGCTTTAAACTACTCGGACTGTCTCTCTCACACCAAAGCCAAAATTGTATGTTACATCTTCGATCCCTCTCCATTTGGATTTACTAGCCGCTTTAAAGCCGCAAAAATAGCCAGTGTTATAACTGCATGATGCTGTTTGACACCGGCTATTTACTGGCTATTTCTTAAGTGCAATAAAAGTGCAATAATAGCCAATCGTGCGACAAGGCGACCTCGATTACGAGAGAGTGAGAAGACTGATGTTATCGTTTTATCTGTCAGTCATCCTGACAGGAAAATAAATATCAACTTTTCGTTCGTGATGTGAATAGAATTTTTTGCACGCAATTTAAGATACGGTTATGCTATGTTCAGGCTACGAGATTGACGAGTTTAAATCGAGTTAAATGCGCTGAAAACACTTCCCGAAAGCGTTTACGAAAACACGTAGCTACGACGCGTTTAACCGGAAAAATGCACTGCGACTTCTCGCGGAAATCGAAGTAAAATTTGGAAGAAACTTTGTAATGCTGTAAAAAGTGAATTTTGCCCTTGTACAACAACCATAAATTTGGTAAAGAATCACAGCTGAATATCTACTTGTCAGAAAAAATCACGTCAAGCTTTCGGGTATCAAAATAAAACGAGTTGCCTAGTGAGAACACTCCTTTTTTATGACGTTAATTTTGCCTACTTAAATGTATTTAAAATGCATAGTCTGAACATAGCGTTAGCGTTTGTAATTACGAAGTTAATTAAAATAAAATTTAATTATTTAAAAGCTGTTGCGAAACATGAGCGGGTGACACCAGTGGCTGAAAACTGGAAGCGAAACTTAGAGGACTGCATTTTAGAGTTGCTGCAAATAAGAAAGTAAGAATTGTGTAAAATGAAACGTCGGCAAACATGTGTGTACTCTTCATAATTTCTAGATAGCTCGGACGAAAAACTTCGCGTCTGCTAAAGAAAATCACCGAATACATGGAACAGGCCGAGCATTTAAAAGGGGAATTCAGTGGCACTCTACACTCGGCGAAGTCATCGATAGGATGGCAATCGTCGAAGGTGTCACGCACCACGATTACGAGAGGATTTCCGGTAAATAGCTGACACATAACGTCGACGAAATCGAGTAGCCGTACCTTCGTCAAAACTTTCAGGTCGTGAAGAAAGTAGCAAATAAAATTTCGAAAGAGTAGCATTGAGTAGCAAAATTTGAACTTAAAAAAAAAGAAAAAAAAATTTCATTGCACAAAATATAAAAAAACAGAATTCATTTTATACGTTAATATGTACCTACCTTTGAGATCAGACTTTGTTGTTAATAATAGTCAGTTTTAATTCACTATCTTCCTTCCGAAGAATTATGCGAAGCTCACTCAACTTCCCATTCTGTAAAGGTATGTGGATAGTATGGATAATTTATGTGCCTTTATTTGGAAAAAATTTACATTGCACATGTTCGACTTAACACTACAAATATGAATACTATACTCTCATTACTGTACTGTACTGTACTGTATCATGCTCTTTTTTGGCATTCCACCAAACGGACGAAATCAACCGACGGATTATGCTAGCAACTAAAACGTATTATTCGGCACTTCCAATAATGGAATCCAAGAAAGTGTACCGGAACAATAAGCTGCGAAGATATAAAACTATTACACGACCTGTGCTCTCTGTGTTGGCAGCGAGACGTGGACATTAACGCGAACATGAGAA
The DNA here is from genome assembly GCA_949128065.1 of Beris chalybata. NCBI lineage: Eukaryota > Metazoa > Arthropoda > Insecta > Diptera > Stratiomyidae > Beris > Beris chalybata. The sequence goes on from OX421898.1 coordinate 86,413, forward strand.
AAAAGTTCCGAAACTTCATACCGATTATTTTTGTACTGAGCCGTTTATTTTGAAAGTGGAATAATAAATCGACATGCTTAAAGAGCCGTATAGAATGAACGCAATCGTCAAAATATCGCAACGAGTTGCAATGGATCGCTGTAAGCTGTCCATAAACGCTACATGAACACAATGGCCGGATTGAGTCGCAGTTCTATTAGCGTCAATAATCCAAGCGAAATTGATATGAACGCGAAAATCAGTGAATTATTCTTAATTCTCATCGAAATCTCTTGCATTTTTCATTGCATTACTTTCTTTTTTAAATAAAACAGTGCGTCTTAGATTGTGATAATGTCATATTTGACAGTTCGATCCGACCACTTGCGATCATTTTCAAACATTGCGAACTTACTTGCGACTGATTTCAAGAAAATTTAATTGTATTTCTTAAAAGTGTCATGAAACAATTGCATCAATAGATTCTCAGAAAGTTGCTTCGTGTTCTTTAAAACGTCGTTAGAATATTACAACAATTTTTTTATTGAAAAAGTGACTTATTCCACTTTCAAAATCAACGGCTCATAATGGACTTGATAAATGTCACAATAATGCAGTTGACACTGGCTATTTTTGCGGTTGTAGTAGTTCAAAAATTCACTGGAAGCAGAATTTTTCTTGGATTAAGTGCTAGAATGTTGCGAGCCACTGCTGGAACGCGCTATGTAGCGGCTGTGCAGCGGCTATTTAGCGGCTAGTTTTTGACAGTACTCACTTTATAGCTATTCGGACTGTCTCTCTCACTCCAAAGTCTAAATTGTATGTTACGTCTTTTATCCCTCTCCATTTGGATTTACTAGCCGCTTTAAAGCCGCAAAAATAGCCAGTGTCATAACTCCATAAGAAAGGCACGAGCCAGCACCACTAACATTGACCTCAAACCGCAAATCGATTGAATTCCTCTAATACGAGTCCATTTCACAAAATACTTCGGATTAACTGTCGATGACAAATTAAGCTGGTCATCGCACATTAACATCATAAGAAAAACAAACACACTCAAACGAAACAAATTTTTTAGAAGATATTTTTTTTTAACAATATATATTTTTTAACATCGTCTACAAGTTTTACTTTAACAATAAATGTACATTGCAAAATGATGCACCCAGTAGGTACACCCGAAATGGTTTCACGATGTTGCTAAAACATAAACACACTGTATTAAACATACTGTATTACTCCATCTTCAGGTTGGAACGGATGATAACTCTTTTACCTGCAAATAAAGTAATTTCGAAGCATTTGTCACCCAAAAACAATAATTTCTGTAAATGTTTTCAAACTTTTCGCGCCATTAAATGTTTTGCCTGATGGAATTCTGATGTGGAACAAAGAACACAAAAGTTTGAACAGGGCAATGCTGATGCAATCCGAAAAGTCATTAAATACCACAAAAATTTGAATCTGGCAATGCTGGTGCCCTTCAAATTGTCATTTTGAAGTCAAAGTGACAGAAAATTGTGAGTAATTTGTTCATTTTTTAAGTGCCTATATCTTTTTATTTAAGGTCGACCATGGAATGAAACCAAATGGAAATGGTTTAAAAGTGCATGTTCTAGACATGAAAAATAAAATTTTTAATTTTGGAGTGTTAGTCCACCGCAAAAAATTTTCCGGATGGACTAGGGCGGCTACGAACGCGTAAAATTATGCCGTTTTCAACTTTGACGCAATTTTAATTCTCTTAATTTTCCTACTTAGGCAGTGCCCTGGCCTTTAATTGGAAATGCTTCAAGCGCATTTTTGAGTACAGGGATGGACTAGGGCGGCTACGAACACGTAAAAATAGGCCGTTTTCAATTTTGACGCAATTTTAATTCTTTTAATTTTCCTAATTACTTAGAGCCCTGGCCTTTAATTTGATATGCTTCAAGTGCATATTTGAGTACAGGGATGGACTAGGGCGGCTACGAACGCGTCAAATTAGGCCGTTCCCAATTTTGACGCAATTTTAATTCTCTTAATTTTCCTAATTAGGTAGTGCCCTGGCCTTTAATTTGATATGCTTCAAGTGCATATTTCAGTACAGGGATAAACTAGTGCGGCTACGAACGCGTAAAATTAGGCCGTTTTCAATTTTGACGCAATTTTAATTCTCTTAATTTTCCTAATTAGATAGTGCCCTGGCCTTTAATTTGATATGCTTCAAGAGCATATTTGAGTACAGGGATGGACTAGGGCGGCTACGAACGCGTAAAATTAGGCCATTTTCAATTTTGACGCAATTTTAATTCTCTTAATTTTTCTATTTAGGCAGTGCCCTGGCCTTTAATTGGAAATGCTTCAAGCGCATTTTTGAGTACAGGGATGGACTAGGGCGGCTACGAACGCGTAAAATTAGGCCGTTTTCAATTTTGACGCAATTTTAATTCTCTTAATTTTCCTAATTAGGTTGTGCCCTGGCCTTTAATTTGATATGCTTCAAGTGCATTTTTGAGTACAGGGATGGACTAGGGCGGCTACGAACGCGTCAAATTAGGCCGTTCCCAATTTTGACGCAAATTCAATTCTCTTAATTTTCGTAATTAGGAAGTGCCCTGGCCTTTAATTTGATATGCTTCAAGTGCATATTTGAGTACAGGGATGGACTAGTGCGGCTACAAACGCGTAAAATTAGGCCGTTTTCAATTTTGACGCAATTTTAATTCTCTTAATTTTCCTAATTAGGTAGTGCCCTGGCCTTTAATTTGATATGCTTCAAACGCATATATGAGTACAGGGATGGACTAGGGCGGCTACGAACGCGTAAAATTATGCCGTTTTAAATATTGACGCAATTTTAATTCTCCTAATTTTCCTAATTTGGAAGTGCCCTGGCCTGTAATTTGATATGCTTCAAGAGCATATTTGAGTACAGGGATGGACTAGGGCAGCTACGAACGCGTAAAATTAGGCCGTTTTAAATTTTGACGCAATTTTAATTCTCTTAATTTTCCTAATTTGGTAGTGCCCTGGCCTTTAATTTGATATGCTTCAAGAGCATATTTGAGTACAGGGATGGACTAGGGCGGCTACGAACGCGTAAAATTAGGCCGTTTTCAATTTTGACGCAATTTTAATTCTCTTAATTTTCCTACTTAGGTAGTGCCCTGGCCTTTAATTTGATATGCTTCAAGTGCATATTTGAGTACAGGGATGGACTAGGGCGGCTACGAACTGTAAAGTTAGGCCGTTTTCAACTTTGACGCAATTTTAATTCTCGTAATTTTCCTAATTGGGTAGTGCCCAGGCCTTCAATTTGACATGCTTAAAGTGCACATTTAAGTACAGGTATGAACTAGGGCGGCTTCGAACGCGTAAATTTAGGCCGTTTTCAATTTTGACGCAATTCCAATTCTCTAAATTTTCCTACTTAGGTAGTGCCCTGGCCTTTAATTTGATATGCTTCAAACGCATATATGAGAACAGGGATGGACTAGGGCGGCTACGAACGCGTAAAATTAGGCCGTTTTCAATTTTGACGCAATTTTAATTCTCTTAATTTTCCTAATTTGGCAGTGCCCTGGCCTTTAATTTGATATGCTTCAAGCGCATTTTTGAGTACAGGGATGGAATAGGGCGGCTACGAACGCGTAAAATTAGGCCGTTTTCAATTTTGACGCAATTTAAGTTCTCTTAATTTTCCTAATTAGGTAGTGCCCTGGCCTTTAATTTGATATGCTTCAAACGCATATTTGAGTACAGGAATGGACTAGGGCGGCTACGAACCCGTAAAATTAGGCCGTTATCAATTTCGACGCAATTTTAATTCTCTTAATTTTCCTAATTAGCTAGTGCCCTGGCCTTTAATTTGATATGCTTCAAACGCTTATTTGAGTACAGGGATGGACTAGGGCGGCTACGAACGCGTAAAATTAGGGCGTTTTCAATTTTGACGCAATTTTAATTCTCTTAATTTTCCTAATTTGGTAGTGCCCTGGCCTTTAATTTGATATGCTTCAAGTGCATATTTGAGTACAGGGATGGACTAGGGCGGCTACGAACGCTTAAAATTAGGCTATTTTCAATTTTGACGCAATTTTAATTTTCTTAATTTTCCTACTTAGGTAGTGCCCTGGCCTTTAATTTGATATGCTTCAAGTGCATATTTGAGTACAGGGATGGACTAGGGCGGCTACGAACGCTTAAAATTAGGCTATTTTCAATTTTGACGCAATTTGAATTCTCTTAATTTTCCTACTTAGGTAGTGGCCTGGCCTTTAATTTGAAATGCTTCAAGTGCATATTTGAGTACAGGGATGGACTAGGGCGGCTACGAACGCAGTAAATTAGACCTTTTTCAGTTTAGACGCAATTTTAATTCTCTTAATTTTCCTACTTAGGTAGTGCCCTGGCCTTTAATTTGATATGCTTCAAACGCATATTTGAGTACAGGGATGGACTAGGGCGGCTACGAACGCGTAAAATTAGGCCGTTTTCAATTTTGACGCAATTTTAATTCTTTTAATTTTCCTAATTTGGTAGTGCCCTGGCCTTTAATTTGATATGCTTCAAGTGCATATTTGAGTACAGGGATGGACTAGGGCGGCTACGAACGCTTAAAATTAGGTTTTTTTTTCAATTTTGACGCAATTTTGATTTTCTTAATTTTCCTACTTAGGTAGTGCCCTGGCCTTTAATTTGATATGCTTCAAGTGCATATTTGAGTACAGGGATTGACTAGGGCGGCTACGAACGCGTAAAATTAGGCCGTTTTCAATTTTGGCGCAATTTAAATTCTCTTAATTTTCCTAATTAGGTAGTGCCCTGGCCTTTAATTTGATATGCTTCAAACGCATATTTGAGTACAGGGATGGACTAGGGCAGCTACGAACGCGTAAAATTAGGCCGTTATCAATTTCGACGCAATTTTAATTCTCTTAATTTTCCTAATTAGCTAGTGCCCTGGCCTTTAATTTGATATGCTTCAAGTGCATATTTGAGTACAGGGATGGACTTGGGCGGCTACGAACGCGTAAAATTAGGCCGTTTTCAATTTTGACGCAATTTTAATTCTCTTAATTTTCCTACTTAGGTAGTGCCCTGGCCTTTAATTTGATATGCTTCAAGTGCATATTTGAGTACAGGGATGGACTAGTGCGACTACGAACGCGTAAAATTAGGCCGTTTTCAATTTTGACGCAATTTGAATTCTCTTAATTTTCCTACTTAGGTAGTGCCCTGGCCTTTAATTTGATATGCTTCAAGTGCATATTTGAGTACAGGGATGGACTAGGGCGGCTACGAACGCTTAAAATTAGGCTATTTTCAATTTTGACACAATTTTAATTTTCTTAATTTTCCTACTTAGGTAGTGCCCTGGCCTTTAATTTGATATGCTTCAAGTGCATATTTGAGTACAGGGATGGACTAGGGCGGCTACGAACGCTTAAAATTAGGCTATTTTCAATTTTGACGCAATTTTAATTTTCTTAATTTTCCTACTTAGGTAGTGCCCTGGCCTTTAATTTGATATGCTTCAAGTGCATATTTGAGTACAGGGATTAACTAGGGCGGCTACGAACGCTTAAAATTAGGCTATTTTTAATTTTGACGCAATTTTAATTTTCTTAATTTTCCTACTTAGGTAGTGCCCTGGCCTTTAATTTGATATGCTTCAAGTGCATATTTGAGTACAGGGATGGACTAGGGCGGCTACGAACGCGTAAAATTAGGCCGTTTTCAATTTTGGCGCAATTTTAGTTTTCTTAATTTTCCTACGTAGGTAGTGCCCTGGCCTTCATTTTGATATGCTTCACGTGCATATTTGAGTACAAGGATGGACTAGGGCGGCTACGAACGCAGTAAATTAGACCGTTTTCAGTTTAGACGCAATTTTAATTCTCTTAGGCCGCGGTCCGAATTACGCTTTCTGCGCTTTTAGCGCGCTCACACTCGGTCCGAATAGCGCTTACAACGCATACAATTTGCATGGGGGGGAAATTTTCTGGCGCTTACACTACTCACGGTTTCGAGCATATGCACTGTGTGTACGTCTTTGCAATCTGTCACATTGACGGTTAAAAAATTAAAAAAACTAAAATTTATTCGCGATATTGAAGAAAAATGAGTTATAACAATATTGTTGAAGAAAATGAAGATGAGGAGCCAGATATCATCTTCAGATCGCTATCACTGTCACACAATTCCATTTCCGTTTCTACTTAAAACACTTTTTCAAAACTCATTTTAAAATTACTGACATAACTGACATTTCGAATAACCAACTGACATTTGTGTGCATACGATCGGTCCGAATTATATGCGTTGTAAGCGCGCATACAATTCGGACCGACTGTAAGCACTGTTGGTAATGTAAGCACTGTAAGCGTAATTCGGACCGCGACCTTAAATTTCCTACTTAGGTAGTGCCCTGGCCTTTAATATGATATGTTTCAAGTGCATAATTGAGTACAGGGATATACTAGGGCTTCTACGAACGCGTAAAATTAGGCTATTTTCAATTTTGAGGCAATTTTAATTCTCTTAATTTTCCTACGTAGGTAGTGCCCTGGCCTTTAATTTGATATGCTTCAAGTGCATATTTGAGTACAGGGATGGACTAGGGCGAATACGAAAGCGGTAAATAAGACCGTTTTCAGTTTTGACGCAATTTTAATTCTCTTAATTTTCCTACTTAGGTAGTGCCCTGGCCTTTAATATGATATGCTTCAAGTGCATAATTGAGTAGAGGGATGGACTAGGGCGGCTACGAACGCGTAAAATTAGGCCGTTTTCAATTTTGACGCAATTTTAATTCTCTTAATTTTCCTACTTATTTAGTGCCCTGGCCTTTAATTTGATATGCTTCAAGTGCATATTTGAGTACAGGAATGGACTAGTGCGGCTACGAACGCGTAAAATTAGGCCGTTTTCAATTTTGACGCAATTTTAATTCTCTTAATTTTCCTACTAAGGTAGTGCCCTGGCCTTTAATTTGATATGTTTCAAGTGCATATTTGAGTACAGGGATGGACTAGGGCGCTACGAACGCGTAAATTTAGGCCGTTTTCAATTTTGACGCAATTTTAATTCTCTTAATTTTCCTACTTAGGTAGTGCCCTGGCCTTTAATTTGATATGTTTCAAGTGCATATTTGAGGACAGGGATGGACTAGGGCGGCTAAGAACGCGTAAAATTAGGCCGTTTTCAATTTTGACGCAATTTTAATTCTCTTAATTTTCCTACTTAGGTAGTGCCCTGGCCTTTAATATGATATGCTTCAAGTGCATAATTGAGTACAGGGATGGACTAGGGCGGCTACGAACGCGTAAAATTAGGCCGTTTTCAATTTTGACGCAATTTTAATTCTCTTAATTTTCCTACTTATTTAGTGCCCTGGCCTTTAATTTGATATGCTTCAAGTGCATATTTGAGTACAGGGATGGACTAGTGCGGCTACGAACGCGTAAAATTAGGCCGTTTTCAATTTTGACGCAATTTTAATTCTCTTAATTTTCCTACTAAGGTAGTGCCCTGGCCTTTAATTTGATATGTTTCAAGTGCATATTTGAGTACAGGGATGGACTAGGGCGGCTACGAACGCGTAAATTTAGGCCGTTTTCAATTTTGACGCAATTTTAATTCTCTTAATTTTCCTACTTAGGTAGTGCCCTGGCCTTTAATTTGATATGTTTCAAGTGCATATTTGAGGACAGGGATGGACTAGGGCGGCTAAGAACGCGTAAAATTAGGCCGTTTTCAATTTTGACGCAATTTTAATTCTCTTAATTTTCCTACTTATTTAGTGCCCTGGCCTTTAATTTGATATGCTTCAAGTGCATATTTGAGTACAGGGATGGACTAGGGCGGCTACGAACGCGTAAAATTAGGCCGTTATCAATTTCGACGCAATTTTAATTCTCTTAATTTTCCTAATTAGCTAGTGCCCTGGCCTTTAATTTGATATGCTTCAAGTGCATATTTGAGTACAGGGATGGACTAGGGCGGCTACGAACGCGTAAAATTAGGCCGTTTTCAATTTTGACGCAATTTTAATTCACTTAATTTTCCTACTTAGGTAGTGCCCTGGCCTTTAATTTAATATGCTTCAAGTGCATATTTGAGTACAGGGATGGACTAGTGCGACTACGAACGCGTAAAATTAGGCCGTTTTCAATTTTGACACAATTTTAATTCTCTTAATTTTCCTACTTATTAAGTGCCCTGGCCTTAAATTTGATATGCTTCAAACGCATATTTGAGGACAGGGATGGACTAGGGCGGCTAAGAACGCGTAAAATTAGGCCGTTTTCAATTTTGACGCAATTTTAATTCTCTTAATTTTCCTACTTATTTAGTGCCCTGGCCTTTAATTTGATATGCTTCAAGTGCATATTTGAGTACAGGGATGGACTAGGGCGGCTACGAACGCGTAAAATTAGGCCGTTTTCAATTTTGACGCAATTTTAATTCTCTTAATTTTCCTACTTAGGTAGTGCCCTGGCCTTTAATTTGATATGCTTCAAGTGCATATTTGAGTACGGTAATGGACTAGGGCGGCTACGAACGCGTAAAATTAGGCCGTTTTCAATTTCGACGCAAATTTAATTCTCTTAATTTTTCTACTTAGGTAGTGCCCTGGCCTTTAATTTGATATGCTTCAAGTGCATATTTGAGTACAGGGATGGACTAGGGCGGCTACGAACGCGTAAAATTAGGCCGTTTTCAATTTCGACGCAATTTTAATTCTCTTAATTTTTCTACTTAGGTTGTGCCCTGGCCTTTAATTTGATATGCTTCAAGTGCATATTTGAGTACAGGGATGGACTAGGGCGGCTACGAACGCTTCAAATTAGGCCGTTTTCAATTTTGACGCAATCTTAATTCTCTTAATTTTCCTACTTAGGTAGTGCCCTGGCCTTTAATTTGATATGTTTCAAGTGCATATTTGAGTACAGGGATGGACTAGGGCGGCTACGAACGCGTAAATTTAGGCCGTTTTCAATTTTGACGCAATTTTAATTCTCTTAATTTTCCTACTTAGGTAGTGCCCTGGCCTTTAATTTGATATGTTTCAAGTGCATATTTGAGGACAGGGATGGACTAGGGCGGCTAAGAACGCGTAAAATTAGGCCGTTTTCAATTTTGACGCAATTTTAATTCTCTTAATTTTCCTACTTAGGTAGTGCCCTGGCCTTTAATTTGATATGCTTCAAGTGCATATTTGAGTACAGGGATGGACTAGGGCGGCTACGAACGCGTAAAATTAGGCCGTTTTCAATTTTGACGCAATTTTGATTCTCTTAATTTTCCTACTTAGGTAGTGCCCTGGCCTTTAATTTGATATGCTTCAAGTGCATATTTGAGTACAGGGATGGACTAGGGCGGCTACGAACGCGTAAAATTAGGCCGTTTTCAATTGTGACGCAATTTTAATTTTCTTAATTTTCCTACTTAGGTAGTGCCCTGGCCTTTAATTTGATATGCTTCAAGTGCATATTTGAGTACAGGGATGGACTAAGGCGGCTACGAACGCGTAAAATTAGGCCGTTTTCAATTTCGAATTTCAAATTTAATTCTCTTAATTTTTCTACTTAGGTAGTGCCCTGGCCTTTAATTTGATATGCTTCAAGTGCATATTTGAGTACAGGGATGGACTAGTGCGACTACGAACGCGTAAAATTAGGCCGTTTTCAATTTTGACGCAATTTTAATTCTCTTAATTTTCCTAATTAGGTAGTGCCCTGGCCTTTAATTTGATATGCTTCAAGTGCATATTTGAGTACAGGGATGGACTAGGGCGGCTACGAACGCTTCAAATTAGGCCGTTTTCAATTTTGACGCAATCTTAATTCTCTTAATTTTCCTACTTAGGTAGTGCCCTGGCCTTTAATTTGATATGCTTCAAGTGCATATTTGAGTACAGGGATGGACTAGGGCGGCTACGAACGCGTAAAATTAGGCCGTTATCAATTTCGACGCAATTTTAATTCTCTTAATTTTCCTAATTAGCTAGTGCCCTGGCCTTTAATTTGATATGCTTCAAGTGCATATTTGAGTACAGGGATGGACTAGGGCGGCTACGAACGCGTAAAATTAGGCCGTTTTCAATTTTGACGCAATTTTAATTCTCTTAATTTTCCTACTTAGGTAGTGCCCTGGCCTTTAATTTGATATGCTTCAAGTGCATATTTGAGTACAGGGATGGACTAGTGCGACTACGAACGCGTAAAATTAGGCCGTTTTCAATTTTGACGCAATTTTAATTCTCTTAATTTTCCTAATTAGGTAGTGCCCTGGCCTTTAATTTGATATGCTTCAAACGCATATTTGAGTACAGGGATGGACTAGGGCGGCTACGAACGCGTAAAATTAGGCCGTTATCAATTTCGACGCAATTTTAATTCTCTTAATTTTCCTAATTAGCTAGTGCCCTGGCCTTTAATTTGATATGCTTCAAGTGCATATTTGAGTACAGGGATGGACTAGGGCGGCTACGAACGCGTAAAATTAGACCGTTTTCAATTTTGACGCAATTTTAATTCTCTTAATTTTCCTACTTAGGTAGTGCCCTGGCCTTTAATTTAATATGCTTCAAGTGCATATTTGAGTACAGGGATGGACTAGTGCGACTACGAACGCGTAAAATTAGGCCGTTTTCAATTTTGACACAAATTTAATTCTCTTAATTTTCCTACTTAGGTAGTGCCCTGGCCTTTAATTTGATATGCTTCAAGTGCATATTTGAGTACAGGGATGGACTAGGGCGGCTACGAACGCGTAAAATTAGGCTATTTTCAATTTTGACGCAATTTGAATTCTCTTAATTTTCCTACTTAGGTAGTGCCCTGGCCTTTAATTTGATATGCTTCAAGTGCATATTTGAGTACAGGGATGGACTAGGGCGTCTACGAACGCTTAAAATTAGGCTATTTTCAATTTTGACGCAATTTTAATTTTCTTAATTTTCCTACTTAGGTAGTGCCCTGGCCTTTAATTTGATATGCTTCAAGTGCATATTTGAGTACAGGGATGGACTAGGGCGGCTACGAACGCTTAAAATTAGGCTATTTTCAATTTTGACGCAATTTTAATTTTCTTAATTTTCCTACTTAGGTAGTGCCCTGGCCTTTAATTTGATATGCTTCAAGTGCATATTTGAGTACAGGGATGGACTAGGGCGGCTACGAACGCTTAAAATTAGGCTATTTTTAATTTTGACGCAATTTTAATTTTCTTAATTTTCCTACTTAGGTAGTGCCCTGGCCTTTAATTTGATATGCTTCAAGTGCATATTTGAGTACAGGGATGGACTAGGGCGGCTACGAACGCTTAAAATTAGGCCGTTTTCAATTTTGGCGCAATTTTAGTTTTCTTAATTTTCCTACGTAGGTAGTGCCCTGGCCTTCATTTTGATATGCTTCACGTGCATATTTGAGTACAGGGATGGACTAGGGCGGCTACGAACGCAGTAAATTAGACCGTTTTCAGTTTAGACGCAATTTTAATTCTCTTAGGCCGCGGTCCGAATTACGCTTTCTGCGCTTTTAGCGCGCTCACACTCGGTCCGAATAACGCTTACAACGCATACAATTTGCATGGGGGGAAATTTTCTGGCGCTTACACTACTCACGGTTTCGAGCATATGCACTGTGTGTACGTCTTTGCAATCTGTCACATTGACGGTTAAAAAATTAAAAAAACTAAAATTTATTCGCGATATTGAAGAAAAATTTATGATATGGGTGAAGGGGTGTGGGAGTGGAGGGGGAAGCAATGCGTCCGAAACGCAAAAAAGTCGAGATCGACACATTCTAAAATCTATATCTCCTAAACCGTTGATAGCAAGCAATTAAAACTTAACAAATATCTGTAGTTATACTAGGAGAGTAGATTGAAACAAAATTTTTGGGTGGGGTAGTGACGTGCGGGGGTGGGGGTTTAAATACTTAAGATTACGATATCTCCCAAACCAGTGGGACTAGAAAACAAAACTCTGTTTTGATATAAAGCTTGATAAATAAAGATTGCTCAAAGTAAAATCTTTGAAGGGGCGGGGGAGTACGTAAGTGGAGGGGATAAGAATTTTTCGAAAATAACACGTTTCATATCTCAATAACAGTGTAAGATGGATGCTTCAAATTTTTACGAGAAGTAGGCCTAATAGAACCCTAGTAGGGAAAAAAAGTTTGGGGGTGTGGGTGTAGAAGGTGAGGGTGGGGAAGGGTGAGAAAGAAAAAGTTCCGATGCTTATATCTTAAGAATTTGTAGTGATAGGAAGTTGAAACTTGGTATTTAGATAGAGCTTTAGTAGTGGCATGGTGGAAAAATAGATTTTTTTTTAGGGGTAGTATGGTACGGTAGTGGGGGGTGTTTTTCCTAACTTTAGAACAATATTGTTGAAGAAAATGAAGATGAGGAGCCAGATATCATCTTCAGATCGCTATCACTGTCACACATTTCCATTTCCGTTTCTACTTAAAACACTTTTTCAAAACTCATTTTAAAATTACTGACATAACTGACATTTCAAATAACCAACTGACATTTGTGTGCATACGATCGGTCCGAATTATATGCGTTGTAAGCGCGCATACAAATCGGACCGACTGTAAGCACTGTTGGTAATGTAAGCACTGTAAGCGTAATTCGGACCGCGACCTTAAATTTCCTACTTAGGTAGTGCCGTGGCCTTTAACATGATATGTTTCAAGTGCATAATTGAGTACAGGGATATACTAGGGCTTCTACGAACGCGTAAAATTAGGCTATTTTCAATTTTGAGGCAATTTTAATTCTCTTAATTTTCCTACGTAGGTAGTGCCCTGGCCTTTAATTTGATATGCTTCAAGTGCATATTTGAGCACAGGGATGGACTAGGGCGGCTACGAAAGCGGTAAATAAGACCGCTGGCCTTTAATTTGATATGCTTCAAGTGCATATTTGAGTACAGGGATGGACTAGGGCGGCTACGAACGCGTAAAATTAGGCCGTTTTCAATTTCGACGCAATTTTAATTCTCTTAATTTTTCTACTTAGGTAGTGCCCTGGCCTTTAATTTGATATGCTTCAAGTGCATATTTGAGTACAGGGATGGACTAGGGCGGCTACGAACGCTGCAAATTAGGCCGTTTTCAATTTTGACGCAATCTTAATTCTCTTAATTTTCCTACTTAGGTAGTGCCCTGGCCTTTAATTTGATATGCTTCAAGTGCATATTTGAGTACAGGGATGGACTAGGGCGGCTACGAACGCGTTAAATTAGGCCGTTTTCAATTTCGACGCAATTTTAATTCTCTTAATTTTTCTACTTAGGTAGTGCCCTGGCCTTTAATTTGATATGCTTCAAGTGCATATTTGAGTACAGGGATGGACTAGGGCGGCTACGAACGCTTAAAATTAGGCCGTTTTCAATTTTGACGCAATTTTAATTCTCTTAATTTTCCTACTTAGGTAGTGCCCTGGCCTTTAATTTGATATGCTTCAAGTGCATATTTGAGTACAGGGATGGACTAGGGCGGCTACGAACGCGCAAAATTAGGCCGTTTTCAATTTTGACGCAATTTTGATTCTCTTAATTTTCCTACTTAGGTAGTGCCCTGGCCTTTAATTTGATATGCTTCAAGTGCATATTTGAGTACAGGGATGGACTAGGGCGGCTACGAACGCGTAAAATTAGGCCGTTTTCAATTGTGACGCAATTTTAATTTTCTTAATTTTCCTACTTAGGTAGTGCCCTGGCCTTTAATTTGATATGCTTCAAGTGCATATTTGAGTACAGGGATGGACTAAGGCGGCTACGAACGCGTAAAATTAGGCCGTTTTCAATTTCGACGCAAATTTAGTTCTCTTAATTTTTCTACTTAGGTAGTGCCCTGGCCTTTAATTTGATATGCTTCAAGTGCATATTTGAGTACAGGGATGGACTAGGGCGGCTACGAACGCGTAAAATTAGGCCGTTTTCAATTTCGATGCAATTTTAATTCTCTTAATTTTTCTACTTAGGTAGTGCCCTGGCCTTTAATTTGATATGCTTCAAGTGCATATTTGAGTACAGGGATGGACTAGTGCGACTACGAACGCGTAAAATTAGGCCGTTTTCAATTTTGACGCAATCTTAATTCTCTTAATTTTCCTACTTAGGTAGTGCCCTGGCTTTTAATTTGATATGCTTCAAGTGCATATTTCAGTACAGGGATGGACTAGGGCGGCTACGAACGCGTAAAATTAGGCCGTTATCAATTTCGACGCAATTTTAATTCTCTTAATTTTCCTAATTAGCTAGTGCCCTGGCCTTTAATTTGATATGCTTCAAGTGCATATTTGAGTACAGGGATGGACTAGGGCGGCTACGAACGCGTAAAATTAGGCCGTTTTCAATTTTGACGCAATTTTAATTCTCTTAATTTTCCTACTTAGGTAGTGCCCTGGCCTTTAATTTGATATGCTTCAAGTGCATATTTGAGTACAGGGATGGACTAGTGCGACTACGAACGCGTAAAATTAGGCCGTTTTCAATTTTGACACAATTTTAATTCTCTTAATTTTCCTACTTAGGTAGTGCCCTGGCCTTTAATTTGATATGCTTCAAACGCATATTTGAGTACAGGGATGGACTAGGGCGGCTACGAACGCGTAAAATTAGGCCGTTATCAATTTCGACGCAATTTTAATTCTCTTAATTTTCCTAATTAGCTAGTGCCCTGGCCATTAATTTGATATGCTTCAAGTGCATATTTGAGTACAGGGATGGACTAGGGCGGCTACGAACGCGTAAAATTAGGCCGTTTTCAATTTTGACGCAATTTTAATTCTCTTAATTTTCCTACTTAGGTAGTGCCCTGGCCTTTAATTTGATATGCTTCAAGTGCATATTTGAGTACAGGGATGGACTAGTGCGACTACGAACGCGTAAAATTAGGCCGTTTTCAATTTTGACACAATTTTAATTCTCTTAATTTTCCTACTTAGGTAGTGCCCTGGCCTTTAATTTGATATGCTTCAAACGCATATTTGAGTACAGGGATGGACTAGGGCGGCTACGAACGCGTAAGATTAGGCCGTTATCAATTTCGACGCAATTTTAATTCTCTTAATTTTCCTAATTAGCTAGTGCCCTGGCCATTAATTTGATATGCTTCAAGTGCATATTTGAGTACAGGGATGGACTAGGGCGGCTACGAACGCGTAAAATTAGGCCGTTTTCAATTTTGACGCAATTTTAATTCTCTTAATTTTCCTACTTAGGTAGTGCCCTGGCCTTTAATTTGATATGCTTCAAGTGCATATTTGAGTACAGGGATGGACTAGGGCGGCTACGAACGCTTAAAATTAGGCTATTTTCAATTTTGACGCAATTTTAATTTTCTTAATTTTCCTACTTAGGTAGTGCCCTGGCCTTTAATTTGATATGCTTCAAGTGCATATTTGAGTACAGGGATGGACTAGGGCGGCTACGAACGCTTAAAATTAGGCTATTTTTAATTTTGACGCAATTTT
This sequence comes from Beris chalybata, assembly GCA_949128065.1. Lineage (NCBI taxonomy): Eukaryota > Metazoa > Arthropoda > Insecta > Diptera > Stratiomyidae > Beris > Beris chalybata. Next base: position 101,875 of record OX421898.1, read on the forward strand.
AATTTTCTTAATTTTCCTACTTAGGTAGTGCCCTGGCCTTTAATTTGATATGCTTCAAGTGCATATTTGAGTACAGGGATGGACTAGGGCGGCTACGAACGCGTAAAATTAGGCCGTTTTCAATTTTGGCGCAATTTTAGTTTTCTTAATTTTCCTACGTAGGTAGTGCCCTGGCCTTCATTTTGATATGCTTCACGTGCATATTTGAGTACAGGGATGGACTAGGGCGGCTACGAACGCAGTAAATTAGACCGTTTTCAGTTTAGACGCAATTTTAATTCTCTTAGGCCGCGGTCCGAATTACGCTTTCTGCGCTTTTAGCGCGCTCACACTCGGTCCGAATAACGCTTACAACGCATACAATTTGCATGGGGGGGAAATTTTCTGGCGCTTACACTACTCACGGCTTCGAGCATATGCACTGTGTGTACGTCTTTGCAATCTGTCACATTGACGGTTAAAAAATTAAAAAAACTAAAATTTATTCGCGATATTGAAGAAAAATTTATGATATGGGTGAAGGGGTGTGGGAGTGGAGGGGGAAGCAATGCGTCCGAAACGCAAAAAAGTCGAGATCGACACATTCTAAAATCTATATCTCCTAAACCGTTGATAGCAAGCAATTAAAACTTAACAAATATCTGTAGTTATACTAGGAGAGTAGATTGAAACAAAATTTTTGGGTGGGGTAGTGACGTGCGGGGGTGGGGGTTTAAATACTTAAGATTACGATATCTCCCAAACCAGTGGGACTAGAAAACAAAACTCTGTTTTGATATAAAGCTTGATAAATAAAGATTGCTCAAAGTAAAATCTTTGAAGGGGCGGGGGAGTACGTAAGTGGAGGGGATAAGAATTTTTCGAAAATAACACGTTTCATATCTCAATAACAGTGTAAGATGAATGCTTCAAATTTTTACGAGAAGTAGGCCTAATAGAACCCTAGTAGGGAAAAAAAGTTTGGGGGTGTGGGTGTAGAAGGTGAGGGTGGGGAAGGGTGAGAAAGAAAAAGTTCCGATGCTTATATCTTAAGAATTTGTAGTGATAGGAAGTTGAAACTTGGTATTTAGATAGAGCTTTAGTAGTGGCATGGTGGAAAAATAGATTTTTTTTTAGGGGTAGTATGGTACGGTAGTGGGGGGTGTTTTTCCTAACTTTAGAACAATATTGTTGAAGAAAATGAAGATGAGGAGCCAGATATCATCTTCAGATCGCTATCACTGTCACACATTTCCATTTCCGTTTCTACTTAAAACACTTTTTCAAAACTCATTTTAAAATTACTGACATAACTGACATTTCAAATAACCAACTGACATTTGTGTGCATACGATCGGTCCGAATTATATGCGTTGTAAGCGCGCATACAAATCGGACCGACTGTAAGCACTGTTGGTAATGTAAGCACTGTAAGCGTAATTCGGACCGCGACCTTAAATTTCCTACTTAGGTAGTGCCGTGGCCTTTAACATGATATGTTTCAAGTGCATAATTGAGTACAGGGATATACTAGGGCTTCTACGAACGCGTAAAATTAGGCTATTTTCAATTTTGAGGCAATTTTAATTCTCTTAATTTTCCTACGTAGGTAGTGCCCTGGCCTTTAATTTGATATGCTTCAAGTGCATATTTGAGTACAGGGATGGACTAGGGCGGCTACGAACGCGTAAAATTAGGCCGTTTTCAATTTCGACGCAATTTTAATTCTCTTAATTTTTCTACTTAGGTAGTGCCCTGGCCTTTAATTTGATATGCTTCAAGTGCATATTTGAGTACAGGGATGGACAAGGGCGGCTACGAACGCGTAAAATTAGGCCGTTTTCAATTTTGACGCAACTTTAATTTTCTTAATTTTCCTACTTAGGTTGTGCCCTGGCCTTTAATTTGATATGCTTCAAGTGCATATTTGAGTACAGGGATGGACTAGGGCGGCTACGAACGCGTAAAATTAGGCCGTTTTCAATTTTGACGCAATTTTAATTCTCTTAATTTTCCTACTTAGGTAGTGGTGCTCTGGCCTTTAATTTGATATGCTTCAAGTGCATATTTGAGTACAGGGATGGACTAGGGCGGCTACGAACGCCTTAAATTAGGCCGTTTTCAATTTTGACGCAATTTTAATTTTCTTAATTTTCCTACGTAGGTTGTGTCCTGGCCTTTAATTTGATATGCTTCAAGTGCAACTTTGAGTACAGGGATGGACTAGGGCGGCTACGAACGAGTAAGATTATGCCGTTTTCAATTTTGACGCAATTTTAATTCTCTTAATTGTTCTACTTAGGTAGTGCCCTGGCCTTTAATTTGATATGCTTCAAGTGCATATTTGAGTACAGGGATGGACTAGGGCGGCTACGAACGCGTAAAATTAGGCCGTTTTCAATTTTGACGCAATTTTAATTCTCTTAATTTTCCTACTTAGGTAGTTATCTGGCCTTTAATTTGATATGCTTCAAGTGCATATTTGACTACAGGGATGGACTAGGGCGGCTACGAACGCGTAAAATTAGGCCGTTTTCAATTTTTACGCAATTTTAATTCTCTTAATTTTCCTACTTAGGTAGTTATCTGGCCTTTAATTTGATATGCTTCAAGTGCATATTTGAGTACAGGGATGGACTAGGGCGGCTACGAACGCGTAAAATTAGGCCGTTTTCAATTTTTACGCAATTTTAATTTTCTTAATTTTCCTACTTAGGTAGTGCCTTGGCCTTTAATTTGATATGCTTCAAGTGCATATTTGAGTACAGGGATGGACTAGGGCGGCTACGAACGCGTAAAATTAGGCCGTTTTCAATTTGGACGCAATTTTAATTCTCTTAATTTTTCTACTTAGGTAGTGCCCTGTTCTTTAATTTGATATGCTTCAAGTGCATATTTGAGTTCAGGGATGGACTAGGGCGGCTACGAACGCGTAAAATTAGGCCGTTTTCAATATGGACGCAATTTTAATTCTCTTAATTTTCCTACTTAGGTAGTGCCTTGGCCTTTAATTTGATATGCTTCAAGTGCATATTTGAGTACAGGGATGGACTAGTGCGGCTACGAACGAGTAAAATTAGGCCGTTTTCAATTTTGACGCAATTTCAATTCTCTTAATTTTCCTACTTAGGTAGTGCCCTGGCCTTTAATTTGATATGCTTCAAGTGCATATTTGAGTACAGGGATGGACTAGGGCGGCTACGAACGCGTAAAATTAGGCCGTTTTCAATTTGGACGCAATTTTAATTCTCTTAAATTTCCTACTTAGGTAGTGCCCTGGCCTTTAATTTGATATGCTTCAAGTGCATATTTGAGTACAGGGATTGACTAGTGCGGCTACGAACGCGTAAAATTAGGCCGTTTTCAATTTTGACGCAATTTAAAGTCTCTTAATTTTCCTACTTAGGTAGTGCCCTGGCCTTTAATTTGATATGCTTCAAGTGCATATTTGAGTACAGGGATGGACTAGGGCGGCTACGAACGCGTAAAATTAGGCCGTTTTCAATTTTGACGCAACTTTAATTTTCTTAATTTTCCTACTTAGGTAGTGCCCTGGCCTTTAATTTGATATGCTTCAAGTGCATATTTGAGTACAGGGATGGACTAGGGCGGCTACGAACGCCTTAAATTAGGCCGTTTTCAATTTTGACGCAATTTTAATTTTCTTAATTTTCCTACGTAGGTTGTGTCCTGGCCTTTAATTTGATATGCTTCAAGTGCAACTTTGAGTACAGGGATGGACTAGGGCGGCTACGAACGAGTAAAATTATGCCGTTTTCAATTTTGACGCAATTTTAATTCTCTTAATTGTTCTACTTAGGTAGTGCCCTGGCCTTTAATTTGATATGCTTCAAGTGCATATTTGAGTACAGGGATGGACTAGGGCGGCTACGAACGCGTAAAATTAGGCCGTTTTCAATTTTGACGCAATTTTAATTCTCTTAATTTTCCTACTTAGGTAGTGCCCTGGCCTTTAATTTGATATGCTTCAAGTGCATATTTGAGTACAGGGATGGACTAGGGCGGCTATGAACGCGTAAAATTAGGCCGTTTTCAATTTTGACGCAATTTTAATTCTCTTAATTTTCCTACTTAGGTAGTTATCTGGCCTTTAACTTGATATGCTTCAAGTGCATATTTGAGTACAGGGATGGACTAGGGCGGCTACGAACGCGTAAAATTAGGCCGTTTTCAATTTTTACGCAATTTCAATTCTCTTAATTTTCCTACTTAGGTAGTGCCCTGGCCTTGAATTTGATATGCTTCATGTGCATATTTGAGTACAGGGATGGACTAGTGCGGCTACGAACGCGTAAAATTAGGCCGTTTTCAATTTTGACGCATTTTAAAGTCTCTTAATTTTCCTACTTAGGTAGTGCCCTGGCCTTTAATTTGATATGCTTCAAGTGCATATTTGAGTACAGGGATGGACTAGGGCGGCTACGAACGCGTAAAATTAGGCCGTTTTCAATTTTGACGCAATTTTAATTTTCTTAATTTTCCTACGTAGGTTGTGTCCTGGCCTTTAATTTGATATGCTTCAAGTGCATATTTGAGTACGGGGATGGACTAGGGCGGCTACGAACGCGTAAAATTAGGCCGTTTTCAATTTGGACGCAATTTTAATTCTCTTAAATTCCCTACTTAGGTTGTGCCCTGGCCTTTAATTTGATATGCTTCAAGTGCATATTTGAGTACAGGGATGGACTAGGGCGGCTACGAACGCGTAAAATTAGGCCGTTTTCAATTTTGACGCAATTTTAATTTTCTTAATTTTCCTACGTAGGTTGTGTCCTGGCCTTTAATTTTATATGCTTCAAGTGCATATTTGAGTACAGGGATGGACTAGGGCGACTACGAACGCGTAAAATTAGGCCGTTTTCAATTTTGACGCAATTTTAATTCTCTTAATTTTCCTACTTAGGTTGTGCCCTGGCCTTTAATTTGATATGCTTCAAGTGCATATTTGAGTACAGGGATGGACTAGGGCGGCTACGAACGCGTAAAATTAGGCCGTTTTCAATTTGGACGCAATTTTAATTCTCTTAAATTTCCTACTTAGGCAGTGCCCTGGCCTTTAATTTGATATGCTTCATGTGCATATTTGAGTACAGGGATGGACTAGTGCGGCTACGAACGCGTAAAATTAGGCCGTTTTCAATTTTGACGCATTTTAAAGTCTCTTAATTTTCCTACTTAGGTAGTGCCCTGGCCTTTAATTTGATATGCTTCAAGTGCATATTTGAGTACAGGGATGGACTAGGGCGGCTACGAACGCGTAAAATTAGGCCGTTTTCAATTTTGACGCAATTTTAATTCTCTTAATTTTCCTACTTAGGTTGTGCCCTGGCCTTTAATTTGATATGCTTCAAGTGCATATTTGAGTACAGGGATGGACTAGGGCGGCTACGAACGCGTAATATAAGGCCGTTTTCAATTTTGACGCAATTTTAATTTTCTTAATTTTCCTACTTAGGTAGTGCCCTGGCCTTTAATTTGATGTGCTTCAAGTGCATATTTGAGTACAGGGATGGACTAGGGCGGCTACGAACGCGTAAAATTAGGCCGTTTTCAATTTTGACGCAATTTTAATTCTCTTAATTTTCCTACTTAGGTTGTGCCCTGGTTTTTAATTTGATATGCTTCAAGTGCATATTTGAGTACAGGGATGGACTAGGGCGGCTACGATCGCGTAAAATTAGGCCGTTTTCAATATCGACGCAATTTTAATTCCCTTAATTTTCCTACTTAGGTAGTGCCCTGGCCTTTAATTTGATATGCTTCAAGTGCATATTTGAGTACAGGGATGGACTAGGGCGGCTACGAACTCGTAAAATTAGGCCGTTTTCAATTTTGACGCAACTTTAATTCCCTTAATTTTGCTACTTAGGTAGTGCCCTGGCCTTTAATTTGATATGCTTCAAGTGCATATTTGAGTACAGGGATGGACTAGGGCGGCTACGAACGCGTAAAATTAGGCCGTTTTCAATTTTGACGCAATTTTAGTTCTCTTAATTTTCCTACGTAGGTTGTGTCCTGGCCTTTAATTTGATATGCTTCAAGTGCATATTTGAGTACAGGGATGGACTAGGGCGACTACGAACGCGTAAAATTAGGCCGTTTTCAATTTTGACGCAACTTTAATTTTCTTAATTTTCCTACTTAGGTAGTGCCCTGGCCTTTAATTTGATATGCTTCAAGTGCATATTTGAGTTCAGGGATGGACTAGGGCGGCTACGAACGCGTAAAATAAGGCCGTTTTCAATTTGGACGCAATTTTTAATCTCTTAATTTTCCTACTTAGGTAGTGCCCTGGCCTTTAATTTGATATGCTTCAAGTGCATATTTGAGTACAGGAATGGACTAGTGTGGCTACGAACGAGTAAAATTAGGCCGTTTTCAATTTTGACGCAATTGAAATTCTCTTAATTTTCCTACTTAGGTAGTGCCCTGGCCTTTAATTTGATATGCTTCAAGTGCATATTTGAGTACAGGGATGGACTAGGGCGGCTACGAACGCGTAAAATTAGGCCGTTTTCAATTTGGACTCAATTTTAATTCTCTTAATTTTCCTACTTAGGTAGTGCCCTGGCCTTTAATTTGATATGCTTCAAGTGCATATTTGAGTACAGGGATGGACTAGTGCTGCTACGAACGAGTAAAATTAGGCCGTGTTCAATTTTGACGCAATTTAAATTCTCTTAATTTTCCTACTTATTTAGTGCCCTGGCCTTTAATTTGATATGCTTCAAGTGCATATTTGAGTACAGGGATGGACTAAGGCGGCTACGAACGCGTAAAATTATCCCGTTTTCAATTTAGACGCAATTTTAATTCTCTTAATTTTCCTACTTAGGTATTGCCCTGGCCTTTAATTTGATATGCTTCAAGTGCATATTTGAGTACAGGGATGGACTAGTGCGGCTACGAACGAGTAAAATTAGGCCGTTTTCAATTTTGACGCAATTTAAATTCTCTTAATTTTCCTACTTAGGTAGTGCCCTGGCCTTTAATTTGATATGCTTCAAGTGCATATTTGAGTACAGGGATGGACTAGGGCGGCTACGAACGCGTAAAATTAGGTCGTTTTCAATTTTGACGCTATTTTAATTCTCTTAATTTTCCTACTTAGGTAGTGCCCTGGCCTTTAATTTGATATGCTTCAAGTGCATATTTGAGTACAGGGATGGACTAGGGCGGCTACGAACGCGTAAAATTAGGCCGTTTTCAATTTTGACGCAATTTTAATTCTCTTAATTTTTCTACTTAGGTAGTGCCCTGGCCTTTAATTTGATATGCTTCAAGTGCATATTTGAGTTCAAGGATGGACTAGGGCGGCTACGAACGCGTAAAATTAGGCCGTTTTCAATTTGGACGCAATTTTAATTCTCTTAATTTTCCTACTTAGGTAGTGCCCTGGCCTTTAATTTGATATGCTTCAAGTGCATATTTGAGTACAGGGATGGACTAGGGCGGCTACGAACGCGTAAAATTAGGCCGTTTTCAATTTTTACGCAATTTTAATTTTCTTAATTTTCCTACTTAGGTAGTGCCTTGGCCTTTAATTTGATATGCTTCAAGTGCATATTTGAGTACAGGGATGGACTAGGGCGGCTACGAACGCGTAAAATTAGGCCGTTTTCAATTTTGACGCAGTTTCCATTCTCTTAATTTTCCTACTTAGGTAGTGCCCTGGCCGTTAATTTGATATGCTTCAAGTGCATATTTGAGTACAGGGATGGACTAGGGCGGCTACGAACGCGTAATATTAGGCCGTTTTCAATTTTGACGCAATTTTAATTCTTTTAATTTTCCTACTTAGGTAGTGCCCTGGCCTTTAATTTGATATGCTTCAAGTGCATATTTGAGTACAGGGATGGACTAGGGCGGCTACGAACGCGTAAAATTAGGCCGTTTTCAATTTTTACGCAATTTTAATTTTCTTAATTTTCCTACTTAGGTAGTGCCTTGGCCTTTAATTTGATATGCTTCAAGTGCATATTTGAGTACAGGGATGGACTAGGGCGGCTACGAACGCGTAAAATTAGGCCGTTTTCAATTTTGGCGCAATTTTAGTTTTCTTAATTTTCCTACGTAGGTAGTGCCCTGGCCTTCATTTTGATATGCTTCACGTGCATATTTGAGTACAGGGATGGACCAGGGCGGCTACGAACGCAGTAAATTAGACCGTTTTCAGTTTAGACGCAATTTTAATTCTCTTAGGCCGCGGTCCGAGTTACGCTTTCTGCGCTTTTAGCGCGCTCACACTCGGTCCGAATAACGCTTACAACGCATACAATTTGCATGGGGGCGAAATTTTCTGGCGCTTACACTACTCACGGTTTCGAGCATATGCACTGTGTGTACGTCTTTGCAATCTGTCACATTGACGGTTAAAAAATTAAAAAAACTAAAATTTATTCGCGATATTGAAGAAAAATTTATGATATGGGTGAAGGGGTGTGGGAGTGGAGGGGGAAGCAATGCGTCCGAAACGCAAAAAAGTCGAGATTGACACATTCTAAAATCTATATCTCCTAAACCGTTGATAGCAAGCAATTAAAACTTAACAAATATCTGTAGTTATACTAGGAGAGTAGATTGAAACAAAATTTTTGGGTGGGGTAGTGACGTGCGGGGGTGGGGGTTTAAATACTTAAGATTACGATATCTCCCAAACCAGTGGGACTAGAAAACAAAACTCTGTTTTGATATAAAGCTTGATAAATAAAGATTGCTCAAAGTAAAATCTTTGAAGGGGCGGGGGAGTACGTAAGTGGAGGGGATAAGAATTTTTCGAAAATAACACGTTTCATATCTCAATAACAGTGTAAGATGGATGCTTCAAATTTTTACGAGAAGTAGGCCTAATAGAACCCTAGTAGGGAAAAAAAGTTTGGGGGTGTGGGTGTAGAAGGTGAGGGTGGGGAAGGGTGAGAAAGAAAAAGTTCCGATGCTTATATCTTAAGAATTTGTAGTGATAGGAAGTTGAAACTTGGTATTTAGATAGAGCTTTAGTAGTGGCATGGTGGAAAAATAGATTTTTTTTTAGGGGTAGTATGGTACGGTAGTGGGGGGTGTTTTTCCTAACTTTAGAACAATATTGTTGAAGAAAATGAAGATGAGGAGCCAGATATCATCTTCAGATCGCTATCACTGTCACACATTTCCATTTCCGTTTCTACTTAAAACACTTTTTCAAAACTCATTTTAAAATTACTGACATAACTGACATTTCAAATAACCAACTGACATTTGTGTGCATACGATCGGTCCGAATTATATGCGTTGTAAGCGCGCATACAAATCGGACCGACTGTAAGCACTGTTGGTAATGTAAGCACTGTAAGCGTAATTCGGACCGCGACCTTAAATTTCCTACTTAGGTAGTGCCGTGGCCTTTAATATGATATGTTTCAAGTGCATAATTGAGTACAGGGATATACTAGGGCTTCTACGAACGCGTAAAATTAGGCTATTTTCAATTTTGAGGCAATTTTAATTCTCTTAATTTTCCTACGTAGGTAGTGCCCTGGCCTTTAATTTGATATGCTTCAAGTGCATATTTGAGCACAGGGATGGACTAGGGCGGCTACGAAAGCGGTAAATAAGACCGCTGGCCTTTAATTTGATATGCTTCAAGTGCATAATTGAGTACAGGGATGGACTAGGGCGGCTACGAACGCGTAAAATTAGGCCGTTTTCAATTTCGACGCAATTTTAATTCTCTTAATTTTTCTACTTAGGTAGTGCCCTGGCCTTTAATTTGATATGCTTCAAGTGCATATTTGAGTACAGGGATGGACTAGGGCGGCTACGAACGCTTAAAATTAGGCCGTTTTCAATTTTGACGCAATCTTAATTCTCTTAATTTTCCTACTTAGGTAGTGCCCTGGCCTTTAATTTGATATGCTTCAAGTGCATATTTGAGTACAGGGATGGACTAGGGCGGCTACGAACGCGTTAAATTAGGCCGTTTTCAATTTCGACGCAATTTTAATTCTCTTAATTTTTCTACTTAGGTAGTGCCCTGGCCTTTAATTTGATATGCTTCAAGTGCATATTTGAGTACAGGGATGGACTAGGGCGGCTACGAACGCTTAAAATTAGGCCGTTTTCAATTTTGACGCAATCTTAATTCTCTTAATTTTCCTACTTAGGTAGTGCCCTGGCCTTTAATTTGATATGCTTCCAGTGCATATTTGAGTACAGGGATGGACTAGGGCGGCTACGAATGCGTAAAATTAGGCCGTTTTCAATTTTGACGCAATTTTAATTCTTTTAATTTTCCTACTTAGGTAGTGCCCTGGCCTTTAATTTGATATGCTTCAAGTGCATATTTGAGTACAGGGATGGACTAGGGCGGCTACGAACGCGTAAAATTAGGCTATTCTCAATTTTGAGGCAATTTCAATTCTCTTAATTTTCCTACTTATCTAGTACCCTGGCCTTTAATTTGATATGCTTCAAGTGCATATTTGAGTACAGGGATGGACTAGGGCGGCTACGAACGCGTAAAATTAGGCCGTTTTCAATTTTGACGCAACTTTAATTTTCTTAATTTTCCTACTTAGGTTGTGCCCTGGCCTTTAATTTGATATGCTTCAAGTGCATATTTGAGTACAGGGATGGACTAGGGCGGCTACGAACGCGTAAAATTAGGCCGTTTTCAATTTTGACGTAATTTTAATTCTCTTAATTTTCCTACTTAGGTAGTGGTGCTCTGGCCTTTAATTTGATATGCTTCAAGTGCATATTTGAGTACAGGGATGGACTAGGGCGGCTACGAACGCCTTAAATTAGGCCGTTTTCAATTTTGAGGCAATTTCAATTCTCTTAATTTTCCTACTTAGGTAGTACCCTGGCCTTTAATTTGATATGCTTCAAGTGCATATTTGAGTACAGGGATGGACTAGGGCGGCTACGAACGAGTAAAATTATGCCGTTTTCAATTTTGACGCAATTTTAATTCTCTTAATTGTTCTACTTAGGTAGTGCCCTGGCCTTTAATTTGATATGCTTCAAGTGCATATTTGAGTACAGGGATGGACTAGGGCGGCTACGAACGCGTAAAATTAGGCCGTTTTCAATTTTTACGCAATTTTAATTCTCTTAATTTTCCTACTTAGGTAGTTATCTGGCCTTTAATTTGATATGCTTCAAGTGCATATTTGAGTACAGGGATGGACTAGGGCGGCTACGAACGCGTAAAATTAGGCCGTTTTCAATTTTTACGCAATTTTAATTCTCTTAATTTACCTACTTAGGTAGTTATCTGGCCTTTAATTTGATATGCTTCAAGTGCATATTTGAGTACAGGGATGGACTAGGGCGGCTACGAACGCGTAAAATTAGGCCGTTTTCAATTTTTACGCAATTTTAATTTTCTTAATTTTCCTACTTAGGTAGTGCCTTGGCCTTTAATTTGATATGCTTCAAGTGCATATTTGAGTACAGGGATGGACTAGGGCGGCTACGAACGCGTAAAATTAGGCCGTTTTCAATTTGGACGCAATTTTAATTCTCTTAATTTTTCTACTTAGGTAGTGCCCTGGCCTTTAATTTGATATGCTTCAAGTGCATATTTGAGTTCAGGGATGGACTAGGGCGGCTACGAACGCGTAAAATTAGGCCATTTTCAATTTGGACGCAATTTTAATTCTCTTAATTTTCCTACTTAGGTAGTGCCTTGGCCTTTAATTTGATATGCTTCAAGTGCATATTTGAGTACAGGGATGGACTAGGGCGGCTACGAACGCGTAAAATTAGGCCGTTTTCAATTTGGACGCAATTTTAATTCTCTTAAATTTCCTACTTAGGTAGTGCCCTGGCCTTTAATTTGATATGCTTCAAGTGCATATTTGAGTACAGGGATTGACTAGTGCGGCTACGAACGCGTAAAATTAGGCCGTTTTCAATTTTGACGCAATTTAAAGTCTCTTAATTTTCCTACTTAGGTAGTGCCCTGGCCTTTAATTTGATATGCTTCAAGTGCATATTTGAGTACAGGGATGGACTAGGGCGGCTACGAACGCGTAAAATTAGGCCGTTTTCAATTTTGACGCAATTTTAATTCTCTTAAATTTCCTACTTAGGTAGTGCCCTGGCCTTTAATTTGATATGCTTCAAGTGCATATTTGAGTACAGGGATTGACTAGTGCGGCTACGAACGCGTAAAATTAGGCCGTTTTCAATTTTGACGCAATTTAAAGTCTCTTAATTTTCCTACTTAGGTAGTGCCCTGGCCTTTAATTTGATATGCTTCAAGTGCATATTTGAGTACAGGGATGTACTAGGGCGGCTACGAACGCGTAAAATTAGGCCGTTTTCAATTTTGACGCAACTTTAATTTTCTTAATTTTCCTACTTAGGTAGTGCCCTGGCCTTTAATTTGATATGCTTCAAGTGCATATTTGAGTACAGGGATGGACTAGGGCGGCTACGAACGCCTTAAAGTAGGCCGTTTTCAATTTTGACGCAATTTTAATTTTCTTAATTTTCCTACGTAGGTTGTGTCCTGGCCTTTAATTTGATATGCTTCAAGTGCAACTTTGAGTACAGGGATGGACTAGGGCGGCTACGAACGAGTAAAATTATGCCGTTTTCAATTTTGACGCAATTTTAATTCTCTTAATTGTTCTGCTTAGGTAGTGCCCTGGCCTTTAATTTGATATGCTTCAAGTGCATATTTGAGTACAGGGATGGACTAGGGCGGCTACGAACGCGTAAAATTAGGCCGTTTTCAATTTTTACGCAATTTTAATTCTCTTAATTTTCCTACTTAGGTAGTGCCCTGGCCTTTAATTTGATATGCTTCAAGTGCATATTTGAGTACAGGGATGGACTAGGGCGGCTACGAACGCCTTAAATTAGGCCGTTTTCAATTTTGACGCAATTTTAATTTTCTTAATTTTCCTACGTAGGTTGTGTCCTGGCCTTTAATTTGATATGCTTCAAGTGCATATTTGAGTACGGGGATGGACTAGGGCGGCTACGAACGCGTAAAATTAGGCCGTTTTCAATTTTGACGCAATTTTAATTCTCTTAATTTTCCTACGTAGGTTGTGTCCTGGCCTTTAATTTGATATGCTTCAAGTGCATATTTGAGTACAGGGATAGACTAGGGCGGCTACGAACGCGTAAAATTAGGCCGTTTTCAATTTTGACGCAATTTTAATTCTCTTAATTTTCCTACGTAGGTTGTGTCCTGGCCTTTAATTTGATATGCTTCAAGTGCATATTTGAGTACGGGGATGGACTAGGGCGGCTACGAACGCGTAAAATTAGGCCGTTTCAATTTGGACGCAATTTTAATTCTCTTAAATTCCCTACTTAGGTTGTGCCCTGGCCTTTAATTTGATATGCTTCAAGTGCATATTTGAGTACAGGGATGGACTAGGGCGGTTTCGAACGCGTAAAATTAGGCCGTTTTCAATTTTGACGCAATTTTAATTTTCTTAATTTTCCTACGTAGGTTGTGTCCTGGCCTTTAATTTTATATGCTTCAAGTGCATATTTGAGTACAGTGATGGACTAGGGCGACTACGAACGCGTAAAATTAGGCCGTTTTCAATTTTGACGCAATTTTAATTCTCTTAATTTTCCTACTTAGGTTGTGCCCTGGCCTTTAATTTGATATGCTTCAAGTGGATATTTGAGTACAGGGATGGACTAGGGCGGCTACGAACGGGTAAAATTAGGCCGTTTTCAATTTGGACGCAATTTTAATTCTCTTAAATTTCCTACTTAGGCAGTGCCCTGGCCTTTAATTTATATGCTTCATGTGCATATTTGAGTACAGGGATGGACTAGTGCGGCTACGAACGCGTAAAATTAGGCCGTTTTCAATTTTGACGCAATTTAAAGTCTCTTAATTTTCCTACTTAGGTAGTGCCCTGGCCTTTAATTTGATATGCTTCAAGTGCATATTTGAGTACAGGGATGGACTAGGGCGGCTACGAACGCGTAAAATTAGGCCGTTTTCAATTTTGACGCAATTTTAATTTTCTTAATTTTCCTACGTAGGTTGTGTCCTGGCCTTTAATTTGATATGCTTCAAGTGCATATTTGAGTACGGGGATGGACTAGGGCGGCTACGAACGCGTAAAATTAGGCCTTTTTCAATTTGGACGCAATTTTAATTCTCTTAAATTTCCTACTTAGGTAGTGCCCTGGCCTTTAATTTGATGTGCTTCAAGTGCATATTTGAGTACAGGGATGGACTAGGGCGGCTACGAACGCGTAAAATTAGGCCGTTTTCAATTTTGACGCAATTTTAATTTTCTTAATTTTCCTACGTAGGTTGTGTCCTGGCCTTTAATTTTATATGCTTCAAGTGCATATTTGAGTACAGGGATGGACTAGGGCGACTACGAACGCGTAAAATTAGGCCGTTTTCAATTTTGACGCAATTTTAATTCTCTTAATTTTCCTACTTAGGTTGTGCCCTGGCCTTTAATTTGATATGCTTCAAGTGCATATTTGAGTACAGGGATGGACTAGGGCGGCTACGAACGCGTAAAATTAGGCCGTTTTCAATTTTGACGCAATTTTAATTTTCTTAATTTTCCTACTTAGGTAGTGCCCTGGCCTTTAATTTGATATGCTTCAAGTGCATATTTGAGTACAGGGATGGACTAGGGCGACTACGAACGCGTAAAATTAGGCCGTTTTCAATTTTGACGCAATTTTAATTCTCTTAATTTTCCTACTTAGGTTGTGCCCTGGTTTTTAATTTGATATGCTTCAAGTGCATATTTGAGTACAGGGATGGACTAGGGCGGCTACGATCGCGTAAAATTAGGCCGTTTTCAATTTTGACGCAATTTTAATTCCCTTAATTTTCCTACTTAGGTTGTGCCCTGGCCTTTAATTTGATATGCTTCAAGTGCATATTTGAGTACAGGGATGGACTAGGGCGGCTACGAACTCGTAAAATTAGGCCGTTTTCAATTTTGACGCAACTTTAATTCCCTTAATTTTCCTACTTAGGTAGTGCCCTGGCCTTTAATTTGATATGCTTCAAGTGCATATTTGAGTACAGGGATGGACTAGGGCGGCTACGAACGCGTAAAATTAGGCCGTTTTCAATTTTGACGCAATTTTAGTTCTCTTAATTTTCCTACGTAGGTTGTGTCCTGGCCTTTAATTTGATATGCTTCAAGTGCATATTTGAGTACAGGTATGGACTAGGGCGACTACGAACGCGTAAAATTAGGCCGTTTTCAATTTTGACGCAATTTTAATTCTCTTAATTTTCCTACTTAGGTTGTGCCCTGGCCTTTAATTTGATATGCTTCAAGTGCATATTTGAGTACGGGGATGGACTAGGGCGGCTACGAACGCGTAAAATTAGGCCGTTTTCAATTTTGACGCAATTTTAATTTTCTTAATTTTCCTACGTAGGTTGTGTCCTGGCCTTTAATTTGATATGCTTCAAGTGCATATTTGAGTACAGGGATGGACTAGGGCGACTACGAACGCGTAAAATTAGGCCGTTTTCAATTTTGACGCAATTTTAATTCTCTTAATTTTCCTACTTAGGTTGTGCCCTGGCCTTTAATTTGATATGCTTCAAGTGCATATTTGAGTACAGGGATGGACTAGGACGGCTACGAACGCGTAAAATTAGGCCGTTTTCAATTTTGACGCAGTTTCCATTCTCTTAATTTTCCTACTTAGGTAGTGCCCTGGCCTTTAATTTGATATGCTTCAAGTGCATATTTGAGTACAGGGATGGACTAGGGCGGCTACGAACGCGTAATATTAGGCCGTTTTCAATTTTGACGCAATTTTAATTCTTTTAATTTTCCTACTTAGGTAGTGCCCTGGCCTTTAATTTGATATGCTTCAAGTGCATATTTGAGTACAGGGATGAACTTGGGCGGCTACGAACGCGTAAAATTAGGCCGTTTTCAATTTTGACGCAATTTTAATTCTCTTAATTTTCCTACTTAGGTAGTGCCCTGGCCTTTAATTTGATATGCTTCAAGTGCATATTTGAGTACAGGGATGGACTAGGGTGGCTACGAACGCGTAAAATTAGGCCGTTTTCAATTTTGTCGCAATTTTAATTCTCTTAATTTTCCTACTTAGGTAGTGCCCTGGCCTTTAATTTGATATGCTTCAAGTGCATATTTGAGTACAGGGATGGACTAGTGCGGCTACGAACGCGTAAAATTAGGCCGTTTTCAATTTGGACGCAATTTTAATTCTCTTAATTTTCCTACTTAGGTAGTGCCCTGGACTTTAATTTGATATGCTTCAAGTGCATATTTGAGTACAGGGATGGTCTAGGCAGCCACGAACGCGTAAAATTAGGCCGTTTTCAATTTTGACGCAATTTTAATTCTCTTAATTTTCCTAATTAGGTAGTGCCCTGACCTTTAATTTGATATGCTTCAAGTGCATATTTGAGTACAGGGATGGACTAGGCAGCCACGAACGCGTAAAATTAGGCCGTTTTCAATTTGGACGCAATTTTAATTCTCTTAATTTTCCTAATTAGGTAGTGCCCTGACCTTTAATTTGATATGCTTCAAGTGCATATTTGAGTACAGGGATGGACTAGGCAGCCACGAACGCGTAAAATTAGGCCGTTTTCAATTTGGACGCAATTTTAATTCTCTTAATTTTCCTACTTAGGTAGTGCCCTGGACTTTAATTTGATATGCTTCAAGTGCATATTTGAGTACAGGGATGGTCTAGGCAGCCACGAACGCGTAAAATTAGGCCGTTTTCAATTTGGACGCAATTTTAATTCTCTTAATTTTCCTACTTAGGTAGTGCCCTGGACTTTAATTTGATATGCTTCAAGTGCATATTTGAGTACAGGGATGGTCTAGGCAGCCACGAACGCGTAAAATTAGGCCGTTTTCAATTTTGTCGCAATTTGAATTCTCTTAATTTTCCTACTTAGGTAGTGCCCTGGCCTTTAATTTGATATGCTTCAAGTGCATATTTGAGTACAGGGATGGACTAGGGCGGCTACGAACGCGTAAGATTAGGCCGTTTTCAATTTTGTCGCAATTTTAATTCTCTTAATTTTCCTACTTAGGTAGTGCCCTGGCCTTTAATTTGATATGCTTCAAGTGCATATTTGAGTACAGGGATGGACTAGGGCGGCTACGAACGCGTAAAATTAGGCCGTTTTCAATTTTGACGCAATTTTAATTCTCTTAAATTTCCTACTTAGGTAGTGCCCTGGCCTTTAATTTGATATGCTTCAAGTGCATATTTGAGTACAGGGATTGACTAGTGCGGCTACGAACGCGTAAAATTAGGCCGTTTTCAATTTTGACGCAATTTAAAGTCTCTTAATTTTCCTACTTAGGTAGTGCCCTGGCCTTTAATTTGATATGCTTCAAGTGCATATTTGAGTACAGGGATGTACTAGGGCGGCTACGAACGCGTAAAATTAGGCCGTTTTCAATTTTGACGCAACTTTAATTTTCTTAATTTTCCTACTTAGGTAGTGCCCTGGCCTTTAATTTGATATGCTTCAAGTGCATATTTGAGTACAGGGATGGACTAGGGCGGCTACGAACGCGTAAAATTAGGCCGTTTTCAATTTTTACGCAATTTTAATTCTCTTAATTTTCCTACTTAGGTAGTGCCCTGGCCTTTAATTTGATATGCTTCAAGTGCATATTTGAGTACAGGGATGGACTAGGGCGGCTACGAACGCCTTAAATTAGGCCGTTTTCAATTTTGACGCAATTTTAATTCTCTTAATTTTCCTAATTAGGTAGTGCCCTGACCTTTAATTTGATATGCTTCAAGTGCATATTTGAGTACAGGGATGGACTAGGCAGCCACGAACGCGTAAAATTAGGCCGTTTTCAATTTGGACGCAATTTTAATTCTCTTAATTTTCCTACTTAGGTAGTGCCCTGGACTTTAATTTGATATGCTTCAAGTGCATATTTGAGTACAGGGATGGTCTAGGCAGCCACGAACGCGTAAAATTAGGCCGTTTTCAATTTGGACGCAATTTTAATTCTCTTAATTTTCCTACTTAGGTAGTGCCCTGGACTTTAATTTGATATGCTTCAAGTGCATATTTGAGTACAGGGATGGTCTAGGCAGCCACGAACGCGTAAAATTAGGCCGTTTTCAATTTTGTCGCAATTTGAATTCTCTTAATTTTCCTACTTAGGTAGTGCCCTGGCCTTTAATTTGATATGCTTCAAGTGCATATTTGAGTACAGGGATGGACTAGGGTGTCTACGAACGCGTAAAATTAGGCCGTTTTCAATTTTGTCGCAATTTTAATTCTCTTAATTTTCCTACTTAGGTAGTGCCCTGGCCTTTAATTTGATATGCTTCAAGTGCATATTTGAGTACAGGGATGGACTAGTGCGGCTACGAACGCGTAAAATTAGGCCGTTTTCAATTTGGACGCAATTTTAATTCTCTTAATTTTCCTAATTAGGTAGTGCCCTGACCTTTAATTTGATATGCTTCAAGTGCATATTTGAGTACAGGGATGGACTAGGCAGCCACGAACGCGTAAAATTAGGCCGTTTTCAATTTTGTCGCAATTTGAATTCTCTTAATTTTCCTACTTAGGTAGTGCCCTGGCCTTTAATTTGATATGCTTCAAGTGCATATTTGAGTACAGGGATGGACTAGGGTGGCTACGAACGCGTAAAATTAGGCCGTTTTCAATTTTGTCGCAATTTGAATTCTCTTAATTTTCCTACTTAGGTAGTGCCCTGGCCTTTAATTTGATATGCTTCAAGTGCATATTTGAGTACAGGGATGGACTAGGGTGGCTACGAACGCGTAAAATTAGGCCGTTTTCAATTTTGTCGCAATTTTAATTCTCTTAATTTTCCTACTTAGGTAGTGCCCTGGCCTTTAATTTGATATGCTTCAAGTGCATATTTGAGTACAGGGATGGACTAGTGCGGCTACGAACGCGTAAAATTAGGCCGTTTTCAATTTGGACGCAATTTTAATTCTCTTAATTTTCCTACTTAGGTAGTGCCCTGGACTTTAATTTGATATGCTTCAAGTGCATATTTGAGTACAGGGATGGTCTAGGCAGCCACGAACGCGTAAAATTAGGCCGTTTTCAATTTTGTCGCAATTTGAATTCTCTTAATTTTCCTACTTAGGTAGTGCCCTGGCCTTTAATTTGATATGCTTCAAGTGCATATTTGAGTACAGGGATGGACTAGGGTGGCTACGAACGCGTAAAATTAGGCCGTTTTCAATTTTGTCGCAATTTTAATTCTCTTAATTTTCCTACTTAGGTAGTGCCCTGGCCTTTAATTTGATATGCTTCAAGTGCATATTTGAGTACAGGGATGGACTAGTGCGGCTACGAACGCGTAAAATTAGGCCGTTTTCAATTTGGACGCAATTTTAATTCTCTTAATTTTCCTAATTAGGTAGTGCCCTGACCTTTAATTTGATATGCTTCAAGTGCATATTTGAGTACAGGGATGGACTAGGCAGCCACGAACGCGTAAAATTAGGCCGTTTTCAATTTGGACGCAATTTTAATTCTCTTAATTTTCCTACTTAGGTAGTGCCCTGGACTTTAATTTGATATGCTTCAAGTGCATATTTGAGTACAGGGATGGTCTAGGCAGCCACGAACGCGTAAAATTAGGCCGTTTTCAATTTTGTCGCAATTTGAATTCTCTTAATTTTCCTACTTAGGTAGTGCCCTGGCCTTTAATTTGATATGCTTCAAGTGCATATTTGAGTACAGGGATGGACTAGGGCGGCTACGAACGCGTAAGATTAGGCCGTTTTCAATTTTGTCGCAATTTTAATTCTCTTAATTTTCCTACTTAGGTAGTGCCCTGGCCTTTAATTTGATATGCTTCAAGTGCATATTTGAGTACAGGGATGGACTAGGGCGGCTACGAACGCGTAAAATTAGGCCGTTTTCAATTTTGACGCAATTTTAGTTCTCTTAATTTTCCTACGTAGGTTGTGTCCTGGCCTTTAATTTGATATGCTTCAAGTGCATATTTGAGTACAGGTATGGACTAGGGCGACTACGAACGCGTAAAATTAGGCCGTTTTCAATTTTGACGCAATTTTAATTCTCTTAATTTTCCTACTTAGGTTGTGCCCTGGCCTTTAATTTGATATGCTTCAAGTGCATATTTGAGTACGGGGATGGACTAGGGCGGCTACGAACGCGTAAAATTAGGCCGTTTTCAATTTTGACGCAATTTTAATTTTCTTAATTTTCCTACGTAGGTTGTGTCCTGGCCTTTAATTTGATATGCTTCAAGTGCATATTTGAGTACAGGGATGGACTAGGGTGGCTACGAACGCGTAAAATTAGGCCGTTTTCAATTTTGTCGCAATTTTAATTCTCTTAATTTTCCTACTTAGGTAGTGCCCTGGCCTTTAATTTGATATGCTTCAAGTGCATATTTGAGTACAGGGATGGACTAGTGCGGCTACGAACGCGTAAAATTAGGCCGTTTTCAATTTGGACGCAATTTTAATTCTCTTAATTTTCCTACTTAGGTAGTGCCCTGGACTTTAATTTGATATGCTTCAAGTGCATATTTGAGTACAGGGATGGTCTAGGCAGCCACGAACGCGTAAAATTAGGCCGTTTTCAATTTTGACGCAATTTTAATTCTCTTAATTTTCCTAATTAGGTAGTGCCCTGACCTTTAATTTGATATGCTTCAAGTGCATATTTGAGTACAGGGATGGACTAGGGCGGCTACGAACGCGTAAAATTAGGCCGTTTTCAATTTTGACGCAATTTTAATTCTCTTAATTTTCCTACTTAGGTAGTGCCCTGGCCTTTAATGTGATATGCTTCAAGTGCATATTTGAGTTCAGGGATGGACTAGGGCGGCTACGAACGCGTAAAATTAGGTCGTTTTCAATTTGGACGCAATTTTAATTCTCTTAATTTTCCTACTTAGGTAGTGCCCTGGCCTTTAATTTGATATGCTTCAAGTGCATATTTGAGTACAGGGATGGACTAGGCAGCCACGAACGCGTAAAATTAGGCCGTTTTCAATTTTGACGCAATTTTAATTCTCTTAATTTTCCTACTTAGGTAGTGCCCTGGCCTTTAATTTGATATGCTTCAAGTGCATATTTGAGTACAGGGATGGACTAGGGCGGCTACGAACGCGTAAAATTAGGCCGTTTTCAATTTTGACGCAATTTCCATTCTCTTAATTTTCCTACTTACGTAGTGCCCTGGCCGTTAATTTGATATGCTTCAAGTGCATATTTGAGTACAGGGATGGACTAGGGCGGCTACGAACGCGTAATATTAGGCCGTTTTCAATTTTGACGCAATTTTAATTCTTTTAATTTTCCTACTTAGGTAGTGCCCTGGCCTTTAATTTGATATGCTTCAAGTGCATATTTGAGTACGGGGATGGACTAGGGCGGCTACGAACGGGTAAAATTAGGCCGTTTTCAATGTTTACGCAATTTTAATTTTCTTAATTTTCCTACTTAGGTAGTGTCTTGGCCTTTAATTTGATATGCTTCAAGTGCATATTTGAGTACAGGGATGGACTAGGGCGGCTACGAACGCGTAAAATTATGCCGTTTTCAATTTTGACGCAATTTCCATTCTCTTAATTTTCCTACTTAGGTAGTGCCCTGGCCGTTAATTTGATATGCTTCAAGTGCATATTTGAGTACAGGGATGGACTAGGGCGGCTACGAACGCGCAAAATTAGGCCGTTTTCAATTTTGTCGCAATTTTAATTCTCTTAATTTTCCTACTTAGATAGTGCCCTGGCCTTTAATTTGATATGCTTCAAGTGCATATTTGAGTACAGGGATGGACTAGGGCGGCTACGAACGCGTAAAATTAGGCCGTTTTCAATTTTGACGTAATTTTAATTCTCTTAATTTTCCTAATTAGGTAGTGCCCTGGCTTTTAATTTGATATGCTTCAAGTGCATATTTGAGTACAGGGATGGACTAGGGCGGCTACGAACGCGTAAAATTAGGCCGTTTTCAATTTTGACGCAATTTTAATTCTCTTAATTTTCCTACTTAGGTAGTGCCCTGGCCTTTAATTTGATATGCTTCAAGTGCATATTTGAGTACAGGGATAGACTAGGGCGGCTACGAACGCGTAAAATTAGGCCGTTTTCAATTTTGACGCAATTTTAATTCTCTTAATTTTCCTACTTAGGTAGTGCCCTGGCCTTTAATTTGATATGCTTCAAGTGCATATTTGAGTACAGGGATGGAGTAGGGCGGCTACGAATGCGTAAAACTAGGCCGTTTTCAATTTTGACGCAATTTTAATTCTCTTAATTTTCCTACTTAGGTAGTGCCCTGGCCTTTAATTTGATATGCTTCAAGTGCATATTTGAGTACAGGGATGGACTAGGGCGGCTACGAACGCGTAAAATTAGGCCGTTTTCAATTTTGACGCAATTTTAATTCTCTTAATTTTCCTACTTAGGTAGTGCCCTGGCCTTTAATGTGATATGCTTCAAGTGCATATTTGAGTACAGGGATGGACTAGTGCGGCTACGAACGCGTAAAATTAGGCCGTTTTCAATTTTGACGCAATTTCCATTCTCTTAATTTTCCTACTTAGGTAGTGCCCTGGCCTTTAATTTGATATGCTTCAAGTGCGTATTTGAGTACAGGGATGGACTAGGGCGGCTACGAACGCGTAAAATTAGGCCGTTTTCAATTTTGACGCAATTTTAATTCTCTTAATTTTCCTACTTAGGTAGTGCCCTGGCCTTTAATTTGATATGCTTCAAGTGCATATTTGAGTACAGGGATGGACTAGGGCGGCTACGAACGCGTAAAATTAGGCCGTTTTCAATTTCGACGCAATTTTAATTCTCTTAATTTTCCAACTTAGATAGTGCCCTGGCCTTTAATTTGATATGCTTCTGTCAGATTTACCGAGTTCCAAATGCGATTCAACCTTAGACACGCGTTGCCGAGCTATTTTTGTTCATACCACTAGAATACGCTCTCAGCAGTTCATCCATGCAAGATAAACACAACGCCACAAGATCGCGTCGCAAGCGGTTCAGTTATCTTTATGTACTTTACTTTTATTTTTAATACTTGTGTGAATAAAGTTCTTTTTCTATTCCAAACGCATAATCTTTGTCAACAGGTTATGGGCCCAGGTGCGGAAAAGTGCTGAGTTACGATTTGAACAACTCGAACGATTCACACGCGAGTGAAAAATTTTTCAAAGTGCAAAAAGGAAAATGGCCACATCCAGCGTTAGATTCGAAGTTCTCAAGAAGGAGAACTACGATACCTGGAAAATACAGATGCGTGCCGTTCTGATCAAAAACGACGCATGGGGTTTCGTTAGCGGTACCAGAACAAAACCCGAAGGAATTTCTGAGGCAGAACAAGAAGCTGCAAGGCTATGGACCGAGGGAGATTTAAAGGCACAATCGGACATTGTGCTAGCGATAAGCCCATCGGAGATTAAGCAGATAAAGAACTGCGAGACCGCGAAAGATATTTGGTTAAAATTGGAAGGTATTTACCAATCCAAGGGACCCGCACGTAAAGTTGCGCTACTGAACCATTTAATATCTTTGAAGATAAGAGACGGAAGCGACGCTCATGAGCACTCTCGAATATTCTTTGACACAGTGGACAAGCTGGCTGAGCTGGAAGTCGAAATCAACCAAGATCTGTTGGCCGTCATGCTATTGCGCAGTTTACCGGACAGTTTTGAAAATTTTCGGTGCGCCATATCGACACGCGACGTTTTGCCATCAATGGAGGCGCTTCGAATAAAAATCGCCGAAGAATTCGATGCACGCTGCGACACGAATCGAAAAACAGTACAGAACGCGATGGTCGCGGGAAAGCGGGGGAGCAGTAATGGGCATAACAAGTTCCGACGCGAAAAGAATGCTGAAATAAATCCCGTGAAAAATGACTCCAACATGAAGTGTTATAAGTGTGGAGTTATCGGTCACCGCGCCAAGAATTGCCGTAAAACGGAAAACCAAAACAAGCAAACCGCAAGTGTCAGTTTATTTACGTCAGACGAATCGGTAAATTCAGTGTTCGTAACCGGAAACGGCGCGAGTAGTGACATTTGGTGCCTCGACAGTGGGTGCACATCGCATATGTGCAAAGACATAAATTTATTCGCGTCTATCGATTATAAAAACAATTACGGTAAACTGAATCTCGCGAACAGTGCTTGTACAAATATAAAAGGAAAAGGTATTGTTTCGTCTACAGCCAGTGTAAACGGTGGCACAAAAGATGTAGAATTTACGAATACGTTATACGTTCCGGACCTACGGGTAAATCTTATATCCATAAGCAAAATTACGGACAAAGGATATAGTGTTGTGTTTAACAAAACGAACGCCAAGGTTGTTAACGGTAGTGGAAACGTATTGCTCACCGCGAAACGGGAAAATGGACTTTACTATTTTCGTGGCTCAATCGATATCGAGTGTAAAAATATCGTCGAGGCAGAAAACGCGATACGGGTACCGAAGAACTCTTTAAAGGATTGGCATATTCGCATGGGACATTTGAACTTGCAGTCTCTTCGCGAAGCAGTGAAGACCGGATCAGTGAAAGGCATTGAAATCAACGGAACCACTGAAGATTTTGAATGCACGGTCTGTCTCCAGGGGAAGATGTGTCGAGCACCTTTCCCAAAAGTCTCACAAAGAGTGACGGGCGTATGTGATTTCATACATTCCGACATTTGCGGGCCGATGCGCGTCGTTTCTCATGGGAGGAAACGATACTTCGCCACTTTCATCGACGACAGCTCCGGATGGTGTGAGGTCAGATTTATCGAACAAAAGAACGAAGTACTAGCTGAGTTCGACAAGTTAATAAAGCTCATAAGTACGCAGAAGGACAAGAACGTCAAAATTCTACAATCTGATAATGGGCGAGAATACGTCAACAAAGATTTCGACGACTTACTTCAAAGTCATGGCATAAAACGACGGTTGACAGCTCCGTACAACCCTGAGCAGAACGGCGTTGCCGAGAGACGAAACAGGACGCTGTTAGACATGGCAAGGTGCCTCTTAATCCAGTCCGGACTATCAGCGGTTTTTTGGGCAGAGGCAGTCAACACAGCAAATTTCATTCGGAATAGATCGCCAACTCGAAAGTTGAACGGAAAGTCCCCGTTCGAGCTTTGGTACGGAAACCCTCCGGATGTATCAAATTTCAAGCAATTTGGAAGCACAGTTTTCGTCATGGATAGATCGCCAGGAAAGGGAAAACTTGAGCCGCGATCGAAGCAGGGTGTTTTCGTGGGATACAGCGCGGAGTCCAAGGCATACAGAGTTTGGTTGCCGGAAGAGGCTAAGGTTATTGTATCAAGAGACGTAAAATTTTTGGAAAGTAGTTTATCTCAAGAAAACAAAAACTATACAGATTTTTTTAAGGTAGACTGCGATGAAGGTTTTAACGAAATCGACCTCCACTCTAAGTTTGATACAAGTCAGGAACCAGCCGAGAACATTCAAGAAGTTCAACCGCATGACGCCGAAGTAGCAGACTACGAACCTCCGCCAGCTCCAGGGCGAGGCCCAGGTAGACCCAAGTTTATCCATACAGGGTGTCCAGGACGGCCACGTAAGATGTATGCAACAACAAGCCAAGCCGAGGAAGCCGAAGACAATTTCGTCTTTATGGCTGAAATTCCAATATCTGGTGCATTGGCGGGTCCAGATTCGGATGATTGGATGGGTGCCATGGCAGATGAGATGAAATCGATCATTGCAATGGACACTTGGGACCTGGTAAATAGATCTGAGGCCGGAAAGGCGTTAGGCAGTCGTTTCGTACTACGAAATAAGTACGGTGCAAATGGTGTTTTAGAGAAACGAAAAGCCAGAGTAGTGGCAAAGGGCTACTCTCAACAATATGGAAGAGATTTCCATGAGACTTATGCTCCTGTAGCACGTCTTGGATCTATACGCATGATGATTGCGTTTGCAGCGCGAAACGGGATGCATATAAGGCAGTACGATGTAGCGACAGCGTACCTAAACGGCGATTTAGAAGAAGAAGTATTCATGGAGCTGCCGGATTGGACATTGGAAGTCTTACAACACATTGCTGATGACAAAGGAAGTACAGATCATCTGGTCACGGACCAAGCAAAGTCAATGTTGAAACAGTTAGAATCTGGTGAAAAAGTTTGCCACATGAAAAAGGCTTTGTATGGTTTGAAGCAGGCCGGCCGTGCCTGGCATAGACGCCTAGACAAAGAATTACGCGAGTTAGGCGCGAAACCAACAAACGAAGACGCCTGCGTCTACATAAAACATCAGAGAGAATTTATGATCATCGTTATTTATGTCGACGACATTTTGGTGATAAGTCGAAATTCCGAGGATATAGAAAGTTTTGCGGAAAAATTATCAAACTTATTTGACTTAAAGGATCTCGGAAGCCTTAAACGGTGTTTGGGAATGGATTTCATCAGAGAAGACGGTGGAATTTTCATCAACCAAGATACGTACATCACGGAGATACTTCAACGATTTGGGATGCAGGATTGTAGTCCTGTATGTACGCCTATGGATATCTCAAACAAGCTCATCAAAGGAGAAGCATGGTCAAACCTTGACGGCGAGAAACCCCCTTACCGGGAGTTGATTGGATCCTTACTGTACCTATCAGTAGCTACACGTCCGGATATAGCTCATGCAGCTAGCACATTGAGTCAGTACAACGATTGCTTCAACAAGAATCACTGGAACGCAGCAAAACGTGTATTGCGATATCTCAAAGGCACAGCAGGCCACGGGATTTTCTACAAGCATCAAGAGGGCTCAATTGAAGGTTACGTCGACGCTGACTGGGGAGGATCGGTAGACGATAGACGATCCTTCACGGGATACGCTTTTATGATGAGCGGTGGAGTCATATCCTGGGACTCCAGAAAGCAACGCACAGTCGCCCTTTCGACGACTGAGGCTGAGTATATGGCCTTGAGCGAGGCAGCAAAGGAAGCTGTGCATCTTAAACGGTTCCTGGCAGAAGTCGAGGCGGCAGAAACAGAACCCATCAAATTGTGCAACGATAACTTCAGTGCGCATAAATTGGCATGTAATCCAGTTTTCCACGGGCGGACTAAACACATCGACATTCGTCATCACTTTGTACGCGAAATCATCGAGTTCGGCCAAATAATTCTGGAGCATGTAGCATCGAACGACATGCCTGCCGACGTTTTAACAAAGGCTTTGGGTGGGCCGAAGCATGAACGATGTGTTAACCTTTTGGGACTGATGCGGGCACCAGCGAGGGATTTCTGCGGTTGTCTCGAGGGGAAGTGTCAGATTTACCGAGTTCCAAATGCGATACAACCTTAGACACGCGTTGCCGAGCTATTTTTGTTCATACCACTAGAATACGCTCTCAGCAGTTCATCCATGCAAGATAAACACAACGCCACAAGATCGCGTCGCAAGCGGTTCAGTTATCTTTATGTACTTTACTTTTATTTTTAATACTTGTGTGAATAAAGTTCTTTTTCTATTCCAAACGCATAATCTTTGTCAACAGCTTCAAGTGCATATTTGAGTACAGGGATGGACTAGGGCGGCTACGAACGCGTAAAATTAGGCCGTTTTCAATTTTGACGCAATTTTAATTCTCTTAATTTTCCTAATTAGGTAGTGCCCTGGCCTTTAATTTGATATGCTTCAAGTGCATATTTGAGTACAGGGATGGACTAGGGCGGCTACGAACGCGTAAAATTAGGCCGTTTTCAATTTCGACGCAATTTTAATTCTCTTAATTTTCCTACTTAGGTAGTGCCCTGGCCTTTAATTTGATATGCTTCAAGTGCATATTTGAGTACAGGGATGGACTAGGGCGGCTACGAACGCGTAAAATTAGGCCGTTTTCAATTTCGACGCAATTTTAATTCTCTTAATTTTCCTAATTAGGTAGTGCCCTGGCCTTTAATTTGATATGCTTCAAGTGCATATTTGAGTACAGGGATGGACTAGGGCGGCTACGAACGCGTAAAATTAGGCCGTTTTCAATTTCGACGCAATTTTAATTCTCTTAATTTTCCTACTTAGGTAGTGCCCTGGCCTTTAATTTGATATGCTTCAAGTGCATATTTGAGTACAGGGATGGACTAGGGCGGCTACGAACGAGTAAAATTAGGCCGTTTTCAATTTTTACGCAATTTTAATTCTCTTAATTTTCCTACTTAGGTAGTGCCCTGGCCTTTAATTTGATATGCTTCAAGTGCATATTTGAGTACAGGGATGGACTAGGGCGGCTACGAACGCGTAAAATTAGGCCGTTTTCAATTTCGACGCAATTTTAATTCTCTTAATTTTCCTACTTAGGTAGTGCCCTGGCCTTTAATTTGATATGCTTCAAGTGCATATTTGAGTACAGGGATGGACTAGGGCGGCTACGAACGCGTAAAATTAGGCCGTTTTCAATTCTTACGCAATTTTAATTCTCTTAATTTTCCTACTTAGGTAGTGCCCTGGCCTTTAATTTGATATGCTTCAAGTGCATATTTGAGTACAGGGATGGACTAGGGCGGCTACGAACGCGTAAAATTAGGCCGTTTTCAATTTTGTCGCAATTTTAATTCTCTTAATTTTCCTACTTAGGTAGTGCCCTGGCCTTTAATTTGATATGCTTCAAGTGCGTATTTGAGTACAGGGATGGACTAGGGCGGCTACGAACGCGTAAAATTAGGCCGTTTTCAATTTTGACGCAATTTTAATTCTCTTAATTTTCCTACTTAGGTAGTGCCCTGGCCTTTAATTTGATATGCTTCAAGTGCATATTTGAGTACAGGGATGGACTAGGGCGGCTACGAACGCGTAAAATTAGGCCGTTTTCAATTTTGACGCAATTTCCATTCTCTTAATTTTCCTACTTAGGTAGTGCCCTGGCCTTTAATTTGATATGCTTCAAGTGCGTATTTGAGTACAGGGATGGACTAGGGCGGCTACGAACGCGTAAAATTAGGCCGTTTTCAATTTTGACGCAATTTTAATTCTCTTAATTTTCCTACTTAGGTAGTGCCCTCGCCTTTAATTTGATATGCTTCAAGTGCATATTTGAGTACAGGGATGGACTAGGGCGGCTACGAACGCGTAAAATTATGCCGTTTTCAATTTCGACGCAATTTTAATTCTCTTAATTTTCCTACTTAGGTAGTGCCCTGGCCTTTAATTTGATATGCTTCAAGTGCATATTTGAGTACAGGGATGGACTAGGGCGGCTACGAACGCGTAAAATTAGGCAATTTTCAATTTTGACGCAATTTTAATTCTCTTAATTTTCCTACTTAGGTAGTGCCTTGGCCTTTAATTTGATATGCTTCAAGTGCATATTTGAGTACAGGGATGGACTAGGGCGGCTACGAACGCGTAAAATTAGGCCGTTTTCAATTTTTACGCAATTTTAATTTTCTTAATTTTCCTACTTAGGTAGTGCCTTGGCCTTTAATTTGATATGCTTCAAGTGCATATTTGAGTACAGGGATGGACTAGGGCGGCTACGAACGCGTAATATTAGGCCGTTTTCAATTTTGACGCAATTTTAATTCTCTTAATTTTCCTACTTAGGTAGTGCCCTGGCCTTTAATTTGATATGCTTCAAGTGCATATTTGAGTACAGGGATGAACTTGGGCGGCTACGAACGCGTAAAATTAGGCCGTTTTCAATTTTGACGCAATTTTAATTCTCTTAATTTTCCTACTTAGGTAGTGCCCTGGCCTTTAATTTGATATGCTTCAAGTGCATATTTGAGTACAGGGATGGACTAGGGTGGCTACGAACGCGTAAAATTAGGCCTTTTTCAATTTTGTCGCAATTTTAATTCTCTTAATTTTCCTACTTAGGTAGTGCCCTGGCCTTTAATTTGATATGCTTCAAGTGCATATTTGAGTACAGGGATGGACTAGTGCGGCTACGAACGCGTAAAATTAGGCCGTTTTCAATTTGGACGCAATTTTAATTCTCTTAATTTTCCTACTTAGGTAGTGCCCTGGACTTTAATTTGATATGCTTCAAGTGCATATTTGAGTACAGGGATGGACTAGGCAGCCACGAACGCGTAAAATTAGGCCGTTTTCAATTTTGACGCAATTTTAATTCTCTTAATTTTCCTAATTAGGTAGTGCCCTGACCTTTAATTTGATATGCTTCAAGTGCATATTTGAGTACAGGGATGGACTAGGCAGCCACGAACGCGTAAAATTAGGCCGTTTTCAATTTTGTCGCAATTTGAATTCTCTTAATTTTCCTACTTAGGTAGTGCCCTGGCCTTTAATTTGATATGCTTCAAGTGCATATTTGAGTACAGGGATGGACTGGGGCGGCTACGAACGCGTAAGATTAGGCCGTTTTCAATTTTGTCGCAATTTTAATTCTCTTAATTTTCCTACTTAGGTAGTGCTCTGGCCCTTAATTTGATATGCTTCAAGTGCATATTTGAGTACAGGGATGGACTAGGGCGGCTACGAACGCGTAAAATTAGGCCGTTTTCAATTTTGACGCAATTTTAATTCTCTTAATTTTCCTACTTAGGCAGTGCCCTGGCCTTTAATTTGATATGCTTCAAGTGCATATTTGAGTACAGGGATGGACTAGGACGGCTACGAACGCGTAAGATTAGGCCGTTTTCAATTTTGTCGCAATCATAATTCTCTTAATTTTCCTTTTTAGGTAGTGCCCTGGCCTTTAATTTGATATGCTTCAAGTGCATATTTGAGTACAGGGATGGACTAGGGCGGCTACGAACGCGTAAGATTAGGCCGTTTTCAATTTTGTCGCAATTTTAATTCTCTTAATTTTCCTTCTTAGGTAGTGCCCTGGCCTTTAATTTGACATGCTTCAAGTGCATATTTGAGTACAGGGATGGACTAGGGCGGCTACGAACGCGTAAAATTAGGCCGTTTTCAATTTGGACGCAATTTTAATTCTCTTAATTTTCCTACTTAGGTAGTGCCTAGGCCTTTAATTTGATATGCTTCAAGTGCATATTTGAGTACAGGGATGGACTAGGGCGGCTACGAACGCGTAAAATTAGGCCGTTTTCAATTTGGACGCAATTTTAATTCTCTTAATTTTTCTACTTAGGTAGTGCCCTGGCCTTTAATTTGATATGCTTCAAGTGCATATTTGAGTTCAGGGATGGACTAGGGCGGCTACGAACGCGTAAAATTAGGTCGTTTTCAATTTGGACGCAATTTTAATTCTCTTAATTTTCCTACTTAGGTAGTGCCCTGGCCTTTAATTTGATATGCTTCAAGTGCATATTTGAGTACAGGGATGGACTAGGGCGGCTACGAACGCGTAAAATTAGGCCGTTTTCAATTTTTACGCAATTTTAATTTTCTTAATTTTCCTACTTAGGTAGTGCCTTGGCCTTTAATTTGATATGCTTCAAGTGCATATTTGAGTACAGGGATGGACTAGGCAGCCACGAACGCGTAAAATTAGGCCGTTTTCAATTTTGACGCAATTTTAATTCTCTTAATTTTCCTAATTAGGTAGTGCCCTGACCTTTAATTTGATATGCTTCAAGTGCATATTTGAGTACAGGGATGGACTAGGCAGCCACGAACGCGTAAAATTAGGCCGTTTTCAATTTTGTCGCAATTTGAATTCTCTTAATTTTCCTACTTAGGTAGTGCCCTGGCCTTTAATTTGATATGCTTCAAGTGCATATTTGAGTACAGGGATGGACTGGGGCGGCTACGAACGCGTAAGATTAGGCCGTTTTCAATTTTGTCGCAATTTTAATTCTCTTAATTTTCCTACTTAGGTAGTGCTCTGGCCCTTAATTTGATATGCTTCAAGTGCATATTTGAGTACAGGGATGGACTAGGGCGGCTACGAACGCGTAAAATTAGGCCGTTTTCAATTTTGACGCAATTTTAATTCTCTTAATTTTCCTACTTAGGTAGTGCCCTGGCCTTTAATTTGATATGCTTCAAGTGCATATTTGAGTACAGGGATGGACTAGGACGGCTACGAACGCGTAAGATTAGGCCGTTTTCAATTTTGTCGCAATCATAATTCTCTTAATTTTCCTTTTTAGGTAGTGCCCTGGCCTTTAATTTGATATGCTTCAAGTGCATATTTGAGTACAGGGATGGACTAGGGCGGCTACGAACGCGTAAGATTAGGCCGTTTTCAATTTTGTCGCAATTTTAATTCTCTTAATTTTCCTTCTTAGGTAGTGCCCTGGCCTTTAATTTGACATGCTTCAAGTGCATATTTGAGTACAGGGATGGACTAGGGCGGCTACGAACGCGTAAAATTAGGCCGTTTTCAATTTGGACGCAATTTTAATTCTCTTAATTTTCCTACTTAGGTAGTGCCTAGGCCTTTAATTTGATATGCTTCAAGTGCATATTTGAGTACAGGGATGGACTAGGGCGGCTACGAACGCGTAAAATTAGGCCGTTTTCAATTTGGACGCAATTTTAATTCTCTTAATTTTTCTACTTAGGTAGTGCCCTGGCCTTTAATTTGATATGCTTCAAGTGCATATTTGAGTTCAGGGATGGACTAGGGCGGCTACGAACGCGTAAAATTAGGTCGTTTTCAATTTGGACGCAATTTTAATTCTCTTAATTTTCCTACTTAGGTAGTGCCCTGGCCTTTAATTTGATATGCTTCAAGTGCATATTTGAGTACAGGGATGGACTAGGCAGCCACGAACGCGTAAAATTAGGCCGTTTTCAATTTTGACGCAATTTTAATTCTCTTAATTTTCCTACTTAGGTAGTGCCCTGGCCTTTAATTTGATATGCTTAAAGTGCATATTTGAGTACAGGGATGGACTAGGGCGGCTACGAACGCGTAAAATTAGGCCGTTTTCAATTTTGACGCAATTTTAATTTTCTTAATTTTCCTACTTAGGTAGTGCCTTGGCCTTTAATTTGATATGCTTCAAGTGCATATTTGAGTACAGGGATGGACTAGGGCGGCTACGAACGCGTAAAATTAGGCCGTTTTCAATTTTGATGCAATTTCCATTCTCTTAATTTTCCTACCTAGGTAGTGCCCTGGCCGTTAATTTGATATGCTTCAAGTGCATATTTGAGTACAGGGATGGACTAGGGCGGCTACGAACGCGTAATATTAGGCCGTTTTCAATTTTGACGCAATTTTAATTCTTTTAATTTTCCTACTTAGGTAGTGCCCTGGCCTTTAATTTGATATGCTTCAAGTGCATATTTGAGTACAGGGATGGACTAGGGCGGCTACGAACGCGTAAAATTAGGCCGTTTTCAATGTTTACGCAATTTTAATTTTCTTAATTTTCCTACTTAGGTAGTGCCTTGGCCTTTAATTTGATATGCTTCAAGTGCATATTTGAGTACAGGGATGGACTAGGGCGGCTACGAACGCGTAAAATTAGGTCGTTTTCAATTTTGACGTAATTTTAATTCTCTTAATTTTCCTACTTAGGTAGTGCCCTGGCTTTTAATTTGATATGCTTCAAGTGCATATTTGAGTACAGGGATGGACTAGGGCGGCTACGAACGCGTAAAATTAGGCCGTTTTCAATTTTGACGCAATTTTAATTTTCTTAATTTTCCTACTTAGGTAGTGCCTTGGCCTTTAATTTGATATGCTTCAAGTGCATATTTGAGTACAGGGATGGACTAGGGCGGCTACGAACGCGTAAAATTAGGCCGTTTTCAATTTTGACGCAATTTCCATTCTCTTAATTTTCCTACTTAGGTAGTGCCCTGGCCGTTAATTTGATATGCTTCAAGTGCATATTTGAGTACAGGGATGGACTAGGGCGGCTACGAACGCGTAATATTAGGCCGTTTTCAATTTTGACGCAATTTTAATTCTTTTAATTTTCCTACTTAGGTAGTGCCCTGGCCTTTAATTTGATATGCTTCAAGTGCATATTTGAGTACAGGGATGGACTAGGGCGGCTACGAACGCGTAAAATTAGGCCGTTTTCAATGTTTACGCAATTTTAATTTTCTTAATTTTCCTACTTAGGTAGTGCCTTGGCCTTTAATTTGATATGCTTCAAGTGCATATTTGAGTACAGGGATGGACTAGGGCGGCTACGAACGCGTAAAATTAGGTCGTTTTCAATTTTGACGTAATTTTAATTCTCTTAATTTTCCTACTTAGGTAGTGCCCTGGCTTTTAATTTGATATGCTTCAAGTGCATATTTGAGTACAGGGATGGACTAGGGCGGCTACGAACGCGTAAAATTAGGCCGTTTTCAATTTTGACGCAATTTTAATTCTCTTAATTTTCCTACTTAGGTAGTGCCCTGGCCTTTAATTTGATATGCTTCAAGTGCATATTTGAGTACAGGGATAGACTAGGGCGGCAACGAACGCGTAAAATTAGGCCGTTTTCAATTTTGACGCAATTTTAATTCTCTTAATTTTCCTACTTAGGTAGTGCCCTGGCCTTTAATTTGATATGCTTCAAGTGCATATTTGAGTACAGGGATGGACTAGGGCGGCTACGAACGCGTAAAACTAGGCCGTTTTCAATTTTGACGCAATTTTAATTCTCTTAATTTTCCTACTTAGGTAGTGCCCTGGCCTTTAATTTGATATGCTTCAAGTGCATATTTGAGTACAGGGATGGACTAGGGCGGCTACGAACGCGTAAAATTAGGCCGTTTTCAATTTTGACGCAATTTTAATTCTCTTAATTTTCCTACTTAGGTAGTGCCCTGGCCTTTAATGTGATATGCTTCAAGTGCATATTTGAGTACAGGGATGGACTAGGGCGGCTACGAACGCGTAAAATTAGGCCGTTTTCAATTTTGACGCAATTTCCATTCTCTTAATTTTCCTACTTAGGTAGTGCCCTGGCCTTTAATTTGATATGCTTCAAGTGCGTATTTGAGTACAGGGATGGACTAGGGCGGCTACGAACGCGTAAAATTAGGCCGTTTTCAATTTTGACGCAATTTTAATTCTCTTAATTTTCCTACTTAGGTAGTGCCCTGGCCTTTAATTTGATATGCTTCAAGTGCATATTTGAGTACAGGGATGGACTAGGGCGGCTACGAACGCGTAAAATTAGGCCGTTTTCAATTTCGACGCAATTTTAATTCTCTTAATTTTCCTACTTAGGTAGTGCCCTGGCCTTTAATTTGATATGCTTCAAGTGCATATTTGAGTACAGGGATGGACTAGGGCGGCTACGAACGCGTAAAATTAGGCCGTTTTCAATTTTGACGCAATTTTAATTCTCTTAATTTTCCTAATTAGGTAGTGCCCTGGCCTTTAATTTGATGTGCTTCAAGTGCATATTTGAGTACAGGGATGGACTAGGGCGGCTACGAACGCGTAAAATTAGGCCGTTTTCAATTTGGACGCAATTTTAATTCTCTTAATTTTCCTACTTAGGTAGTGCCCTGGCCTTTAATTTGATATGCTTCAAGTGCATATTTGAGTACAGGGATGGACTAGGGCGGCTACGAACGCGTAAAATTAGGCCGTTTTCAATTTTTACGCAATTTTAATTCTCTTAATTTTCCTACTTAGGTAGTGCCCTGGCCTTTAATTTGATATGCTTCAAGTGCATATTTGAGTACAGGGATGGACTAGGGCGGCTACGAACGCGAAAAATTAGGCCGTTTTCAATTTTGTCGCAATTTTAATTCTCTTAATTTTCCTACTTAGGTAGTGCCCTGGCCTTTAATTTGATATGCTTCAAGTGCGTATTTGAGTACAGGGATGGACTTGGGCGGCTACGAACGCGTAAAATTAGGCCGTTTTCAATTTTGACGCAATTTTAATTCTCTTAATTTTCCTACTTAGGTAGTGCCCTGGCCTTTAATTTGATATGCTTCAAGTGCATATTTGAGTACAGGGATGGACTAGGGCGGCTACGAACGCGTAAAATTAGGCCGTTTCCAATTTTGACGCAATTTTAATTTTCTTAATTTTCCTACTTAGGTAGTGCCTTGGCCTTTAATTTGATATGCTTCAAATGCATATTTGAGTACAGGGATGGACTAGGGCGGCTACGAACGCGTAAAATTAGGCCGTTTTCAATTTGGCCGCAATTTTAATTCTCTTAATTTTCCTACTTAGGTAGTGCCCTGGCCTTTAATTTGATATGCTTCAAGTGAATATTTGAGTTCAGGGATGGACTAGGGCGGCTACGAACGCGTAAAATTAGGCCGTTTCCAATTTGGACGCAATTTTAATTCTCTTAATTTTCCTACTTAGGTAGTGCCCTGGCCTTTAATTTGATATGCTTCAAGTGCATATTTGAGTACAGGGATGGACTAGGGCGGCTACGAACGCGTAAAATTATGCCGTTTTCAATTTTTACGCAATTTTAATTTTCTTAATTTTCCTACTTAGGTAGTGCCTTGGCCTTTAATTTGATATGCTTCAAGTGCATATTTGAGTACAGGGATGGACAAGAGCGGCTACGAACGCGTAAAATTAGGCCGTTTTCAATTTTGACGCAATTTCCATTCTCTTAATTTTCCTACTTAGGTAGTGCCCTGGCTGTTAATTTGATATGCTTCAAGTGCATATTTGAGTACAGGGATGGACTAGGGCGGCTACGAACGCGTAATATTAGGCCGTTTTCAATTTTGACGCAATTTTAATTCTCTTAATTTTCCTACTTAGGTAGTGCCCTGGCCTTTAATTTGATATGCTTCAAGTGCATATTTGAGTACAGGGATGGACTAGGGCGGTTTCGAACGCGTAAAATTAGGCCGTTTTCAATTTTGACGCAATTTTAATTCTATTAATTTTCCTACTTAGGTAGTGCCCTGGCCTTTAATTTGATATGCTTCAAGTGCATATTTGAGTACAGGGATGGACTAGGGCGGCTACGAACGCGTAAAATTAGGCCGTTTTCAATTTTGTCGCAATTTTAATTCTCTTAATTTTCCTACTTAGATAGTGCCCTGGCCTTTAATTTGATATGCTTCAAGTGCATATTTGAGTACAGGGATGGACTAGGGCGGCTACGAACGCGTAAAATTAGGCCGTTTTCAATTTTGTCGCAATTTTAATTCTCTTAATTTTCCTACTTAGATAGTGCCCTGGCCTTTAATTTGATATGCTTCAAGTGCATATTTGAGTACAGGGATGGACTAGGGCGGCTACGAACGCGTAAAATTAATCCGTTTTCAATTTTGACGCTATTTTAATTCTCTTAATTTTCCTACTTAGGTAGTGCCCTGGCCTTTAATTTGATATGCTTCAAGTGCATATTTGAGTACAGGGATGGACTAGGGCGGCTACGAACGCGTAAAATTAGGCCGTTTTCAATTTTGACGCAATTTCCATTCTCTTAATTTTCCTACTTAGGTAGTGCCCTGGCTGTTAATTTGATATGCTTCAAGTGCATATTTGAGTACAGGGATGGACTAGGGCGGCTACGAATGCGTAAAATTAGGCCGTTTTCAATTTTGACGCAATTTCCATTCTCTTAATTTTCCTACTTAGGTAGTGCCCTGGCTGTTAATTTGATATGCTTCAAGTGCATATTTGAGTACAGGGATGGACTAGGGCGGCTACGAACGCGTAATATTAGGCCGTTTTCAATTTTGACGCAATTTTAATTCTTTTAATTTTCCTACTTAGGTAGTGCCCTGGCCTTTAATTTGATATGCTTCAAGTGCATATTTGAGTACAGGGATGGACTAGGGCGGCTACGAACGCGTAAAATTAGGCCGTTTTCAATTTTGACGCAATTTTAATTCTCTTAATTTTCCTACTTAGGTAGTGCCCTGGCCTTTAATTTGATATGCTTCAAGTGCATATTTGAGTACAGGGATGGACTAGGGCGGCTACGAACGCGTAAAATTAAGCCGTTTTCAATTTTGTCGCAATTTTAATTCTCTTAATTTTCCTACTTAGGTAGTGCCCTGGCCTTTAATTTGATGTGTTTGAAGTGCGTTTTTGAGTTCAGGGATGGACTAGGGCGGCTACGAACGCGTAAACTTAGCCCGTTTTCTATTTTGACGCAATTTTTATTCTCTTAATTTTCCTACTTAGGTTGTGCCCTGGCCTTTAATTTGATATGCTTCATGTGCATATTTGAGTACAGGGATGGACTAGGGCGGCTACGAACGCGTAAAATTAGCCCGTTTTCTATTTTGACGCAATCTTAATTCTCTTAATTTTCCTACTTAGGTAGTGCCCTGGCCTTTAATTTGATATGCTTCAAGTGCATATTTGAGTACAGGGATGGACTAGGGCGGCTACGAACGCGTAGAACTAGGCCGTTTTCAATTTTGACGCAATTTTAATTCTCTTAATTTTCCTACTTAGGTAGTGCCCTGGCCTTTAATTTGATATGCTTCAAGTGCATATTTGAGTACAGGGATGGACTAGGGCGGCTACGAACGCGTAAAATTAGGCCGTTTTCAATTTTGACGCAATTTTAATTCTCTTAATTTTCCTACTTAGGTAGTGCCCTGGCCTTTAATGTGATATGCTTCAAGTGCATATTTGAGTACAGGGATGGACTAGGGCGGCTACGAACGCGTAAAATTAGGCCGTTTTCAATTTTGACGCAATTTCCATTCTCTTAATTTTCCTACTTAGGTAGTGCCCTGGCCTTTAATTTGATATGCTTCAAGTGCGTATTTGAGTACAGGGATGGACTAGGGCGGCTACGAACGCGTAAAATTAGGCCGTTTTCAATTTTGACGCAATTTTAATTCTCTTAATTTTCCTACTTAGGTAGTGCCCTGGCCTTTAATTTGATATGCTTCAAGTGCATATTTGAGTACAGGGATTGACTAGGGCGGCTACGAACGCGTAAAATTAGGCCGTTTTCAATTTCGACGCAATTTTAATTCTCTTAATTTTCCTACTTAGGTAGTGCCCTGGCCTTTAATTTGATATGCTTCAAGTGCATATTTGAGTACAGGGATGGACTAGGGCGGCTACGAACGCGTAAAATTAGGCCGTTTTCAATTTTGACGCAATTTTAATTCTCTTAATTTTCCTAATTAGGTAGTGCCCTGGCCTTTAATTTGATGTGCTTCAAGTGCATATTTGAGTACAGGGATGGACTAGGGCGGCTACGAACGCGTAAAATTAGGCCGTTTTCAATTTGGACGCAATTTTAATTCTCTTAATTTTCCTACTTAGGTAGTGCCCTGGCCTTTAATTTGATATGCTTCAAGTGCATATTTGAGTACAGGGATGGACTAGGGCGGCTACGAACGCGTAAAATTAGGCCGTTTTCAATTTTTACGCAATTTTAATTCTCTTAATTTTCCTACTTAGGTAGTGCCCTGGCCTTTAATTTGATATGCTTCAAGTGCATATTTGAGTACAGGGATGGACTAGGGCGGCTACGAACGCGAAAAATTAGGCCGTTTTCAATTTTGTCGCAATTTTAATTCTCTTAATTTTCCTACTTAGGTAGTGCCCTGGCCTTTAATTTGATATGCTTCAAGTGCATATTTGAGTACAGGGATGGACTAGGGCGGCTACGAACGCGTAAAATTATGCCGTTTTCAATTTTGACGCAATTTTAATTTTCTTAATTTTCCTACTTAGGTAGTGCCTTGGCCTTTAATTTGATATGCTTCAAATGCATATTTGAGTACAGGGATGGACTAGGGCGGCTACGAACGCGTAAAGTTAGGCCGTTTTCAATTTGGCCGCAATTTTAATTCTCTTAATTTTCCTACGTAGGTAGTGCCCTGGCCTTTAATTTGATATGCTTCAAGTGAATATTTGAGTTCAGGGATGGACTAGGGCGGCTACGAACGCGTAAAATTAGGCCGTTTCCAATTTGGACGCAATTTTAATTCTCTTAATTTTCCTACTTAGGTAGTGCCCTGGCCTTTAATTTGATATGCTTCAAGTGCATATTTGAGTACAGGGATGGACTAGGGCGGCTACGAACGCGTAAAATTATGCCGTTTTCAATTTTTACGCAATTTTAATTTTCTTAATTTTCCTACTTAGGTAGTGCCTTGGCCTTTAATTTGATATGCTTCAAGTGCATATTTGAGTACAGGGATGGACAAGAGCGGCTACGAACGCGTAAAATTAGGCCGTTTTCAATTTTGACGCAATTTCCATTCTCTTAATTTTCCTACTTAGGTAGTGCCCTGGCTGTTAATTTGATATGCTTCAAGTGCATATTTGAGTACAGGGATGGACTAGGGCGGCTACGAACGCGTAATATTAGGCCGTTTTCAATTTTGACGCAATTTTAATTCTCTTAATTTTCCTACTTAGGTAGTGCCCTGGCCTTTAATTTGATATGCTTCAAGTGCATATTTGAGTACAGGGATGGACTAGGGCGGTTTCGAACGCGTAAAATTAGGCCGTTTTCAATTTTGACGCAATTTTAATTCTATTAATTTTCCTACTTAGGTAGTGCCCTGGCCTTTAATTTGATATGCTTCAAGTGCATATTTGAGTACAGGGATGGACTAGGGCGGCTACGAACGCGTAAAATTAGGCCGTTTTCAATTTTGTCGCAATTTTAATTCTCTTAATTTTCCTACTTAGATAGTGCCCTGGCCTTTAATTTGATATGCTTCAAGTGCATATTTGAGTACAGGGATGGACTAGGGCGGCTACGAACGCGTAAAATTAGGCCGTTTTCAATTTTGTCGCAATTTTAATTCTCTTAATTTTCCTACTTAGATAGTGCCCTGGCCTTTAATTTGATATGCTTCAAGTGCATATTTGAGTACAGGGATGGACTAGGGCGGCTACGAACGCGTAAAATTAATCCGTTTTCAATTTTGACGCTATTTTAATTCTCTTAATTTTCCTACTTAGGTAGTGCCCTGGCCTTTAATTTGATATGCTTCAAGTGCATATTTGAGTACAGGGATGGACTAGGGCGGCTACGAACGCGTAAAATTAGGCCGTTTTCAATTTTGACGCAATTTCCATTCTCTTAATTTTCCTACTTAGGTAGTGCCCTGGCTGTTAATTTGATATGCTTCAAGTGCATATTTGAGTACAGGGATGGACTAGGGCGGCTACGAACGCGTAAAATTAGGCCGTTTTCAATTTTGACGCAATTTTAATTCTTTTAATTTTCCTACTTAGGTAGTGCCCTGGCCTTTAATTTGATATGCTTCAAGTGCATATTTGAGTACAGGGATGGACTAGGGCGGTTACGAACGCGTAAAATTAGGCCGTTTTCAATTTTGACGCAATTTTAATTCTATTAATTTTCCTACTTAGGTAGTGCCCTGGCCTTTAATTTGATATGCTTCAAGTGCATATTTGAGTACAGGGATGGACTAGGGCGGCTACGAACGCGTAAAATTAGGCCGTTTTCAATTTTGTCGCAATTTTAATTCTCTTAATTTTCCTACTTAGATAGTGCCCTGGCCTTTAATTTGATATGCTTCAAGTGCATATTTGAGTACAGGGATGGACTAGGGCGGCTACGAACGCGTAAAATTAGGCCGTTTTCAATTTTGTCGCAATTTTAATTCTCTTAATTTTCCTACTTAGGTAGTGCCCTGGCCTGTAGTTTGATATGTTTGAAGTGCGTTTTTGAGTACAGGGATGGACTAGGGCGGCTACGAACGCGTAAACTTAGCCCGTTTTCTATTTTGACGCAATTTTTATTCTCTTAATTTTCCTACTTAGGTTGTGCCCTGGCCTTTAATTTGATATGCTTCAAGTGCATATTTGAGTACAGGGATGGACTAGGGCGGCTACGAACGCGTAAAATTAGCCCGTTTTCTATTTTGACGCAATCTTAATTCTCTTAATTTTCCTACTTAGGTAGTGCCCTGGCCTTTAATTTGATATGCTTCAAGTGCATATTTGAGTACAGGGATGGACAAGGGCGGCTACGAACGCGTAAAATTAATCCGTTTTCAATTTTGACGCAATTTGAATTCTCTTAATTGTCCTACTTAGGTAGTGCCCTGGCCTTTAATTTGATATGCTTCAAGTGCATATTTGAGTACAGGGATGGACTAGGGCGGCTACGAACGCGTAAAATTAGGCCGTTTTCAATTTTGTCGCAATTTTAATTCTCTTAATTTTCCTACTTAGATAGTGCCCTGGCCTTTAATTTGATATGCTTCAAGTGCATATTTGAGTACAGGGATGGACTAGGGCGGCTACGAACGCGTAAAATTAGGCCGTTTTCAATTTTGACGCAATTTCCATTCTCTTAATTTTCCTACTTAGGTAGTGCCCTGGCCTTTAATTTGATATGCTTCAAGTGCGTATTTGAGTACAGGGATGGACTAGGGCGGCTACGAACGCGTAAAATTAGGCCGTTTTCAATTTTGACGCAATTTTAATTCTCTTAATTTTCCTACTTAGGTAGTGCCCTGGCCTTTAATTTGATATGCTTCAAGTGCATATTTGAGTACAGGGATTGACTAGGGCGGCTACGAACGCGTAAAATTAGGCCGTTTTCAATTTCGACGCAATTTTAATTCTCTTAATTTTCCTACTTAGGTAGTGCCCTGGCCTTTAATTTGATATGCTTCAAGTGCATATTTGAGTACAGGGATGGACTAGGGCGGCTACGAACGCGTAAAATTAGGCCGTTTTCAATTTTGACG
Source organism: Beris chalybata (assembly GCA_949128065.1). Taxonomy (NCBI): domain Eukaryota; kingdom Metazoa; phylum Arthropoda; class Insecta; order Diptera; family Stratiomyidae; genus Beris; species Beris chalybata. Next base: position 144,351 of record OX421898.1, read on the forward strand.
CAATTTTAATTCTCTTAATTTTCCTAATTAGGTAGTGCCCTGGCCTTTAATTTGATGTGCTTCAAGTGCATATTTGAGTACAGGGATGGACTAGGGCGGCTACGAACGCGTAAAATTAGGCCGTTTTCAATTTGGACGCAATTTTAATTCTCTTAATTTTCCTACTTAGGTAGTGCCCTGGCCTTTAATTTGATATGCTTCAAGTGCATATTTGAGTACAGGGATGGACTAGGGCGGCTACGAACGCGTAAAATTAGGCCGTTTTCAATTTTTACGCAATTTTAATTCTCTTAATTTTCCTACTTAGGTAGTGCCCTGGCCTTTAATTTGATATGCTTCAAGTGCATATTTGAGTACAGGGATGGACTAGGGCGGCTACGAACGCGAAAAATTAGGCCGTTTTCAATTTTGTCGCAATTTTAATTCTCTTAATTTTCCTACTTAGGTAGTGCCCTGGCCTTTAATTTGATATGCTTCAAGTGCATATTTGAGTACAGGGATGGACTAGGGCGGCTACGAACGCGTAAAATTATGCCGTTTTCAATTTTGACGCAATTTTAATTTTCTTAATTTTCCTACTTAGGTAGTGCCTTGGCCTTTAATTTGATATGCTTCAAATGCATATTTGAGTACAGGGATGGACTAGGGCGGCTACGAACGCGTAAAGTTAGGCCGTTTTCAATTTGGCCGCAATTTTAATTCTCTTAATTTTCCTACGTAGGTAGTGCCCTGGCCTTTAATTTGATATGCTTCAAGTGAATATTTGAGTTCAGGGATGGACTAGGGCGGCTACGAACGCGTAAAATTAGGCCGTTTCCAATTTGGACGCAATTTTAATTCTCTTAATTTTCCTACTTAGGTAGTGCCCTGGCCTTTAATTTGATATGCTTCAAGTGCATATTTGAGTACAGGGATGGACTAGGGCGGCTACGAACGCGTAAAATTATGCCGTTTTCAATTTTTACGCAATTTTAATTTTCTTAATTTTCCTACTTAGGTAGTGCCTTGGCCTTTAATTTGATATGCTTCAAGTGCATATTTGAGTACAGGGATGGACAAGAGCGGCTACGAACGCGTAAAATTAGGCCGTTTTCAATTTTGACGCAATTTCCATTCTCTTAATTTTCCTACTTAGGTAGTGCCCTGGCTGTTAATTTGATATGCTTCAAGTGCATATTTGAGTACAGGGATGGACTAGGGCGGCTACGAACGCGTACTATTAGGCCGTTTTCAATTTTGACGCAATTTTAATTCTCTTAATTTTCCTACTTAGGTAGTGCCCTGGCCTTTAATTTGATATGCTTCAAGTGCATATTTGAGTACAGGGATGGACTAGGGCGGCTACGAACGCGTAAAATTAGGCCGTTTTCAATTTTGTCGCAATTTTAATTCTCTTAATTTTCCTACTTAGATAGTGCCCTGGCCTTTAATTTGATATGCTTCAAGTGCATATTTGAGTACAGGGATGGACTAGGGCGGCTACGAACGCGTAAAATTAGGCCGTTTTCAATTTTGTCGCAATTTTAATTCTCTTAATTTTCCTACTTAGATAGTGCCCTGGCCTTTAATTTGATATGCTTCAAGTGCATATTTGAGTACAGGGATGGACTAGGGCGGCTACGAACGCGTAAAATTAATCCGTTTTCAATTTTGACGCTATTTTAATTCTCTTAATTTTCCTACTTAGGTAGTGCCCTGGCCTTTAATTTGATATGCTTCAAGTGCATATTTGAGTACAGGGATGGACTAGGGCGGCTACGAACGCGTAAAATTAGGCCGTTTTCAATTTTGACGCAATTTCCATTCTCTTAATTTTCCTACTTAGGTAGTGCCCTGGCTGTTAATTTGATATGCTTCAAGTGCATATTTGAGTACAGGGATGGACTAGGGCGGCTACGAACGCGTAAAATTAGGCCGTTTTCAATTTTGACGCAATTTTAATTCTTTTAATTTTCCTACTTAGGTAGTGCCCTGGCCTTTAATTTGATATGCTTCAAGTGCATATTTGAGTACAGGGATGGACTAGGGCGGTTACGAACGCGTAAAATTAGGCCGTTTTCAATTTTGACGCAATTTTAATTCTATTAATTTTCCTACTTAGGTAGTGCCCTGGCCTTTAATTTGATATGCTTCAAGTGCATATTTGAGTACAGGGATGGACTAGGGCGGCTACGAACGCGTAAAATTAGGCCGTTTTCAATTTTGTCGCAATTTTAATTCTCTTAATTTTCCTACTTAGATAGTGCCCTGGCCTTTAATTTGATATGCTTCAAGTGCATATTTGAGTACAGGGATGGACTAGGGCGGCTACGAACGCGTAAAATTAGGCCGTTTTCAATTTTGTCGCAATTTTAATTCTCTTAATTTTCCTACTTAGGTAGTGCCCTGGCCTGTAGTTTGATATGTTTGAAGTGCGTTTTTGAGTACAGGGATGGACTAGGGCGGCTACGAACGCGTAAACTTAGCCCGTTTTCTATTTTGACGCAATTTTTATTCTCTTAATTTTCCTACTTAGGTTGTGCCCTGGCCTTTAATTTGATATGCTTCAAGTGCATATTTGAGTACAGGGATGGACTAGGGCGGCTACGAACGCGTAAAATTAGCCCGTTTTCTATTTTGACGCAATCTTAATTCTCTTAATTTTCCTACTTAGGTAGTGCCCTGGCCTTTAATTTGATATGCTTCAAGTGCATATTTGAGTACAGGGATGGACAAGGGCGGCTACGAACGCGTAAAATTAATCCGTTTTCAATTTTGACGCAATTTGAATTCTCTTAATTGTCCTACTTAGGTAGTGCCCTGGCCTTTAATTTGATATGCTTCAAGTGCATATTTGAGTACAGGGATGGACTAGGGCGGCTACGAACGCGTAAAATTAGGCCGTTTTCAATTTTGTCGCAATTTTAATTCTCTTAATTTTCCTACTTAGATAGTGCCCTGGCCTTTAATTTGATATGCTTCAAGTGCATATTTGAGTACAGGGATGGACTAGGGCGGCTACGAACGCGTAAAATTAGGCCGTTTTCAATTTTGACGCAATTTCCATTCTCTTAATTTTCCTACTTAGGTAGTGCCCTGGCCTTTAATTTGATATGCTTCAAGTGCGTATTTGAGTACAGGGATGGACTAGGGCGGCTACGAACGCGTAAAATTAGGCCGTTTTCAATTTTGACGCAATTTTAATTCTCTTAATTTTCCTACTTAGGTAGTGCCCTGGCCTTTAATTTGATATGCTTCAAGTGCATATTTGAGTACAGGGATTGACTAGGGCGGCTACGAACGCGTAAAATTAGGCCGTTTTCAATTTCGACGCAATTTTAATTCTCTTAATTTTCCTACTTAGGTAGTGCCCTGGCCTTTAATTTGATATGCTTCAAGTGCATATTTGAGTACAGGGATTGACTAGGGCGGCTACGAACGCGTAAAATTAGGCCGTTTTCAATTTCGACGCAATTTTAATTCTCTTAATTTTCCTACTTAGGTAGTGCCCTGGCCTTTAATTTGATATGCTTCAAGTGCATATTTGAGTACAGGGATGGACTAGGGCGGCTACGAACGCGTAAAATTAGGCCGTTTTCAATTTTGTCGCAATTTTAATTCTCTTAATTTTCCTACTTAGATAGTGCCCTGGCCTTTAATTTGATATGTTTGAAGTGCGTTTTTGAGTACAGGGATGGACTAGGGCGGCTACGAACGCGTAAACTTAGCCCGTTTTCTATTTTGACGCAATTTTTATTCTCTTAATTTTCCTACTTAGGTTGTGCCCTGGCCTTTAATTTGATATGCTTCAAGTGCATATTTGAGTACAGGGATGGACTAGGGCGGCTACGAACGCGTAAAATTAGCCCGTTTTCTATTTTGACGCAATCTTAATTCTATTAATTTTCCTACTTAGGTAGTGCCCTGGCCTTTAATTTGATATGCTTCAAGTGCATATTTGAGTACAGGGATGGACTAGGGCGGATACGAACGCGTAAAATTAGGCCGTTTTCAATTTTGACGCAATTTTAATTCTATTAATTTTCCTACTTAGGTAGTGCCCTGGCCTTTAATTTGATATGCTTCAAGTGCATATTTGAGTACAGGGATGGACTAGAGCGGCTACGAACGCGTAAAATTAGGCCATTTTCAATTTGGACGCAATTTTAATTCTCTTAATTTTCCTACTTAGGTAGTGCCCTGGCCCTTAATTTGATATGCTTCAAGTGCATATTTGAGTACAGGGATGGACTAGGGCGGCTACGAACGCGTAAAATTAGGCCGTTTTCAATTTTGACGCAATTTTAATTCTCTTAATTTTCCTACTTAGGTAGTGCCCTGGCCTTTAATTTGATATGCTTCAAGTGCATATTTGAGTACAGGGATGGACTAGGGCGGCTACGAACGCGTAAGATTAGGCCGTTTTCAATTTTGTCGCAATCTTAATTCTCTTAATTTTCCTACTTAGGTAGTGCCCTGGCCTTTAATTTGATATGCTTCAAGTGCATATTTGAGTACAGGGATGGACTAGGGCGGCTACGAACGCGTAAAATTAGGCCGTTTTCAATTTGGACGCAATTTTAATTCTCTTAATTTTCCTACTTAGGTAGTGCCCTGGCCTTTAATTTGATATGCTTCAAGTGCATATTTGAGTACAGGGATGGACTAGGGCGGCTACGAACGCGTAAGATTAGGCCGTTTTCAATTTTGTTGCAATTTTAATTCTCTTAATTTTCCTACTTAAGTAGTGCCCTGGCCTTTAATTTGACATGCTTCAAGTGCATATTTGAGTACAGGGATGGACTAGGGCGGCTACGAACGCGTAAAATTAGGCCGTTTTCAATTTTGACGCAATTTAAATTCTCTTAATTTTCCTACTAAGGTAGTGCCCTGGCCTTTAATTTGATATGCTTCAAGTGCATATTTGAGTACAGGGATGGACTAGGGCGGCTACGAACGCGTAAAATTAGGCCGTTTTCAATTTTGACGCAATTTTAATTTTCTTAATTTTCCTACTTAGGTAGTGCCTTGGCCTTTAATTTGATATGCTTCAAGTGCATATTTGAGTACAGGGATGGACTAGGGCGGCTACAAACGCGTAAAATTAGGCCGTTTTCATTTTTGACGCAATTTCCATTCTCTTAATTTTCCTACTTAGGTAGTGCCCTGGCTGTTAATTTGATATGCTTCAAGTGCATATTTGAGTACAGGGATGGACTAGGGCGGCTACGAACGCTTAAAATTAGGCCGTTTTCAATTTTGACGCAATTTTAATTCTTTTAATTTTCCTACTTAGGTAGTGCCCTGGCCTTTAATTTGATATGCTTCAAGTGCATATTTGAGTACAGGGATGGACTAGGGCGGTTACGAACGCGTAAAATTAGGCCGTTTTCAATTTTGACGCAATTTTAATTCTATTAATTTTCCTACTTAGGTAGGTCCCTGGCCTTTAATTTGATATGCTTCAAGTGCATATTTGAGTACAGGGATGGACTAGGGCGGCTACGAACGCGTAAAATTAGGCCGTTTTCAATTTTGACGCAATTTCCATTCTCTTAATTTTCCTACTTAGGTAGTGCCCTGGCCGTTAATTTGATATGCTTCAAGTGCATATTTGAGTACAGGGATGAACTAGGGCGGCTACGAACGCGTAAAATTAGGCCGTTTTCAATTTTGTCGCAATTTTAATTCTCTTAATTTTCCTACTTAGATAGTGCCCTGGCCTTTAATTTGATATGCTTCAAGTGCATATTTGAGTACAGGGATGGACTAGGGCGGCTACGAACGCGTAAAATTAGGCCGTTTTCAATTTTGACGTAATTTTAATTCTCTTAATTTTCCTACTTAGGTAGTGCCCTGGCTTTTAATTTGATATGCTTCAAGTGCATATTTGAGTACAGGGATGGACTAGGGCGGCTACGAACGCGTAAAATTAGGCCGTTTTCAATTTTGACGCAATTTTAATTCTCTTAATTTTCCTACTTAGGTAGTGCCCTGGCCTTTAATTTGATATGCTTCAAGTGCATATTTGAGTACTGGGATAGACTAGGGCGGCTACGAACGCGTAAAATTAGGCCGTTTTCAATTTTGACGCAATTTTAATTCTCTTAATTTTCCTACTTAGGTAGTGCCCTGGCCTTTAATTTATTATGCTTCAAGTGCATATTTGAGTACAGGGATGGACTAGGGCGGCTACGAACGCGTAAAACTAGGCCGTTTTCAATTTTGACGCAATTTTAATTCTCTTAATTTTCCTACTTAGGTAGTGCCCTGGCCTTTAATTTGATATGCTTCAAGTGCATATTTGAGTACAGGGATGGACTAGGGCGGCTACGAACGCGTAAAACTAGGCCGTTTTCAATTTTGACGCAATTTTAATTCTCTTAATTTTCCTACTTAGGTAGTGCCCTGGCCTTTAATTTGATATGCTTCAAGTGCATATTTGAGTACAGGGATGGACTAGGGCGGCTACGAACGCGTAAAATTAGGCCGTTTTCAATTTTGACGCAATTTCCATTCTCTTAATTTTCTTACTTAGGTAGTGCCCTGGCCTTTAATTTGATATGCTTCAAGTGCGTATTTGAGTACAGGGATGGACTAGGGCGGCTACGAACGCGTAAAATTAGGCCGTTTTCAATTTTGTCGCAATTTTAATTCTCTTAATTTTCCTACTTAGGTAGTGCCCTGGCCTTTAATTTGATATGCTTCAAGTGCATATTTGAGTACAGGGATGGACTAGGGCGGCTACGAACGCGTAAAATTAGGCCGTTTTCAATTTCGACGCAATTTTAATTCTCTTAATTTTCCTACTTAGGTAGTGCCCTGGCCTTTAATTTGATATGCTTCAAGTGCATATTTGAGTACAGGGATGGACTAGGGCGGCTACGAACGCGTAAAATTAGGCCGTTTTCAATTTGGACGCAATTTTTATTCTCTTAATTTTCCTACTTAGGTAGTGCCCTGGCCTTTAATTTGATATGCTTCAAGTGCGTATTTGAGTACAGGGATGGACTAGGGCGGCTACGAACGCGTAAAATTAGGCCGTTTTCAATTTCGACGCAATTTTAATTCTCTTAATTTTCCTACTTAGATAGTGCCCTGGCCTTTAATTTGATATGCTTCAAGTGCATATTTGAGTACAGGGATGGACTAGGGCGGCTACGAACGCGTAAAATTAGGCCGTTTTCAATTTTGACGCAATTTTAATTTTCTTAATTTTCCTACTTAGGTAGTGCCTTGGCCTTTAATTTGATATGCTTCAAATGCATATTTGAGTACAGGGATGGACTAGGGCGGCTACGAACGCGTAAAATTAGGCCGTTTTCAATTTGGACGCAATTTTAATTCTCTTAATTTTCCTACGTAGGTAGTGCCCTGGCCTTTAATTTGATATGCTTCAAGTGAATATTTGAGTTCAGGGATGGACTAGGGCGGCTACGAACGCGTAAAATTAGGCCGTTTTCAATTTGGACGCAATTTTAATTCTCTTAATTTTCCTACTTAGATAGTGCCCTGGCCTTTTATTTGATATGCTTCAAGTGCATATTTGAGTACAGGGATGGACTAGGCAGCCACGAACGCGTAAAATTAGGCCGTTTTCAATTTTGACGCAATTTTAATTTTCTTAATTTTCCTACTTAGGTAGTGCCTTGGCCTTTAATTTGATATGCTTCAAGTGCATATTTGAGTACAGGGATGGACTAGGGCGGCTACGAACGCGTAATATTAGGCCGTTTTCAATTTTGACGCAATTTTAATTCTTTTAATTTTCCTACTTAGGTAGTGCCCTGGCCTTTAATTTGATATGCTTCAAGTGCATATTTGAGTACAGGGATGGACTAGGGCGGTTACGAACGCGTAAAATTAGGCCGTTTTCAATTTTGACGCAATTTTAATTCTATTAATTTTCCTACTTAGGTAGTGCCCTGGCCTTTAATTTGATATGCTTCAAGTGCATATTTGAGTACAGGGATGGACTAGGGCGGCTACGAACGCGTAAAATTAGGCCGTTTTCAATTTTGTCGCAATTTTAATTCTCTTTATTTTCCTACTTAGATAGTGCCCTGGCCTTTAATTTGATATGCTTCAAGTGCATATTTGAGTACAGGGATGGACTAGGGCGGCTACGAACGCGTAAAATTAGGCCGTTTTCAATTTTGTCGAAATTAAAAATCTCTTAATTTTCCTACTTAGATAGTGCCCTGGCCTTTAATTTGATATGCTTCAAGTGCATATTTGAGTACAGGGATGGACTAGGGCGGCTACGAACGCGTAAAATTAGGCCGTTTTCAATTTGGACGCAATTTTAATTCTCTTAATTTTCCTACGTAGGTAGTGCCCTGGCCTTTAATTTGATATGCTTCAAGTGAATATTTGAGTTCAGGGATGGACTAGGGCGGCTACGAACGCGTAAAATTAGGTCGTTTTCAATTTGGACGCAATTTTAATTCTCTTAATTTTCCTACTTAGATAGTGCCCTGGCCTTTTATTTGATATGCTTCAAGTGCATATTTGAGTACAGGGATGGACTAGGCAGCCACGAACGCGTAAAATTAGGCCGTTTTCAATTTTGACGCAATTTTAATTCTATTAATTTTCCTACTTAGGTAGTGCCCTGGCCTTTAATTTGATATGCTTCAAGTGCATATTTGAGTACAGGGATGGACTAGGGCGGCTACGAACGCGTAAAATTAGTCCGTTTTCAGTTTTTACGCAATTTTAATTTTCTTAATTTTCCTACTTAGGTAGTGCCTTGGCCTTTAATTTGATATGCTTCAAGTGCATATTTGAGTACAGGGATGGACTAGGGCGGCTACGAACGCGTAAAATTAGGCCGTTTTCAATTTTGACGCAATTTCCATTCTCTTAATTTTCCTACTTAGGTAGTGCCCTGGCCTTTAATTTGATATGCTTCAAGTGCATATTTGAGTACAGGGATGGACTAGGGCGGCTACGAACGCGTAAAATTAGTCCGTTTTCAATTTTTACGCAATTTTAATTTTCTTAATTTTCCTACTTAGGTAGTGCCTTGGCCTTTAATTTGATATGCTTCAAGTGCATATTTGAGTACAGGGATGGACTAGGGCGGCTACGAACGCGTAATATTAGGCCGTTTTCAATTTTGACGCAATTTTAATTCTTTTAATTTTCCTACTTAGGTAGTGCCCTGGCCTTTAATTTGATATGCTTCAAGTGGATATTTGAGTACAGGGATGGACTAGGGCGGTTACGAACGCGTAAAATTAGGCCGTTTTCAATTTTGACGCAATTTTAACTCTATTAATTTTCCTACTTAGGTAGTGCCCTGGCCTTTAATTTGATATGCTTCAAGTGCATATTTGAGTACAGGGATGGACTAGGGTGGCTACGAACGCGTAAAATTAGGCCGTTTTCAATTTTGTCGCAATTTTAATTCTCTTAATTTTCCTACTTAGATAGTGCCCTGGCCTTTAATTTGATATGCTTCAAGTGCATATTTGAGTACAGGGATGGACTAGGGCGGCTACGAACGCGTAAAATTAGGCCGTTTTCAATTTTGTCGAAATTAAAAATCTCTTAATTTTCCTACTTAGATAGTGCTCTGGCCTTTAATTTGATATGCTTCAAGTGCATATTTGAGTACAGGGTTGGACTAGGGCGGCTACGAACGCGTAAAATTAATCCGTTTTCAATTTTGTTGCAATTTTAATTCTCTTAATTTTCCTACTTAAGTAGTGCCCTGGCCTTTAATTTGACATGCTTCAAGTGCATATTTGAGTACAGGGATGGACTAGGGCGGCTACGAACGCGTAAAATTAGGCCGTTTTCATTTTTGACGCAATTTAAATTCTCTTAATTTTCCTACTAAGGTAGTGCCCTGGCCTTTAATTTGATATGCTTCAAGTGCATATTTGAGTACAGGGATGGACTAGGGCGGCTACGAACGCGTAAAATTAGGCCGTTTTCAATTTTGTCGCAATCTTAATTCTCTTAATTTTCCTACTTAGGTAGTGCCCTGGCCTTCATTTTGATATGCTTCAAGTGCATATTTGAGTACAGGGATGGACTAGGGCGGCTACGAACGCGTAAAATTAGGCCGTTTTCAATTTTGACGCAATTTTAATTTTCTTAATTTTCCTACTTTAATTTGATATGTACTTTTAATTTGTACTTTAATTTGATATGTTTGAAGTGCGTTTTTGAGTACAGGGATGGACTAGGGCGGCTACGAACGCGTAAACTTAGCCCGTTTTCTATTTTGACGCAATTTTTATTCTCTTAATTTTCCTACTTAGGTTGTGCCCTGGCCTTTAATTTGATATGCTTCAGTTGCATATTTGAGTACAGGGATGGACTAGGGCGGCTACGAACTCGTAAAATTAGCCCGTTTTCTATTTTGACGCAATCTTAATTCTCTTAATTTTCCTACTTAGGTAGTGCCCTGGCCGTTAATTTGATATGCTTCAAGTGCATATTTGAGTACAGGGATGAACTAGGGCGGCTACGAACGCGTAAAATTAGGCCGTTTTCAATTTTGTCGCAATTTTAATTCTCTTAATTTTCCTACTTAGATAGTGCCCTGGCCTTTAATTTGATATGCTTCAAGTGCATATTTGAGTACAGGGATGGACTAGGGCGGCTACGAACGCGTAAAATTAGGCCGTTTTCAATTTTGACGTAATTTTAATTCTCTTAATTTTCCTACTTAGGTAGTGCCCTGGCTTTTAATTTGATATGCTTCAAGTGCATATTTGAGTACAGGGATGGACTAGGGCGGCTACGAACGCGTAAAATTAGGCCGTTTTCAATTTTGACGCAATTTTAATTCTCTTAATTTTCCTACTTAGGTAGTGCCCTGGCCTTTAATTTGATATGCTTCAAGTGCATATTTGAGTACTGGGATAGACTAGGGCGGCTACGAACGCGTAAAATTAGGCCGTTTTCAATTTTGACGCAATTTTAATTCTCTTAATTTTCCTACTTAGGTAGTGCCCTGGCCTTTAATTTATTATGCTTCAAGTGCATATTTGAGTACAGGGATGGACTAGGGCGGCTACGAACGCGTAAAACTAGGCCGTTTTCAATTTTGACGCAATTTTAATTCTCTTAATTTTCCTACTTAGGTAGTGCCCTGGCCTTTAATTTGATATGCTTCAAGTGCATATTTGAGTACAGGGATGGACTAGGGCGGCTACGAACGCGTAAAACTAGGCCGTTTTCAATTTTGACGCAATTTCAATTCTCTTAATTTTCCTACTTAGGTAGTGCCCTGGCCTTTAATTTGATATGCTTCAAGTGCATATTTGAGTACAGGGATGGACTAGGGCGGCTACGAACGCGTAAAATTAGGCCGTTTTCAATTTTGACGCAATTTCCATTCTCTTAATTTTCTTACTTAGGTAGTGCCCCGGCCTTTAATTTGATATGCTTCAAGTGCGTATTTGAGTACAGGGATGGACTAGGGCGGCTACGAACGCGTAAAATTAGGCCGTTTTCAATTTCGACGCAATTTTAATTCTCTTAATTTTCCTACTTAGATAGTGCCCTGGCCTTTAATTTGATATGCTTCAAGTGCATATTTGAGTACAGGGATGGACTAGGGCGGCTACGAACGCGTAAAATTAGGCCGTTTTCAATTTTTACGCAATTTTAATTTTCTTAATTTTCCTACTTAGGTAGTGCCCTGGCCTTTAATTTGATATGCTTCAAGTGCATATTTGAGTACAGGGATGGACTAGGGCGGCTACGAACGCGTAAAATTAGGCCGTTTTCAATTTTGTCGCAATTTTAATTCTCTTAATTTTCCTACTTAGGTAGTGCCCTGGCCTTTAATTTGATATGCTTCAATTGCGTATTTGAGTACAGGGATGGACTAGGGCGGCTACGAACGCGTAAAATTAGGCCGTTTTCAATTTTGACGCAATTTTAATTCTCTTAATTTTCCTACTTAGGTAGTGCCCTGGCCTTTAATTTGATATGCTTCAAGTGCATATTTGAGTACAGGGATGGACTAGGGCGGCTACGAACGCGTAAAATTAGGCCGTTTTCAATTTTGACGCAATTTTAATTTTCTTAATTTTCCTACTTAGGTAGTGCCTTGGCCTTTAATTTGATATGCTTCAAATGCATATTTGAGTACAGGGATGGACTAGGGCGGCTACGAACGCGTAAAATTAGGCCGTTTTCAATTTGGACGCAATTTTAATTCTCTTAATTTTCCTACGTAGGTAGTGCCCTGGCCTTTAATTTGATATGCTTCAAGTGAATATTTGAGTTCAGGGATGGACTAGGGCGGCTACGAACGCGTAAAATTAGGCCGTTTTCAATTTGGACGCAATTTTAATTCTCTTAATTTTCCTACTTAGATAGTGCCCTGGCCTTTTATTTGATATGCTTCAAGTGCATATTTGAGTACAGGGATGGACTAGGCAGCCACGAACGCGTAAAATTAGGCCGTTTTCAATTTTGACGCAATTTTAATTTTCTTAATTTTCCTACTTAGGTAGTGCCTTGGCCTTTAATTTGATATGCTTCAAGTGCATATTTGAGTACAGGGATGGACTAGGGCGGCTACGAACGCGTAATATTAGGCCGTTTTCAATTTTGACGCAATTTTAATTCTTTTAATTTTCCTACTTAGGTAGTGCCCTGGCCTTTAATTTGATATGCTTCAAGTGGATATTTGAGTACAGGGATGGACTAGGGCGGTTACGAACGCGTAAAATTAGGCCGTTTTCAATTTTGACGCAATTTTAATTCTATTAATTTTCCTACTTAGGTAGTGCCCTGGCCTTTAATTTGATATGCTTCAAGTGCATATTTGAGTACAGGGATGGACTAGGGCGGCTACGAACGCGTAAAATTAGGCCGTTTTCAATTTTGTCGCAATTTTAATTCTCTTAATTTTCCTACTTAGATAGTGCCCTGGCCTTTAATTTGATATGCTTCAAGTGCATATTTGAGTACAGGGATGGACTAGGGCGGCTACGAACGCGTAAAATTAGGCCGTTTTCAATTTTGTCGAAATTAAAAATCTCTTAATTTTCCTACTTAGATAGTGCCCTGGCCTTTAATTTGATATGCTTCAAGTGCATATTTGAGTACAGGGATGGACTAGGGCGGCTACGAACGCGTAAAATTAGGCCGTTTTCAATTTGGACGCAATTTTAATTCTCTTAATTTTCCTACGTAGGTAGTGCCCTGGCCTTTAATTTGATATGCTTCAAGTGAATATTTGAGTTCAGGGATGGACTAGGGCGGCTACGAACGCGTAAAATTAGGTCGTTTTCAATTTGGACGCAATTTTAATTCTCTTAATTTTCCTACTTAGATAGTGCCCTGGCCTTTTATTTGATATGCTTCAAGTGCATATTTGAGTACAGGGATGGACTAGGCAGCCACGAACGCGTAAAATTAGGCCGTTTTCAATTTTGACGCAATTTTAATTCTATTAATTTTCCTACTTAGGTAGTGCCCTGGCCTTTAATTTGATATGCTTCAAGTGCATATTTGAGTACAGGGATGGACTAGGGCGGCTACGAACGCGTAAAATTAGTCCGTTTTCAGTTTTTACGCAATTTTAATTTTCTTAATTTTCCTTCTTAGGTAGTGCCTTGGCCTTTAATTTGATATGCTTCAAGTGCATATTTGAGTACAGGGATGGACTAGGGCGGCTACGAACGCGTAAAATTAGGCCGTTTTCAATTTTGACGCAATTTCCATTCTCTTAATTTTCCTACTTAGGTAGTGCCCTGGCCTTTAATTTGATATGCTTCAAGTGCATATTTGAGTACAGGGATGGACTAGGGCGGCTACGAACGCGTAAAATTAGTCCGTTTTCAATTTTTACGCAATTTTAATTTTCTTAATTTTCCTACTTAGGTAGTGCCTTGGCCTTTAATTTGATATGCTTCAATCGCATATTTGAGTACAGGGATGGACTAGGGCGGCTACGAACGCGTAATATTAGGCCGTTTTCAATTTTGACGCAATTTTAATTCTTTTAATTTTCCTACTTAGGTAGTGCCCTGGCCTTTAATTTGATATGCTTCAAGTGGATATTTGAGTACAGGGATGGACTAGGGCGGTTACGAACGCGTAAAATTAGGCCGTTTTCAATTTTGACGCAATTTTAATTCTATTAATTTTCCTACTTAGGTAGTGCCCTGGCCTTTAATTTGATATGCTTCAAGTGCATATTTGAGTACAGGGATGGACTAGGGCGGCTACGAACGCGTAAAATTAGGCCGTTTTCAATTTTGTCGCAATTTTAATTCTCTTAATTTTCCTACTTAGATAGTGCCCTGGCCTTTAATTTGATATGCTTCAAGTGCATATTTGAGTACAGGGATGGACTAGGGCGGCTACGAACGCGTAAAATTAGGCCGTTTTCAATTTTGTCGAAATTAAAATTCTCTTAATTTTCCTACTTAGATAGTGCTCTGGCCTTTAATTTGATATGCTTCAAGTGCATATTTGAGTACAGGGTTGGACTAGGGCGGCTACGAACGCGTAAAATTAATCCGTTTTCAATTTTGTTGCAATTTTAATTCTCTTAATTTTCCTACTTAAGTAGTGCCCTGGCCTTTAATTTGACATGCTTCAAGTGCATATTTGAGTACAGGGATGGACTAGGGCGGCTACGAACGCGTAAAATTAGGCCGTTTTCATTTTTGACGCAATTTAAATTCTCTTAATTTTCCTACTAAGGTAGTGCCCTGGCCTTTAATTTGATATGCTTCAAGTGCATATTTGAGTACAGGGATGGACTAGGGCGGCTACGAACGCGTAAAATTAGGCCGTTTTCAATTTTGTCGCAATCTTAATTCTCTTAATTTTCCTACTTAGGTAGTGCCCTGGCCTTCATTTTGATATGCTTCAAGTGCATATTTGAGTACAGGGATGGACTAGGGCGGCTACGAACGCGTAAAATTAGGCCGTTTTCAATTTTGACGCAATTTTAATTTTCTTAATTTTCCTACTTTAATTTGATATGTACTTTTAATTTGTACTTTAATTTGATATGTTTGAAGTGCGTTTTTGAGTACAGGGATGGACTAGGGCGGCTACGAACGCGTAAACTTAGCCCGTTTTCTATTTTGACGCAATTTTTATTCTCTTAATTTTCCTACTTAGGTTGTGCCCTGGCCTTTAATTTGATATGCTTCAGTTGCATATTTGAGTACAGGGATGGACTAGGGCGGCTACGAACTCGTAAAATTAGCCCGTTTTCTATTTTGACGCAATCTTAATTCTCTTAATTTTCCTACTTAGGTAGTGCCCTGGCCTTTAATTTGATATGCTTCAAGTGCATATTTGAGTACAGGGATGGACAAGGGCGGCTACGAACGCGTAAAATTAATCCGTTTTCAATTTTGACGCAATTTGAATTCTCTTAATTGTCCTACTTAGGTAGTACCTTGGCCTTTAATTTGATATGCTTTAAGTGCATATTTGAGTACAGGGATGGACTAGGGCGGCTACGAACGCGTAAAATTAGGCCATTTTCAATTTTGACGCAATTTTAATTCTCTTAATTTTCCTACTTAGGTAGTGCCCTGGCCTTTAATTTGATATGCTTCAAGTGCATATTTGAGTACAGGGATGGACTAGGGCGGCTACGAACGCGTAAAATTAGGCCGTTTTCAATTTTGACGCAATTTTAATTCTCTTAATTTTCCTACTTAGGTAGTGCCCTGGCCTTTAATTTGATATGCTTCAAGTGCATATTTGAGTACAGGAATGGACTAGGGCGGCTACGAACGCGTAAGATTAGGCCGTTTTCAATTTTGTCGCAATCTTAATTCTCTTAATTTTCCTACTTAGGTAGTGCCCTGGCCTTCATTTTGATATGCTTCAAGTGCATATTTGAGTACAGGGATGGACTAGGGCGGCTACGAACGCGTAAAATTAGGCCGTTTTCAATTTGGACGCAATTTTAATTCTCTTAATTTTCCTACTTAGGTAGTGCCCTGGCCTTTAATTTGATATGCTTCAAGTGCATATTTGAGTACAGGGATGGACTAGGGCGGCTACGAACGCGTAAGATTAGGCCGTTTTCAATTTTGTTGCAATTTTAATTCTCTTAATTTTCCTACTTAAGTAGTGCCCTGGCCTTTAATTTGACATGCTTCAAGTGCATATTTGAGTACAGGGATGGACTAGGGCGGCTACGAACGCGTAAAATTAGGCCGTTTTCAATTTTGACGCAATTTAAATTCTCTTAATTTTCCTACTAAGGTAGTGCCCTGGCCTTTAATTTGATATGCTTCAAGTGCATATTTGAGTACAGGGATGGACTAGGGCGGCTACGAACGCGTAAAATTAGGCCGTTTTCAATTTTGTCGCAATCTTAATTCTCTTAATTTTCCTACTTAGGTAGTGCCCTGGCCTTCATTTTGATATGCTTCAAGTGCATATTTGAGTACAGGGATGGACTAGGGCGGCTACGAACGCGTAAAATTAGGCCGTTTTCAATTTTGACGCAATTTTAATTTTCTTAATTTTCCTACTTAGATAGTGCCTTGGCCTTAAATTTGATATGCTTCAAGTGCATATTTGAGTACAGGGATGGACTAGGGCGGCTACGAACGCGTAAAATTAGGCCGTTTTCAATTTTGACGCAATTTCCATTCTCTTAATTTTCCTACTTAGGTAGTGCCCTGGCCGTTAATTTGATATGCTTCAAGTGCATATTTGAGTACAGGGATGGACTAGGGCGGCTACGAACGCGTAATATTAGGCCGTTTTCAATTTTGACGCAATTTTAATTCTTTTAATTTTCCTACTTAGGTAGTGCCCTGGACTTTAATTTGATATGCTTCAAGTGCATATTTGAGTACAGGGATGGACTAGGGCGGCTACGAACGCGTAAAATTAGGCCGTTTTCAATTTGGACGCAATTTTAATTCTCTTAATTTTCCTACTTAGGTAGTGCCCTGGCCTTTAATTTGATATGCTTCAAGTGTATAGTTGAGTACAGGGATGGACTAGGGCCGCTACGAACGCGTAAAATTAGGCCGTTTTCAATTTTGTCGCAATTTTAATTCTCTTAATTTTCCTACTTAGGTAGTGCCCTGGCCTTTAATTTGATATGCTTCAAGTGCATATTTGAGTACAGGGATGGACTAGGGCGGCTACGAACGCGTAAAATTAGGCCGTTTTCAATTTGGACGCAATTTTTATTCTCTTAATTTTCCTACTTAGGTAGTGCCCTGGCCTTTAATTTGATATGCTTCAAGTGCGTATTTGAGTACAGGGATGGACTAGGGCGGCTACGAACGCGTAAAATTAGGCCGTTTTCAATTTTGTCGCAATTTAAATTCTCTTAATTTTCCTACTTAGGTAGTGCCCTGGCCTTTAATTTGATATGCTTCAAGTGCATATTTGAGTACAGGGATGGACTAGGGCGGCTACGAACGCGTAAAATTAGGCCGTTTTCAATTTTGTCGCAATTTTAATTCTCTTAATTTTCCTACTTAGGTAGTGCCCTGGCCTTTAATTTGATATGCTTCAAGTGCATATTTGAGTACAGGGATGGACTAGGGCGGCTACGAACGCGTAAAATTAGGCCGTTTTCAATTTTGACGCAATTTTTATTCTCTTAATTTTCCTACTTAGGTAGTGCCTTGGCCTTTAATTTGATATGCTTCAAGTGCGTATTTGAGTACAGGGATGGACTAGGGCGGCTACGAACGCGTAAAATTAGGCCGTTTTCAATTTTGTCGCAATTTTAATTCTCTTAATTTTCCTACTTAAGTAGTGCCCTGGCCTTTAATTTGACATGCTTCAAGTGCATATTTGAGTACAGGGATGGACTAGGGCGGCTACGAACGCGTAAAATTAGGCCGTTTTCAATTTTGACGCAATTTTAATTTTCTTAATTTTCCTACTTAGGTAGTGCCTTGGCCTTAAATTTGATATGCTTCAAGTGCATATTTGAGTACAGGGATGGACTAGGGCGGCTACGAACGCGTAAAATTAGGCCGTTTTCAATTTTGACGCAATTTCCATTCTCTTAATTTTCCTACTTAGGTAGTGCCCTGGCCGTTAATTTGATATGCTTCAAGTGCATATTTGAGTACAGGGATGGACTAGGGCGGCTACGAACCCGTAAAATTATGCCGTTTTCAATTTTGTCGCAATTTTAATTCTCTTAATTTTCCTACTTAGGTAGTGCCCTGGCCTTTAATTTGATATGCTTCAAGTGCATATTTGAGTACAGGGATGGACTAGGGCGGCTACGAACGCGTAAAATTAGGCCGTTTTCAATTTTGTCGCAATTTTAATTCTCTTAATTTTCCTACTTAGGTAGTGCCCTGGCCTTTAATTTGATATGCTTCAAGTGCATATTTGAGTACAGGGATGGACTAGGGCGGCTACGAACGCGTAAAATTAGGCCGTTTTCAATTTGGACGCAATTTTTATTCTCTTAATTTTCCTACTTAGGTAGTGCCCTGGCCTTTAATTTGATATGCTTCAAGTGCGTATTTGAGTACAGGGATGGACTAGGGCGGCTACGAACGCGTAAAATTAGGCCGTTTTCAATTTTGTCGCAATTTTAATTCTCTTAATTTTCCTACTTAGGTAGTGCCCTGGCCTTTAATTTGATATGCTTCAAGTGCATATTTGAGTACAGGGATGGACTAGGGCGGCTACGAACGCGTAAAATTAGGCCGTTTTCAATTTTGTCGCAATTTTAATTCTCTTAATTTTCCTACTTAGGTAGTGCCCTGGCCTTTAATTTGATATGCTTCAAGTGCATATTTGAGTACAGGGATGGACTAGGGCGGCTACGAACGCGTAAAATTAGGCCGTTTTCAATTTTGACGCAATTTTTATTCTCTTAATTTTCCTACTTAGGTAGTGCCCTGGCCTTTAATTTGATATGCTTCAAGTGCGTATTTGAGTACAGGGATGGACTAGGGCGGCTACGAACGCGTAAAATTAGGCCGTTTTCAATTTTGTCGCAATTTTAATTCTCTTAATTTTCCTACTTAAGTAGTGCCCTGGCCTTTAATTTGACATGCTTCAAGTGCATATTTGAGTACAGGGATGGACTAGGGCGGCTACGAACGCGTAAAATTAGGCCGTTTTCAATTTTGACGCAATTTTAATTTTCTTAATTTTCCTACTTAGGTAGTGCCTTGGCCTTAAATTTGATATGCTTCAAGTGCATATTTGAGTACAGGGATGGACTAGGGCGGCTACGAACGCGTAAAATTAGGCCGTTTTCAATTTTGACGCAATTTTAATTCTCTTAATTTTCCTACTTAGGTAGTGCCCTGGCCTTTAATTTGATATGCTTCAAGTGCATATTTGAGTACAGGGATGGACTAGGGCGGCTACGAACCCGTAAAATTATGCCGTTTTCAATTTTGTCGCAATTTTAATTCTCTTAATTTTCCTACTTAGGTAGTGCCCTGGCCTTTAATTTGATATGCTTCAAGTGCATATTTGAGTACAGGGATGGACTAGGGCGGCTACGAACGCGTAAAATTAGGCCGTTTTCAATTTTGTCGCAATTTTTATTCTCTTAATTTTCCTACTTAGGTAGTGCCCTGGCCTTTAATTTGATATGCTTCAAGTGCATATTTGAGTACAGGGATGGACTAGGGCGGCTACGAACGCGTAAAATTAGGCCGTTTTCAATTTTGACGCAATTTTTATTCTCTTAATTTTCCTACTTAGGTAGTGCCCTGGCCTTTAATTTGATATGCTTCAAGTGCGTATTTGAGTACAGGGATGGACTAGGGCGGCTACGAACGCGTAAAATTAGGCCGTTTTCAATTTTGTCGCAATTTTAATTCTCTTAAATTTCCTACTTAGGTAGTGCCCTGGCCTTTAATTTGATATGCTTCAAGTGAGTTTTTGAGTACAGGGATGGACTAGGGCGGCTACGAACGCGTAAAATTAGGCCGTTTTCAATTTTGACGCAATTTTTATTCTCTTAATTTTCCTACTTAGGTAGTGCCCTGGCCTTTAATTTGATATGCTTCAAGTGCATATTTGAGTACAGGGATGGACTAGGGCGGCTACGAACGCGTAAAATTAGGCCGTTTTCAATTTGGACGCAATTTTTATTCTCTTAATTTTCCTACTTAGGTAGTGCCCTGGCCTTTAATTTGATATGCTTCAAGTGCGTATTTGAGTACAGGGATGGACTAGGGCGGCTACGAACGCGTAAAATTAGGCCGTTTTCAATTTTGTCGCAATTTTAATTCTCTTAATTTTCCTACTTAGGTAGTGCCCTGGCCTTTAATTTGATATGCTTCAAGTGCATATTTGAGTACAGGGATGGACTAGGGCGGCTACGAACGCGTAAAATTAGGCCGTTTTCAATTTTGTCGCAATTTTAATTCTCTTAATTTTCCTACTTAGGTAGTGCCCTGGCCTTTAATTTGATATGCTTCAAGTGAGTTTTTGAGTACAGGGATGGACTAGGGCGGCTACGAACGCGTAAAATTAGGCCGTTTTCAATTTTGACGCAATTTTTATTCTCTTAATTTTCCTACTTAGGTAGTGCCCTGGCCTTTAATTTGATATGCTTCAAGTGCATATTTGAGTACAGGGATGGACAAGGGTGGCTACGAACGCGTAAAATTAGCCCGTTTTCTATTTTGACGCAATTTTAATTTTCTTAATTTTCCTACTTAGGTAGTGCCCTGGCCTTTAATTTGATATGCTTCAAGTGCATATTTAAGTACAGGGATGGATAAGGGCGGCTACTAACGCGTAAAATTAATCCGTTTTCAATTTTGACGCAATTTGAATGCTCTTAATTTTCCTACTTAGGTAGTGCCCTGGCCTTTAATTTGATATGCTTCAAGTGCATATTTGAGTACAGGGATGGACTAGGGCGGCTACGAACGCGTAAAATTAGGCCGTTTTCAATTTGGACGCAATTTTAATTCTCTTAATTTTCCTACTTAGGTAGTGCCCTGGCCTTTAATTTGATATGCTTCAAGTGCATATTTGAGTACAGGGATGGACTAGGGCGGCTACGAACGCGTAAGATTAGGCCGTTTTCAATTTTGTTGCAATTTTAATTCTCTTAATTTTCCTACTTAAGTAGTGCCCTGGCCTTTAATTTGACATGCTTCAAGTGCATATTTGAGTACAGGGATGGACTAGGGCGGCTACGAACGCGTAAAATTAGGCCGTTTTCAATTTTGACGCAATTTTAATTTTCTTAATTTTCCTACTTAGGTAGTGCCTTGGCCTTAAATTTGATATGCTTCAAGTGCATATTTGAGTACAGGGATGGACTAGGGCGGCTACGAACGCGTAAAATTAGGCCGTTTTCAATTTTGACGCAATTTCCATTCTCTTAATTTTCCTACTTAGGTAGTGCCCTGGCCGTTAATTTGATATGCTTCAAGTGCATATTTGAGTACAGGGATGGACTAGGGCGGCTACGAACCCGTAAAATTATGCCGTTTTCAATTTTGTCGCAATTTTAATTCTCTTAATTTTCCTACTTAGGTAGTGCCCTGGCCTTTAATTTGATATGCTTCAAGTGCATATTTGAGTACAGGGATGGACTAGGGCGGCTACGAACGCGTAAAATTAGGCCGTTTTCAATTTTGACGCAATTTTAATTTTCTTAATTTTCCTACTTAGGTAGTGCCTTGGCCTTAAATTTGATATGCTTCAAGTGCATATTTGAGTACAGGGATGGACTAGGGCGGCTACGAACGCGTAATATTAGGCCATTTTCAATTTCGACGCAATTTTAATTCTTTTAATTTTCCTACTTAGGTAGTGCCCTGGCCTTTAATTTGATATGCTTCAAGTGCATATTTGAGTACAGGGATGGACTAGGGCGGCTACGAACGCGTAAAATTAGGCCGTTTTCAATTTTGACGCAATTTTAATTCTCTTAATTTTCCTACTTAGGTAGTGCCCTGGCCTTTAATTTGATATGCTTCAAGTGCATATTTGAGTACAGGGATGGACTAGGGCGGCTACGAACCCGTAAAATTATGCCGTTTTCAATTTTGTCGCAATTTTAATTCTCTTAATTTTCCTACTTAGGTAGTGCCCTGGCCTTTAATTTGATATGCTTCAAGTGCATATTTGAGTACAGGGATGGACTAGGGCGGCTACGAACGCGTAAAATTAGGCCGTTTTCAATTTTGTCGCAATTTTTATTCTCTTAATTTTCCTACTTAGGTAGTGCCCTGGCCTTTAATTTGATATGCTTCAAGTGCATATTTGAGTACAGGGATGGACTAGGGCGGCTACGAACGCGTAAAATTAGGCCGTTTTCAATTTTGACGCAATTTTTATTCTCTTAATTTTCCTACTTAGGTAGTGCCCTGGCCTTTAATTTGATATGCTTCAAGTGCGTATTTGAGTACAGGGATGGACTAGGGCGGCTACGAACGCGTAAAATTAGGCCGTTTTCAATTTTGTCGCAATTTTAATTCTCTTAAATTTCCTACTTAGGTAGTGCCCTGGCCTTTAATTTGATATGCTTCAAGTGAGTTTTTGAGTACAGGGATGGACTAGGGCGGCTACGAACGCGTAAAATTAGGCCGTTTTCAATTTTGACGCAATTTTTATTCTCTTAATTTTCCTACTTAGGTAGTGCCCTGGCCTTTAATTTGATATGCTTCAAGTGCATATTTGAGTACAGGGATGGACTAGGGCGGCTACGAACGCGTAAAATTAGCCCGTTTTCTATTTTGACGCAATTTTAATTCTCTTAATTTTCCTACTTAGGTAGTGCCCTGGCCTTTAATTACAAACGCGTAAAATTAGGCCGTTTTCAATTTTGACGCAATTTTAATTCTCTTAAATTTCCTACTTAGGTAGTGCCCTGGCCTTTAATTTGATATGCTTCAAGTGCATATTTGAGTACAGGGATGGACTAGGGCGGCTACGAACGCGTAAAATTAGGCCGTTTTCAATTTTGACGGAATTTTAATTCTCTTAATTTTCCTACTTAGGTAGTGCCCTGGCCTTTAATTTGATATGCTTCAAGTGCATATTTGAGTACAGGGATGGACTAGGGCGGCTACGAACGCGTAAAATTAATCCGTTTTCAATTTTGACGCTATTTTAATTCTCTTAATTTTCCTACTTAGGTAGTGCCCTGGCCTTTAATTTGATATGCTTCAAGTGCATATTTGAGTACAGGGATGGACTAGGGCGGCTACAAACGCGTAAAATTAGGCCGTTTTCAATTTTGACGCAATTTTAATTCTCTTAATTTTCCTACTTAGGTAGTGCCCTGGCCTTTAATTTGATATGCTTCAAGTGCATATTTGAGTACAGGGATGGACTAGGGCGGCTACGTTTTCAATTTTGACGCTATTTTAATTCTCTTAATTTTCCTACTTAGGTAGTGCCCTGGCCTTTAATTTGATATGCTTCAAGTGCGTATTTGAGTACAGGGATGGACTAGGGCGGCTACGAACGTGTAAAATTAGGCCGTTTTCAATTTTGACTCAATTTTAATTCTCTTAATTTTCCTACTTAGGTAGTGCCCTGGCCTTTAATTTGATATGCTTCAAGTGCATATTTGAGTACAGGGATGGACTAGGGCGGCTACGAACGCGTAAAATTAGGCCGTTTTCAATTTCGACGCAATTTTAATTCTCTTAATTTTCCTACTTAGGTAGTGCCCTGGCCTTTAATTTGATATGCTTCAAGTGCATATTTGAGTACAGGGATGGACTAGGGCGGCTACGAACGCGTAAAATTAGGCCGTTTTCAATTTTGACGCAATTTTAATTCTATTAATTTTCCTACTTAGGTAGTGCCCTGGACTTTAATTTGATATGCTTCAAGTCCATATTTGAGTACAGGGATGGACTAGGGCGGCTACGAACGCGTAAAATTAGGCCGTTTTCAATTTTGTCGCAATTTTTATTCTTTTAATTTTCCTACTTAGGTAGTGCCCTGGCCTTTAATTTGATATGCTTCAAGTGCATATTTGAGTACAGGGATGGACTAGGGCGGCTACGAACGCGTAAAATTAGGCCGTTTTCAATTTTTACGCAATTTTAATTCTCTTAATTTTCCTACTTAGGTAGTGCCCTGGCCTTTAATTTGATATGCTTCAAGTGCATATTTGAGTACAGGGATGGACTAGGGCGGCTACGAACGCGTAAAATTAGGCCGTTTTCAATTTAGACGCAATTTTAATTCTCTTAATTTTCCTACTTAGATAGTGCCCTGGCCTTTAATTTGATATGCTTCAAGTGCATATTTGAGTACAGGGATGGACTAGGGCGGCTACGAACGCGTAAAATTATGCCGTTTTCAATTTTGACGCAATTTTAATTTTCTTAATTTTCCTACTTAGGTAGTGCCTTGGCCTTTAATTTGATATGCTTCAAATGCATATTTGACGTACAGGGATGGACTAGGGCGGCTACGAACGCGTAAAATTAGGCCGTTTTCAATTTTGACGCAATTTAAATTCTCTTAATTTTCCTACTAAGGTAGTGCCCTGGCCTTTAATTTGATATGCTTCAAGTGCATATTTGAGTACAGGGATGGACTAGGGCGGCTACGAACGCGTAAAATTAGGCCGTTTTCAATTTTGACGCAATTTTAATTTACTTAATTTTCCTACTTAGGTAGTGCCTTGGCCTTAAATTTGATATGCTTCAAGTGCATATTTGAGTACAGGGATGGACTAGGGCGGCTACGAACGCGTAAAATTAGGCCGTTTTCAATTTTGACGCAATTTCCATTCTCTTAATTTTCCTACTTAGGTAGTGCCCTGGCCGTTAATTTGATATGCTTCAAGTGCATATTTGAGTACAGTAATGGACTAGGGCGGCTACGAACGCGTAATATTAGGCCGTTTTCAATTTTGACGCAATTTTAATTCTTTTAATTTTCCTACTTAGGTAGTGCCCTGGCCTTTAATTTGATATGCTTCAAGTGCATATTTGAGTACAGGGATGGAATAGGGCGGCTACGAACGCGTAAAATTAGGCCGTTTTCAATTTGGACGCAATTTTAATTCTCTTAATTTTCCTACTTAGGTAGTGCCCTGGCCTTTAATTTGATATGCTTCAAGTGCATATTTGAGTACAGGGATGGACTAGGGCGGCTACGAACCCTTAAAATTATGCCGTTTTCAATTTTGTCGCAATTTTAATTCTCTTAATTTTCCTACTTAGGTAGTGCCCTGGCCTTTAATTTGATATGCTTCAAGTGCATATTTGAGTACAGGGATGGACTAGGGCGGCTACGAACGCGTAAAATTAGGCCGTTTTCAATTTTGTCGCAATTTTAATTCTCTTAATTTTCCTACTTAGGTAGTGCCCTGGCCTTTAATTTGATATGCTTCAAGTGCATATTTGAGTACAGGGATGGACTAGGGCGGCTACGAACTCGTAAAATTAGGCCGTTTTCAATTTTGACGCAATTTTTATTCTCGTAATTTTTCTACTTAGGTAGTGCCCTGGCCTTTAATTTGATATGCTTCAAGTGCGTATTTGAGTACAGGGATGGACTAGGGCGGCTACGAACGCGTAAAATTAGGCCGTTTTCAATTTTGTCGCAATTTTAATTCTCTTAATTTTCCTACTTAGGTAGTGCCCTGGCCTTTAATTTGATATGCTTCAAGTGAGTTTTTGAGTACAGGGATGGACTAGGGCGGCTACGAACGCGTAAAATTAGGCCGTTTTCAATTTTGACGCAATTTTTATTCTCTTAATTTTCCTACTTAGGTAGTGCCCTGGCCTTTAATTTGATATGCTTCAAGTGCATATTTGAGTACAGGGATGGACTAGGGTGGCTACGAACGCGTAAAATTAGCCCGTTTTCTATTTTGAAGCAATTTTAATTCTCTTAATTTTCCTACTTAGGTAGTGCCCTGGCCTTTAATTTGATATGCTTCAAGTGCATATTTGAGTACAGGGATGGATAAGGGCGGGTACTAACGCGTAAAATTAATCCGTTTTCAATTTTGACGCAATTTGAATGCTCTTAGTTTTCCTACTTAGGTAGTGCCCTGGCCTTTAATTTGATATGCTTCAAGTGCATATTTGAGTACAGGGATGGACTAGGGCGGCTACGAACGCGTAAAATTAGGCCGTTTTCAATTTTGATGCAATTTTAATTCGCTTAACTTTCCTACTTAGGTAGTGCCCTGGCCTTTAATTTGATATGCTTCAAGTGCATATTTGAGTACAGGGATGGACTAGGGCGGCTACGAACGCGTAAAATTAGGCCGTTTTCAATTTGGACGCAATTTTAATTCTCTTAATTTTCCTACTTAGGTAGTGCCCTGGCCGTTAATTTGATATGCTTCAAGTGCATATTTGAGTACAGGGATGGACTAGGGCGGCTACGAACGCGTAATATTAGGCCGTTTTCAATTTTGACGCAATTTTAATTCTTTTAATTTTCCTACTTAGGTAGTGCCCTGGCCTTTAATTTGATATGCTTCAAGTGCATATTTGAGTACAGGGATGGACTAGGGCGGATACGAACGCGTAAAATTAGGCCGTTTTCAATTTGGACGCAATTTTAATTCTCTTAATTTTCCTACTTAGGTAGTGCCCTGGCCTTTAATTTGATATGCTTCAAGTGCATATTTGAGTACAGGGATGGACTAGGGCGGCTACGAACCCGTAAAATTATGCCGTTTTCAATTTTGTCGCAATTTTAATTCTCTTAATTTTCCTACTTAGGTAGTGCCCTGGCCTTTAATTTGATATGCTTCAAGTGCATATTTGAGTACAGGGATGGACTAGGGCGGCTACGAACGCGTAAAATTAGGCCGTTTTCAATTTTGTCGCAATTTTAATTCTCTTAATTTTCCTACTTAGGTAGTGCCCTGGCCTTTAATTTGATATGCTTCAAGTGCATATTTGGGTACAGGGATGGACTAGGGCGGCTACGAACGCGTAAAATTAGGCCGTTTTCAATTTTGACGCAATTTTTATTCTCTTAATTTTCCTACTTAGGTAGTGCCCTGGCCTTTAATTTGATATGCTTCAAGTGCATATTTGGGTACAGGGATGGACTAGGGCGGCTACGAACGCGTAAAATTAGGCCGTTTTCAATTTTGACGCAATTTTTATTCTCTTAATTTTCCTACTTAGGTAGTGCCCTGGCCATTAATTTGATATGCTTCAAGTGCGTATTTGAGTACAGGGATGGACTAGGGCGGCTACGAACGCGTAAAATTAGGCAGTTTTCAATTTTGTCGCAATTTTAATTCTCTTAATTTTCCTACTTAGGTAGTGCCCTGGCCTTTAATTTGATATGCTTCAAGTGCATATTTGAGTACAGGGATGGACTAGGGCGGCTACGAACGCGTAAAATTAGGCCGTTTTCAATTTTGTCGCAATTTTAATTCTCTTAATTTTCCTACTTAGGTAGTGCCCTGGCCTTTAATTTGATATGCTTCAAGTGCATATTTGGGTACAGGGATGGACTAGGGCGGCTACGAACGCGTAAAATTAGGCCGTTTTCAATTTTGTCGCAATTTTAATTCTCTTAATTTTCCTACTTAGGTAGTGCCCTGGCCTTTAATTTGATATGCTTCAAGTGCATATTTGGGTACAGGGATGGACTAGGGCGGCTACGAACGCGTAAAATTAGGCCGTTTTCAATTTTGACGCAATTTTTATTCTCTTAATTTTCCTACTTAGGTAGTGCCCTGTCCATTAATTTGATATGCTTCAAGTGCGTATTTGAGTACAGGGATGGACTAGGGCGGCTACGAACGCGTAAAATTAGGCCGTTTTCAATTTTGTCGCAATTTTAATTCTCTTAATTTTCCTACTTAGGTAGTGCCCTGGCCTTTAATTTAATATGCTTCAAGTGAGTTTTTGAGTACAGGGATGGACTAGGGCGGCTACGAACGCGTAAAATTAGGCCGTTTTCAATTTTGTCGCAATTTTTATTCTCTTAATTTTCCTACTTAGGTAGTGCCCTGGCCTTTAATTTGATATGCTTCAAGTGCATATTTGAGTACAGGGATGGACTAGGGTGGCTACGAACGCGTAAAATTAGCCCGTTTTCTATTTTGACGCAATTTTAATTCTCTTAATTTTCCTACTTAGGTAGTGCCCTGGCCTTTAATTTGATATGCTTCAAGTGCATATTTGAGTACAGGGATCTATAAGGGCGGCTACTAATGCGTAAAATTAATCCGTTTTCAATTTTGACGCAATTTGAATGCTCTTAATTTTCCTACTTAGGTAGTGCCCTGGCCTTTAATTTGATATGCTTCAAGTGCATATTTGAGTACAGGGATGGACTAGGGCGGCTACGAACGCGTAAAATTAGGCCGTTTTCAATTTGGACGCAATTTTAATTCTCTTAATTTTCCTACTTAGGTAGTGCCCTGGCCTTTAATTTGATATGCTTCAAGTGCATATTTGAGTACAGGGATGGACTAGGGCGGCTACGAACGCGTAAGATTAGGCCGTTTTCAATTTTGTTGCAATTTTAATTCTCTTAGTTTTCCTACTTAAGTAGTGCCCTGGCCTTTAATTTGACATGCTTCAAGTGCATATTTGAGTACAGGGATGGACTAGGGCGGCTACGAACGCGTAAAATTAGGCCGTTTTCAATTTTGACGCAACTTAAATTCTCTTAATTTTCCTACTAAGGTAGTGCCCTGGCCTTTAATTTGATATGCTTCAAGTGCATATTTGAGTACAGGGATGGACTAGGGCGGCTACGAACGCGTAAAATTAGGCCGTTTTCAATTTTGACGCAATTTTAATTTTCTTAATTTTCCTACTTAGGTAGTGCCTTGGCCTTAAATTTGATATGCTTCAAGTGCATATTTGAGTACAGGGATGGACTAGGGCGGCTACGAACGCGTAAAATTAGGCCGTTTTCAATTTTGACGCAATTTCCATTCTCTTAATTTTCCTACTTAGGTAGTGCCCTGGCCGTTAATTTGATATGCTTCAAGTGCATATTTGAGTACAGGGATGGACTAGGGCGGCTACGAACGCGTAATATTAGGCCGTTTTCAATTTTGACGCAATTTTAATTCTCTTAATTTTCCTACTTAGGTAGTGCCCTGGCCTTTAATTTGATATGCTTCAAGTGCATATTTGAGTACAGGGATGGACTAGGGCGGCTACGAACCCGTAAAATTATGCCGTTTTCAATTTTGTCGCAATTTTAATTCTCTTAATTTTCCTACTTAGGTAGTGCCCTGGCCTTTAATTTGATATGCTTCAAGTGCATATTTGAGTACAGGGATGGACTAGGGCGGCTACGAACGCGTAAAATTACGACGTTTTCAATTTTGTCGCAATTTTAATTCTCTTAATTTTCCTACTTAGGTAGTGCCCTGGCCTTTAATTTGATATGCTTCAAGTGCATATTTGAGTACAGAGATGGACTAGGGCGGCTACGAACGCGTAAAATTAGGCCGTTTTCAATTTTGACTCAATTTTTATTCTCTTAATTTTCCTACTTAGGTAGTGCCCTGGCCTTTAATTTGATATGCTTCAAGTGCGTATTTGAGTACAGGGATGGACTAGGGCGGCTACGAACGCGTAAAATTAGGCCGTTTTCAATTTTGTCGCAATTTTAATTCTCTTAATTTTCCTACTTAGGTAGTGCCCTGGCCTTTAATTTGATATGCTTCAAGTGCATATTTGAGTACAGGGATGGACTAGGGCGGCTACGAACGCGTAAAATTAGCCCGTTTTCTATTTTGACGCAATTTTAATTCTCTTAATTTTCCTACTTAGGTAGTGCCCTGGCCTTTAATTTGATATGCTTCAAGTGCATATTTGAGTACAGGGATCTATAAGGGCGGCTACTAACGCGTAAAATTAATCCGTTTTCAATTTTGACGCAATTTGAATGCTCTTAATTTTCCTACTTAGGTAGTGCCCTGGCCTTTAATTTGATATGCTTCAAGTGCGTATTTGAGTACAGGGATGGACTAGGGCGGCTACGAACGCGTAAAATTAGCCCGTTTTCTATTTTGACGCAATTTTAATTCTCTTAATTTTCCTACTTAGGTAGTGCCCTGGCCTTTAATTTGATATGCTTCAAGTGCATATTTGAGTACAGGGATCTATAAGGGCGGCTACTAACGCGTAAAATTAATCCGTTTTCAATTTTGACGCAATTTGAATGCTCTTAATTTTCCTACTTAGGTAGTGCCCTGGCCTTTAATTTGATATGCTTCAAGTGCGTATTTGAGTACAGGGATGGACTAGGGCGGCTACGAACGCGTAAAATTAGGCCGTTTTCAATTTTGTCGCAATTTTAATTCTCTTAATTTTCCTACTTAGGTAGTGCCCTGGCCTTTAATTTGATATGCTTCAAGTGCATATTTGAGTACAGGGATGGACTAGGGCGGCTACGAACGCGTAAAATTAGCCCGCTTTCTATTTTGACGCAATTTTAATTCTCTTAATTTTCCTACTTAGGTAGTGCCCTGGCCTTTAATTTGATATGCTTCAAGTGCATATTTGAGTACAGGGATCTATAAGGGCGGCTACTAACGCGTAAAATTAATCCGTTTTCAATTTTGACGCAATTTGAATGCTCTTAATTTTCCTACTTAGGTAGTGCCCTGGCCTTTAATTTGATATGCTTCAAGTGCATATTTGAGTACATGGATGGACTAGGGCGGCTACGAACGCGTAAAATTAGGCCGTTTTCAATTTGGACGCAATTTTAATTCTCTTAATTTTCCTACTTAGGTAGTGCCCTGGCCTTTAATTTGATATGCTTCAAGTGCATATTTGAGTACAGGGATGGACTAGGGCGGCTACGAACGCGTAAGATTAGGCCGTTTTCAATTTTGTTGCAATTTTAATTCTCTTAGTTTTCCTACTTAAGTAGTGCCCTGGCCTTTAATTTGACATGCTTCAAGTGCATATTTGAGTACAGGGATGGACTAGGGCGGCTACGAACGCGTAAAATTAGGCCGTTTTCAATTTTGACGCAATTTAAATTCTCTTAATTTTCCTACTAAGGTAGTGCCCTGGCCTTTAATTTGATATGCTTCAAGTGCATATTTGAGTACAGGGATGGACTAGGGCGGCTACGAACGCGTAAAATTAGGCCGTTTTCAATTTTGACGCAATTTTAATTTTCTTAATTTTCCTACTTAGGTAGTGCCTTGGCCTTAAATTTGATATGCTTCAAGTGCATATTTGAGTACAGGGATGGACTAGGGCGGCTACGAACGCGTAAAATTAGGCCGTTTTCAATTTTGACGCAAATTCCATTCTCTTAATTTTCCTACATAGGTAGTGCCCTGGCCTTTAATTTGATATGCTTCAAGTGCATATTTGAGTACAGGGATGGACTAGGGCGGCTACGAACGCGTAAAATTAGCCCGTTTTCTATTTTGACGCAATTTTAATTCTCTTAATTTTCCTACTTAGGTAGTGCCCTGGCCTTTAATTTGATATGCTTCAAGTGCATATTTGAGTACAGGGATGGACTAGGGCGGCTACGAACGCGTAAAATTAGGCCGTTTTCAATTTTGATGCAATTTTAATTCTCTTAATTTTCCTACTTAGGTAGTGCCCTGGCCTTTAATTTGATATGCTTCAAGTGCATATTTGAGTACAGGGATGGACTAGGGCGGCTACGAACGCGTAAAATTAGCCCGTTTTCTATTTTGACGCAATTTTAATTCTCTTAATTTTCCTACTTAGGTAGTGCCCTGGCCTTTAATTTGATATGCTTCAAACGCATATTTGAGTACAGGGATGGACTAGGCCGGCTACGAACGCGTAAAATTAGGCCGTTTTCAATTTTGACGCAATTTTAATTCTCTTAATTTTCCTACTTAGGTAGTGCCCTGGCCTTTAATTTGATATGCTTCAAGTGCATATTTGAGTACAGGGATGGACTAGGGCGGCTACGAACGCGTAAAATTAGGCCGTTTTCAATTTGGACGCAATTTTAATTCTCTTAATTTTCCTACTTAGGTAGTGCCCTGGCCTTTAATTTGATATGCTTCAAGTGCATATTTGAGTACAGGGATGGACTAGGGCGGCTACGAACGCGTAAAATTAGGCCGTTTTCAATTTTGATGCAATTTTAATTCTCTTAATTTTCCTACTTAGGTAGTGCCCTGGCCTTTAATTTGATATGCTTCAAGTGCATATTTGAGTACAGGGATGGACTAGGGCGGCTACGAACGCGTAAAATTAGCCCGTTTTCTATTTTGACGCAATTTTAATTCTCTTAATTTTCCTACTTAGGTAGTGCCCTGGCCTTTAATTTGATATGCTTCAAGTGCATATTTGAGTACAGGGATGGACTAGGGCGGCTACGAACGCGTAAAATTAGGCCGTTTTCAATTTTGATGCAATTTTAATTCTCTTAATTTTCCTACTTAGGTAGTGCCCTGGCCTTTAATTTGATATGCTTCAAGTGCATATTTGAGTACAGGGATGGACTAGGGCGGCTACGAACGCGTAAAATTAGGCCGTTTTCAATTTGGACGCAATTTTAATTCTCTTAATTTTCCTACTTAGGTAGTGCCCTGGCCTTTAATTTGATATGCTTCAAGTGCATATTTGAGTACAGGGATGGACTAGGGCGGCTACGAACGCGTAAGATTAGGCCGTTTTCAATTTTGTTGCAATTTTAATTCTCTTAGTTTTCCTACTTAAGTAGTGCCCTGGCCTTTAATTTGACATGCTTCAAGTGCATATTTGAGTACAGGGATGGACTAGGGCGGCTACGAACGCGTAAAATTAGGCCGTTTTCAATTTTGACGCAACTTAAATTCTCTTAATTTTCCTACTAAGGTAGTGCCCTGGCCTTTAATTTGATATGCTTCAAGTGCATATTTGAGTACAGGGATGGACTAGGGCGGCTACGAACGCGTAAAATTAGGCCGTTTTCAATTTTGACGCAATTTTAATTTTCTTAATTTTCCTACTTAGGTAGTGCCTTGGCCTTAAATTTGATATGCTTCAAGTGCATATTTGAGTACAGGGATGGACTAGGGCGGCTACGAACGCGTAAAATTAGGCCGTTTTCAATTTTGACGCAATTTCCATTCTCTTAATTTTCCTACTTAGGTAGTGCCCTGGCCGTTAATTTGATATGCTTCAAGTGCATATTTGAGTACAGGGATGGACTAGGGCGGCTACGAACGCGTAATATTAGGCCGTTTTCAATTTTGACGCAATTTTAATTCTCTTAATTTTCCTACTTAGGTAGTGCCCTGGCCTTTAATTTGATATGCTTCAAGTGCATATTTGAGTACAGGGATGGACTAGGGCGGCTACGAACCCGTAAAATTATGCCGTTTTCAATTTTGTCGCAATTTTAATTCTCTTAATTTTCCTACTTAGGTAGTGCCCTGGCCTTTAATTTGATATGCTTCAAGTGCATATTTGAGTACAGGGATGGACTAGGGCGGCTACGAACGCGTAAAATTACGACGTTTTCAATTTTGTCGCAATTTTAATTCTCTTAATTTTCCTACTTAGGTAGTGCCCTGGCCTTTAATTTGATATGCTTCAAGTGCATATTTGAGTACAGAGATGGACTAGGGCGGCTACGAACGCGTAAAATTAGGCCGTTTTCAATTTTGACTCAATTTTTATTCTCTTAATTTTCCTACTTAGGTAGTGCCCTGGCCTTTAATTTGATATGCTTCAAGTGCGTATTTGAGTACAGGGATGGACTAGGGCGGCTACGAACGCGTAAAATTAGGCCGTTTTCAATTTTGTCGCAATTTTAATTCTCTTAATTTTCCTACTTAGGTAGTGCCCTGGCCTTTAATTTGATATGCTTCAAGTGCATATTTGAGTACAGGGATGGACTAGGGCGGCTACGAACGCGTAAAATTAGCCCGTTTTCTATTTTGACGCAATTTTAATTCTCTTAATTTTCCTACTTAGGTAGTGCCCTGGCCTTTAATTTGATATGCTTCAAGTGCATATTTGAGTACAGGGATCTATAAGGGCGGCTACTAACGCGTAAAATTAATCCGTTTTCAATTTTGACGCAATTTGAATGCTCTTAATTTTCCTACTTAGGTAGTGCCCTGGCCTTTAATTTGATATGCTTCAAGTGCGTATTTGAGTACAGGGATGGACTAGGGCGGCTACGAACGCGTAAAATTAGCCCGTTTTCTATTTTGACGCAATTTTAATTCTCTTAATTTTCCTACTTAGGTAGTGCCCTGGCCTTTAATTTGATATGCTTCAAGTGCATATTTGAGTACAGGGATCTATAAGGGCGGCTACTAACGCGTAAAATTAATCCGTTTTCAATTTTGACGCAATTTGAATGCTCTTAATTTTCCTACTTAGGTAGTGCCCTGGCCTTTAATTTGATATGCTTCAAGTGCGTATTTGAGTACAGGGATGGACTAGGGCGGCTACGAACGCGTAAAATTAGGCCGTTTTCAATTTTGTCGCAATTTTAATTCTCTTAATTTTCCTACTTAGGTAGTGCCCTGGCCTTTAATTTGATATGCTTCAAGTGCATATTTGAGTACAGGGATGGACTAGGGCGGCTACGAACGCGTAAAATTAGCCCGCTTTCTATTTTGACGCAATTTTAATTCTCTTAATTTTCCTACTTAGGTAGTGCCCTGGCCTTTAATTTGATATGCTTCAAGTGCATATTTGAGTACAGGGATCTATAAGGGCGGCTACTAACGCGTAAAATTAATCCGTTTTCAATTTTGACGCAATTTGAATGCTCTTAATTTTCCTACTTAGGTAGTGCCCTGGCCTTTAATTTGATATGCTTCAAGTGCATATTTGAGTACATGGATGGACTAGGGCGGCTACGAACGCGTAAAATTAGGCCGTTTTCAATTTGGACGCAATTTTAATTCTCTTAATTTTCCTACTTAGGTAGTGCCCTGGCCTTTAATTTGATATGCTTCAAGTGCATATTTGAGTACAGGGATGGACTAGGGCGGCTACGAACGCGTAAGATTAGGCCGTTTTCAATTTTGTTGCAATTTTAATTCTCTTAGTTTTCCTACTTAAGTAGTGCCCTGGCCTTTAATTTGACATGCTTCAAGTGCATATTTGAGTACAGGGATGGACTAGGGCGGCTACGAACGCGTAAAATTAGGCCGTTTTCAATTTTGACGCAATTTAAATTCTCTTAATTTTCCTACTAAGGTAGTGCCCTGGCCTTTAATTTGATATGCTTCAAGTGCATATTTGAGTACAGGGATGGACTAGGGCGGCTACGAACGCGTAAAATTAGGCCGTTTTCAATTTTGACGCAATTTTAATTTTCTTAATTTTCCTACTTAGGTAGTGCCTTGGCCTTAAATTTGATATGCTTCAAGTGCATATTTGAGTACAGGGATGGACTAGGGCGGCTACGAACGCGTAAAATTAGGCCGTTTTCAATTTTGACGCAAATTCCATTCTCTTAATTTTCCTACATAGGTAGTGCCCTGGCCTTTAATTTGATATGCTTCAAGTGCATATTTGAGTACAGGGATGGACTAGGGCGGCTACGAACGCGTAAAATTAGCCCGTTTTCTATTTTGACGCAATTTTAATTCTCTTAATTTTCCTACTTAGGTAGTGCCCTGGCCTTTAATTTGATATGCTTCAAGTGCATATTTGAGTACAGGGATGGACTAGGGCGGCTACGAACGCGTAAAATTAGGCCGTTTTCAATTTTGATGCAATTTTAATTCTCTTAATTTTCCTACTTAGGTAGTGCCCTGGCCTTTAATTTGATATGCTTCAAGTGCATATTTGAGTACAGGGATGGACTAGGGCGGCTACGAACGCGTAAAATTAGCCCGTTTTCTATTTTGACGCAATTTTAATTCTCTTAATTTTCCTACTTAGGTAGTGCCCTGGCCTTTAATTTGATATGCTTCAAACGCATATTTGAGTACAGGGATGGACTAGGCCGGCTACGAACGCGTAAAATTAGGCCGTTTTCAATTTTGACGCAATTTTAATTCTCTTAATTTTCCTACTTAGGTAGTGCCCTGGCCTTTAATTTGATATGCTTCAAACGCATATTTGAGTACAGGGATGGACTAGGGCGGCTACGAACGCGTAAAATTAGGCCGTTTTCAATTTTGCCGCAATTTTAGTTCTCTTAATTTTTCTACTTAGGTAGTGCCCTGGCCTTTAATTTGATATGCTTCAAGTTCATATTTGAGTACAATGATGGACTAGGGCGGCTACGAACGCGTAAAATTAGGTCGTGTTCAATTTTGACGCAATTTTATTTCTCTTAATCATCCTACTTAGGTAGTGCCCTGGCCTTTAATTTGATATGCTTCAAGTGCATATTTGAGTACAGGGATGGACTAGGGCGGCTACGAACTGGTAAAATTAGGCCGTTTTCAATTTTGACGCAATTTTAATTCTCTTAATTTTCCTACTTAGGTAGTGCCCTGGCCTTTAATTTGATATGCTTCAAGTGCATATTTGAGTACAGGGATGGACTAGGGCGGCTACGAACGCGTAAAATTAGGCCGTTTTCAATTTTGACGCAATTTTAGTTCTCTTAATTTTCCTACTTAGGTAGTGCCCTGGCCTTTAATTTGATATGCTTCAAACGCATATTTGAGTACAGGGATGGACTAGGGCGGCCACGAACGCGTAAAATTAGGCCGTTTTCAATTTTGACGCAATTTTAGTTCTCTTAATTTTTCTACTTAGCTAGTGCCCTGGCCTTTAATTTGATATGCTTCAAGTTCATATTTGAGTACAATGATGGACTAGGGCGGCTACGAACGCGTAAAATTAGGTCGTGTTCAATTTTGACGCAATTTTAATTCTCTTAATTATCCTACTTAGGTAGTGCCCTGGCCTTTAATTTGATATGATTCAAGTGCATATTTGAGTACAGGAATGGACTAGGGCGGCTACGAACGCGTAAAATTAGGCCGTTTTCAATTTTGACGCAATTTTAATTCTCTTAATTTTCCTACCTAGGTAGTGCCCTGGCCTTAAATTTGATATGCTTCAAGTGCATATTTGAGTACAGGGATGGACTAGGGCGGCTACGAACGCGTAAAATTAGGCCGTTTTCAATTTTGACGCAATTTTAATTCTCTTAATTTTCCTACTTAGGTAGTGCCCCGGCCTTTAATTTGATATGCTTCAAGTGCATATTTGAGTACAATGATGGACTAGGGCGGCTACGAACGCGTAAGATTAGGCCGTTTTCAAATTTTGACGCAATTTTATTTCTCTTAATTGTGCCCTGGCCCTTATTTTGATATGCTTCAAGTGCATATTTGAGTACAGGGATGGCTAGGGCGGCTACGAACGCGTAAAATTAGGCCTTTTTCAATTTTGACGCAATTTTAATTCTCTAAATTTTCCTAATTAGGTAGTTCTCTGGCCTTTAATTTGATATGCTTCAAGTGCATATTTGAGTACAGGGATGGACTAGGGCGGCTACGAACGCGTAAAATTAGGCCGTTTTCAATTTGGACGCAATTTTAATTCTCTTAATTTTCCTAATTAGGTAGTGCCCTTGCCTTTAATTTGATATGCTTCAAGTGCATATTTGAGTACAGGGATGGACTAGGACGGCTACGAACGCCTAAAATAAGGCCTTTTTCGATTTTGACGCAATTTTAATTCTCTTAATTTTCCTAATTAGGTAGTGCCCTGACCTTTAATTTGATATGCTTCAAGTGCATATTTGGGTACAGGGATGGACTAGAGCGGCTACGAACGCGTAAAACTAAGCCGTTTTCAATTTTGACGCAATTTTAATTCTTTTAATTTTCCTAATTAGGAAGTGCCCTGGCCTTTAATTTGATATGCTTCAAGTGCATATTTGAGTACAGGGATGGACTATGGCGGCTACGAACGCGTAAAATTAGGCCGTTTTCAATTTTGACGCAATTTTAATTCTCTCATTTTTCCCAATTAGGTTGTGCCCTGGCCTTTAATTTGATATGCTTCAAGTGCATAATTGCGTACAGGGATGGACTAGGGCGGCTACGGACGCGTAAAATTAGGCAGTTTTAAAATTTCGACGTAATTTTAATTCTCTTAATTGTGCCCTGGCCCTTAATTTGATATGCTTCAAGTGCATATGTAAGTACAGGGATGGACTAGGACGGCTACGAACGCGTTAAATTAGGCCGTTTTCAATTTTTACGCAATTTTAATTCACTTAATTTTCCTAATTAGGTAGTGCCCTGGCCTTTACTTTGATATGCTTCAAGTGCATATTTGAGTACAGTGATGGACTAGGGCGGCTACGAACGCGTAAAATTAGGCCACGAACGCGTAAAATTAGGCCGTTTTCAATTTTGACGCAATTTTAATTCTCTTAATTGTGCCCTGGCCCTTAATTTGATATGCTTCAAGTGCATATTTGAGTACAGGGATGGACTAGCGAGGCTACGAACGCGTAAGATTAGGACGTTTTCAATTTTAACGCAATTTCAATTCTCTTAATTTTTCTAGTTAGGTAGTGCTCTGGCCTTAAATTTGATATGCATCAAGTGCATATTTGAGTACAGGGATGGACTAGGGCGGCTACGAACGCGTAAAATTAGGCCGTTTTCAATTTTGACGCAATTTTAATTCTCTTAACTTTCCTAATTATGTAGTGCCCTGGCCTTTAATTTAATATGCTTCAAGTGCATAATTGCGTACCGGGATGGACTAGGGCGGCTACGAACGCGTAAAATTAGGCCGTTTTCAATTTTGAAGCAAATTTTATTCTCTTAATTTTCCTAATTAGGTAGTGCCCCGGCCATTAATTTGATATGCTTCAAGTGCATATTTGAGTACAATGGTGGACTAGGGCGGCTACGAACGCGTAAAATTAGGCCGTTTTCAAATTTTGACGCAATTTTAGTTCTCTTAATTTTCCTAATTAGGTTGTGCCCTGGCCTTTAAATATATATGCTTCAAGTGCATATTTGAGTACAGGGATGGACTAGGGCAGCTACGAACGCCTAAAATCAGGCCGTTTTCAATTTTGACGCAAATTTAATTCTCCTAATTTTCCTAATTATGTAGTGCCCTGGCCCTTAATTTGATTTGCTTCAAGTGCATATTTGAGTACAGGGATGGACTAGGGCGGCTACGAACGCGTAAAATTAGGCCGTTTTCAATTTTGACGCAATTTTAATTCTCTTAATTTTCCTAATTAGGTTGTGCCCTGGCCTTTAAATATATATGCTTCAAGTGCATATTTGAGTACAGGGATGAACTAGGGCGGCTACGAACGCCTAAAATCAGGCCGTTTTTAATTTTGACGCAAATTTAATTCTCTTAATTTTCCTAATTAGGTAGTGCCCTGGCCTTTAATTTGATATGCTCCAAGTGCATATTTGAGTACAGGGATGGACTAGGGCGGCTACGAACGCGTAAAATTAGGCCGTTTTCAATTTTGACGCAATTTTAATTCTCTTAATTTTCCTAATTAGGAAGTGCCCTGGCCTTTAATTTAATATGCTTCAAGAGCATATTTGAGTACAGGGATGGCGGCTACGAACGCGTAAAATTAGGCCGTTTTCAATTTTGACGCAATTTTAATTCTCTCATTTTTCCCAATTAGGTTGTGCCCTGGCCTTTAATTTGATATGCTTCAAGTGCATATTTGAGTACCGGGATGGACTAGGGCGGCTACGAACGCCTAAAATAAGGCCTTTTTCGATTTTGACGCAATTTTAATTCTCTTAATTTTCCTAATTAGGTAGTGCTCTGACCTTTAATTTGATATGCTTCAAGTGCATATTTGGGTACAGGGATGGACTAGGGCGGCTACGAACGCCTAAAATCAGGCCGTTTTCAATTTTGACGCAAATTTAATTCTCTTAACTTTCCTAATTAGGTAGTGCCCTGGCCTTTAATTTGATATGCTCCAAGTGCATATTTGAGTACAGGGATGGACTAGGGCGGCTACGAACGCGTAAAATTAGGCCGTTTTCAATTTTGACGCAATTTTAATTCTCTTAATTTTCCTAATTAGGAAGTGCCCTGGCCTTTAATTTGATATGCTTCAAGTGCATATTTGAGTACAGGGATGGACTAGGGCGGCTACGAACGCGTAAAATTAGGCCACGAACGCGTAAAATTAGGCCGTTTTCAATTTTGACGCAATTTTAATTCTCTTAATAGTCCTAATTAGGTAGTGCCCTGGCTCTTAATTTGATATGCTTCAAGTGCATAATTGCGTACAGGGATGGACTAGGGCGGCTACGAACGCGTAAAATTAGGCCGTTTTCAATTTTGACGCAATTTTAATTCTCTTAATTTTCCTACCTAGGTAGTGCCCTGGCCTTAAATTTGATATGCTTCAAGTGCATATTTGAGTACAGGGATGGACTAGGGCGGCTACGAACGCGTAAAATTAGGCCGTTTTCAATTTTGACGCAATTTTAATTCTCTTAATTTTCCTACTTAGGTAGTGCCCCGGCCTTTAATTTGATATGCTTCAAGTGCATATTTGAGTACAATGATGGACTAGGGCGGCTACGAACGCGTAAGATTAGGCCGTTTTCAAATTTTGACGCAATTTTATTTCTCTTAATTGTGCCCTGGCCCTTATTTTGATATGCTTCAAGTGCATATTTGAGTACAGGGATGGCTAGGGCGGCTACGAACGCGTAAAATTAGGCCTTTTTCAATTTTGACGCAATTTTAATTCTCTAAATTTTCCTAATTAGGTAGTTCTCTGGCCTTTAATTTGATATGCTTCAAGTGCATATTTGAGTACAGGGATGGACTAGGGCGGCTACGAACGCGTAAAATTAGGCCGTTTTCAATTTGGACGCAATTTTAATTCTCTTAATTTTCCTAATTAGGTAGTGCCCTTGCCTTTAATTTGATATGCTTCAAGTGCATATTTGAGTACAGGGATGGACTAGGACGGCTACGAACGCCTAAAATAAGGCCTTTTTCGATTTTGACGCAATTTTAATTCTCTTAATTTTCCTAATTAGGTAGTGCCCTGACCTTTAATTTGATATGCTTCAAGTGCATATTTGGGTACAGGGATGGACTAGAGCGGCTACGAACGCGTAAAACTAAGCCGTTTTCAATTTTGACGCAATTTTAATTCTTTTAATTTTCCTAATTAGGAAGTGCCCTGGCCTTTAATTTGATATGCTTCAAGTGCATATTTGAGTACAGGGATGGACTATGGCGGCTACGAACGCGTAAAATTAGGCCGTTTTCAATTTTGACGCAATTTTAATTCTCTCATTTTTCCCAATTAGGTTGTGCCCTGGCCTTTAATTTGATATGCTTCAAGTGCATAATTGCGTACAGGGATGGACTAGGGCGGCTACGGACGCGTAAAATTAGGCAGTTTTAAAATTTCGACGTAATTTTAATTCTCTTAATTGTGCCCTGGCCCTTAATTTGATATGCTTCAAGTGCATATGTAAGTACAGGGATGGACTAGGACGGCTACGAACGCGTTAAATTAGGCCGTTTTCAATTTTTACGCAATTTTAATTCACTTAATTTTCCTAATTAGGTAGTGCCCTGGCCTTTACTTTGATATGCTTCAAGTGCATATTTGAGTACAGTGATGGACTAGGGCGGCTACGAACGCGTAAAATTAGGCCACGAACGCGTAAAATTAGGCCGTTTTCAATTTTGACGCAATTTTAATTCTCTTAATTGTGCCCTGGCCCTTAATTTGATATGCTTCAAGTGCATATTTGAGTACAGGGATGGACTAGCGAGGCTACGAACGCGTAAGATTAGGACGTTTTCAATTTTAACGCAATTTCAATTCTCTTAATTTTTCTAGTTAGGTAGTGCTCTGGCCTTAAATTTGATATGCATCAAGTGCATATTTGAGTACAGGGATGGACTAGGGCGGCTACGAACGCGTAAAATTAGGCCGTTTTCAATTTTGACGCAATTTTAATTCTCTTAACTTTCCTAATTATGTAGTGCCCTGGCCTTTAATTTAATATGCTTCAAGTGCATAATTGCGTACCGGGATGGACTAGGGCGGCTACGAACGCGTAAAATTAGGCCGTTTTCAATTTTGAAGCAAATTTTATTCTCTTAATTTTCCTAATTAGGTAGTGCCCCGGCCATTAATTTGATATGCTTCAAGTGCATATTTGAGTACAATGGTGGACTAGGGCGGCTACGAACGCGTAAAATTAGGCCGTTTTCAAATTTTGACGCAATTTTAGTTCTCTTAATTTTCCTAATTAGGTTGTGCCCTGGCCTTTAAATATATATGCTTCAAGTGCATATTTGAGTACAGGGATGGACTAGGGCAGCTACGAACGCCTAAAATCAGGCCGTTTTCAATTTTGACGCAAATTTAATTCTCCTAATTTTCCTAATTATGTAGTGCCCTGGCCCTTAATTTGATTTGCTTCAAGTGCATATTTGAGTACAGGGATGGACTAGGGCGGCTACGAACGCGTAAAATTAGGCCGTTTTCAATTTTGACGCAATTTTAATTCTCTTAATTTTCCTAATTAGGTTGTGCCCTGGCCTTTAAATATATATGCTTCAAGTGCATATTTGAGTACAGGGATGAACTAGGGCGGCTACGAACGCCTAAAATCAGGCCGTTTTTAATTTTGACGCAAATTTAATTCTCTTAATTTTCCTAATTAGGTAGTGCCCTGGCCTTTAATTTGATATGCTCCAAGTGCATATTTGAGTACAGGGATGGACTAGGGCGGCTACGAACGCGTAAAATTAGGCCGTTTTCAATTTTGACGCAATTTTAATTCTCTTAATTTTCCTAATTAGGAAGTGCCCTGGCCTTTAATTTAATATGCTTCAAGAGCATATTTGAGTACAGGGATGGCGGCTACGAACGCGTAAAATTAGGCCGTTTTCAATTTTGACGCAATTTTAATTCTCTCATTTTTCCCAATTAGGTTGTGCCCTGGCCTTTAATTTGATATGCTTCAAGTGCATATTTGAGTACCGGGATGGACTAGGGCGGCTACGAACGCCTAAAATAAGGCCTTTTTCGATTTTGACGCAATTTTAATTCTCTTAATTTTCCTAATTAGGTAGTGCTCTGACCTTTAATTTGATATGCTTCAAGTGCATATTTGGGTACAGGGATGGACTAGGGCGGCTACGAACGCCTAAAATCAGGCCGTTTTCAATTTTGACGCAAATTTAATTCTCTTAACTTTCCTAATTAGGTAGTGCCCTGGCCTTTAATTTGATATGCTCCAAGTGCATATTTGAGTACAGGGATGGACTAGGGCGGCTACGAACGCGTAAAATTAGGCCGTTTTCAATTTTGACGCAATTTTAATTCTCTTAATTTTCCTAATTAGGAAGTGCCCTGGCCTTTAATTTGATATGCTTCAAGTGCATATTTGAGTACAGGGATGGACTAGGGCGGCTACGAACGCGTAAAATTAGGCCACGAACGCGTAAAATTAGGCCGTTTTCAATTTTGACGCAATTTTAATTCTCTTAATAGTCCTAATTAGGTAGTGCCCTGGCTCTTAATTTGATATGCTTCAAGTGCATAATTGCGTACAGGGATGGACTAGGGCGGCTACGAACGCGTAAAATTAGGCCGTTTTCAATTTTGACGCAATTTTAATTCTCTTAATTTTCCTAATTAGGAAGTGCCTTGGCCTTTAATTTGATATGCTTCAAGTGCATATTTGAGTACATGGATGGACCTAGGGCGGCTACGAACGCGTAAAATTAGGCCACGAACGCGTAAAATTAGGCCGTTTTCAAATTTTGACGCAATTTTAATTCTCTTAATTGTGCCCTGGCCCTTA
The DNA here is from genome assembly GCA_949128065.1 of Beris chalybata. Classification (NCBI taxonomy): domain Eukaryota; kingdom Metazoa; phylum Arthropoda; class Insecta; order Diptera; family Stratiomyidae; genus Beris; species Beris chalybata. The sequence continues at coordinate 187,960 of OX421898.1, forward strand.
ATTTGATATGCTTCAAGTACATATTTGAGTACAGGGTTGGACTAGGGCGGCTACGAACGCGTAAAATTAGGACGTTTTCAATTTTGACGCAATTTTAATTCTCTTAATTTTCCTAATTAGGTAGTTCGCTGGCCTTAAATTTGATATGCTTCAAGTGCATATTTGAGTACAGGGATTTACTAGGGCGGCTACAAACGCGTAAAATTAGGCCACGAACGCGTAAAATTAGGCCGTTTTCAATTTTGACGCAATTTTAATTCTCTTAATTTTCCTAAGTAGGAAGTGCCCTGGCCTTTAATTTGATTTGCTTCAAGTGCATATTTGAGTACAGGGATGGACTAGGGCGGCTACGAACGCGTAAAATTAGGCCGTTTTCAATTTTGACGCAATTTTAATTCTCTTAATTTTCCTAATTAGGTTGTGCCCTGGCCTTTAAATATATATGCTTCAAGTGCATATTTGAGTACAGGGATGAACTAGGGCGGCTACGAACGCCTAAAATCAGGCCGTTTTTAATTTTGACGCAAATTTAATTCTCTTAATTTTCCTATTTAGGTAGTGCCCTGGCCTTTAATTTGATATGCTCCAAGTGCATATTTGAGTACAGGGATGGACTAGGGCGGCTACGAACGCGTAAAATTAGGCCGTTTTCAATTTTGACGCAATTTTAATTCTCTTAATTTTCCTAATTAGGAAGTGCCCTGGCCTTTAATTTAATATGCTTCAAGAGCATATTTGAGTACAGGGATGGCGGCTACGAACGCGTAAAATTAGGCCGTTTTCAATTTTGACGCAATTTTAATTCTCTCATTTTTCCCAATTAGGTTGTGCCCTGGCCTTTAATTTGATATGCTTCAAGTGCATATTTGAGTACCGGGATGGACTAGGGCGGCTACGAACGCCTAAAATAAGGCCTTTTTCGATTTTGACGCAATTTTAATTCTCTTAATTTTCCTAATTAGGTAGTGCTCTGACCTTTAATTTGATATGCTTCAAGTGCATATTTGGGTACAGGGATGGACTAGGGCGGCTACGAACGCCTAAAATCAGGCCGTTTTCAATTTTGACGCAAATTTAATTCTCTTAACTTTCCTAATTAGGTAGTGCCCTGGCCTTTAATTTGATATGCTCCAAGTGCATATTTGAGTACAGGGATGGACTAGGGCGGCTACGAACGCGTAAAATTAGGCCGTTTTCAATTTTGACGCAATTTTAATTCTCTTAATTTTCCTAATTAGGAAGTGCCCTGGCCTTTAATTTGATATGCTTCAAGTGCATATTTGAGTACATGGATGGACTAGGGCGGCTACGAACGCGTAAAATTAGGCCACGAACGCGTAAAATTAGGACGTTTTCAATTTTGACGCAATTTTAATTCTCTTAATTTTCCTAATTAGGTAGTTCGCTGGCCTTAAATTTGATATGCTTCAAGTGCATATTTGAGTACAGGGATTTACTAGGGCGGCTACAAACGCGTAAAATTAGGCCACGAACGCGTAAAATTAGGCCGTTTTCAATTTTGACGCAATTTTAATTCTCTTAATTTTCCTAAGTAGGAAGTGCCATGGCCTTTAATTTGATATGCTTCAAGTGCATAATTGCGTACAGGGATGGACTAATGCGGCTACGAACGCGTAAAATTAGGCCGTTTTCAATTTTGACGCAATTTTAATTCTCTTACCTTTCCTAATTAGGTAGTGCCCTGGCCTTTAATTTAATATGCTCCAACTACATATTTGTGTACCGGGATAGACTAGGGAGGCCGTTTTCAATTTTGACGCAAATTTAATTCTCTTAATTTTCCTAATTCGGTAGTGCCCTGGCCTTTAATTTGATATGCTCCAACTACATATTTGAGTACAGGGATGGACTAGGGCGGCAACGAACGCGTAAAATTAGGCCGTTTTCAAATTTTGACGCAATTTTAATTCTCTTAATTGTGCCCTGGCCCTTAATTTGATATGCTTCAAGTGCATATTTGAGTACAGGGATGGACTAGGGCGTCTACGAACGCGTAAAATTAGGCCGTTTTCAATTTTGACGCAATTTTATTTCTCTTAATTTTCCTAATTAGGAAGTGCCCTGGCCTTTAATTTGATATGCTTCAAGTTCATATTTGTGTACCGGGATAGACTAGGGCGGCTACGAACGCCTAAAATCAGGCCGTTTTCAATTTTGACGCAAATTTAATTCTCTTAATTTTCCTAATTCGGTAGTGCCCTGGCCTTTAATTTGATATGCTCCAACTACATATTTGAGTACAGGGATGGACTAGGGCGGCTACGAACGCGTAAAACTAAGCCTTTTTCAATTTTGACGCAATTTTAATTCTCTTAATTTTCCTACTTAGGTAGGGCGCCTGGCCTTCAATTTGATATGCTTCAAGTGCATATTTGAGTACAGGGATGGACTAGGGCGGCTAAAAACGCGCAAAATTAGGCCGTTTTCAATTTTGACGCAATTTTAATTCTCTTAATTTTCCTACTTAGGTAGTGCCCTTGCCTTCAATTTTATATGCTGCAAGTGCATATTTGAGTACAGGGTTGTACTAGGGCGCCTACGAAAGCGTAAAATTAGGTCGTTTTCAATTTTGACGCAATTTTAATTTTCTTAATTTTCCTACTTAGGTAGTGCCCTGACATTTAATTTGATATGCTTCAAGTGCGTATTTGAGTACAGGGATGGACTAGGGCGGCTACGAACGCGTAAAAATAGGCAGTTTTCAATTTTATCGCAAATTTAATTCTCTTAATTTTCCTACTTAGGTAGTGCCCTGGACTTCAATTTAATATGCTTCAAGTGCATATTTGAGTACAGAGATGGACTAGGGCGGCTACGAACGCGTAAAATTAGGTCGTTTTCAATTTTGACGCAATCTTAGTTTTCTTGATTTTCCTACTTAACGAGTAAGATTAGGACGTTTTCAATTTTGACGCAAATTTGATTCTCTTAATTTTCCTACTTAGGAATTGCACTGGCCTTTAATTTGATATGCTTCAAGTGCATATTTGCGTATAGGGATGGACTTGGGCGGCTACGAACGCGTAAAATTAGGCCGTTTTCAATTTTGACGCAATCTTAGTTTTCTTAATTTTCCTAATTAGGTAGTGCCCTGGCCCTTAATTTGATATGCTTCAAGTGCATATTTGAGTACAGGGATGGACTAGCGCGGCTACGAACGCGTAAAATTAGGCCGTTTTCAATTTTGACGCAATCTTAATTCTCTTAATTTTCCTAATTAGGTAGAGCCCTGGCCTTTAATTTGATATTCTACAAGTACATAATTGCGTACAGGGATGGACAAGGGCGGCTACGAATGCGTAAAATTAGGCCGTTTTCAATATTTACGCAATTTTGATTCTCTTAATTTTCCTAATTAGGTAGTGACTATGTCTGTAATTTGATATGCTTCAAGTGCATAATAGCGTACAGGGATGGACTACTGCGGCTACGAACGCGTAAAATTAGGCCGTTTTCAATTTTGACTCAATTTTAATTCTCTTAATTTTCCTAATTAGGTAGTGCCCTGGCCTTTAACTTGATATGCTTTAAGTGCATATGTGAGTACAGGGATGGACTAGGGCGGCTACGAACGCGTAAAATTAGGCCCCTTTTAAATTTGACGCAATTTTAATTCTTTTAATTTTCCTAAATAGGTAGTTCGCTGGCCTTTAGTTTGATATGCTTCAAGGGCATTTTTGCGTACAGGGATGGACTAGGGCGGCTACGAACGCGTAATATTAGGCCCTTATCAGTTTTGACGCAATTTTAATTCTCTTAATTTTCCGAATTAGGTAGTTCGCTGGCCTTTAGTTTGATATGCTTCAAGGGCATTTTTGCGTACAGGGATGGACTAGGGCGGATACGAACGAGTAAAATTAGGCCGTTTTCAATTTTGACGCAATTTTAGTTCTCTTAATTTCCCTAATTAGGTAGTTCGCTGGCCTTTAATTTGATATGCTTCAAGTGCTTAATTGCGTACAGGGATGGACTAGGGCGGCCACGAACGCGTAAATATAGACCGTTTTCAATTTTGGCGAAATTTTAGTTCTTTTAATTTTCCAAATTAGGTAGTTCGCTGGCCTTTAATTTGATATGCTTCAAGTGAATAATTGCGTACAGGGATGGACTCGGGCGGCTACGAACGCGTAAAACTATTCCGTTATCAATTTTGACGCATTTTAAATTCACTTAATTTTCCTAATTAGGTAGTTCGCTGGCCTTTAATTTGATATGCTTCAAGTGCATACTTGAGTACAGGGATGGACTAGGGCGGCTACGAACGCGTAAAATTAGGGCGTTTTCAATTTTGACGCAATTTTAATTCTCTTAATTTTCCTAATTAGGTAGTTCGCTGTCCTTTAATTTGATATGCTTCAAGTGCATAATTGCGTACAGGGATGGACTAGGGCGGCTACGAACGCGTAAAATTAGGCCGTTATCAATTTTGACGCATTTTTAATTCTTTTAATTTTCCTAATTAGGTAGTGCCCTGGCCTTTAATTTGATATTCTTCAAGTGCATAATTGCGTACAGGGATGGACTAGGGCGGCTACGAACGCGTAAAATTAGGGCGTTTTCAATTTTGACGCAATTTTAATTCTCTTAATTTTCCTAATTAGGTAGTTCGCTGGCCTTTCATTTGATGAGCTTCAAGTGCATATTTGAGTACAGGGACGGACTAGTGCGGCTACGAACGCGTAAAATTAGGCCGTTTTCAATTTTAACGCAATTTTGATTCTCTTAATTTTCTTAATTAGGTAGTTCGCTGGGCTTTAATTTACATGTTTCAAGTGCATATTTAAGTACAGGGATGGACTAGGGCGGCTACGAACGCGAAAAATTAGGCCGTTATCAATTTTGACGCAATTGGAATTCTCTTAACTTTCCAAATTAGGTATTTCGCTGGCCTTTAATTTGATATTCTACAAGTGCATAATTGCGTACAGGGATGGCCTAGGGCGGCTACGAACGCGTAAAATTAGGCCGTTATCAATTTTGACGCAATTTTAATTCTCTTAATTTTCCAGATGAGGTAGTTCGCTGGCCTTTAATTTAATATTCTACAAGTGCATAATTGCGTACGGGGATGGACTAGGGCGGCTACGAACGCGTAAAATGATGGCGTTTTCAATTTTGACGCAATTTTAATTCTCTTAATTTTCCTATTTAGGTAGTTCGCTGGCCTTTAATTTGATATGCTTCAAGTGCATAATTGCGTACAGGGATGGACTAGGGCGGCTACGAACGCGTAAAATTAGGCCGTTATCAATTTTGACGCAATTTTAATTCTCTTAATTTTCCTAATTAGGTAGTGCCCTGGCCTTTAATTTGATATTCTTCAAGTTCATAATTGCGTACAAGGATGGACTAGTGCGGCTACGAACGCGTAAAATTAGGGCGTTTTCAAATTTGACGCAATTTTAATTCTCTTAATTTTCCTAATTAGGTAGTTTGCTGGCCTTTAATTTGATATGCTACAAGTGCATAATTGCGTACAGGGATGGACTAGGGCGGCTACGAACGCGTAAAATTAGGCCGTTATCAATTTTGCGCAATTTTAATTCTCTTAATTTTCCTAATTAGGTAGTTCGCTGGCCTTTAATTTGATATGCTTCAAGTGCATAATTGCGTACAGGGATGGACTAGGGCGGCTACGAACGCGTAAAATTAGGCCGTGTTCAATTTTGACGAAATTTAAATTCACTTAATGTTCCAAATTAGGTAGTTCGCTGGCCTTTAATTTGCTTTGCTTCAAGTGCATATTTGAGAACAGGGATGGACTAGGGCGGCTACGAACGCGTAAATATAGGCCGTTTTCAATTTTGGCGAAATGTTAATTCTCTTAATTTTTTTAATTAGGTAGTTCGCTGGCCTTTAATTTGATATGCTTCAAGTGCATAATTGCGTACAGGGATGGACTAGGGCGGCTACGAACGCGTAAAATTAGGCCGTTTTCAATTTTGACGCAATTTTAATTCTCTTAATTTTCCTAATTAGGTAGTTCGCTGGCCTTTAATTTGATATGGTTCAAGTGCATAATTGCGTACAGGGATGAACTAGCGCGGCTACGAACGCGTAAAATTAGGTAGTGCCCTGGCCTTTAATTTGATATTCTTCAAGTGCATAATTGCGTACAGGGATGGACTAGGGCGGCTACGAACGCGTAAAAATATTCCGTTTTCAATTTTGACGCAATTTTAATTCTCATAATTTTCCTAATTAGGTAGTTCGCTGGACTTTAATTTGATATGCTTCAAGTGCATAATTGCGTACAGGGATGGACTAGGGCGGCTACGAACGCGTAAAATTAGGCCGTTAACAATTTTGACGCAATTTTAATTCTCTTAATTTTCCAAATTAGGTAGTTCGCCGGCCTTTAATTTGATATTCTACAAGTGCATAGTTGCGTACAGGGATGGACTAGGGCGGCTACGAACGCGTAAAATTAGGGCGTTTTGAATTTTGACCCAATTTTTATAGTCTTAATTTTCCTAATTAGGTAGTTCGCTGGCCTTTAATTGGATATGCTTCAAGTGCATAATTTCGTACAGGGATGGACTAGGGCGGCTACGAACGCGTAAGATAAGCGCTTTTTCAATTTTGACGCAATTTTAATTCTCTTAATTTTCCTAATTAGGTAGTTCGCTGGCCTTTAATTTGATATGCTTCTAGTGCATAATTGCATACAGGGATGGACTAGGGCGGCTACGAACGCGTACAATAAGCCCCTATCAGTTTTGACGCAATTTTAATTCTCTTAATTTTTCGAATTAGGTAGTTCGCTGGCCTTTAATTTGATATTCTACAATTGCATAATTGCGTACAGGGATGATTTAGGGCGGATACGAACGAGTAAAATTAGGCCGTGTTCAATTTTGATGCAATTTTAATTCTCTTAATTTTCCTAATAAGGTAGTTCGCTGGCCTTTAATTTGATATGCTTCAAGTGCATAATTGCGTACAGGGATGGACTTGGGCGGCTACGAACGCGTAAAATTAGGCCCTTATCAGTTTTGACGCAATTTTAATTCTCTTAATTTTCCGAATTAGGTAGTTCGCTGGCCTTTATTTGATATTCTACAAATGCATAATTGCGTACAGGGATGATTAAGGGCGGATACGAACGAGTAAAATTAGGCCGTTTTCAATTTTGATGCAATTTTAATTCTCTTAATTTTCCTAATAAGGTAGTTCGCTGGCCTTTAATTTGATATGCTTCAAGTACATAATTGCGTACAGGGATGGACTAGGGCGGCTACGAACGCGTAAAATTAGGGCGTTTTCAATTTTGACGAAATTTAAATTCACTTAATGTTCCTAATTAGGTAGTTCGCTGGCCTGTAATTTGATATGCTTCAAGTGCATAATTGCGTACAGGGATGAGCTAGCGCGGCTACGAACGCGTAAAAATAGGCCGTTTTCAATTTTGACGCATTTTTAATTCTCATAATTTTCCTAATTAGGTAGTTCGCTGGCCTTTAATTTGATATGCTTCAAGTGCATAATTGCGTACAAGGATGGACTAGGGCGGCTACGAACGCGTAAAATTTGGCCGTTTTCAATTTTGAGGCAATTGTAATTCTTTTAATTTTCCTAATTAGGTAGTGCCCTGGCCTTTAATTTGATATTCTTTAAGTGCATAATTGCGTACAGGGATGGACTAGAGCGGCTACGAACGCGTAAAATTAGGCCGTTATCAATTTTGACGCAATTTTAATTCTCTTAATTTTCCTAATTAGGTAGTTCGCTGGCCTTTAATTTGATATGCTTCAAGTGCATAATTGCGTACAGGGATGGACTAGGGCGGCTACGAACGCGTAAAATTAGGGCGTTTTCAATTTTGACGCAATTTTTATTCTCTTAATTTTCCTAATTAGGTAGTTCGCTGGCCTTTAATTTGATATGCTTCAAGTGCATAATTGCGTACAGGGATGGACTAGGGCGGCTACGAACGCGTAAAATTAGGCCGTTATCAATTTTGACTCAATTTTAATTTTTTTAATTTTCCTAATTAGGTAGTGCCCTGGCCTTTAATTTGATATTCTTCAAGTGCATAATTGCGTACAGGGATGGACTAGGGCGGCTACGAACGTGTAAAAATAGGCCGTTTTCAATTTTGACGCAATTTTAATTCTCATAATTTTCCTAATTAGGTAGTTCGCTGGCCTTTAATTTGATATGCTTCAAGTGCATAATTGCGTACAGGGATGGACTAGGGCAGCTACGAACGCGTAAAATTAGGACGTTTTCAATTTTGACGCAATTTTTATTCTCTTAATTTTCCTAATTAGGTACTTCGCTGGCCTTTAATTTGATATGCTTCAAGTGCATAATTGCGTACAGGGATGGACTAGGGCGGCTACGAACGCGTAAAAATAGGCCGTAGGGCGTTTTCAATTTTGGCCAAATTTTAATTCTCTTAATTTTCCTAATTAGGTAGTTCGCTGGCCTTTAATTTGATATGCTTCAAGTGCATAATTGCTTACAGGGATGGACTAGAGCGGCTACGAACGCGTAAAATTAGGCCGTTATCAATTTTGACGCAATTTTAATTCTCTTAATTTTCCTAATTAGGTAGTTCGCTGGCCTTTAATTTGATATGCTTCAAGTGCATAATTGCGTACAGGGATGGACTAGGGCGGCTACGAACGCGTAAAAATAGGCCGTAGGGCGTTTTCAATTTTGACTCAATTTTAGTTCTCTTAATTTTCCTAATTAGGTAGTTCGCTGGCCTTTGATTTGATATGCTTCAAGTGCATAATTGCTTACAGGGATGGACTAGAGCGGCTACGAACGCGTAAAATTAGGCCGTTATCAATTTTGACGCAATTTTAATTCTCTTAATTTTCCTAATTAGGTAGTTCGCTGGCCTTTAATTTGATATGCTTCAAGTGCATAATTGCGTACAGGGATGGACTAGGGCGGCTACGAACGCGTAAAATTAGGGCGTTTTCAATTTTGACGCAATTTTTATTCTCTTAATTTTCCTAATTAGGTAGTTCGCTGGCCTTTAATTTGATATTCTTCAAGTGCATAATTGCGTACAGGGATGGGACTAGGGCGGCTACGAACGCGTAAAATTAGGGCGTTTTCAATTTTGACGCAATTTTGGTTCTCTTAATTTTCGTAATTAGGTAGTTCGCTGGCCTTTGATTTGATATGCTTCAAGTGCATAATTGCGTACAGGGATGGACTAGGGCGGCTACGAACGCGTTAAGTTAGGCCCTTATCAGTTTTGACGCAATTTTAATTCTCTTAATTTTCCTAATTAGGTAGTTCGCTGGCCTTTAATTTGATATGCTTCAAGTGCATAATTGCGTACAGGGATGGCCTAGGGCGGCTACGAACGCGTAAAATTAGGGCGTTTTCAATTTTGACGCAATTTTAATTCTCTTAATTTTCCTAATTAGGTAGTTCGCTGGCCGTTAATTTGATATGCTTCAAGTGCATAATTGCGTGCAGGGATGGACTAGGGCTTCTACGAACGCGTAAGATAAAGGCGTTTTCAATTTTGACGCAATTTTAATTCTGTTAATTTTCCTAATTAGGTAGTTCGCTGGTTTTTAATTTGATATGCTTCAAGTGCATAATTGCGTACAGGGATGGACTAGGGCGGCTACGAACGCGTAAAATTAGGCCCTTATCAGTTTTGACGCAATTTTAATTCTCTTAATTTTCCGAATTAGGTAGTTCGCTGCCATTTAATTTGATATTCTACAATTGCATAATTGCGTTCAGGGATGATTTAGGGCGGATACGAACGAGTAAAATTAGGCCGTTTTCAATTTTGATGCAATTTTAATTCTCTTAATTTTCCTAATAAGGTAGTTCGCTGGTCTTTAATATGATATGCTTCAAGTACATAATTGCGTACAGGGATGGACTAGGGCGGCTACGAACGCGTAAAATTAGGCCCTTATCAGTTTTGACGCAATTTTAATTCTCTTAATTTTCCTAATTAGGTAGTTCGCTGGCCTTTAATTTGATATGCTTCAAGTGCATAATTGCGTACAGGGATGGACTAGGGCGGCTACGAACGCGTAAAATTAGGCCCTTATTAGTTTTGACGCAATTTTAATTCTCTTAATTTTCCGAATTAGGTAGTTCGCTGGCATTTAATTTGATATTCTACAATTGCATAATTGCGTTCAGGGATGATTTAGGGCGGATACGAACGAGTAAAATTAGGCCGTTTTCAATTTTGATGCAATTTTAATTCTCTTAATTTTCCTAATAAGGTAGTTCGCTGGTCTTTAATATGATATGCTTCAAGTGCATAATTGCGTACAGGGATGGACTAGGGCGGCTACGAACGCGTAAAATTAGGCCCTTATCAGTTTTGACGCAATTTTAATTCTCTTAATTTTCCGAATTAGGTAGTTCGCTGGCATTTAATTTGATATTCTACAATTGCATAATTGCGTTCAGGGATGATTTAGGGCGGATACGAACGAGTAAAATTAGGCCGTTTTCAATTTTGATGCAATTTTAATTCTCTTAATTTTCCTAATAAGGTAGTTCGCTGGTCTTTAATATGTTATGCTTCAAGTGCATAATTGCGTACAGGGATGGACTAGGGCGGCTACGAACGCGTTAAATTAGGCCCTTATCAGTTTTTACGCAATTTTAATTCTCTTAATTTTCCGAATTAGGTAGTTCGCTGGCCTTTAATTTGATATTCTACAATTGCATAATTGTGTACAGGGATGATTAAGGGCGGATACGAACGAGTAAAATTAGGCCGTTTTCAATTTTGATGCAATTTTAATTCTCTTAATTTTCCTAATAAGGTAGTTCGCTGGCCTTTAATTTGATATGCTTCAAGTACATAATTGCGTACAGGGATGGACTAGGGCGGCTACGAACGCGTAAAATTAGGCCCTTATCAGTTTTGACGCAATTTTAATTTTCTTAATTTTCCTAATTAAGTAGTTCGCTGGCCTTTAATTTGATATGCTTCAAGTGCATAATTGCGTACAGGGATGGACTAGGGCGGCTACGAACGCGTAAAATTAGGCCCTTATCAGTTTTGACGCAATTTTAATTCTCTTAATTTTCCGAATTAGGTAGTTCGCTGGCCCTTAATTTGATATTCTACAATTGCATAATTGCGTACAGGGATGATTTAGGGCGGATACGAACGAGTAAAATTAGGCCGTTTTCAATTTTGACGCAATTTTAATTCTCTTAATTTTCCTAATAAGGTAGTTCGCTGGTCTTTAATATGATATGCTTCAAGTACATAATTGCGTACAGGGATGGACTAGGGCGGCTACGAACGCGTAAAATTAGGCCGTTTTCAATTTTGACGCAATTTTAATTCTCTTAATTTTCCTAATTAGGTAGTGCCCTGGCCTTTAATTTGATATGCTTCAAGTGCATAATTGCGTACAGGGATGGACTAGGGCGGCTACGAACGCGTAAAATTAGGGCGTTTTCAATTTTGACGCAATTTTAATTCTCTGAATTTTCCTAATTAGGTAGTGCCCTGGCCTTTAATTTGATATGCTTCAAGTGCATACAGCGTACAGGGATGGACTAGGGCGGCTACGAGCGCGTAAAATTAGGCCGTTTTCAATTTTGACGCAATTTTAATTCTCTTAATTTTCCTAATAAGGTAGTTCGCTGGCCTCTAATTTGATATGCTTCAAGTGCATAATTGCGTACAGGGATGGACTAGGGCGGCTACGAACGCGTTACATTAGGCCGTTTTCAATTTTGACGCAATTTTAATTCTTATAATTTTCCTAATTAGGTAGTGCCCTGGCCTTTATTTTAGTATGCTTCAAGTGCATATTTGAGTACAGGGATGGACTAGGGCGGCTACGAACGCGTAAAACTAGGGCGTTTTCAATTTTGACGCAATTTTAATTCTCTTAATTTTCCTAATTAGGTAGTTCGCTGGCCTTTAATTTGATATGCTACAAGTGCATAATTGCGTACAGGGATGAACTAGGGCGGCTACGAACGCGTAAAATTAGGGCGTTTTCAATTTTGACGCAATTTTAATTTCCTTAATTTTCCTAATTAGGTAGTTCGCTGGCCTTTAATTTGATATGCTTCAAGTGCATAATTGCGTACAGGGATGGACTAGGGCGGCTACGAACGCGTAACATTAGGCCGTTTTCAATTTTACCGCAATTTTAATTGTTTTAATTTTCCTAATTAGGTAGTGCCCTGGCCTTTATTTTAGTATGCTTCAAGTGCATATCTGAGTACAGGGATGGACTAGGGCGGCTACGAACGCGTAAAATTAGGGCGTTTTCAATTTTGACGCAATTTTAATTCCCTTAATTTTCCTAACTAGGTAGTTCGCTGGCCTTTAATTTGATATGCTTCAAGTGCATAATTGCGTACAGGGATGGACTAGGGCGGCTACGAACGCGTAACATAAGGCCGTTTTCAATTTTACCGCAATTTTAATTGTTTTAGTTTTCCTAATTAGGTAGTGCCCTGGCCTTTATTTTAGTATGCTTCAAGTGCATATCTGAGTACAGGGATGGACTAGGGCGGCTACGAACGCGTAAAATTAGGGTGTTTTCAATTTTGGCGCAATTTTATTTCTCTTAATTTTCCTAATTAGGTAGTTCGCTGGCCCTTAGTTTGATATACTACAAGTGCATAATTGCGTACAGGGATGAACTAGGGCGGCTACGAACGCGTAAAATTAGGGCGTTTTCAATTTTGACGCAATTTTAATTCCCTTAATTTTCCTAATTAGGTAGTTCGCTGGCCCTTAATTTGATATGCTTCAAGTGCATAATTGCGTACAGGGATGGACTAGGGCGGCTACGAACGCGTAAAATTAGGCCCTTATCAGTTTTGACGCAATTTTAATTCTCTTAATTTTCCGAATTAGGTAGTTCGCTGGCCTTTAATTTGATATTCTACAATTGCATAATTGCGTACAGGGATGATTTAGGGCGGATACGAACGAGTAAAATTAGGCCGTTTTCAATTTTGATGCAATTTTAATTCTCTTAATTTTCCTAATAAGGTAGTTCGCTGGCCTCTAATTTGATATGCTTCAAGTGCATAATTGCGTACAGGGATGGACTAGGGCGGCTACGAACGCGTAAAATTTGGCCCTTATCAGTTTTGACGCAATTTTAATTCTCTTAATTTTCCTAATTAGGTAGTTCGCTGGCCTTTAATTTGATATGCTTCAAGTGCATAATTGCGTACAGGGATGGACTAGGGCGGCTACGAACGCGTAAAATTAGGCCCTTATCAGTTTTGACACAATTTTAATTCTCTTAATTTTCCGAATTAGGTAGTTCGCTGGCCTTTAATTTGATATTCTACAATTGCATAATTGCGTACAGGGATGATTTAGGGCGGATACGAACGAGTAAAATTAGGCCGTTTTCAATTTTGATGCAATTTTAATTCTCTTAATTTTCCTAATAAGGTAGTTCGCTGGCCTCTAATTTGATATGCTTCAAGTGCATAATTGCGTACAGGGATGGACTAGGGCGGCTACGAACGCGTAACATAAGGCCGTTTTCAATTTTGACGCAATTTTTTTTCTCTTAATTTTCCTAATTAGGTAGTGCCCTGGCCTTTATTTTAGTATGCTTCAAGTGCATATCTGAGTACAGGGATGGACTAGGGCGGCTACGAACGCGTAAAATTAGGGCGTTTTCAATTTTGACGCAATTTTAATTCTCTTAATTTTCCTAATTAGGTAGTTCGCTGGCCTTTAATTTGATATGCTACAAGTGCATAATTGCGTACAGGGATGAACTAGGGCGGCTACGAACGCGTAAAATTAGGGCGTTTTCAATTTTGACGCAATTTTAATTCCCTTAATTTTCCTAATTAGGTAGTTCGCTGGCCTTTAATTTGATATGCTTCAAGTGCATAATTGCGTACAGGGATGGACTAGGGCGGCTACGAACGCGTAACATTAGGCCGTTTTCAATTTTGCCGCAATTTTAATTGTTTTAATTTTCCTAATTAGGTAGTGCCCTGGCCTTTATTTTAGTATGCTTCAAGTGCATATTTGTGTACAGGGATGGACTAGGGCGGCTACGAACGCGTAAAATTGGGGCGTTTTCAATTTTGGCGCAATTTTAATTCTCTTAATTTTCCTAATTAGGTAGTTCGCTGGCCTTTAATTTGATATACTACAAGTGCATAATTGCGTACAGGGATGAACTAGGGCGGCTACGAACGCGTAAAATTAGGGCGTTTTCAATTTTGACGCAATTTTAATTCCCTTAATTTTCCTAATTAGGTAGTTCGCTGGCCTTTAATTTGATATGCTTCAAGTGCATAATTGCGTACAGGGATGGACTAGGGCGGCTACGAACGCGTAAAATTAGGCCCTTATCAGTTTTGACGCAATTTTAATTCTCTTAATTTTCCGAATTAGGTAGTTCGCTGGCCTTTAATTTGATATGCTTCAAGTACATAATTGCGTACAGGGATGGACTAGTTTTGACGCAATTTTAATTCTCTTAATTTTCCTAATAAGGTAGTTCGCTGGCCTTTAATTTGATATGCTTCAAGTGCATAATTGCGTACAGGGATGGACTAGGGCGGCTACGAACGCGTAAAATTAGGCCGTTATCAATTTGGACGCAATTCAAATTCTCTTAATTTTCCTAATTAGGTAGTGCCCTGGCCTTTAATTTGATATTCGTCAAGTGCATAATTACGTACAGGGATGGACTAGGGCGGCTACGAACGCATAAAATGAGGCCACTTTCAATTTTGACGCAATTTTAATTCTCATAACTTTCCTAATTAGGTAGTTCGCTGGCCTTTAATTTGATATGCTTCAAGTGCATAATTGCGTACAGGGATGGACTAGGGCGGCTACGAACGCGTAACATTAGGCCGTTTTCAATTTTGACGCAATTTTAGTTCTTTTAATTTTCCTAATTAGGTAGTGCCCTGGCCTTTATTTTAGTATGCTTCAAGTGCATATCTGAGTACAGGGATGGACTAGGGCGGCTACGAACGCGTAAAATTAGGGCGTTTCAATTTTGACGCAATTTTAATTCTCTTAATTTTCCTAATTAGGTAGTTCGCTGGCCTTTAATTTGATATGCTACAAGTGCATAATTGCGTACAGGGATGAACTAGGGCGGCTACGAACGCGTAAAATTAGGGCGTTTTCAATTTTGACGCAATTTTAATTCCCTTAATTTTCCTAATTAGGTAGTTCGCTGGCCTTTAATTTGATATGCTTCAAGTGCATAATTGCGTACAGGGATGGACTAGGGCGGCTACGAACGCGTAACATTAGGCCGTTTTCAATTTTGCCGCAATTTTAATTGTTTTAATTTTCCTAATTAGGTAGTGCCCTGGCCTTTATTTTAGTATGCTTCAAGTGCATATTTGAGTACAGGGATGGACTAGGGCGGCTACGAACGCGTAAAATTGGGGCGTTTTCAATTTTGGCGCAATTTTAATTCTCTTAATTTTCCTAATTAGGTAGTTCGCTGGCCTTTAATTTGATATGCTTCAAGTGCATAATTGCGTACAGGGATGGACTAGGGCGGCTACGAACGCGTAAAATTAGGCCCTTATCAGTTTTGACGCAATTTTAATTCTCTTAATTTTCCGAATTAGGTAGTTCGCTGGCCTTTAATTTGATATGCTTCAAGTACATAATTGCGTACAGGGATGGACTAGTTTTGACGCAATTTTAATTCTCTTAATTTTTACTAATTAGGTAGTTCGCTGGCCTTTAATTTGATATGCTTCAAGTGCATAATTGCGTACAGGGATGGACTAGGGCGGCTACGAACGCGTAAAATTAGGTCCTTATCAGTTTTGACGCAATTTTAATTCTCTTAATTTTCCTAATTAGGAAGTTCGCTGGCCTTTAATTTGATATGCTTCAAGTGCATAATTGCGTACAGGGATGGACTAGAGCGGCAAGGAACGCGTAAAATTAGGCCGTT
Source organism: Beris chalybata (assembly GCA_949128065.1). Classification (NCBI taxonomy): domain Eukaryota; kingdom Metazoa; phylum Arthropoda; class Insecta; order Diptera; family Stratiomyidae; genus Beris; species Beris chalybata. The sequence goes on from OX421898.1 coordinate 203,880, forward strand.
ATTAATTTTGACGCAATTTTAATTCCCTTAATTTTCCTAATTAGGTAGTGCCCTGGCCTTTAATTTGATATTCTTCAAGTCCATAATTGCGTATAGGGATGGACCAGGGCGGCTACGAACGCGTAAAATTGGGGCGTTTTCAATTTTGACGCAATTTCAATTCTCTTAATTATCCTAATTAGGTAGCTCGCTGTAATTTGATTTGATATGCTTCAACTGCATAATTGCGTACAGGGATGGACTAGGGCGGCTACGAACGCGTAAAATTAGGGCGTTTTCAATTTTGACGCAATTTTAATTCTCTTAATTTTCCTAATTAGGTAGTTCGCTGGCCTTTAATTTGATATGCTTCAAGTGCATAATTGCGTACAGGGATGGACTAGGGCGGCTACGAACGCGTAAAATTAGGCCGTTATCATTTTTGACGCAATTTTAATTCTCTTAATTTTCCTAATTAGGTAGTGCCCTGGCCTTTAATTTGATATTCTACAAGTGCATAATTGCGTACAGGGATGGACTAGGGCGGCTACGAACGCGTAAAATTAGGGCGTTTTCAATTTTGACGCAATTTTAATTCTCTTAATTTTCCTAATTAGGTAGTGCCCTGGCCTCTAATTTGATATTCTACAAGTGCATAATTGCGTACAGGGATGGACTAGGGCGGCTACGAACGCGTGAAATTAGGGCGTTTTCAATTTTGACGAAATTTTAATTCTCTTAATTTTCCTAATTAGGTAGTTCGCTGGCCTTTAATTTGATATGCTTCAAGTGCATAATTGCGTACAGGGATGATAAAGGGCGGATACGAACGAGTAAAATTAGGCCGTTTTCAATATTGATGCAATTTTAATTCTCTTAATTTTCCTAATAAGGTAGTTCGCTGGCCTTTAATTTGATATGCTTTAAGTGCATAATTGCGTACAGGGATGGACTAGGGCGGCTACGAACGCGTAAAATTAGGGCGTTTTCAATTTTGACGCAATTTTAATTCTCTTAATTTTCCTAATTAGGTAGTTCGCTTGCCTTTAATTTGATATGCTTCAAGTGCATAATTGCGTACAGGGATGGACTAGGGCGGCTACGAACGCGTAAAATTAGGCCGTTATCATTTTTGACGCAATCTTAATTCTCTTAATTTTCCTAATTAGGTAGTTCGCTGGCCTTTAATTTGATATGCTTCAAGTGCATAATTGCGTACAGGGATGGACTAGGGCGGCTACGAACGCGTAAAATTAGGCCGTTATCATTTTTGACGCAATTTTAAGTCTCTTAATTTTCCTAATTAGGTAGTTCGCTGGCCTTTAATTTGATATGCTTCAAGTGCATAATTGCGTACAGGGATGGACTAGGGCGGCTACGAACGCGTAAAATTAGGCCGTTATCAATTTTGACGCAATTTTAATTCTCTTAATTTTCCTAATTAGGAAGTTCGCTGGCCTTTAATTTGATATGCTTCAAGTGCAAATTACGTACAGGGATGGACTAGGGCGGCTACGAACGCATAAAATGAGGCCACTTTCAATTTTGACGCAATTTTAATTCTCATAACTTTCCTAATTAGGTAGTTCGCTGGCCTTTAATTTGATATGCTTCAAGTGCATAATTGCGTACAGGGATGGACTAGGGCGGCTACGAACGCGTAAAATTAGGCCGTTATCATTTTTGACGCAATTTTAATTCTCTTAATTTTCCTAATTAGGAAGTGCCCTCGTCTTTAATTTGATATTCTTCAAGTGCATAATTACGTACAGGGATGGACTAGGGCGGCTACGAACGCATAAAATGAGGCCACTTTCAATTTTGACGCAATTTTAATTCTCATAACTTTCCTAATTAGGTAGTTCGCTGGCCTTTAATTTGATATGCTTCAAGTGCATAATTGCGTACAGGGATGGACTAGGGCGGCTACGAACGTGTGAAATTAGGGCGTTTTCAATTTTGACGCAATTTTAATTCCCTTAATTTTCCTAATTAGGTAGTTCGCTGGCCTTTAATTTGATATGCTTCAAGTGCATAATTGCGTACAGGGATGAACTAGGGCGGCTACGAACGCGTAAAATTAGGGCGTTTTCAATTTTGACGCAATTTTAATTCCCTTAATTTTCCTAATTAGGTAGTTCGCTGGCCTTTAATTTGATATGCTTCAAGTGCATAATTGCGTACAGGGATGGACTAGGGCGGCTACGAACGCGTAAAATTAGGCCCTTATCAGTTTTGACGCAATTTTAATTCTCTTAATTTTCCGAATTAGGTAGTTCGCTGGCCTTTAATTTGATATGCTTCAAGTACATAATTGCGTACAGGGATGGACTAGTTTTGACTCAATTTTAATTCTCTTAATTTTCCTAATTAGGTAGCTCGCTGTAATTTAATTTGATATGCTTTAAGTGCATAATTGCGTACAGGGATAGACTAGGGCGGCTACGAACGCGTAAAATGTGGGTGTTTTCATTTTTGACGCAATTTTAGTTCTCTTAATTTTCCTAATTAGGTAGTTCGCTGGCCTTTAATTTGATATGCTTTTAGTGCATAATTGCGTACAGGGATGGACTAGGGCGGCTACGAACGCGTAAAATTAGGGTGTTTTTTTAATTTTGACGCAATTTTAATTCTCAGAACTTTCCTAATTAGGTAGTTCGCTGGCCTTTAATTTGATATGCTTCAAGTGCATAATTGCGTACAGGGATGGACTAGGGCGGCTACGAACGCGTAAAATTAGGCCGTTATCATTTTTGACGCAATTTTAATTCTCTTAATTTTCCTAATTAGGTATTGCCCTGGCCTTTAATTTGATATTCTACAAGTGCATAATTGCGTACAGGGATGGACTAGGGCGGCTACGAACGCGTAAAATTAGGGCGTTTTCAATTTTGACGCAATTTTAATTCTCTTAATTTTCCTAATTAGGTAGTGCCCTGGCCTTTAATTTGATATTCTTGAAGTGCATAATTCCGTACAGGGATGGACTAGGGCGGCTACGAACGCGTAAAATTAGGGCGTTTTCAATTTTGACGCAATTTTAATTCTCTTAATTTTCCTAATTAGGTAGTTCGCTGGCCTTTAATTTGATATGCTTCAAGTGCATAATTGCGTACAGGGATGGACTAGGGCGGCTATGAACGCGTAAAGTTAGGCCGTTATCATATTTGACGCAATTTTAATTCTTTTAATTTTCCTAATTAGGTAGTGCCCTGGCCTTTAATTTGATATTCTTCAAGTCCGTAATTGCGTATAGGGATGGACTAGGGCGGCTACGAACGCGTAAAATTGGGGCGTTTTCAATTTTGACGCAATTTTAATTCTCTTAATTTTCCTAATTAGGTAGGTAGGTACACGTGGCTGTCCGTGAGAACACGGACACACTTAGACCTAAAAGGTCCGTTGTGGTACCACAGGATCTTCGACTCCGGTCCTACTCGTCGAACCATTTAGAGCTTATAATAAAGCGTTGGATTCTCGCGACCTCCATTGTGGCAAGTTCACCAAGACAGTTGAAGAAGTACGCTCCGAGATGAGCTTTCCTTCTGACGGACAGAGCTGGACAAGTGCAGAGAAGGTGAAGGACTGTCTCCTCCTCCTCCTCGTCATGGCAGCTTCTACAGAAGTCGTTTGAGAAAAGTCCAAGCCTTTCTGCATGCCGACCTATAAGACATTGTCCGGTTAGGACACCGACTGTTTTGCTGATGTCCGCCCTTTTGAGCAGAGTCAGCCTTTTAGAACGATTAAGATCCAGCTTTGGCCAGATCTGTCTCGCAGTGTGACATGTTGTACCCTCTGCCCATCTTGAGTTGGTTTTCTCAATTGAGTCCAGTCTCAGTAGCAGTTTACATGTGGAGAGAGGCACACCCAGGGTCTGATATACCGGCGAAGTATGAAGGGTAGTGCCGCGCCGAGCGAGTTCGTCAGCCATACAGTTCCCTGGAATATCCATGTGTCCTGGCACCCAGCACAGAAGAATATTGAACTGTTCGGCCATCTCCTTAAGAGATGATCTACATTCTACGGCGACCTTTGATGTTGTCGAGGTCGATTCCAGGGATTTTATCGCCGCTTGGCTGTCTGTGAAAATGCTAATATCCTTAGTAGATATTACATTACACCTCAGCCAGGACAGGGCCTCCTTGATCGCCATAAGCTCCGCCTGATAGACACTACAGTGGTCCGGAAGGCGGAAAGAGCTGCTAATATTAAGCATTTCAGAGAAAACACCTCCACCTACCCCGTCCTCAGTTTTGGAGCCGTCCGTATATATGTGGGCGGACTCCTTCTTCGTTCGTACCAAGTCCCTTTCCCACTCTAGGCGGGTTGGGATGGCTGTCGAGAAGTTTTTATCGAAGTCATAACTGGGAGGGGTGTAGTCGGAGTTTTCAGGAATGTTGAAGTGACTCAAAATTGTTGAGTGGCCTGCACATATGTCAGTCCACAATGTGGAGGCCTTTAGCCGAATGGCTGCACTGGCTGCCATTTGCTTGCCAAAGATGTCTAAGGGTGGCAGACTGAACAGCATGTCCAGTGCTGCAGAGGGAGTTGTTCTCAGAGCTCCGCTGATGCATATGCATGCTGTTCTTTGTACCTTTTCGAGTGTGGTGCGGTTAGCCGCTTTATCTAAGGCCGTCCACCAGGCAACAACACCGTACATGAGTATCGGTCTGATGACGGACACGTAGAGCCAATGAACTATCCGGGGTTGCATACCCCATTTAATGCCAATGGCCTTTTTGCATGAGTAGAGCGCAACTGTTGCTTTCCTTACTCGTTCCTGAATGTTGGGTTTCCAGTGAAGCTTTCTGTCCAAAATAAGACCCAAGTATTTTGCACTATCGGTGAAAACTAAACTGGTACCATTCAGAGAAGGAGGGTCTACGTGAGGAATTTTGTATTTCCTGGTGAAGAGGACTAATTCTGTTTTGCATGGGTTCACGCCCAGTCCGCATTCAGAAGCCCAATTGGAAAGAATAGAGAGAGCATTCTGCAATATCTCACTCAGTGTGTTTGGATGCTTCCCCGAGACGGCAATTGTAACATCGTCGGCATAAGCAATCACTTTGCAGCCCGCCCCTTCCACTCTCAATAGTAGTTTGTTGACCACTAAATTCCACAGAAGAGGGGAGAGTACGCCACCTTGTGGTGTACCTCTGCTGACAAACCTTCGAGAGGAGGACTCGCCCAGCTTTGTGTTCACAATCCTGGATGTTAGCATCAGATTGATCAGCGCGCCAAGCGAGGACTCCACTTTCAGGGTAGAAAGTGCGTCAGTGATTGCCTCTGGTCTGACGTTGTTGAAAGCCCCCTCGATATCAAGAAAAGCAACCATGGTGTATTCTTTAATGCTGAGAGATTTCTCAATGGAGCGCACGAGCGAGTGTAAGGCCGTTTCGACAGACCTCCCCTTCCAGTACGCGTGTTGTGATGTTGATAGCAATCGCTTGTCCAGGTTGTCGCGGATGTATACATCCATTAGTCTTTCCAATGTTTTTAGAAGAAAGGATGATAGACTGATAGGTCGGAGATCCTTAGGACATACATGAGAGCTTTTTCCCGCTTTAGGTATGAAAACCACCCTAACTTCCATCCATGTTGTAGGGATGTAGGTTAGATCCAGACAGCCTTTCAGTATAACCTTCAGCCAAGGCAGAATTATATCCGAGGTCTGCTGTATTTCAGCGGGAATAATTCCATCCGGTCCCGCAGACTTGAATGGTTTGAAGCCCTCTATCGCCCAGAGGAGCTTGGTCTCTGTTATAAGAGCATCCGAGTTGAACGGTGCATGGTTTCTTGTAATGCCTACCCGCTCCGGTTCAACGTGCGAGCTACCAGGGAAGTGGGTGTCTAGAAGAAGATCAGTGGTTTCCCTGCTTGAGGTAGTCCAAGATCCGTCCGGTCTCTTCAGGTAGCATGGTGTGGTTGGATTTTTGGAGAGAATTTTACGGAGCCTCGATGCCTCGGAGGAACCTTCTATCTCACTACAGAAGACTCTCCAGGAATTACGTTGCGCCTTTCTCAGTTCGTATTTGTATTTGCGAAGTGATCCTTTGTAGGAGTCCCAGTCGCAAACGTCTTTGGTGCTCTTGGCTTTGTTGAACCATTGCCTACAGCATTTCCTAAGAGCCCCGAGTTCTGCGTTCCACCATGGCGGCTTATGTCTTCCTCTTGGCCTGCTCTCAGGACAAGAGTTCGACATTGCCTCGTTTAGGGCGCGCGTTAAGGTGGTAACCAGACCGTCGAGATCAGTTGAGCTACTCGGTTCGAGTGGCGGTGTGTGTGGGAGTAAGCCGCTAAGAGTTTCCCTGTATTTGACCCAGTCGGTCCTCCTGTAGTTTCTAAAGGCCGATGGGATAGGTTTGTAATCTATCAGATTAAATTGGAGGTAGCAATGATCCGAGAAGGAGTTTTCTTCAGAGACCTTCCAGTTGCTAACCATATGTGAAATGTTATCGGAAACCAGCGTGATGTCAAGAACTTCTTGTCTATTCCTGGTTATAAAGGTGGGCTCTTGCCCTGTGTTACATAGAAGGAGGTTAGTGCTTAAAAAGTAGTCAAAAAGCGATTCCCCTCTGTCGTTTGTGTCGGTGCTACCCCAGACTGTATGATGCGCATTTGCATCACATCCCAGGATGACACCGGTATTGAGCTTACTAGCTTCAGCGATAAGATCGCTCATGATACTCGGTGGTAGCGGGCCCTGATGGTCGTGGGCCAGATAGGCCGAGATCAGCCAGTGAATCTTATTGTTCAGTTCAAGGCTTACTGCGACGATATCAGAGTCACTGAAGCTGTGTAGCAGAAATATATTTAAACTGTTTTTCGCAAGAATGCATGCTCTTGGCTTGCCGTAATTCCTTGCATAGAACAGAGTATAGTTTGGGGTCTTGAGGCCAGTAACCACGTCATTCACAATCCATGGTTCCTGGATCAAGACAAGGTCTTCTCCATCCCTACCTAGACGGAGAAGAAGGGAGGCTGATGCCGTTTTCGAGTGATGGAGGTTAATCTGCAGTATTCTCAGCATTAACCTCGATCAAAGTCCGGTTCGCATCTGCCGAGTCTTCCGGGTCAGATGCCAGCAGATCTTCCTCACTGCACTCGGGAGGACCCGTCGAACATTCTTCCGTTCCAGCCTCCGAGCCGAGATCACTTTCGTCCGTTAAGGACGGGTGATCCCGATACGCCTGTGCTGAATTGGAGTCGTTTGGTGTCGGGTCCAGATCCATCGCCAATACGGATTCGGCGAGTTTTGAGTCGTCACTGCGGTCGACATGAGAGGCGGAATTGGTTTCCCTTTCCGAGGCTTCGATATTCGTCGCACTCGTTCTGGGGTTCCCAGCATCCGCTTTGTATACCCTGAGTGTGATTTGGCCGAAACCGAACCTCACCACACCCTTCAGGCTAGCTAGGGGGGCCAGGGACTCCTTGTTTATCACGATTATCGCGACCCTCTCGTCCCCTTCTGGCTCCCCCATCTTAGCGATCTTCCAATTGTGCGTTGGAAGATCTGGATTGCAGACCTTTAAAAGCTCCAGGACAGTCGCCGCATCAGAAGGTAAGCTTGGTATCCTGGCTCTTGTTCGGGGTCGGCTTGGGATGTCCTCCCTTGCCACAACCTCCAACTTAGCTCCAGGCCAAACCTCACCCAGACCAGCAATTGCCTCCTTGTAGAGATCCACCGATCTCTGATCGGAGCAGGCCACTAGTTTGACGTGGCCCTGATGCCATCCGCCGTCAAGGCAGAGGGGAAGAGGACCAGGATGTTCCTTCAGAACTTTGAGGAAACCATCCGCCAGCACGGACTGCAGACGCTTCCATTTTTCCGGAGTGATCCTTCCGTCATCGTCACTTCTGTCGATGATGGCCATCACGAGGTGTTCCTTAAGGATTTCGTTGAAGGGCCTTAAAGGTGCCGCGGTGCTTGTTTTGACCGTCTTGGCCCTTTTTGCCGCCTCGGGGGACTCGTCCAGCGATCTTTGTCTCTTGGACGTTTGATCCTTACCGGATGGTGCCACACCCTCGGTGGTTAGCTTTAGAGTCCAGACGAAGGAGGCCCGTTGTTTGTCCGTCCGCTGTTCCTCAGGTATGCTACTGAGGCGCTTCAGGACTCCTAAGGCCGTTTTCTTCTCTTTATAGAGATGTTTAGACGGAGCGATGTTGCGCGTGGAGCATCCACTTGGACCAGGTTTGGGGGCCGAAGTCTTCGTGGATGTTGAGCCGCTTGGACCAGGTTTGGTTGCCGGAGTCCTTGCGGGTGAGTTGCTCAGACCAGGTTCTGTGACCACAGTCCTCGCAGATGAGTCGCTTGGACCAGGTTTGGTTGCCGGAGTCCTTGCGGGTAACCCCATTGGGGTGGAGGAGAGGGGACTTCCGTCCACCTCTCCGGCCGGTTTTTTGAGAGATCCGGACTCTGGTTTTTTGTTTGTTTTTTTGTTTTTTGAATTCATAGTGTTCCCACGAGTAACGGAGAACACAAGTCCGTCTGCACAGAGATCCGTTTGTACAGATAAGGCTGATTAATCCGGAGGTCGCCAAGTATCCGGATACTCCGTTCGCGACTGGGCTATAGGGGCCCCCAGCCTGGTTGATCATCGGCACGGGTCGTGTGACACCTTGATCCGGCCCGTGAGGGTTGATGAAAGGATGTTAGGAGATGAATGGAGGGGGGAAGGATTTTAGGAAAGGGAGGGTTTGGTTTGGAGGGGGAGGGGGAGGTTGACTCTCTCTTAGTTTCGGGCGAACCCTACTTCAGCCCCAACACCACGGCAAGGTGGACAGTCGTAGTTGGGGCCTAATTAGGTAGCTCGCTGTAATTTAATTTGATATGCTTTAAGTGCATAATTGCGTACAGGGATGGACTAGGGCGGCTACGAACGCGTAAAATTAGGGTGTTTTCAATTTTGACGCAATTTTAATTCTCTTAATTTTCCTAATTAGGTAGCTCGCTGTAATTTAATTTGATATGCTTCAAGTGCATAATTGCGTACAGGGATGGACTAGGGCGGCTACGAACGCGTAAAATTAGGGTGTTTTCAATTTTGACGCAATTTTAATTCTCTTAATTTTCCTAATTAGGTAGTTCGCTGGCCTTTAATTTGATATGCTTTAAGTGCATAATTGCGTACAGGGATGGACTAGGGCGGCTACGAACGCGTAAAATTAGGGTGTTTTCAATTTTGACGCAATTTTAATTCTCATAACTTTCCTAATTAGGTAGTTCGCTGGCCTTTAATTTGATATGCTTCAAGTGCATAATTGCGTACAGGGATGGACTAGGGCGGCTACGAACGCGTAAAATTAGGCCGTTATCATTTTTGACGCAATTTTAATTCTCTTAATTTTCCTAATTAGGTAGTGCCCTGGCCTTAAATTTGATATTCTACAAGTGCATAATTGCGTACAGGGATGGACTAGGGCGGCTACGAACGCGTAAAATTAGGGCGTTTTCAATTTTGACGCAATTTTAATTCTCTTAATTTTCCTAATTAGGTAGTGGCCTTTAATTTGATATTCTTCAAGTGCATAATTCCGTACAGGGATGGACTAGGGCGGCTACGAACGCGTAAAGTTAGGGCGTTTTCAATTTTGACGCAATTTTAATTCTCTTAATTTTCCTAATTAGGTAGTGCCCTGGCCTTTAATTTGATATTCTACAAGTGCCTAATTGCGTACAGGGATGGACTAGGGCGGCTACGAACGCGTAAAATAAGGCCGTTATCATTTTTGACGCAATTTTAATTCTCTTAATTTTCCTAATTTGGTAGTGCCCTGGCCTTTAATTTGATATTATACAAGTGCATAATTGCGTACAGGGATGGACTAGGGCGGCTACGAACGCGTTAAATTAGGGCGTTTTCAATTTTGACGCAATTTTAATTCTCTTAATTTTCTTAATTAGGTAGTGCCCTGGCCTTTAATTTGATATTCTTCAAGTGCATAATTGCGTACAGGGATGGACTAGGGCGGCTACGAACGCGTAAAATTAGGGCGTTTTCAATTTTGACGCAATTTTAATTCTCTTAATTTTCCAAATTAGGTAGTTCGCTGGCCTTTAATTTGATATGCTTCAAGTGCATAATTGCGTACAGGGATCGACTAGGGCGGCTACGAACGCGTAAAATTAGGCCGTTATCATTTTTGACGCAATTTTAATTCTCTTAATTTTCCTAATTAGGTAGTGCCCTGGCCTTTAATTTGATATTCTATAAGTGCATAATTGCGTACAGGGATGGACTAGGGCGGCTACGAACGCGTAAAATTAGGGCGTTTTCAATTTTGACGAAATTTTAATTCTCTTAATTTTCCTAGTTAGGTAGTTCTCTGGCCTTTAATTTGATATGCTTCAAGTGCATAATTGCGTACAGGGATGGACTAGGGCGGCTACGAACGCGTAAAATTAGGGCGTTTTCAATTTTGACGCAATTTTAATTCTCTTAATTTTCCTAATTAGGTAGTTCTCTGGCCTTTAATTTGATATGCTTCAAGTGCATAATTGCGTACAGGGATGGACTAGGGCGGCTACGAACGCGTAAAATTAGGGCGTTTTCAATTTTGACGCAATTTTAATTCTCTTAATTTTCTTAATTAGGTAGTGCCCTGGCCTTTAATTTGATATTCTGCAAGTGCATAATTGCGTACAGGGATGGACTAGGGCGGCTACGAACGCGTAAAATTAGGCCTTTATCATTTTTGACGCAATTTTAATTCTCTTAATTTTCCTAATTAGGTAGTTCGCTGGCCTTTAATTTGATATTCTACAAGTGCATAATTGCGTACAGGGATGGACTAGGGCGGCTACGAACGCGTAAAATTAGGGCGTTTTCAATTTTGACGCAATTTTAATTCTCTTAATTTTCCTAATTAGGTAGTTCTCTGGCCTTTAATTTGATATGCTTCAAGTGCATTTTTGCCTACAGGGATGGACTAGGGCGGCTACGAACGCGTAAAATTAGGGCGTTTTCAATTTTGACGCAATTTTAATTCTCTTAATTTTCCTAATTAGGTAGTTCGCTGGCCTTTAATTTGATATGCGTCAAGTGCATAATTGCGTACAGGGATGGACTAGGGCGGCTACGAACGCGTAAACTAGGCCCTTATCAGTTTTGACGCAATTTTATTTCTCTTAATTTTCCTAATTAGGTAGTTCGCTGGCCTTTAATTTGATATGCTTCAAGTGCATAATTGCGTACAGGGATGGACTAGAGCGGCAACGAACGCGTAAAATTAGGCCGTTATCAATTTTGACGCAATTTCAATTCCCTTAATTTTCCTAATTAGGTAGTGCCCTGGCCTTTAATTTGATATTCTTCAAGTCCATAATTGCGTATAGGGATGGACTAGGGCGGCTACGAACGCGTAAAATTGGGGCGTTTTCAATTTTGACGCAATTTTAATTCTCTTAATTTTCCTAATTAGGTAGCTCGCAGTAATTTAATTTGATATGCTTTAAGTGCATAATTGCGTACAGGGATGGACTAGGGCGGCTACGAACGCGTAAAATTAGGGTGTTTTCAATTTTGACGCAATTTTAATTCTCTTTATTTTCCTAATTAGGTAGTTCGCTGGCCTTTAATTTGATATGCTTCAAGTGCATAATTGCGTACAGGGATGGACTAGGGCGGCTACGAACGCGTAAAATTAGGGTGTTTTCAATTTTGACGCAATTTTAATTCTCATAATTTTCCTAATTAGGTAGCTCGCTGTAATTTAATTTGATATGCTTTAAGTGCATAATTGCGTACAGGGATGGACTAGGGCGGCTACGAACGCGTAAAATTAGGGTGTTTTCAATTTTGACGCAATTTTAATTCTCTTAATTTTCCTAATTAGGTAGTTCGCTGGCCTTTAATTTGATATGCTTTAAGTGCATAATTGCGTACAGGGATGGACTAGGGCGGCTACAAACGCGTAAAATTAGGGTGTTTTCAATTTTGACACAATTTTAATTCTCATAACTTTCCTAATTAGGTAGTTCGCTGGCCTTTAATTTGATATGCTTCAAGTGCATAATTGCGTACAGGGATGGACTAGGGCGGCTACGAACGCGTAAAATTAGGCCGTTATCATTTTTGACGCAATTTTAATTCTCTTAATTTTCCTAATTAGGTAGTGCCCTGGCCTTTAATTTGATATTCTACAAGTGCATAATTGCGTACAGGGATGGACTAGGGCGGCTACGAACGCGTAAAATTAGGGCGTTTTCAATTTTGACGCAATTTTAATTCTCTTAATTTTCCTAATTAGGTAGTGCCCTGGCCTTTAATTTGATATTCTTCAAGTGCATAATTGCGTACAGGGATGGACTAGGGCGGCTACGAACGCGTAAAATTAGGGCGTTTTCAATTTTGACGCAATTTGAATTCTCTTAATTTTCCTAATTAGGTAGTTCGCTGGCCTTTAATTTGATATGCTTCAAGTGCATAATTGCGTACAGGGATGGACTAGGGCGGCTAGGAACGCGTAAAGTTAGGCCGTTATCATTTTTGACGCAATTTTAATTGTCTTAATTTTCCAAATTAGGTAGTGCCCTGGCCTTTAATTTGATATTCTACAAGTGCCTAATTGCGTACAGGGATGGACTAGGGCGGCTACGAACGCGTAAAATTAGGGCGTTTTCAATTTTGACGCAATTTTAATTCTCTTAATTTTCCTAATTAGGCAGTTCGCTGGCCTTTAATTTGATATGCTTCAAGTGCATAATTGCAAACAGGGATGGACTAGGGCGGCTACGAACGCGTAAAATTAGGGCGTTTTCAATTTTGACGCAATTTTAATTCTCTTAATTTTCCTAATTAGGTAGTTCGCTGGCCTTTAATTTGATATGCTTCTGTCAGATTTACCGAGTTCCAAATGCGATACAACCTTAGACACGCGCGTTGCCGAGCTATTTTTGTTCATACCACTAGAATACGCTCTCAGCAGTTCATCCATGCAAGATAAACACAACGCCACAAGATCGCGTCGCAAGCGGTTCAGTTATCTTTATGTACTTTACTTTTATTTTTAATACTTGTGTGAATAAAGTTCTTTTTCTATTCCAAACGCATAATCTTTGTCAACAGTTTATGGGCCCAGGTGCGGAAAAGTGCTGAGTTACGATTTGAACAACTCGAACGATTCACACGCGAGTGAAAATTTTTTCAAAGTGCAAAAAGGAAAATGGCCACATCCAGCGTTAGATTCGAAGTTCTCAAGAAGGAGAACTACGATACCTGGAAAATACAGATGCGTGCCGTTCTGATCAAAAACGACGCATGGGGTTTCGTTAGCGGTACCAGAACAAAACCCGAAGGAATTTCCGAGGCAGAACAAGAAGCTGCAAGGCTATGGACCGAGGGAGATTTAAAGGCACAATCGGACATTGTGCTAGCGATAAGCCCATCGGAGATTAAGCAGATAAAGAACGGCGAGACCGCGAAAGATATTTGGTTAAAATTGGAAGGTATTTACCAATCCAAGGGACCCGCACGTAAAGTTGCGCTACTGAACCATTTAATATCTTTGAAGATAAGAGACGGAAGCGACGCTCATGAGCACTCTCGAATATTCTTTGACACAGTGGACAAGCTGGCTGAGCTGGAAGTCGAAATCAACCAAGATCTGTTGGCCGTCATGCTATTGCGCAGTTTACCGGACAGTTTTGAAAATTTTCGGTGCGCCATATCGACACGCGACGTTTTGCCATCAATGGAGGCGCTTCGAATAAAAATCGCCGAAGAATTCGATGCACCCTGCGACACGAATCGAAAAACAGTACAGAACGCGATGGTCGCGGAAAGGCGGGGGAGCAGTAATGGGCATAACAAGTTCCGACGCGAAAAGAATGCTGAAATAAATCCCGTGAAAAACGACTCCAACATGAAGTGTTATAAGTGTGGAGTTATCGGTCACCGCGCCAAGAATTGCCGTAAAACGGAAAACCAAAACAAGCCAACCGCAAGTGTCAGTTTATTTACGTCAGACGAATCGGTAAATTCAGTGTTCGTAACCGGAAACGGCGCGAGTAGTGACATTTGGTGCCTCGACAGTGGGTGCACATCGCATATGTGCAAAGACATAAATTTATTCGCGTCTATCGATTATAAAAACAATCACGGTAAACTGAATCTCGCGAACAGTGCTTGTACAAATATAAAAGGAAAAGGTATTGTTTCGTCTACAGCCAGTGTAAACGGTGGCACAAAAGATGTAGAATTTACGAATACGTTATACGTTCCGGACCTACGGGTAAATCTTATATCCATAAGCAAAATTACGGACAAAGGATATAGTGTTGTGTTTAACAAAACGAACGCCAAGGTTGTTAACGGTAGTGGAAACGTATTGCTCACCGCGAAACGGGAAAATGGACTTTACTATTTTCGTGGCTCAATCGATATCGAGTGTAAAAATATCGTCGAGGCAGAAAACGCGATACGGGTACCGAAGAACTCTTTAAAGGATTGGCATATTCGCATGGGACATTTGAACTTGCAGTCTCTTCGCGAAGCAGTGAAGACCGGATCAGTGAAAGGCATTGAAATCAACGGAACCACTGAAGATTTTGAATGCACGGTCTGTCTCCAGGGGAAGATGTGTCGAGCACCTTTCCCAAAAGTCTCACAAAGAGTGACGGGCGTATGTGATTTCATACATTCCGACATTTGCGGGCCGATGCGCGTCGTTTCTCATGGGAGGAAACGATACTTCGCCACTTTCATCGACGACAGCTCCGGATGGTGTGAGGTCAGATTTATCGAACAAAAGAACGAAGTACTAGCTGAGTTCGACAAGTTAATAAAGCTCATAAGTACGCAGAAGGACAAGAACGTCAAAATTCAACAATCTGATAATGGGCGAGAATACGTCAACAAAGATTTCGACGACTTACTTCAAAGTCATGGCATAAAACGACGGTTGACAGCTCCGTACAACCCTGAGCAGAACGGCGTTGCCGAGAGACGAAACAGGACGCTGTTAGACATGGCAAGGTGCCTCTTAATCCAGTCCGGACTATCAGCGGTTTTTTGGGCAGAGGCAGTCAACACAGCAAGTTTCATTCGGAATAGATCGCCAACTCGAAAGTTGAACGGAAAGTCCCCGTTCGAGCTTTGGTACGGAAACCCTCCGGATGTATCAAATTTCAAGCAATTTGGAAGCACAGTTTTCGTCATGGATAGATCGCCAGGAAAGGGAAAACTTGAGCCGCGATCGAAGCAGGGTGTTTTCGTGGGATACAGCGCGGAGTCCAAGGCATACAGAGTTTGGTTGCCGGAAGAGGCTAAGGTTATTGTATCAAGAGACGTAAAATTTTTGGAAAGTAGTTTATCTCAAGAAAACAAAAACTATACAGATTTTTTTAAGGTAGACTGCGATGAAGGTTTTAACGAAATCGACCTCCACTCTAAGTTTGATACAAGTCAGGAACCAGCCGAGAACATTCAAGAAGTTCAACCGCATGACGCCGAAGTAGCAGACTACGAACCTCCGCCAGCTCCAGGGCGAGGCCCAGGTAGACCCAAGTTTATCCATACAGGGTGTCCAGGACGGCCACGTAAGATGTATGCAACAACAAGCCAAGCCGAGGAAGCCGAAGACAATTTCGTCTGTATGGCTGAAATTCCAATATCTGGTGCATTGGCGGGTCCAGATTCGGATGATTGGATGGGTGCCATGGCAGATGAGATGAAATCGATCATTGCAATGGACACTTGGGACCTGGTAAATAGATCTGAGGCCGGAAAGGCGTTAGGCAGTCGTTTCGTACTACGAAATAAGTACGGTGCAAATGGTGTTTTAGAGAAACGAAAAGCCAGAGTAGTGGCAAAGGGCTACTCTCAACAATATGGAAGAGATTTCCATGAGACTTATGCTCCTGTAGCACGTCTTGGATCTATACGCATGATGATTGCGTTTGCAGCGCGAAACGGGATGCATATAAGGCAGTACGATGTAGCGACAGCGTACCTAAACGGCGATTTAGAAGAAGAAGTATTCATGGAGCTGCCGGATTGGACATTGGAAGTCTTACAACACATTGCTGATGACAAAGGAAGTACAGATCATCTGGTCACGGACCAAGCAAAGTCAATGTTGAAACAGTTAGAATCTGGTGAAAAAGTTTGCCACATGAAAAAGGCTTTGTATGGTTTGAAGCAGGCCGGCCGTGCCTGGCATAGACGCCTAGACAAAGAATTACGCGAGTTAGGCGCGAAACCAACAAACGAAGACGCCTGCGTCTACATAAAACATCAGAGAGAATTGATGATCATCGTTATTTATGTCGACGACATTTTGGTGATAAGTCGAAATTCCGAGGATATAGAAAGTTTTGCGGAAAAATTATCAAACTTATTTGACTTAAAGGATCTCGGAAGCCTTAAACGGTGTTTGGGAATGGATTTCATCAGAGAAGACGGTGGAACTTTCATCAACCAAGATACGTACATCACGGAGATACTTCAACGATTTGGGATGCAGGATTGTAATCCTGTATGTACGCCTATGGATATCTCAAACAAGCTGATCAAAGGAGAAGCATGGTCAAACCTTGACGGCGAGAAACCCCCTTACCGGGAGTTGATTGGATCCTTACTGTACCTATCAGTAGCTACACGTCCGGATATAGCTCATGCAGCTAGCACATTGAGTCAGTACAACGATTGCTTCAACAAGAATCACTGGAACGCAGCAAAACGTGTATTGCGATATCTCAAAGGCACAGCAGGCCACGGGATTTTCTACAAGCATCAAGAGGGCTCAATTGAAGGTTATGTCGACGCTGACTGGGGAGGATCGGTAGACGATAGACGATCCTTCACGGGATACGCTTTTATGATGAGCGGTGGAGTCATATCCTGGGACTCCAGAAAGCAACGCACAGTCGCCCTTTCGACGACTGAGGCTGAGTATATGGCCTTGAGCGAGGCAGCAAAGGAAGCTGTGCATCTTAAACGGTTCCTGGCAGAAGTCGAGGCGGCAGAAACAGAACCCATCAAGTTGTGCAACGATAACTTCAGTGCGCATGAATTGGCATGTAATCCAGTTTTCCACGGGCGGACTAAACACATCGACATTCGTCATCACTTTGTACGCGAAATCATCGAGTCCGGCCAAATAATTCTGGAGCATGTAGCATCGAACGACATGCCTGCCGACGTTTTAACAAAGGCTTTGGCTGGGCCGAAGCATGAACGATGTGTTAACCTTTTGGGACTGATGCGGGCACCAGCGAGGGATTTCTGCGGTTGTCTCGAGGGGAAGTGTCAGATTTACCGAGTTCCAAATGCGATACAACCTTAGACACGCGTTGCCGAGCTATTTTTGTTCATACCACTAGAATACGCTCTCAGCAGTTCATCCATGCAAGATAAACACAACGCCACAAGATCGCGTCGCAAGCGGTTCAGTTATCTTTATGTACTTTACTTTTATTTTTAATACTTGTGTGAATAAAGTTCTTTTTCTATTCCAAACGCATAATCTTTGTCAACAGCTTCAAGTGCATATTTGAGTACAGGGATGGACTAGGGCGGCTACGAACGCGTAAAATTAGGCCGTTTTCAATTTTGACGCAATTTTAATTCTCTTAATTTTCCTAATTAGGTAGTGCCCTGGCCTTTAATTTGATATGCTTCAAGTGCATATTTGAGTACAGGGATGGACTAGGGCGGCTACGAACGCGTAAAATTAGGGCGTTTTCAATTTTGACGCAATTTTAATTCTCATAATTTTCCTAATTAGGTAGTTCGCTGGCCTTTAATTTGATATGCTTCAAGTGCATAATTGCGTACAGGGATGGACTAGGGCGGCTACGAACGCGTAAAATTAGGGCGTTTTCAATTTTGACGCAATTTTAATTCTCTTAATTTTCCTAATTAGGTAGTTCGGTGGCCTTTAATTTGATATGCTTCAAGTGCATAATTGCGTACAGGGATGAACTAGCGCGGCTACTAACGCGTAAAAATAGGCCGTTTTCAATTTTGACGCAATTTCAATTCTCATAATTTTCCTAATTAGGTAGTTCGCTGGCCTTTAATTTGATATGCTTCAAGTGCATAATTGCGTACAGGGATGGACTAGGGAGGCTACGAGCGCGTAAAATTAGGGCGCTTTCATTTTTGACGCAATTTTAATTCTCTTAATTTTCCTAATTAGGTAGTTCGCTGGCCTTTAATTTGATATGCTTCAAGTGCATAATTGCGTACAGGGATGGACTAGGGAGGCTACGAACGCGTAAAATTAGGGCGCTTTCAATTTTGACGCAATTTTAATTCTCTTAATTTTCCAAATTAGGTAGTTCGCTGGCCTTTAATTTGATATGCTTCAAGTGCATAATTGCGTACAGGGATGGACTAGGGCGGCTACGAACGCGTAAAATTAGGGCGTTTTCAATTTTGACGCAATTTTAATTCTCTTAATTTTCTTAATTAGGTAGTGCCCTGGCCTTTAATTTGATATTCTTCAAGTGCATAATTGCGTACAGTGATGGACTAGGGCGGCTACGAACGCGTAAAATTAGGGCGTTTTCAATTTTGACGCAATTTTAATTCTCTTAATTTTCCTAATTAGGTAGTTCGCTGGCCTTTAATTTGATATGCTTCAAGTGCATAATTGCGTACATGGATCGACTAGGGCGGCTACGAACGCGTAAAATTAGGCCGTTATCATTTTTGACGCAATTTAATTTCTCTTAATTTTCCTAATTAGGTAGTGCCCTGGCCTTTAATTTGATATTCTATTAGTGCATAATTGCGTACAGGGATGGACTAGGGCGGCTACGAACGCGTAAAATTAGGGCGTTTTCAATTTTGACGCAATTTTAATTCCCTTAATTTTCCTAATTAGGTAGTTCGCTGGCCTTTAATTTGATATGCTTCAAGTGCATAATTGCGTACAGGGATGGACTAGGGAGGCTACGAACGCGTAAAATTAGGGCGCTTTCAATTTTGACGCAATTTTAATTCTCTTAATTTTCCTAATTAGGTAGTTCGCTAGCCTTTAATTTGATATGCTTTAAGCGCATAATTGCGTACAGGGATGAACTAGCGCGGTTACGAACGCGTAAAATTGGCCGTTTTCAATTTTGACGCAATTTTAATTCTCATAATTTTCCTAATTAGGTAGTTCGCTGGCCTTTAATTTGATATGCTTCAAGTGCATAATTGCGTACAGGGATGGACTAGGGCGGCTACGAACGCGTAAAATTAGGGCGTTTTAAATTTTGACGCAATTTTAATTCTCTTAATTTTCCTAATTAGGTAGTTCGCTGGCCTTTAATTTGATATGCTTCAAGTGCATAATTGCGTACAGGGATGGACTAGGGCGGCTACGAACGCGTAAAATTAGGGCGTTTTCAATTTTGACGCAATTTTAATTCTCATAATTTTCCTAATTAGGTAGTTCGCTGGCCTTTAATTTGATATGCTTCAAGTGCATAATTGCGTACAGGGATGGACTAGGGCGGCTACGAACGCGTAAAATTAGGGCGTTTTCAATTTTGACGCAATTTTAATTCTCTTAATTTTCTTAATTAGGTAGTGCCCTGGCCTTTAATTTGATATTCTTCAAGTGCATAATTGCGTACAGGGATGGACTAGGGCGGCTACGAACGCGTAAAATTAGGGCGTTTTCTATTTTGACGCAATTTTAATTCTCTTAATTTTCCTAATTAGGTAGTTCGCTGGCCTTTTATTTGATATGCTTCAAGTGCATAATTGCGTACAGGGATGAACTAGCGTGGCTACTAACGCGTAAAAATAGGCCGTTTTCAATTTTGACGCAATTTTAATTCTCATAATTTTCCTAATTAGGTAGTTCGCTGGCCTTTAATTTGATATGCTTCAAGTGCATAATTGCGTACAGGGATGGACTAGGGAGGCTACGAACGCGTTAAATTAGGGCGCTTTCAATTTTGACGCAATTTTAATTCTCTTAATTTTCCTAATTAGGTAGTTCGCTGGCCTTTAATTTGATATGCTTCAAGTGCATAATTGAGTACAGGGATGAACTAGCGCGGCTACGAACGCATAAAAATAGGCCATTTTCAATTTTGACGCAATTTTAATTCTCTTAATTTTCCTAATTAGGTAGTTCGCTGGCCTTTAATTTGATATGCTTCAAGTGCATAATTGCGTACAGGGATGGACTAGGGCGGCTAAGAACGCGTAAAATTAGGGCATTTCAATTTTGACGCAATTTTAATTCTCTTAATTTTCTTAATTAGGTAGTGCCCTGGCCTTTAATTTAATATTCTTCAAGTGCATAATTGCGTACAGGGATGGACTAGGGCGGCTACGAACGCGTAAAATTAGGCCGTTATCATTTTTGACGCAATTTTAATTCTCTTAATTTTCCTAATTAGGTAGTGCCCTGGCCTTTAATTTGATATTCTACAAGTGCATAATTGCGTACACTGATGTACTAGGGCGGCTACGAACGCGTAAAACTAGGGCGTTTTCAATTTTGACTCAATTTTAATTCTCATAATTTTCCTAATTAGGTAGTTCGCTGGCCTTTAATTTGATATGCTTCAAGTGCATAATTGCGTACACTGATGTACTAGGGCGGCTACGAACGCGTAAAACTAGGGCGTTTTCAATTTTGACTCAATTTTAATTCTCATAATTTTCCTAATTAGGTAGTTCGCTGGCCTTTAATTTGATATGCTTCAAGTGCATAATTGCGTACACTGATGTACTAGGGCGGCTACGAACGCGTAAAACTAGGGCGTTTTCAATTTTGACTCAATTTTAATTCTCATAATTTTCCTAATTAGGTAGTTCGCTGGCCTTTAATTTGATATGCTTCAAGTGCATAATTGCGTACACTGATGTACTAGGGCGGCTACGAACGCGTAAAACTAGGGCGTTTTCAATTTTGACGCAATTTTAATTCTCTTAATTTTCCTAATTAGGTAGTTCGCTGGCCTTTAATTTGATATGCTTCAAGTGCATAATTGCGTACAGGGATGGACTAGGGCAGCTACGAACGCCTAAAATTAGGCCCTTATCAGTTTTGACGCAATTTTAATTCTCTTAATTTTCCGAATTAGGAAGTTCGCTGGCCTTTAATTTGATATTCTACAATTGCATAATTGCGTACAGGGATGATTTAGGGCGGATACAAACGAGTAAAATTAGGCCGTTTTCAATTTTGATGCAATTTTAATTCTCTTAGTTTTCCTAATAAGGTAGTTCGCTGGCCTTTAATTTGATATGCTTCAAGTGCATAATTGCGTACAGGGATGGACTAGGGCGGCTACGAACGCGTAAAATTAGGCCCTTATCAGTTTTGACGCAATTTTAATTCTCTTAATTTTCCGAATTAGGTAGTTCGCTGGCCTTTAATTTGATATTCTACAATTGCATAATTGCGTACAGGAATGATTAAGGGCGGATACGAACGAGTAAAATTAGGCCGTTTTCAATTTTGATGCAATTTTAATTCTCTTAATTTTCCTAATAAGGTAGTTCGCTGGCCTTTAGTTTGATATGCTTCAAGTGCATAATTGCGTACAGGGATGGACTAGGGCGGCTACGAACGCGTAAAATTAGGCCCTTGTCAGTTTTGACGCAATTTTAATTCTCTTAATTTTCCTAATTAGGTAGTTCGCTGGCCTTTAATTTGATATGCTTCAAGTGCATAATTGCGTACAGGGATGGACTAGGGCGGCTACGAACGCGTAAACTAGGCCCTTATCAGTTTTGACGCAATTTTAATTCTCTTAATTTTCCTAATTAGGTAGTTCGCTGGCCTTTAATTTGATATGCTTCAAGTGCATAATTGCGTACAGGGATGGACTAGGGCGGCTACGAACGCGTAACATTAGTCCGTTTTCAATTTTGACGCAATTTTAATTCTTTTAATTTTCCTAATTAGGTAGTGCCCTGGCCTTTATTTTAGTATGCTTCAAGTGCATATTTGAGTACAGGGATGGACTAGGGCGGCTACGAACGCGTAAAATTAGGGCGTTTTCAATTTTGACGCAATTTTAATTCTCTTAATTTTCCTAATTAGGAAGTTCGCTGGCCTTTAATTTGATATACTTCAAGTGCATAATTGCGTACAGGGATGGACTAGGGCGGCTACGAACGCGTAAAATTAGGGCGTTTTCAATTTTGACGCAATTTTAATTCTCTTAATTTTCCTAATTAGGTAGTTCGCTGGCCTTTAGTTTGATATGCTTCAAGTGCATAATTGCGTACAGGGATGGACTAGGGCGGCTACGAACGCGTACTATTAGGCCGTTTTCAATTTAGACGCAATTTTAAGTCTTTTAATTTTCCTAATTAGGTAGTGCCCTGGCCTTTATTTTAGTATGCTTCAAGTGCATATTTGAGTACAGGGATGGACTAGGGCGGCTACGAACGCGTAAAATTAGGCCGTTTTCAATTTTGACGCAATTTTAATTCTCTTAATTTTCCTAATTAGGAAGTTCGCTGGCCTTTAATTTGATATGCTTCAAGTGCATAATTGCGTACAGGGATGGACTAGGGCGGCTACGAACGCGTAAAAATAGGCCGTTTTCAATTTTGACGCAATTATAATTCTTATAATTTTCCTAATAAGGTAGTTCGCTGGCCTTTAATTTGATATGATTCAAGTGCAAAATTGCGTACGGGGATGGACTAGGGCGGCTACGAACACGTAAAATTAGGCCGTTTTCAATTTTGACGCAATTTTAATTCTCTTAATTTTCCTAATTTGGTAGTTCGCTGGCCTTTAATTTGATATGCTTCAAGTGCATAATTGCGTACAGGGATGGACTAGGGCGGCTACGAACGCGTAAAATTAGGCCGTTTTCAATTTTGACGCAATTTTAATTCTCTTAATTTTCCTAATTAGGTTGTTCGGTGGCCTTTAATTTGATATGCTTCAAGTGCATAATTGCGTACAGGGATGGACTAGGGCGGCTAGGAACGCGTAAAATTAGGCCGCTATCATTTTTGACGCAATTTTAATTCTCTTAATTTTCCTAATTAGGTAGTGCCCTGGCCTTTAATTTCATATTCTTCAAGTGCATAATTGCGTACAGGGATGGACTAGGGCGGCTACGAACGCGTAAAATTAGGCCGTTTTCAATTTTGACGCAATTTTAATTCTCTTAATTTTCCTAATTAGGTAGTTCGCTGGCCTTTAATTTGATATGCTTCAAGTGCATAATTGCGTGCAGGGATGGACTAGGGCGGCTACGAACGCGTAAAGTTAGGCCGTCATCATTTTTGACGCAATTTTAATTCTCTTAATTTTCCAACTTTAGTAGTGCCCTGGCCTTTAATTTGATATTCTACAAGTGCATAATTGCGTACAGGGATGGACTAAAGCGGCTACGAACGCGTAAAATTAGGCCGTTTTCAATTTTGACGCAATTTTAATTCTCTTAATTTTCCTAATTAGGTAGTTCGCTGGCCTTTAATTTGATATGCTTCAAGTGCATAATTGCGTAAAGGGATGGACTAGGGCGGCTACGAACGCGTAAAATTAGGGCGTTTTCAATTTTGACGCAATTTTAATTCTCTTAATTTTCCTAATTAGGTAGTTCGCTGGCCTTTAATTTGATATGCTTCAAGTGCATAATTGCGTACAGGGATGAACTAGCGCGACTACGAACGCGTAAAATTAGGCCGTTATCATTTTTGACGCAATTTTAATTCTCTTAATTTTCCTAATTAGGTAGTGCCCTGGCCTTTAATTTGATATTCTTCAAGTGCATAATTGCGTACAGGGATGGACTAGGGCGGCTTCGAACGCGTAAAATTAGGGCGTTTTCAATTTTGACGCAATTTTAATTCTCTTAATTTTCCTAATTTGGTAGTGTCCTGGCCTTTAATTTGATATTCTACAAGTGCATAATTGCGTACAGGGATGGACTAGGGCGGATACGAACGCGTAAAATTAGGGCGTTTTCAATTTTGACGCAATTTTAATTCTCTTAATTTTCCTAATTAGGTAGTTCGCAGGCCTTTAATTTGATATGCTTCAAGTGCATAATTGCGTACAGGGATGGACTAGGGTGGCTACGAACGCGTAAAATTAGGCCGTTATCATTTTTGACGCAATTTTAATTCTCTTAATTTTCCTAATTAGGTAGTGCCCTGGCCTTTAATTTGATATTCTTCAAGTGCATAATTGCGTACAGGGATGGACTAGGGCGGCTTCGAACGCGTAAAATTAGGGCGTTTTCAATTTTGACGCAATTTTAATTCTCTTAATTTTCCTAATTAGGTAGTTCGCTGGCCTTTAATTTGATATGCTTCAAGTGCATAATTGCGTACAGGGATGGACTAGGGAGGCTACGAACGCGTAAAATTAGGCCATTATCAATTTTGACGCAATTTTAATTCTTTTAATTTTCCTAATTAGGTAGTTCGCTGGCCTTTAATTTGATATGCTTCAAGTGCATAATTGCGTACAGGGATGGACTAGGGCGGCTACGAACGCGTAAAATTAGGCCGTTATCATTTTTGACGCAATTTTAATTCTCTTAATTTTCCTAATTAGGTAGTGCCCTGGCCTTTAATTTGATATTCTACAAGTGCATAATTGCGTACAGGGATGGACTAGGGCGGCTACGAACGCGTAAAATTAGGCCGTTATCATTTTTGACGCAATTTTAATTCTCTTAATTTTCCTAATTAGGTAGTGCCCTGGCCTTTAATTTGATATTCTACAAGTGCATAATTGCGTACAGGGATGGACTAGGGCGGCTACGAACGCGTAAAATTAGGGCGTTTTCAATTTTGACGCAATTTTAATTCTCTTAATTTTCCTAATTAGGTAGTTCGCTGGCCTTTAATTTAATATGCTTCAAGTGCATAATTGCGTACAGGGATGGACTAGGGCAGCTTCGAACGCGTAAAATTGGGCCGTTATCATTTTTGACGCAATTTTAATTCTCTTAATTTTCCTAATTAGGTAGTGCCCTGGCCTTTAATTTGATATGCTTCAAGTGCATATTTGAGTACAGGGATGGACTAGGGCGGCTACGAACGCGTAAAATTAGGGCGTTTTCAATTTTGACGCAATTTTAATTCTCTTAATTTTCCTAATTAGGTAGTTCGCTGGCCTTTAATTTGATATGCTTCAAGTGCATAATTGCGTACAGGGATGGACTAGGGAGGCTACGAACGCGTAAAATTAGGCCATTATCAATTTTGACGCAATTTTAATTCTTTTAATTTTCCTAATTAGGTAGTTCGCTGGCCTTTAATTTGATATGCTTCAAGTGCATAATTGCGTACAGGGATGGACTAGGGCGGCTACGAACGCGTAAAATTAGGCCGTTATCATTTTTGACGCAATTTTAATTCTCTTAATTTTCCTAATTAGGTAGTGCCCTGGCCTTTAATTTGATATTCTACAAGTGCATAATTGCGTACAGGGATGGACTAGGGCGGCTACGAACGCGTAAAATTAGGCCGTTATCATTTTTGACGCAATTTTAATTCTCTTAATTTTCCTAATTAGGTAGTGCCCTGGCCTTTAATTTGATATTCTACAAGTGCATAATTGCGTACAGGGATGGACTAGGGCGGCTACGAACGCGTAAAATTAGGGCGTTTTCAATTTTGACGCAATTTTAATTCTCTTAATTTTCTTAATTAGGTAGTGCCCTGGCCTTTAATTTGATATTCTTCAAGTGCATAATTGCGTACAGTGATGGACTAGGGCGGCTACGAACGCGTAAAATTAGGGCGTTTTCAATTTTGACGCAATTTTAATTCTCTTAATTTTCCTAATTAGGTAGTTCGCTGGCCTTTAATTTGATATGCTTCAAGTGCATAATTGCGTACATGGATCGACTAGGGCGGCTACGAACGCGTAAAATTAGGCCGTTATCATTTTTGACGCAATTTAATTTCTCTTAATTTTCCTAATTAGGTAGTGCCCTGGCCTTTAATTTGATATTCTATTAGTGCATAATTGCGTACAGGGATGGACTAGGGCGGCTACGAACGCGTAAAATTAGGGCGTTTTCAATTTTGACGCAATTTTAATTCCCTTAATTTTCCTAATTAGGTAGTTCGCTGGCCTTTAATTTGATATGCTTCAAGTGCATAATTGCGTACAGGGATGGACTAGGGAGGCTACGAACGCGTAAAATTAGGGCGCTTTCAATTTTGACGCAATTTTAATTCTCTTAATTTTCCTAATTAGGTAGTTCGCTAGCCTTTAATTTGATATGCTTTAAGCGCATAATTGCGTACAGGGATGAACTAGCGCGGTTACGAACGCGTAAAATTGGCCGTTTTCAATTTTGACGCAATTTTAATTCTCATAATTTTCCTAATTAGGTAGTTCGCTGGCCTTTAATTTGATATGCTTCAAGTGCATAATTGCGTACAGGGATGGACTAGGGCGGCTACGAACGCGTAAAATTAGGGCGTTTTAAATTTTGACGCAATTTTAATTCTCTTAATTTTCCTAATTAGGTAGTTCGCTGGCCTTTAATTTGATATGCTTCAAGTGCATAATTGCGTACAGGGATGGACTAGGGCGGCTACGAACGCGTAAAATTAGGGCGTTTTCAATTTTGACGCAATTTTAATTCTCATAATTTTCCTAATTAGGTAGTTCGCTGGCCTTTAATTTGATATGCTTCAAGTGCATAATTGCGTACAGGGATGGACTAGGGCGGCTACGAACGCGTAAAATTAGGGCGTTTTCAATTTTGACGCAATTTTAATTCTCTTAATTTTCTTAATTAGGTAGTGCCCTGGCCTTTAATTTGATATTCTTCAAGTGCATAATTGCGTACAGGGATGGACTAGGGCGGCTACGAACGCGTAAAATTAGGGCGTTTTCTATTTTGACGCAATTTTAATTCTCTTAATTTTCCTAATTAGGTAGTTCGCTGGCCTTTTATTTGATATGCTTCAAGTGCATAATTGCGTACAGGGATGAACTAGCGTGGCTACTAACGCGTAAAAATAGGCCGTTTTCAATTTTGACGCAATTTTAATTCTCATAATTTTCCTAATTAGGTAGTTCGCTGGCCTTTAATTTGATATGCTTCAAGTGCATAATTGCGTACAGGGATGGACTAGGGAGGCTACGAACGCGTTAAATTAGGGCGCTTTCAATTTTGACGCAATTTTAATTCTCTTAATTTTCCTAATTAGGTAGTTCGCTGGCCTTTAATTTGATATGCTTCAAGTGCATAATTGAGTACAGGGATGAACTAGCGCGGCTACGAACGCATAAAAATAGGCCATTTTCAATTTTGACGCAATTTTAATTCTCTTAATTTTCCTAATTAGGTAGTTCGCTGGCCTTTAATTTGATATGCTTCAAGTGCATAATTGCGTACAGGGATGGACTAGGGCGGCTAAGAACGCGTAAAATTAGGGCATTTCAATTTTGACGCAATTTTAATTCTCTTAATTTTCTTAATTAGGTAGTGCCCTGGCCTTTAATTTAATATTCTTCAAGTGCATAATTGCGTACAGGGATGGACTAGGGCGGCTACGAACGCGTAAAATTAGGCCGTTATCATTTTTGACGCAATTTTAATTCTCTTAATTTTCCTAATTAGGTAGTGCCCTGGCCTTTAATTTGATATTCTACAAGTGCATAATTGCGTACACTGATGTACTAGGGCGGCTACGAACGCGTAAAACTAGGGCGTTTTCAATTTTGACTCAATTTTAATTCTCATAATTTTCCTAATTAGGTAGTTCGCTGGCCTTTAATTTGATATGCTTCAAGTGCATAATTGCGTACACTGATGTACTAGGGCGGCTACGAACGCGTAAAACTAGGGCGTTTTCAATTTTGACTCAATTTTAATTCTCATAATTTTCCTAATTAGGTAGTTCGCTGGCCTTTAATTTGATATGCTTCAAGTGCATAATTGCGTACACTGATGTACTAGGGCGGCTACGAACGCGTAAAACTAGGGCGTTTTCAATTTTGACTCAATTTTAATTCTCATAATTTTCCTAATTAGGTAGTTCGCTGGCCTTTAATTTGATATGCTTCAAGTGCATAATTGCGTACACTGATGTACTAGGGCGGCTACGAACGCGTAAAACTAGGGCGTTTTCAATTTTGACGCAATTTTAATTCTCTTAATTTTCCTAATTAGGTAGTTCGCTGGCCTTTAATTTGATATGCTTCAAGTGCATAATTGCGTACAGGGATGGACTAGGGCAGCTACGAACGCCTAAAATTAGGCCCTTATCAGTTTTGACGCAATTTTAATTCTCTTAATTTTCCGAATTAGGAAGTTCGCTGGCCTTTAATTTGATATTCTACAATTGCATAATTGCGTACAGGGATGATTTAGGGCGGATACAAACGAGTAAAATTAGGCCGTTTTCAATTTTGATGCAATTTTAATTCTCTTAGTTTTCCTAATAAGGTAGTTCGCTGGCCTTTAATTTGATATGCTTCAAGTGCATAATTGCGTACAGGGATGGACTAGGGCGGCTACGAACGCGTAAAATTAGGCCCTTATCAGTTTTGACGCAATTTTAATTCTCTTAATTTTCCGAATTAGGTAGTTCGCTGGCCTTTAATTTGATATTCTACAATTGCATAATTGCGTACAGGAATGATTAAGGGCGGATACGAACGAGTAAAATTAGGCCGTTTTCAATTTTGATGCAATTTTAATTCTCTTAATTTTCCTAATAAGGTAGTTCGCTGGCCTTTAGTTTGATATGCTTCAAGTGCATAATTGCGTACAGGGATGGACTAGGGCGGCTACGAACGCGTAAAATTAGGCCCTTGTCAGTTTTGACGCAATTTTAATTCTCTTAATTTTCCTAATTAGGTAGTTCGCTGGCCTTTAATTTGATATGCTTCAAGTGCATAATTGCGTACAGGGATGGACTAGGGCGGCTACGAACGCGTAAACTAGGCCCTTATCAGTTTTGACGCAATTTTAATTCTCTTAATTTTCCTAATTAGGTAGTTCGCTGGCCTTTAATTTGATATGCTTCAAGTGCATAATTGCGTACAGGGATGGACTAGGGCGGCTACGAACGCGTAACATTAGTCCGTTTTCAATTTTGACGCAATTTTAATTCTTTTAATTTTCCTAATTAGGTAGTGCCCTGGCCTTTATTTTAGTATGCTTCAAGTGCATATTTGAGTACAGGGATGGACTAGGGCGGCTACGAACGCGTAAAATTAGGGCGTTTTCAATTTTGACGCAATTTTAATTCTCTTAATTTTCCTAATTAGGAAGTTCGCTGGCCTTTAATTTGATATACTTCAAGTGCATAATTGCGTACAGGGATGGACTAGGGCGGCTACGAACGCGTAAAATTAGGGCGTTTTCAATTTTGACGCAATTTTAATTCTCTTAATTTTCCTAATTAGGTAGTTCGCTGGCCTTTAGTTTGATATGCTTCAAGTGCATAATTGCGTACAGGGATGGACTAGGGCGGCTACGAACGCGTACTATTAGGCCGTTTTCAATTTAGACGCAATTTTAAGTCTTTTAATTTTCCTAATTAGGTAGTGCCCTGGCCTTTATTTTAGTATGCTTCAAGTGCATATTTGAGTACAGGGATGGACTAGGGCGGCTACGAACGCGTAAAATTAGGCCGTTTTCAATTTTGACGCAATTTTAATTCTCTTAATTTTCCTAATTAGGAAGTTCGCTGGCCTTTAATTTGATATGCTTCAAGTGCATAATTGCGTACAGGGATGGACTAGGGCGGCTACGAACGCGTAAAAATAGGCCGTTTTCAATTTTGACGCAATTATAATTCTTATAATTTTCCTAATAAGGTAGTTCGCTGGCCTTTAATTTGATATGATTCAAGTGCAAAATTGCGTACGGGGATGGACTAGGGCGGCTACGAACACGTAAAATTAGGCCGTTTTCAATTTTGACGCAATTTTAATTCTCTTAATTTTCCTAATTTGGTAGTTCGCTGGCCTTTAATTTGATATGCTTCAAGTGCATAATTGCGTACAGGGATGGACTAGGGCGGCTACGAACGCGTAAAATTAGGCCGTTTTCAATTTTGACGCAATTTTAATTCTCTTAATTTTCCTAATTAGGTTGTTCGGTGGCCTTTAATTTGATATGCTTCAAGTGCATAATTGCGTACAGGGATGGACTAGGGCGGCTAGGAACGCGTAAAATTAGGCCGCTATCATTTTTGACGCAATTTTAATTCTCTTAATTTTCCTAATTAGGTAGTGCCCTGGCCTTTAATTTCATATTCTTCAAGTGCATAATTGCGTACAGGGATGGACTAGGGCGGCTACGAACGCGTAAAATTAGGCCGTTTTCAATTTTGACGCAATTTTAATTCTCTTAATTTTCCTAATTAGGTAGTTCGCTGGCCTTTAATTTGATATGCTTCAAGTGCATAATTGCGTGCAGGGATGGACTAGGGCGGCTACGAACGCGTAAAGTTAGGCCGTCATCATTTTTGACGCAATTTTAATTCTCTTAATTTTCCAACTTTAGTAGTGCCCTGGCCTTTAATTTGATATTCTACAAGTGCATAATTGCGTACAGGGATGGACTAAAGCGGCTACGAACGCGTAAAATTAGGCCGTTTTCAATTTTGACGCAATTTTAATTCTCTTAATTTTCCTAATTAGGTAGTTCGCTGGCCTTTAATTTGATATGCTTCAAGTGCATAATTGCGTAAAGGGATGGACTAGGGCGGCTACGAACGCGTAAAATTAGGGCGTTTTCAATTTTGACGCAATTTTAATTCTCTTAATTTTCCTAATTAGGTAGTTCGCTGGCCTTTAATTTGATATGCTTCAAGTGCATAATTGCGTACAGGGATGAACTAGCGCGACTACGAACGCGTAAAATTAGGCCGTTATCATTTTTGACGCAATTTTAATTCTCTTAATTTTCCTAATTAGGTAGTGCCCTGGCCTTTAATTTGATATTCTTCAAGTGCATAATTGCGTACAGGGATGGACTAGGGCGGCTTCGAACGCGTAAAATTAGGGCGTTTTCAATTTTGACGCAATTTTAATTCTCTTAATTTTCCTAATTTGGTAGTGTCCTGGCCTTTAATTTGATATTCTACAAGTGCATAATTGCGTACAGGGATGGACTAGGGCGGATACGAACGCGTAAAATTAGGGCGTTTTCAATTTTGACGCAATTTTAATTCTCTTAATTTTCCTAATTAGGTAGTTCGCAGGCCTTTAATTTGATATGCTTCAAGTGCATAATTGCGTACAGGGATGGACTAGGGTGGCTACGAACGCGTAAAATTAGGCCGTTATCATTTTTGACGCAATTTTAATTCTCTTAATTTTCCTAATTAGGTAGTGCCCTGGCCTTTAATTTGATATTCTTCAAGTGCATAATTGCGTACAGGGATGGACTAGGGCGGCTTCGAACGCGTAAAATTAGGGCGTTTTCAATTTTGACGCAATTTTAATTCTCTTAATTTTCCTAATTAGGTAGTTCGCTGGCCTTTAATTTGATATGCTTCAAGTGCATAATTGCGTACAGGGATGGACTAGGGAGGCTACGAACGCGTAAAATTAGGCCATTATCAATTTTGACGCAATTTTAATTCTTTTAATTTTCCTAATTAGGTAGTTCGCTGGCCTTTAATTTGATATGCTTCAAGTGCATAATTGCGTACAGGGATGGACTAGGGCGGCTACGAACGCGTAAAATTAGGCCGTTATCATTTTTGACGCAATTTTAATTCTCTTAATTTTCCTAATTAGGTAGTGCCCTGGCCTTTAATTTGATATTCTACAAGTGCATAATTGCGTACAGGGATGGACTAGGGCGGCTACGAACGCGTAAAATTAGGCCGTTATCATTTTTGACGCAATTTTAATTCTCTTAATTTTCCTAATTAGGTAGTGCCCTGGCCTTTAATTTGATATTCTACAAGTGCATAATTGCGTACAGGGATGGACTAGGGCGGCTACGAACGCGTAAAATTAGGGCGTTTTCAATTTTGACGCAATTTTAATTCTCTTAATTTTCCTAATTAGGTAGTTCGCTGGCCTTTAATTTAATATGCTTCAAGTGCATAATTGCGTACAGGGATGGACTAGGGCAGCTTCGAACGCGTAAAATTGGGCCGTTATCATTTTTGACGCAATTTTAATTCTCTTAATTTTCCTAATTAGGTAGTGCCCTGGCCTTTAATTTGATATGCTTCAAGTGCATATTTGAGTACAGGGATGGACTAGGGCGGCTACGAACGCGTAAAATTAGGGCGTTTTCAATTTTGACGCAATTTTAATTCTCTTAATTTTCCTAATTAGGTAGTTCGCTGGCCTTTAATTTGATATGCTTCAAGTGCATAATTGCGTACAGGGATGGACTAGGGCGGCTACGAACGCGTAAAATTAGGCCGTTATCATTTTTGACGCAATTTTAATTCTCTTAATTTTCCTAATTAGGTAGTGCCCTGGCCTTTAATTTATATTCTACAAGTGCATAATTGCGTACAGGGATGGACTAGGGCGGCTACGAACGCGTAAAATTAGGGCGTTTTCAATTTTGACGCAATATTAATTCTCTTAATTTTCCTAATTAGGTAGTTCGCTGGCCTTTAATTCGATATGCTTCAAGTGCATAATTGCGTACAGGGATGGACTAGGGCGGCTACGAACGCGTAAAATTAGGCCATTATCAATTTTGACGCAATTTTAATTCTTTTAATTTTCCTAATTAGGTAGTTCGCTGGCCTTTAATTTGATATGCTTCAAGTGCATAATTGCGTACAGGGATGGACTAGGGCGGCTACGAACGCGTAAAATTAGGCCGTTATCATTTTTGACGCAATTTTAATTCTCTTAATTTTCCTAATTAGGTAGTGCCCTGGCCTTTAATTTGATATTCTACAAGTGCATAATTGCGTACAGGGATGGATTAGGGCGGCTACGAACGCGTAAAATTAGGCCGTTATCATTTTTGACGCAATTTTAATTCTCTTAATTTTCCTAATTAGGTAGTGCCCTGGCCTTTAATTTGATATTCTACAAGTGCATAATTGCGTACAGGGATGGACTAGGGCGGCTACGAACGCGTAAAATTAGGGCGTTTTCAATTTTGACGCAATTTTAATTCTCTTAATTTTCCCAATTAGGTAGTTCGCTGGCCTTTAATTTGATATGCTTCAAGTGCATAATTGCGTACAGGGATGGACTAGGGCGGCTACGAACGCGTAAAATTAGGCCGTTTTCAATTTTGACGCAATTTTAATTCTCTTAATTTTCCTAATTAGGTAGTTCGCTGGCCTTTAATTTGATATGCTTCAAGTGCATAATTGCGTACAGGGATGGACTAGGGCGGCTACGAACGCGTAAAATTAGGCCGTTATCATTTTTGACGCAATTTTAATTCTTTTAATTTTCCTAATTAGGTAGTTCGCTGGACTTTAATTTGATATGCTTCAAGTGCATAATTGCGTACAGGGATGGACTAGGGCGGCTACGAACGCGTAAAATTAGGCCGTTATCATTTTTGACGCAATTTTAATTCTCTTAATTTTCCTAATTAGGTAGTGCCCTGGCCTTTAATTTGATATTCTACAAGTGCATAATTGCGTACATTGATGGACTAGGGCGGCTACGAACGCGTAAAATTAGGCCGTTATCATTTTTGACGCAATTTTAATTCTCTTAATTTTCCTAATTAGGTAGTGCCCTGGCCTTTAATTTGATATTCTACAAGTGCATAATTGCGTACAGGGATGGACTAGGGCGGCTACGAACGCGTAAAATTAGGACGTTTTCAATTTTGACGCAATTTTAATTCTCTTAATTTTCCTAATTAGGTAGTTCGCTGGCCTTTAATTTGATATGCTTCAAGTGCATAATTGCGTACAGGGATGGACTAGGGCGGCTACGAACGCGTAAAATTAGGCCGTTATCATTTTTGACGCAATTTTAATTCTTTTAATTTTCCTAATTAGGTAGTTCGCTGGCCTTTAATTTGATATGCTTCAAGTGCATAATTGCGTACAGGGATGGACTAGGGCGGCTACGAACGCGTAAAATTAGGCCGTTTTCAATTTTGACGCAATTTTAATTCTCTTAATTTTCCTAATTAGGTAGTTCGCTGGCCTTTAATTTGATATGCTTCAAGTGCATAATTGCGTACAGGGATGGACTAGGGCGGCTACGAACGCGTAAAATTAGGCCATTATCAATTTTGACGCTATTTTAATTCTTTTAATTTTCCTAATTAGGTAGTTCGCTGGCCTTTAATTTGATATGCTTCAAGTGCATAATTGCGTACAGGGATGGACTAGGGCGACTACGAACGCGTAAAATTAGGCCGTTATCATTTTTGACGCAATTTTAATTCTCTTAATTTTCCTAATTAGGTAGTGCCCTGGCCTTTAATTTGATATTCTACAAGTGCATAATTGCGTACAGGGATGGACTAGGGCGGCTACGAACGCGTAAAATTAGGACGTTTTCAATTTTGACGCAATTTTAATTCTCTTAATTTTCCCAATTAGGTAGTTCGCTGGCCTTTAATTTGATATGCTTCAAGTGCATAATTGCGTACAGGGATGGACTAGGGCGGCTACGAACGCGTAAAATTAGGCCGTTATCATTTTTGACGCAATTTTAATTCTCCTAATTTTCCTAATTAGGTAGTGCCCTGGCCTTTAATTTGATATTCTACAAGTGCATAATTGCGTACAGGGATGGACTAGGGCGGCTACGAACGCGTAAAATTAGGGCGTTTTCAATTTTGACGCAATTTTAATTCTCTTAATTTTCCCAATTAGGTAGTTCGCTGGCCTTTAATTTGATATGCTTCAAGTGCATAATTGCGTACAGGGATGGACTAGGGCGGCTACGAACGCGTAAAATTAGGCCGTTTTCAATTTTGACGCAATTTAAATTCTCATAATTTTCCTAATTAGGTAGTTCGCTGGCCTTTAATTTGATATGCTTCAAGTGCATAATTGCGTACAGGGATGGACTAGGGCGGCTACGAACGCGTAAAATTAGGCCGTTATAATTTTTGACGCAATTTTAATTCTT
Source organism: Beris chalybata (assembly GCA_949128065.1). Lineage (NCBI taxonomy): Eukaryota > Metazoa > Arthropoda > Insecta > Diptera > Stratiomyidae > Beris > Beris chalybata. The sequence goes on from OX421898.1 coordinate 238,812, forward strand.
TTAATTTTCCTAATTAGGTAGTTCGCTGGCCTTTAATTTGATATGCTTCAAGTGCATAATTGCGTACAGGGATGGACTAGGGCGGCTACGAACGCGTAAAATTAGGCCGTTATCATTTTTGACGCAATTTTAATTCTCTTAATTTTCCTAATTAGGTAGTGCCCTGGCCTTTAATTTGATATTCTACAAGTGCATAATTGCGTACAGGGATGGACTAGGGCGGCTACGAACGCGTAAAATTAGGCCATTATCATTTTTGACGCAATTTTAATTCTCTTAATTTTCCTAATTAGGTAGTGCCCTGGCCTTTAATTTGATATTCTACAAGTGCATAATTGCGTACAGGGATGGACTAGGGCGGCTACGAACGCGTAAAATTAGGACGTTTTCAATTTTGACGCAATTTCAATTCTCTTAATTTTCCTAATTAGGTAGTTCGTTGGCCTTTAATTTGATATGCTTCAAGTGCATAATTGCGTACAGGGATGGACTAGGGCGGCTACGAACGCGTAAAATTAGGCCGTTTTCAATTTTGACGCAATTTTAATTCTCATAATTTTCCTAATTAGGTAGTTCGCTGGCCTTTAATTTGATATGCTTCAAGTGCATAATTGCGTACAGGGATGGACTAGGGCGGCTACGAACGCGTAAAATTAGGCCGTTATCATTTTTGACGCAATTTTAATTCTCTTAATTTTCCTAATTAGGTAGTGCCCTGGCCTTTAATTTGATATTCTACAAGTGCATAATTGCGTACAGGGATGGACTAGGGCGGCTACGAACGCGTAAAATTAGGACGTTTTCAATTTTGACGCAATTTTAATTCTCTTAATTTTCCCAATTAGGTAGTTCGCTGGCCTTTAATTTGATATGCTTCAAGTGCATAATTGCGTACAGGGATGGACTAGGGCGGCTACGAACGCGTAAAACTAGGCCGTTATCATTTTTGACGCAATTTTAATTCTCCTAATTTTCCTAATTAGGTAGTGCCCTGGCCTTTAATTTGATATTCTACAAGTGCATAATTGCGTACAGGGATGGACTAGGGCGGCTACGAACGCGTAAAATTAGGCCGTTTTCAATTTTGACGCAATTTTAATTCTCTTAATTTTCCCAATTAGGTAGTTCGCTGGCCTTTAATTTGATATGCTTCAAGTGCATAATTGCGTACAGGGATGGACTAGGGCGGCTACGAACGCGTAAAATTAGGCCGTTTTCAATTTTGACGCAATTTAAATTCTCATAATTTTCCTAATTAGGTAGTTCGCTGGCCTTTAATTTGATATGCTTCAAGTGCATAATTGCGTACAGGGATGGACTAGGGCGGCTACGAACGCGTAAAATTAGGCCGTTATAATTTTTGACGCAATTTTAATTCTCTTAATTTTCCTAATTAGGTAGTTCGCTGGCCTTTAATTTGATATGCTTCAAGTGCATAATTGCGTACAGGGATGGACTAGGGCGGCTACGAACGCGTAAAATTAGGCCGTTATCTTTTTTGACGCAATTTTAATTCTCTCAATTTTCCTAATTAGGTAGTGCCCTGGCCTTTAATTTGATATTCTACAAGTGCATAATTGCGTACAGGGATGGACTAGGGCGGCTACGAACGCGTAAAATTAGGCCATTATCATTTTTGACGCAATTTTAATTCTCTTAATTTTCCTAATTAGGTAGTGCCCTGGCCTTTAATTTGATATTCTACAAGTGCATAATTGCGTACAGGGATGGACTAGGGCGGCTACGAACGCGTAAAATTAGGACGTTTTCAATTTTGACGCAATTTCAATTCTCTTAATTTTCCTAATTAGGTAGTTCGTTGGCCTTTAATTTGATATGCTTCAAGTGCATAATTGCGTACAGGGATGGACTAGGGCGGCTACGAACGCGTAAAATTAGGCCGTTTTCAATTTTGACGCAATTTTAATTCTCTTAATTTTCCTAATTAGGTAGTTCGCTGGCCTTTAATTTGATATGCTTCAAGTGCATAATTGCGTACAGGGATGGACTAGGGCGGCTACGAACGCGTAAAATTAGGCCGTTATCATTTTTGAAGCAATTTTAGTTCTTTTAATTTTCCTAATTAGGTAGTTCGCTGGCCTTTAATTTGATATGCTTCAAGTGCATAATTGCGTACAGGGATGGACTAGGGCGGCTACGAACGCGTAAAATTAGGCCGTTATCATTTTTGACGCAATTTTAATTCTCTTAATTTTCCTAATTAGGTAGTGCCCTGGCCTTTTATTTGATATTCTACAAGTGCATAATTGCGTACAGGGATGGACTAGGGCGGCTACGAACGCGTAAAATTAGGACGTTTTCAATTTTGACGCAATTTTAATTCTCTTAATTTTCCTAATTAGGTAGTTCGCTGGCCTTTAATTTGATATGCTTCAAGTGCATAATTGCGTACAGGGATGGACTAGGGCGGCTACGAACGCGTAAAATTAGGCCGTTATCATTTTTGACGCAATTTTAATTCTTTTAATTTTCCTAATTAGGTAGTTCGCTGGCCTTTAATTTGATATGCTTCAAGTGCATAATTGCGTACAGGGATGGACTAGGGCGGCTACGAACGCGTAAAATTAGGCCGTTTTCAATTTTGACGCAATTTTAATTCTCTTAATTTTCCTAATTAGGTAGTTCGCTGGCCTTTAATTTGATATGCTTCAAGTGCATTATTGCGTACAGGGATGGACTAGGGCGGCTACGAACGCGTAAAATTAGGCCATTATCAATTTTGACGCAATTTTAATTCTTTTAATATTCCTACTTAGGTAGTTCGCTGGCCTTTAATTTGATATGCTTCAAGTGCATAATTGCGTACAGGGATGGACTAGGGCGGCTACGAACGCGTAAAATTAGGCCGTTATCATTTTTGACGCAATTTTAATTCCCTTAATTTTCCTAATTAGGTAGTGCCCTGGCCTTTAATTTGATATTCTACAAGTGCATAATTGCGTACAGGGATGGACTGGGGCGGCTACGAACGCGTAAAATTAGGACGTTTTCAATTTTGACGCAATTTTAATTCTCTTAATTTTCCTAATTAGGTAGTTCGCTGGCCTTTAATTTGATATGCTTCAAGTGCATAATTGCGTTCAGGGATGGACTAGGGCGGCTACGAACGCGTAAAATTAGGCCGTTTTCAATTTTGACAAAATTTTAATTCTCTTAATTTTCCTAATTTGGTAGTGCACTGGCATTTAATTTGATATGCTTCAAGTGCATATTTGAGTACAGGGATGGACTAGGGCGGCTACGATCGAGTAAAATTAAGCCGTTTTCAATTTAGACGCAATTTTAATTCTCATAATTTTCCTAATTAGGTAGTGCACTGGCCTTAAATTTGATATGCTTCAAGTGCATATTTGAGTACAGGGATGGACTAGGGCGGCTACGATCGAGTAAAATTAAGCCGTTTTCAATTTTGACGCAATTTTAATTCTCATAATTTTCCTAATTAGGTAGTGCACTGGCCTTAAATTTGATATGCTTCAAGTGCATATTTGAGTACAGGGATGGACTAGGGCGGCTACGATCGAGTAAAATTAAGCCGTTTTCAATTTTGACGCAATTTTAATTCTCATAATTTTCCTAATTAGGTAGTGCACTGGCCTTTAATTTGATATGCTTCAAGTGCATAATTGCGTACAGGGATGGACTAGGGCGGCTACGAACGCGTAAAATTAGGCCGTTATCATTTTTGACGCAATTTTAATTCTTTTAATTTTCCTAATTAGGTAGTTCGCTGGCCTTTAATTTGATATGCTTCAAGTGCATAATTGCGTACAGGGATGGACTAGGGCGGCTACGAACGCGTAAAATTAGGCCGTTATCATTTTTGACGCAATTTTAATTCTCTTAATTTTCCTAATTAGGTAGTGCCCTGGCCTTTTATTTGATATTCTACAAGTGCATAATTGCGTACAGGGATGGACTAGGGCGGCTACGAACGCGTAAAATTAGGACGTTTTCAATTTTGACGCAATTTTAATTCTCTTAATTTTCCTAATTAGGTAGTTCGCTGGCCTTTAATTTGATATGCTTCAAGTGCATTATTGCGTACAGGGATGGACTAGGGCGGCTACGAACGCGTAAAATTAGGCCATTATCAATTTTGACGCAATTTTAATTCTTTTAATTTTCCTAATTAGGTAGTTCGCTGGCCTTTAATTTGATATGCTTCAAGTGCATAATTGCGTACAGGGATGGACTAGGGCGGCTACGAACGCGTAAAATTAGGCCGTTATCATTTTTGACGCAATTTTAATTCTCATAATTTTCCTAATTAGGTAGTGCACTGGCCTTTAATTTGATATGCTTCAAGTGCATAATTGCGTACAGGGATGGACTAGGGCGGCTACGAACGCGTAAAATTAGGCCGTTATCATTTTTGACGCAATTTTAATTCTTTTAATTTTCCTAATTAGGTAGTTCGCTGGCCTTTAATTTGATATGCTTCAAGTGCATAATTGCGTACAGGGATGGACTAGGGCGGCTACGAACGCGTAAAATTAGGCCGTTATCATTTTTGACGCAATTTTAATTCTCTTAATTTTCCTAATTAGGTAGTGCCCTGGCCTTTTATTTGATATTCTACAAGTGCATAAATGCGTACAGGGATGGACTAGGGCGGCTACGAACGCGTAAAATTAGGACGTTTTCAATTTTGACGCAATTTTAATTCTCTTAATTTTCCTAATTAGGTAGTTCGCTGGCCTTTAATTTGATATGCTTCAAGTGCATTATTGCGTACAGGGATGGACTAGGGCGGCTACGAACGCGTAAAATTAGGCCATTATCAATTTTGACGCAATTTTAATTCTTTTAATTTTCCTAATTAGGTAGTTCGCTGGCCTTTAATTTGATATGCTTCAAGTGCATAATTGCGTACAGGGATGGACTAGGGCGGCTACGAACGCGTAAAATTAGGCCGTTATCATTTTTGACGCAATTTTAATTCTCTTAATTTTCCTAATTAGGTAGTGCCCTGGCCTTTAATTTGATATTCTTCAAGTGCATAATTGCGTACAGGGATGGACTAGGGCGGCTACGAACGCGTAAAATTAGGCCGTTATCATTTTTGACGCAATTTTAATTCTCTTAATTTTCCTAATTAGGTAGTGCCCTGGCCTTTAATTTGATATTCTACAAGTGCATAATTGCGTACAGGGATGGACTAGGGCGGCTACGAACGCGTAAAATTAGGGCGTTTTCAATTTTGACGCAATTTTAATTCTCTTAATTTTCCTAATTAGGTAGTTCGCTGGCCTTTAATTTGATATGCTTCAAGTGCATAATTGCGTACAGGGATGGACTAGGGCGGCTTCGAACGCGTAAAATTGGGCCGTTATCATTTTTGACGCAATTTTAATTCTCTTAATTTTCCTAATTAGGTAGTGCCCTGGCCTTTAATTTGATATTCTACAAGTGCATAATTGCGTACAGGGATGGACTAGGGCGGCTACGAACGCGTAAAATTAGGTCGTTTTCAATTTTGACGCAATTTTAATTCTCTTAATTTTCCTAATTAGGTAGTTCGCTGGCCTTTAATTTGATATGCTTCAAGTGCATAATTGCGTACAGGGATGGACTAGGGCGGCTACGAACGCGTAAAATTAGGCCGTTATCATTTTTGACGCAATTTTAATTCTCTTAATTTTCCTAATTAGGTAGTGCCCTGGCCTTTAATTTGATATTCTACAAGAGCATAATTGCGTACAGGGATGGACTAGGGCGGCTACGAACGCGTAAAATTAGGGCGTTTTCAATTTTGACGCAATTTTAATTCTCTTAATTTTCCTAATTAGGTAGTTCGCTGGCCTTTAATTTGATATGCTTCAAGTGCATAATTGCGTACAGGGATGGACTAGGGCGGCTACGAACGCGTAAAATTAGGCCGTTATCATTTTTGACGCAATTTTAATTCTCTTAATTTTATTAATTAGGTAGTGCCCTGGCCTTTAATTTATATTCTACAAGTGCATAATTGCGTACAGGGATGGACTAGGGCGGCTACGAACGCGTAAAATTAGGGCGTTTTCAATTTTGACGCAATATTAATTCTCTTAATTTTCCTAATTAGGTAGTTCGCTGGCCTTTAATTTGATATGCTTCAAGTGCATAATTGCGTACAGGGATGGACTAGGGCGGCTACGAACGCGTAAAATTAGGCCATTATCAATTTTGACGCAATTTTAATTCTTTTAATTTTCCTAATTAGGTAGTTCGCTGGCCTTTAATTTGATATGCTTCAAGTGCAGAATTGCGTACAGGGATGGACTAGGGCGGCTACGAACGCGTAAAATTAGGCCGTTATCATTTTTGACGCAATTTTAATTCTCTTAATTTTCCTAATTAGGTAGTGCCCTGGCCTTTAATTTGATATTCTACAAGTGCATAATTGCGTACAGGGATGGATTAGGGCGGCTACGAACGCGTAAAATTAGGCCGTTATCATTTTTGACGCAATTTTAATTCTCTTAATTTTCCTAATTAGGTAGTGCCCTGGCCTTTAATTTGATATTCTACAAGTGCATAATTGCGTACAGGGATGGACTAGGGCGGCTACGAACGCGTAAAATTAGGGCGTTTTCAATTTTGACGCAATTTTAATTCTCTTAATTTTCCCAATTAGGTAGTTCGCTGGCCTTTAATTTGATATGCTTCAAGTGCATAATTGCGTACAGGGATGGACTAGGGCGGCTACGAACGCGTAAAATTAGGCCGTTATCATTTTTGACGCAATTTTAATTCTTTTAATTTTCCTAATTAGGTAGTTCGCTGGCCTTTAATTTGATATGCTTCAAGTGCATAATTGCGTACAGGGATGGACTAGGGCGGCTACGAACGCGTAAAATTAGGCCGTTTTCAATTTTGACGCAATTTTAATTCTCTTAATTTTCCTAATTAGGTAGTTCGCTGGCCTTTAATTTGATATGCTTCAAGTGCATAATTGCGTACAGGGATGGACTAGGGCGGCTACGAACGCGTAAAATTAGGCCATTATCAATTTTGACGCTATTTTAATTCTTTTAATTTTCCTAATTAGGTAGTTCGCTGGCCTTTAATTTGATATGCTTCAAGTGCATAATTGCGTACAGGGATGGACTAGGGCGGCTACGAACGCGTAAAATTAGGCCGTTATCATTTTTGACGCAATTTTAATTCTCTTAATTTTCCTAATTAGGTAGTGCCCTGGCCTTTAATTTGATATTCTACAAGTGCATAATTGCGTACAGGGATGGACTAGGGCGGCTACGAACGCGTAAAATTAGGACGTTTTCAATTTTGACGCAATTTTAATTCTCTTAATTTTCCCAATTAGGTAGTTCGCTGGCCTTTAATTTGATATGCTTCAAGTGCATAATTGCGTACAGGGATGTACTAGGGCGGCTACGAACGCGTAAAATTAGGCCGTTATCATTTTTGACGCAATTTTAATTCTCTTAATTTTCCTAATTAGGTAGTGCCCTGGCCTTTAATTTGATATTCTACAAGTGCATAATTGCGTACAGGGATGGACTAGGGCGGCTACGAACGCGTAAAATTAGGGCGTTTTCAATTTTGACGCAATTTTAATTCTCTTAATTTTCCCAATTAGGTAGTTCGCTGGCCTTTAATTTGATATGCTTCAAGTGCATAATTGCGTACAGGGATGGACTAGGGCGGCTACGAACGCGTAAAATTAGGCCGTTTTCAATTTTGACGCAATTTTAATTCTCTTAATTTTCCTAATTAGGTAGTTCGCTGGCCTTTAATTTGATATGCTTCAAGTGCATAATAGCGTACAGGGATGGACTAGGGCGGCTACGAACGCGTAAAATTAGGCCGTTATAATTTTTGACGCAATTTTAATTCTTTTAATTTTCCTAATTAGGTAGTTCGCTGGCCTTTAATTTGATATGCTTCAAGTGCATAATTGCGTACAGGGATGGACTAGGGCGGCTACGAACGCGTAAAATTAGGCCGTTATCATTTTTGACGCAATTTTAATTCTCTTAATTTGTCTAATTAGGTAGTGCCCTGGCCTTTAATTTGATATTCTACAAGTGCATAATTGCGTACAGGGATGGACTAGGGCGGCTACGAACGCGTAAAATTAGGCCATTATCATTTTTGACGCAATTTTAATTCTCTTAATTTTCCTAATTAGGTAGTGCCCTGGCCTTTAATTTGATATTCTACAAGTGCATAATTGCGTACAGGGATGGACTAGGGCGGCTACGAACGCGTAAAATTAGGACGTTTTCAATTTTGACGCAATTTTAATTCTCTTAATTTTCCTAATTAGGTAGTTCGCTGGCCTTTAATTTGATATGCTTCAAGTGCATAATTGCGTACAGGGATGGACTAGGGCGGCTACGAACGCGTAAAATTAGGCCGTTTTCAATTTTGACGCAATTTTAATTCTCTTAATTTTCCTAATTAGGTAGTTCGCTGGCCTTTAATTTTATATGCTTCAAGTGCATAATTGCGTACAGGGATGGACTAGGGCGGCTACGAACGCGTAAAATTAGGCCGTTATCATTTTTGACGCAATTTCAGTTCTTTTAATTTTCCTAATTAGGTAGTTCGCTGGCCTTTAATTTGATATGCTTCAAGTGCATAATTGCGTACAGGGATGGACTAGGGCGGCTACGAACGCGTAAAATTAGGCCGTTATCATTTTTGACGCAATTTTAATTCTCTTAATTTTCCTAATTAGGTAGTGCCCTGGCCTTTAATTTGATATTCTACAAGTGCATAATTGCGTACAGGGATGGACTAGGGCGGCTACGAACGCGTAAAGTTAGGACGTTTTCAATTTTGACGCAATTTTAATTCTCTTAATTTTCCTAATTAGGTAGTTCGCTGGCCTTTAATTTGATATGCTTCAAGTGCATAATTGCGTACAGGGATGGACTAGGGCGGCTACGAACGCGTAAAATTAGGCCGTTATCATTTTTGACGCAATTTTAATTCTCTTAATTTTCCTAATTAGGTAGTTCGCTGGCCTTTAATTTGATATGCTTCAAGTGCATAATTGCGTACAGGGATGGACTAGGGCGGCTACGAACGCGTAAAATTAGGCCGTTTTCAATTTTGACGCAATTTTAATTCTCTTAATTTTCCTAATTAGGTAGTTCGCTGGCCTTTAATTTGATATGCTTCAAGTGCATTATTGCGTACAGGGATGGACTAGGGCGGCTACGAACGCGTAAAATTAGGCCATTATCAATTTTGACGCAATTTTAATTCTTTTAATTTTCCTAATTAGGTAGTTCGCTGGCCTTTAATTTGATATGCTTCAAGTGCATAATTGCGTACAGGGATGGACTAGGGCGGCTACGAACGCGTAAAATTAGGCCGTTATCATTTTTGACGCAATTTTAATTCTCTTAATTTTCCTAATTAGGTAGTGCCCTGGCCTTTAATTTGATATGCTTAAAGTGCATATTTGAGTACAGGGATGGACTAGGGCGGCTACGAACGCGTAAAATTAGGACGTTTTCAATTTTGACGCAATTTTAATTCTCTTAATTTTCCTAATTAGGTAGTTCGCTGGCCTTTAATTTGATATGCTTCAAGTGCATAATTGCGTACAGGGATGGACTAGGGCGGCTACGAACGCGTAAAATTAGGCTGTTTTCAATTTTGACGCAATTTTAATTCTCTTAATTTTCCTAATTAGGTAGTTCGCTGGCCTTTAATTTGATATGCTTCAAGTGCATAATTGCGTTCAGGGATGGACTAGGGCGGCTACGAACGCGTAAAATTAGGCCGTTTTCAATTTTGACGCAATTTTAATTCTCTTAATTTTCCTAATTTGGTAGTGCACTGGCCTTTAATTTGATATGCTTCAAGTGCATATTTGAGTACAGGGATGGACTAGGGCGGCTACGATCGAGTAAAATTAAGCCGTTTTCAATTTAGACGCAATTTTAATTCTCATAACTTTCCTAATTAGGTAGTGCACTGGCCTTAAATTTGATATGCTTCAAGTGCATATTTGAGTACAGGGATGGACTAGGGCGGCTACGATCGAGTAAAATTAAGCCGTTTTCAATTTTGACGCAATTTTAATTCTCATAATTTTCCTAATTAGGTAGTGCACTGGCCTTAAATTTGACATGCTTCAAGTGCATATTTGAGTACAGGGATGGACTAGGGCGGCTACGAACGCGTAAAATTAGGCCATTATCAATTTTGACGCAATTTCAATTCTTTTAATTTTCCTAGTTAGGTAGTTCGCTGGCCTTTAATTTGATATGCTTCAAGTGCTTAATTGCGTACAGGGATGGACTAGGGCGGCTACGAACGCGTAAAATTAGGCCGTTATCATTTTTGACGCAATTTTAATTCTCTTAATTTTCCTAATTAGGTAGTGCCCTGGCCTTTAATTTGATATTCTACAAGTGCATAATTGCGTACAGGGATGGACTAGGGCGGCTACGAACGCGTAAAATTAGGCCGTTATCATTTTTGACGCAATTTTAATTCTCTTAATTTTCCTAATTAGGTAGTGCCCTGGCCTTTAATTTGATATTCTACAAGTGCATAATTGCGTACAGGGATGGACTAGGGCGGCTACGAACGCGTAAAATTAGGGCGTTTTCAATTTTGACGCAATTTTAATTCTCTTAATTTTCCTAATTAGGTAGTTCGCTGGCCTTTAATTTGATATGCTTCAAGTGCATAATTGCGTACAGGGATGGACTAGGGCGGCTACGAACGCGTAAAATAAGGGCGTTTTCAATTTTGACGCAATTTTAATTCTCTTAATTTTCCTAATTAGGTAGTGCCCTGGCCTTTAATTTGATATTCTACAAGTGCATAATTGCGTACAGGGATGGACTAGGGCGGCTACGAACGCGTAAAATTAGGGCGTTTTCAATTTTGACGCAATTTTAATTCTCTTAATTTTCCTAATTAGGTAGTTCGCTGGCCTTTAATTTGATATGCTTCAAGTGCATAATTGCGTACAGGGATGGACTAGGGCGGCTACGAACGCGTAAAATTAGGCCGTTTTCAATTTTGACGCAATTTTAATTCTCTTAATTTTCCTAATTTGGTAGTGCACTGGCCTTTAATTTGATATGCTTCAAGTGCATATTTGAGTACAGGGATGGACTAGGGCGGCTACGATCGAGTAAAATTAAGCCGTTTTCAATTTAGACGCAATTTTAATTCTCATAATTTTCCTAATTAGGTAGTGCACTGGCCTTAAATTTGATATGCTTCAAGTGCATATTTGAGTACAGGGATGGACTAGGGCGGCTACGATCGAGTAAAATTAAGCCGTTTTCAATTTTGACGCAATTTTAATTCTTTTAATTTTCCTAATTAGGTAGTGCCCTGGCCTTTAATTTGATATGCTTCAAGTGCATAATTGCGTACAGGGATGGACTAGGGCGGCTACGAACGCGTAAAATTAGGGCGTTTTCAATTTTGACGCAATTTTAATTCTCTTAATTTTCCTAATTAGGTAGTGCCCTGGCCTTTAATTTGATATTCTTCAAGTGCATAATTGCGTACAGGGATGGACTAGGGCGGCTACGAACGCGTAAAATTAGGGCGTTTTCAATTTTGACGCAATTTTAATTCTCTTAATTTTCCTAATAAGGTAGTTCGCTGGCCTTTAATTTGATATGCTTCAAGTGCATAACGGCGTACAGGGATGGACTAGGGCGGCTACGAACGCGTAAAATTAGGGCATTTTCAATTTTGACGCAATTTTAATTCTCTTAATTTTCCTAATTAGGTAGTTCGCTGGCCTTTAATTTGATATGCTTCAAGTGCATAATTGCGTACAGGGATGAACTAGCGCGGCTACGAACGCGTAAAAATAGGCCGTTTTCAATTTTGACGCAATTTTAATTCTCATAATTTTCCTAATTAGGTAGTTCGCTGGCCTTTAATTTGATATGCTTCAAGTGCATAATTGCGTACAGGGATGGACTAGGGCGGCTACGAACGCGTAAAATTAGGCCGTTATAATTTTTGACGCAATTTTAATTCTTTTAATTTTCCTAATTAGGTTGTTCGCTGGCCTTTAATTTGATATGCTTCAAGTGCATAATTGCGTACAGGGATGGACTAGGGCGGCTACGAACGCGTAAAATTAGGCCGTTATCATTTTTGACGCAATTTTAATTCTCTTAATTTTCCTAATTAGGTAGTGCCCTGGCCTTTAATTTGATATTCTACAAGTGCATAATTGCGTACAGGGATGGACTAGGGCGGCTACGAACGCGTAAAATTAGGCCATTATCATTTTTGACGCAATTTTAATTCTCTTAATTTTCCTAATTAGGTAGTGCCCTGGCCTTTAATTTGATATTCTACAAGTGCATAATTGCGTACAGGGATGGACTAGGGCGGCTACGAACGCGTAAAATTAGGACGTTTTCAATTTTGACGCAATTTTAATTCTCTTAATTTTCCTAATTAGGTAGTTCGCTGGCCTTTAATTTGATATGCTTCAAGTGCATAATTGCGTACAGGGATGGACTAGGGCGGCTACGAACGCGTAAAATTAGGCCGTTTTCAATTTTGACGCAATTTTAATTCTCTTAATTTTCCTAATTAGGTAGTTCGCTGGCCTTTAATTTGATATGCTTCAAGTGTATAATTGCGTACAGGGATGGACTAGGGCGGCTACGAACGCGTAAAATTAGGCCGTTATCATTTTTGACGCAATTTTAATTCTTTTAATTTTCCTAATTAGGTAGTTCGCTGGCCTTTAATTTGATATGCTTCAAGTGCATAATTGCGTACAGGGATGGACTAGGGCGGCTACGAACGCGTAAAATTAGGCCGTTATCATTTTTGACGCAATTTTAATTCTTTTAATTTTCCTAATTAGGTAGTTCGCTGGCCTTTAATTTGATATGCTTCAAGTGCATAATTGCGTACAGGGATGGACTAGGGCGGCTACGAACGCGTAAAATTAGGCCGTTTTCAATTTTGACGCAATTTTAATTCTCTTAATTTTCCTAATTAGGTAGTTCGCTGGCCTTTAATTTGATATGCTTCAAGTGCATAATTGCGTACAGGGATGGACTAGGGCGGCTACGAACGCGTAAAATTAGGCCATTATCAATTTTGACGCAATTTTAATTTTTTTAATTTTCCTAATTAGGTAGTTCACTGGCCTTTAATTTGATATGCTTCAAGTGCATAATTGCGTACAGGGATGGACTAGGGCGGCTACGAACGCGTAAAATTAGGCCGTTATCATTTTTGACGCAATTTTAATTCTCTTAATTTTCCTAATTAGGTAGTGCCCTGGCCTTTAATTTGATATTCTACAAGTGCATAATTGCGTACAGGGATGGACTAGGGCGGCTACGAACGCGTAAAATTAGGACGTTTTCAATTTTGACGCAATTTTAATTCTCTTAATTTTCCCAATTAGGTAGTTCGCTGGCCTTTAATTTGATATGCTTCAAGTGCATAATTGCGTACAGGGATGGACTAGGGCGGCTACGAACGCGTAAAATTAGGCCGTTATCATTTTTGACGCAATTTTAATTCTCTTAATTTTCCTAATTAGGTAGTGCTCTGGCCTTTAATTTGATATTCTACAAGTGCATAATTGCGTACAGGGATGGACTAGGGCGGCTACGAACGCGTAAAATTAGGGCGTTTTCAATTTTGACGCAATTTTAATTCTCTTAATTTTCCCAATTAGGTAGTTCGCTGGCCTTTAATTTGATATGCTTCAAGTGCATAATTGCGTACAGGGATGGACTAGGGCGGCTACGAACGCGTAAATTTAGGCCGTTTTCAATTTTGACGCAATTTTAATTCTCTTAATTTTCCTAATTAGGTAGTTCGCTGGCCTTTAATTTGATATGCTTCAAGTGCATAATTGCAAACAGGGATGGACTAGGGCGGCTACGAACGCGTAAAATTAGGCCGTTATCATTTTTGACGCAATTTTAATTCTTTTAATTTTCCTAATTAGGTAGTTCGCTGGCCTTTAATTTGATATGCTTCAAGTGCATAATTGCGTACAGGGATGGACTAGGGCGGCTACGAACGCGTAAAATTAGGCCGTTATCATTTTTGACGCAATTTTAATTCTCTTAATTTTCCTAATTAGGTAGTGCCCTGGCCTTTAATTTGATATTCTACAAGTGCATAATTGCGTACAGGGATGGACTAGGGCGGCTACGAACGCGTAAAATTAGGACTTTTTCAATTTTGACGCAATTTTAATTCTCTTAATTTTCCTAATTAGGTAGTTCGCTGGCCTTTAATTTGATATGCTTCAAGTGCATAATTGCGTACAGGGATGGACTAGGGCGGCTACGAACGCGTAAAATTAGGCCGTTATCATTTTTGACGCAATTTTAATTCTTTTAATTTTCCTAATTAGGTAGTTCGCTGGCCTTTAATTTGATATGCTTCAAGTGCATAATTGCGTACAGGGATGGACTAGGGCAGCTACGAACGCGTAAAATTAGGCCATGATCAATTTTGACGCAATTTTAATTCTTTTAATTTTCCTAATTAGGTAGTTCGCTGGCCTTTAATTTGATATGCTTCAAGTGCATAATTGCGTACAGGGATGGACTAGGGCGGCTACGAACGCGTAAAATTAGGCCGTTTTCAATTTTGACGCAATTTTAATTCTCTTAATTTTCCTAATTTGGTAGTGCACTGGCCTTTAATTTGATATGCTTCAAGTGCATATTTGAGTACAGGGATGGACTAGGGCGGCTACGATCGAGTAAAATTAAGCCGTTTTCAATTTAGACGCAATTTTAATTCTCATAATTTTCCTAATTAGGTAGTGCACTGGCCTTAAATTTGATATGCTTCAAGTGCATATTTGAGTACAGGGATGGACTAGGGCGGCTACGATCGAGTAAAATTAAGCCGTTTTCAATTTTGACGCAATTTTAATTCTCATAATTTTCCTAATTAGGTAGTGCACTGGCCTTAAATTTGATATGCTTCAAGTGCATATTTGAGTACAGGGATGGACTAGGGCGGCTACGAACGCGTAAAATTAGGCCATTATCAATTTTGACGCAATTTCAATTCTTTTAATTTTCCTAATTAGGTAGTTCGCTGGCCTTTAATTTGATATGCTTCAAGTGCTTAATTGCGTACAGGGATGGACTAGGGCGGCTACGAACGCGTAAAATTAGGCCGTTATCATTTTTGACGCAATTTTAATTCTCTTAATTTTCCTAATTAGGTAGTGTTCTGGCCTTTAATTTGATATTCTACAAGTGCATAATTGCGTACAGGGATGGACTAGGGCGGCTACGAACGCGTAAAATTAGGCCGTTATCATTTTTGACGCAATTTTAATTCTCTTAATTTTCCTAATTTGGTAGTGCACTGGCCTTTAATTTGATATGCTTCAAGTGCATATTTGAGTACAGGGATGGACTAGGGCGGCTACGATCGAGTAAAATTAAGCCGTTTTCAATTTAGACGCAATTTTAATTCTCATAATTTTCCTAATTAGGTAGTGCACTGGCCTTAAATTTGATATGCTTCAAGTGCATATTTGAGTACAGGGATGGACTAGGGCGGCTACGATCGAGTAAAATTAAGCCGTTTTCAATTTTGACGCAATTTTAATTCTCATAATTTTCCTAATTAGGTAGTGCACTGGCCTTAAATTTGATATGCTTCAAGTGCATATTTGAGTACAGGGATGGACTAGGGCGGCTACGAACGCGTAAAATTAGGCCATTATCAATTTTGACGCAATTTCAATTCTTTTAATTTTCCTAATTAGGTAGTTCGCTGGCCTTTAATTTGATATTCTACAAGTGCATAATTGCGTACAGGGATGGACTAGGGCGGCTACGAACGCGTAAAATTAGGCCGTTATCATTTTTGACGCAATTTTAATTCTATTAATTTTCCTAATTAGGTAGTGCCCTGGCCTTTAATTTGATATTCTACAAGTGCATAATTGCGTACAGGGATGGACTAGGGCGGCTACGAACGCGTAAAATTAGGCCGTTATCATTTTTGACGCAATTTTAATTCTCTTAATTTTCCTAATTAGGTAGTTCGCTGGCCTTTAATTTGATATGCTTCAAGTGCATAATTGCGTACAGGGATGGACTAGGGCGGCTACGAACGCGTAAAATTAGGCCGTTATCATTTTTGACGCAATTTTAATTCTCTTAATTTTCCTAATTAGGTAGTGCCCTGGCCTTTAATTTGATATTCTACAAGTGCATAATTGCGTACAGGGATGGACTAGGGCGGCTACGAACGCGTAAAATTAGGGCGTTTTCAATTTTGACGCAATTTTAATTCTCTTAATTTTCCTAATTAGGTAGTTCGCTGGCCTTTAATTTGATATGCTTCAAGTGCATAATTGCGTACAGGGATGGACTAGGGCGGCTACGAACGCGTAAAATTAGGCCGTTTTCAATTTTGACGCAATTTTAATTCTCTTAATTTTCCTAATTTGGTAGTGCACTGGCCTTTAATTTGATATGCTTCAAGTGCATATTTGAGTACAGGGATGGACTAGGGCGGCTACGATCGAGTAAAATTAAGCCGTTTTCAATTTAGACGCAATTTTAATTCTCATAATTTTCCTAATTAGGTAGTGCACTGGCCTTAAATTTGATATGCTTCAAGTGCATATTTGAGTACAGGGATGGACTAGCGCGGCTACGATCGAGTAAAATTAAGCCGTTTTCAATTTTGACGCAATTTTAATTCTCATAATTTTCCTAATTAGGTAGTGCCCTGGCCTTTAATTTGATATGCTTCAAGTGCATAATTGCGTACAGGGATGGACTAGGGCGGCTACGAACGCGTAAAATTAGGGCGTTTTCAATTTTGACGCAATTTTAATTCTCTTAATTTTCCTAATTAGGTAGTGCCCTGGCCTTTAATTTGATATTCTTCAAGTGCATAATTGCGTACAGGGATGGACTAGGGCGGCTACGAACGCGTAAAATTAGGGCGTTTTCAATTTTGACGCAATTTTAATTCTCTTAATTTTCCTAATTAGGTAGTTCGCTGGCCTTTAATTTGATATGCTTCAAGTGCATAACTGCGTACAGGGATGGACTAGGGCGGCTACGAACGCGTAAAATTAGGGCATTTTCAATTTTGACGCAATTTTAATTCTCTTAATTTTCCTAATTAGGTAGTTCGCTGGCCTTTAATTTGATATGCTTCAAGTGCATAATTGCGTACAGGGATGAACTAGCGCGGCTACGAACGCGTAAAAATAGGCCGTTTTCAATTTTGACGCAATTTTAATTCTCATAATTTTCCTAATTAGGTAGTTCGCTGGCCTTTAATTTGATATGCTTCAAGTGCATAATTGCGTACAGGGATGGACTAGGGCGGCTACGAACGCGTAAAATTAGGGCGTTTTCAATTTTGACTCAATTTTAATTCTCTTAATTTTCCTAATTAGGTAGTTCGCTGGCCTTTAATTTGATATGCTTCAAGTGCATAATTGCGTACAGGGATGGACTAGGGCGGCTACGAACGCGTAAAATTAGGCCGTTATCATTTTTGACGCAATTTTAGTTCTCTTAATTTTCCTAATCAGGTAGTGCCCTGGCCTTCAATTTTATATTCTACAAGTGCATAATTGCGTACAGGGATGGACTAGGGCGGCTACGAACGCGTAAAATTAGGGCGTTTTCAGTTTTGACGCAATTTTAATTCTCTTAATTTTCCTAATTAGGTAGTGCCCTGGCCTTTAATTTGATATTCTTCAAGTGCATAATTGCGTACAGGGATGGACTAGGGCGGCTACGAACGCGTAAAATTAGTGCGTTTTCAATTTTGACGCAATTTTAATTCTCTTAATTTTCCTAATTAGGTAGTTCGCTGGCCTTTAATTTGATATGCTTCAAGTGCATAATTGCGTAAAGGGATGGACTAGGGCGGCTACGAACGCGTAAAATTAGGGCGTTTTAAGTTTTGACGCAATTTTAATTCTCTTAATTTTCCTAATTAGGTAGTTCGCTGGCCTTTAATTTGATATGCTTCAAGTGCATAATTGCGTACAGGGATGGACTAGGGCGGCTACGAACGCGTAAAATTAGGCCGTTATCATTTTTGACGCAATTTTAGTTCTCTTAATTTTCCTAATTAGGTAGTGCCCTGGCCTTCAATTTTATATTCTACAAGTGCATAATTTCGTACAGGGATGGACTAGGGCGGCTACGAACGCGTAAAATTAGGGCGTTTTCAGTTTTGACGCAATTTTAATTCTCTTAATTTTCCTAATTAGGTAGTGCCCTGGCCTTTAATTTGATATTCTTCAAGTGCATAATTGCGTACAGGGATGGACTAGGGCGGCTACGAACGCGTAAAATTAGTGCGTTTTCAATTTTGACGCAATTTTAATTCTCTTAATTTTCCTAATTAGGTAGTTCGCTGGCCTTTAATTTGATATGCTTCAAGTGCATAATTGCGTAAAGGGATGGACTAGGGCGGCTACGAACGCGTAAAATTAGGGCGTTTTAAGTTTTGACGCAATTTTAATTCTCTTAATTTTCCTAATTAGATAGTGCCCTGGCCTTTAATTTGATATTCTTCAAGTGCATAATTGCGTACAGGGATGGACTAGGGCGGCTACAAACGCGTAAAATTAGGGCGTTTTCAATTTTGACGCAATTTTAATTCTCTTAATTTTCCTAATTAGGTAGTTCGCTGGCCTTTAATTTGATATGCTTCAAGTGCATAATTGCGTACAGGGATGGACTAGGGCGGCTACGAACGCGTAAAATTAAAGCGTTTTCAATTTTGACGCAATTTTAATTCTGTTAATTTTCCTAATTAGGTAGTGCCCTGGCCTTTAATTTGATATTCTTCAAGTGCATAATTGCGTACAGGGATGGACTAGGGCGGCTACGAACGCGTAAAATTAGGGCGTTTTCAGTTTTGACGCAATTTTAATTCTCTTAATTTTCCTAATTAGGTAGTGCCCTGGCCTTTAATTTGATATTCTTCAAGTGCATAATTGCGTACAGGGATGGACTAGGGCGGCTACAAACGCGTAAAATTAGGGCGTTTTCAATTTTGACGCAATTCCAATTCTCTTAATTTTCCTAATTATTTAGTTCGCTGGCCTTTAATTTGATATGCTTCAAGTGCATAATTGCGTACAGGGATGGACTAGGGCGGCTACGAACGCGTAAAATTAAAGCGTTTTCAATTTTGACGCAATTTTAATTCTGTTAATTTTCCTAATTAGGTAGTGCCCTGGCCTTTAATTTGATATTCTTCAAGTGCATAATTGCGTACAGGGATGGACTAGGGCGGCTACGAACGCGTAAAATTAGGGCGTTTTCAATTTTGACGCAATTTTAATTCTCTTAATTTTCCTAATTAGGTAGTTCGCTGGCCTTTAATTTGATATGCTTCAAGTGCATAATTGCGTACAGGGAAGGCCTAGGGCGGCTATGAACGCGTAAAATTAGGCCGTTATCATTTTTGACGCAATTTTAATTCTCTTAATTTTCCTAATTAGGTAGTGCCCTGGCCTTTACTTTGATATTCTACAAGTGCATAATTGCGTACAGGGATGGACTAGGGCGGCTACGAACGCGTAAAATTATGCCCTTATCAGTTTTGACGCAATTTGAATTCTCTTAATTTTCCTAATTAGGTAGTGCACTTGCCTTTAATTTATATTCTTCAAGTGCATAATTGCGTACAGTGATATACTAGGGCGGCTACGAACGCGTAAAATTAGGCCCTTATCAGTTTTGACGCAATTTTAATTCTCATAATTTTCCTAATTAGGTAGTTCGCTGGCCTTTAATTTGATATGCTTCAAGTGCATAATTGCGTACAGGGATGGACTAGGGCGGCTACGAACGCGTAAAATTAGGCCGTTATCAATTTTGACGCAATTTTAATTCTCTTAATTTTCCTAATTAGGTAGTTCGCTGGCCTTTAATTTGATATGCTTCAAGTGCATAATTGCGTAAAGGGATGGACTAGGGCGGCTACGAACGCGTAAAATTAGGGCGTTTTCAGTTTTGACGCAATTTTAATTCTCTTAATTTTCCTAATTAGGTAGTGCCCTGGCCTTTAATTTGATATTCTTCTAGTGCATAATTGCGTACAGGGATGGACTAGGGCGGCTACGAACGCGTAAAATTAGGGCGTTTTCAATTTTGACGCAATTTTAATTCTCTTAATTTTCCTAATTAGGTAGTTCGCTGGCCTTTAATTTGATATGCTTCAAGTGCATAATTGCGTACAGGGATGGACTAGGGCGGCTACGAACGCGTAAAATTAAAGCGTTTTCAATTTTGACGCAATTTTAATTCTGTTAATTTTCCTAATTAGGTAGTGCCCTGGCCTTTAATTTGATATTCTTCAAGTGCATAATTGCGTACAGGGATGGACTAGGGCGGCTACGAACGCGTAAAATTAGGGCGTTTTCAATTTTGACGCAATTTTAATTCTCTTAATTTTCCTAATTAGGTAGTTCGCTGGCCTTTAATTTGATATGCTTCAAGTGCATAATTTCGTACAGGGATGGACTAGGGCGGCAACGAACGCGTAAAATTAGGCCGTTATCAATTTTGACGCAATTTTAATTCTCTTAATTTTCCTAATTAGGTAGTGCCCTGGCCTTTAATTTGATTTTCTTCAAGTGCATAATTGCGTACAGGGAAGGCTAGGGCGGCTATGAACGCGTAAAATTAGGCCGTTATCATTTTTGACGCAATTTTAATTCTCTTAATTTTCCTAATTAGGTAGTGCCCTGGCCTTTAATTTGATATTCTACAAGGGCATAATTGCGTACAGGGATGGACTAGGGCGGCAACGAACGCGTAAAATTAGGCCGTTATCAATTTTGACGCAATTTTAATTCTTTTTATTTTCCTAATTAGGTAGTACCCTGGCCTTTAATTTGATATGCTTCAAGTGCATAATTGCGTACAGGGATGGACTAGGGCGGCAACGAACGCGTAAAATTAGGCCGTTATCAATTTTGACGCAATTTTAACTCTTTTTATTTTCCTAATTAGGTAGTGCCCTGGCCTTTAATTTGATATTCTTCAAGTGCATAATTGCGTACAGAGATGGACTAGGGCGGCTACGAACGCGTAAAATTAGGCCCTTATCAGTTTTGACGCAATTTTAATTCTCTTAATTTTCCTAATTAGGTAGTTCGCTGGCCTTTAATTTGATATGCTTCAAGTGCATAATTGCGTACAGGGATGGACTAGGGCGGCTACGAACGCGTAAAATTAGGCCGTTATCAATTTTGACGCAATTTTAATTCTCTTAATTTTCCTAATTAGGTAGTTCGCTGGCCTTTAATTTGATATGCTTCAAGTGCATAATTGCGTAAAGGGATGGACTAGGGCGGCTACGAACGCGTAAAATTAGGGCGTTTTCAGTTTTGACGCAATTTTAATTCTCTTAATTTTCCTAATTAGGTAGTGCCCTGGCCTTTAATTTGATATTCTTCTAGTGCATAATTGCGTACAGGGATGGACTAGGGCGGCTACGAACGCGTAAAATTAGGGCGTTTTCAATTTTGACGCAATTTTAATTCTCTTAATTTTCCTAATTAGGTAGTTCGCTGGCCTTTAATTTGATATGCTTCAAGTGCATAATTGCGTACAGGGATGGACTAGGGCGGCTACGAACGCGTAAAATTAAAGCGTTTTCAATTTTGACGCAATTTTAATTCTGTTAATTTTCCTAATTAGGTAGTGCCCTGGCCTTTAATTTGATATTCTTCAAGTGCATAATTGCGTACAGGGATGGACTAGGGCGGCTACGAACGCGTAAAATTAGGGCGTTTTCAATTTTGACGCAATTTTAATTCTCTTAATTTTCCTAATTAGGTAGTTCGCTGGCCTTTAATTTGATATGCTTCAAGTGCATAATTTCGTACAGGGATGGACTAGGGCGGCAACGAACGCGTAAAATTAGCCCGTTATCAATTTTGACGCAATTTTAATTCTTTTAATTTTCCTAATTAGGTAGTGCCCTGGCCTTTAATTTGATTTTCTTCAAGTGCATAATTGCGTACAGGGAAGGCTAGGGCGGCTATGAACGCGTAAAATTAGGCCGTTATCATTTTTGACGCAATTTTAATTCTCTTAATTTTCCTAATTAGGTAGTGCCCTGGCCTTTAATTTGATATTCTACAAGGGCATAATTGCGTACAGGGATGGACTAGGGCGGCAACGAACGCGTAAAATTAGGCCGTTATCAATTTTGACGCAATTTTAATTCTTTTTATTTTCCTAATTAGGTAGTACCCTGGCCTTTAATTTGATATGCTTCAAGTGCATAATTGCGTACAGGGATGGACTAGGGCGGCAACGAACGCGTAAAATTAGGCCGTTATCAATTTTGACGCAATTTTAACTCTTTTTATTTTCCTAATTAGGTAGTGCCCTGGCCTTTAATTTGATATTCTTCAAGTGCATAATTGCGTACAGAGATGGACTAGGGCGGCTACGAACGCGAAAAACTAGAGCGTTTTCAATTTTGACGCAATTTTAATTCTCTTAATTTTCCTAATTAGGTAGTTCGCTGGCCTTTAATTTGATATGCTTCAAGTGCATAATTGCGTACAGGGATGGACTAGGGCGGCTACGAACGCGTAAAATTAGGCCGTTATCAATTTTGACGCAATTTTAATTCTCTTAATTTTCCTAATTAGGTAGTTCGCTGGCCTTTAATTTGATATGCTTCAAGTGCATAATTGCGTACAGGGATGGACTAGGGCGGCTACGAACGCGTTAAATTAGGCCGTTATCATTTTTGACGCAATTTTAATTCTCTTAATTTTCCTAATTAGGTAGTGCCCTGGCCTTTAATTTGATATATTACAAGTGCATAATTGCGTACAGAGATGGACTAGGGCGGCTACGAACGCGTAAAATTAGGCCGCTTTCAATTTTGACGCAATTTTAATTCTCTTAATTTTCCTAATTAGGTTGTGCCCTGGCCTTTATTTTTATATTCTTCAAGTGCATAATTGCGTAAAGGGATGGACTAGGGCGGCTACGAACGCGTAAAAATAGGTCGTTTTCAATTTTGACGCAATTTTAATTCTCATAATTTTCCTAATTAGGTAGTTCGCTGGCCTTTAATTTGATATGCTTCAAGTGCATAATTGCGTACAGGGATGGACTAGGGCGGCTACGAACGCGTTAAATTAGGCCGTTATCATTTTTGACGCAATTTTAATTCTCTTAATTTTCCTAATTAGGTAGTGCCCTGGCCTTTAATTTGATATATTACAAGTGCATAATTGCGTACAGAGATGGACTAGGGCGGCTACGAACGCGTAAAATTAGGCCGCTTTCAATTTTGACGCAATTTTAATTCTCTTAATTTTCCTAATTAGGTAGTGCCCTGGCCTTTATTTTTATATTCTTCAAGTGCATAATTGCGTAAAGGGATGGACTAGGGCGGCTACGAACGCGTAAAAATAGGCCGTTTTCAATTTTGACGCAATTTTAATTCTCTTAATTTTCCTAATTAGGTAGTGCCCTGGCCTTTAATTTGATATGCTTCAAGTGCATAATTGCGTACAGGGATGAGCTAGCGCGGCTACGAACGCGTAAAAATAGGGCGTTTTCAATTTTGACGCAATTTTAATTCTCTTAATTTTCCTAATTAAGTAGTTCGCTGGCCTTTAATTTGATATGCTTCAAGTGCATAATTGCGTACAGGGATGGACTAGGGCGGCTACGAACGCGTTAAATTAGGCCGTTATCATTTTTGACGTAATTTTAATTCTCTTAATTTTCCTAATTAGGTAGTGCCCTGGCCTTTAATTTGATATATTACAAGTGCATAATTGCGTACAGGGATGGACTAGGGCGGCTACGAACGCGTAAAATTAGGCCGCTTTCAATTTTGACGCAATTTTAATTCTCTTAATTTTCCTAATTAGGTAGTGTCCTGGCCTTTATTTTTATATTCTTCAAGTGCATAATTGCGTAAAGGGATGGACTAGGGCGGCTACGAACGCGTAAAAATAGGCCGTTTTCAATTTTGACGCAATTTTAATTCTCATAATTTTCCTAATTAGGTAGTTCGCTGGCCTTTAATTTGATATGCTTCAAGTGCATAATTGCGTACAGGGATGGACTAGGGCGGCTACGAACGCGTAAAATTAGGGCGTTTTCAGTTTTGACGCAATTTTAATTCTCTTAATTTTCCTAATTAGGTAGTGCCCTGGCCTTTAATTTGATATATTACAAGTGCATAATTGCGTACAGGGATGGACTAGGGCGGCTACAAACGCGTAAAATTAGGGCGTTTTCAATTTTGACGCAATTTTAATTCTCTTAATTTTCCTAATTAGGTAGTGCCCTGGCCTTTAATTTGATATTCTTCAAGTGCATAATTGCGTACAGGGATGGACTAGGGCGGCTACGAACGCGTAAAATTAGGGCGTTTTCAATTTTGACGCAATTTTAATTCTCTTAATTTTCCTAATTAGGTACTGCTCTGGCCTTTAATTTGATATTCTTCAAGTGCATAATTGCGTACAGGGATGGACTAGGGCGGCTACGAACACGTAAAATTAGGGCGTTTTCAGTTTTGACGCAATTTTAATTCTCATAATTTTCCTAATTAGGTAGTTCGCTGGCCTTTAATTTGATATGCTTCAAGTGCATAATTGCGTACAGGGATGGACTAGGGCGGCTACGAACGCGTAAAGGTAGGCCCTTATCAGTTTTGACGCAATTTTAATACTCTTAATTTTCCTAATTAGGTAGTGCCCTGGCCTTTAATTTGATATTCTTCAAGTGCATAATTGCGTACAGGGATGGACTAGGGCGGCTACGAACGCGTAAAGTTAGGCCCTTATCAGTTTTGACGCAATTTTAATACTCTTAATTTTCCTAATTAGGTAGTGCCCTGGCCTTTAATTTGATATTCTTCAAGTGCAAAATTGCGTACAGGGATGGACTAGGGCGGCTACGAACGCGTAATATTAGGGCGTTTTCAATTTTGACGCAATTTTAATTCTCTTAATTTTTCTAATTAGGTAGTTTGCTGGCCTTTAATTTGATATGCTTCAAGTGCATAATTGCGTACAGGGATGGACTAGGGCGGCTACGAACGCGTAAAATTAGGCCGTTATCAATTTTGACGCAATTTTAATTCTCTTAATTTTCCAAATGAGGTAGTTCGCTGGCCTTTAATTTGATATTCTTCAAGTTCATAATTGCGTACAAGGATGGACTAGTGCGGCTACGAACGCGTAAAATTAGGGCGTTTTCAAATTTGACGCAATTTTAATTCTCTTAATTTTCCTAATTAGGAAGTTTGCTGGCCTTTAATTTGATATGCTTCAAGTGCATAATTGCGTACAGGGATGGACTAGGGCGGCTACGAACGCGTAAAATTAGTCCGTTATCAATTTTGACCCAATTTTAATTCTCTTAATTTTCCTAATTAGGTAGTTCGCTGGCCTTTAATTTGATATGCTACAAGTGCATAATTGCGTACAGGGATGGACTAGGGCGGCTACGAACGCGTAAAATTAGGCCGTTATCAATTTTGCGCAATTTTAATTCTCTTAATTTTCCTAATTAGGTAGTTCGCTGGCCTTTAATTTGATATGCTTCAAGTGCATAATTGCGTACAGGGATGGACTAGGGCGGCTACGAACGCGTAAAATTAGGCCGTGTTCAATTTTGACGAAATTTAAATTCACTTAATGTTCCTAATTAGGTAGTTCGCTGGCCTTTAATTTGCTTTGCTTCAAGTGCATATTTGAGAACAGGGATGGACTAGGGCGGCTACGAACGCGTAAATACAGGCCGTTTTCAATTTTGGCGAAATGTTAATTCTCTTAATTTTCCTAATTAGGTAGTTCGCTGGCCTTTAATTTGATATGGTTCAAGTGCATAATTGCGTACAGGGATGAACTAGCGCGGCTACGAACGCGTAAAATTAGGTAGTGCCCTGGCCTTTAATTTGATATTCTTCAAGTGCATAATTGCGTACAGGGATGGACTAGGGCGGCTACGAACGCGTAAAAATATTCCGTTTTCAATTTTGACGCAATTTTAATTCTCATAATTTTCCTAATTAGGTAGTTCGCTGGACTTTAATTTGATATGCTTCAAGTGCATAATTGCGTACAGGGATGGACTAGGGCGGCTACGAACGCGTAAAATTAGGCCGTTAACAATTTTGACGCAATTTTAATTCTCTTAATTTTCCAAATTAGGTAGTTCGCCGGCCTTTAATTTGATATTCTACAAGTGCATAGTTGCGTACAGGGATGGACTAGGGCGGCTACGAACGCGTAAAATTAGGGCGTTTTGAATTTTGACCCAATTTTTATAGTCTTAATTTTCCTAATTAGGTAGTTCGCTGGCCTTTAATTGGATATGCTTCAAGTGCATAATTTCGTACAGGGATGGACTAGGGCGGCTACGAACGCGTAAAATAAGCCCCTATCAGTTTTGACGCAATTTTAATTCTCTTAATTTTTCGAATTAGGTAGTTCGCTGGCCTTTAATTTGATATTCTACAATTGCATAATTGCGTACAGGGATGATTTAGGGCGGATACGAACGAGTAAAATTAGGCTGTGTTCAATTTTGATGCAATTTTAATTCTCTTAATTTTCCTAATAAGGTAGTTCGCTGGCCTTTAATTTGATATGCTTCAAGTGCATAATTGCGTACAGGGATGGACTTGGGCGGCTACGAACGCGTAAAATTAGGCCCTTATCAGTTTTGACGCAATTTTAATTCTCTTAATTTTCCGAATTAGGTAGTTCGCTGGCCTTTATTTGATATTCTACAAATGCATAATTGCGTACAGGGATGATTAAGGGCGGATACGAACGAGTAAAATTAGGCCGTTTTCAATTTTGATGCAATTTTAATTCTCTTAATTTTCCTAATAAGGTAGTTCGCTGGCCTTTAATTTGATATGCTTCAAGTACATAATTGCGTACAGGGATGGACTAGGGCGGCTACGAACGCGTAAAATTAGGGCGTTTTCAATTTTGACGAAATTTAAATTCACTTAATGTTCCTAATTAGGTAGTTCGCTGGCCTTTAATTTCATTTGCTTCAAGTGCATACTTGAGTACAGGGATGAACTAGGGCGGCTACGAACGCGTAAAATTAGGTCGTTTTCAATTTTGACGCAATTTTAATTCTCTTAATTTTCCTAATTAGGTAGTTCGCTGGCCTGTAATTTGATATGCTTCAAGTGCATAATTGCGTACAGGGATGAGCTAGCGCGGCTACGAACGCGTAAAAATAGGCCGTTTTCAATTTTGACGCATTTTTAATTCTCATAATTTTCCTAGTTAGGTAGTTCGCTGGCCTTTAATTTGATATGCTTCAAGTGCATAATTGCGTACAAGGATGGACTAGGGCGGCTACGAACGCGTAAAATTTGGCCGTTTTCAATTTTGAGGCAATTGTAATTCTTTTAATTTTCCTAATTAGGTAGTGCCCTGGCCTTTAATTTGATATTCTTTAAGTGCATAATTGCGTACAGGGATGGACTAGAGCGGCTACGAACGCGTAAAATTAGGCCGTTATCAATTTTGACGCAATTTTAATTCTCTTAATTTTCCTAATTAGGTAGTTCGCTGGCCTTTAATTTGATATGCTTCAAGTGCATAATTGCGTACAGGGATGGACTAGGGCGGCTACGAACGCGTAAAATTAGGGCGTTTTCAATTTTGACGCAATTTTTATTCTCTTAATTTTCCTAATTAGGTAGTTCGCTGGCCTTTAATTTGATATGCTTCAAGTGCATAATTGCGTACAGGGATGGACTAGGGCGGCTACGAACGCGTAAAATTAGGCCGTTATCAATTTTGACTCAATTTTAATTTTTTTAATTTTCCTAATTAGGTAGTGCCCTGGCCTTTAATTTGATATTCTTCAAGTGCATAATTGCGTACAGGGATGGACTAGGGCGGCTACGAACGTGTAAAAATAGGCCGTTTTCAATTTTGACGCAATTTTAATTCTCATAATTTTCCTAATTAGGTAGTTCGCTGGCCTTTAATTTGATATGCTTCAAGTGCATAATTGCGTACAGGGATGGACTAGGGCAGCTACGAACGCGTAAAATTAGGACGTTTTCAATTTTGACGCAATTTTTATTCTCTTAATTTTCCTAATTAGGTAGTTCGCTGGCCTTTAATTTGATATGCTTCAAGTGCATAATTGCGTACAGCGATTTACTAGGGCGGCTACGAACGCGTAAAATTAGGCCGTTATCAATTTTGACGCAATTTTAATTTTTGTTAATTTTCCTAATTAGGTAGTGCCCTGGCCTTTAATTTGATATTCTTCAAGTGCATAATTGCGTACAGGGATAAACTAGGGCGGCAACGAACGCGAAAAAAAAGGCCGTTTTCAATTTTGACGCAATTTTAATTCTCATAATTTTCCTAATTGGGTACTTCGCTGGCCTTTAATTTGATATGCTTCAAGTGCATAATTGCGTACAGGGATGGACTAGGGCGGCTACGAACGCGTAAAAATAGGCCGTAGGGCGTTTTCAATTTTGGCCAAATTTTTTATTCTCTTAATTTTCCTAATTAGGTAGTTCGCTGGCCTTTAATTTGATATGCTTCAAGTGCATAATTGCGTACAGGGATGGCCTAGGGCGGCTACGAACGCGTAAAATTAGGCCGTTATCAATTTTGACGCAATTTTAATTCTTTTAATTTTCCTAATTAGGTAGTGCCCTGGCCTTTAATTTGATATTCTTCAAGTGCATAATTGCGTACAGGGATGGACTAGGGCAGCTACGAACGCAATTTTAGTTCTCTTAATTTTCCTAATTAGGTAGTTCGCTGGCCTTTGATTTGATATGCTTCAAGTGCATAATTGCGTACAGGGATGGACTAGGGCGGCTACGAACGCGTAAAATTAGGGCGTTTTCAATTTTGACGCAATTTTTATTCTCTTAATTTTCCTAATTAGGTAATTCGCTGGCCTTTAATTTGATATTCTTCAAGTGCATAATTGCTTACAGGGATGGACTAGGGCGGCTACGAACGCGTAAAATTAGGGCGTTTTCAATTTTGACGCAATTTTAGTTCTCTTAATTTTCCTAATTAGGTAGTTCGCTGGCCTTTAATTTGATATTCTACAAGTGCATAATTGCGTACAGGGATGGACTAGGGCGGCTACGAACGCGTAAAATTAGGGCGTTTTCAATTTTGACGCAATTTTTATTCTCTTAATTTTCCTAATTAGGTAGTTCGCTGGCCTTTAATTTGATATGCTTCAAGTGCATAATTGCGTACAGGGATGGACTAGGGCGGCTACGAACGCGTAAAATTAGGCCGTTATCAATTTTGACGCAATTTTAATTCTCTTAATTTTCCTAATTAGGTAGTGCCCTGGACTTTAATTTGATATTCTTCAAGTGCATAATTGCGTACAGGGAGGGGACTAGGGCGGCTACGAACGCGTAAAATTAGGGCGTTTTCAATTTTGACGCAATTTTGGTTCTCTTAATTTTCGTAATTAGGTAGTTCGCAGGCCTTTGATTTGATATGCTTCAAGTGCATAATTGCGTACATAGATGGACTAGGGCGGCTACGAACGCGTTAAGTTAGGCCCTTATCAGTTTTGACGCAATTTTAATTCTCTTAATTTTCCTAATTAGGTAGTTCGCTGGCCTTTAATTTGATATGCTTCAAGTGCATAATTGCGTACAGGGATGGCCTAGGGCGGCTACGAACGCGTAAAATTAGGGCGTTTTCAATTTTGACGCAATTTTAATTCTCTTAATTTTCCTAATTAGGTAGTTCGCTGGCCGTTAATTTGATATGCTTCAAGTGCATAATTGCGTGCAGGGATGGACTAGGGCTTCTACGAACGCGTAAGATAAAGGCGTTTTCAATTTTGACGCAATTTTAATTCTGTTAATTTTCCTAATTAGGTAGTTCGCTGGTTTTTAATTTGATATGCTTCAAGTGCATAATTGCGTACAGGGATGGACTAGGGCGGCTACGAACCAGTAAAATTAGGCCCTTATCAGTTTTGACGCAATTTTAATTCTCTTAATTTTCCGAATTAGGTAGTTCGCTGCCATTTAATTTGATATTCTACAATTGAATAATTGCGTTCAGGGATGATTTAGGGCGGATACGAACGCGTAAAATTAGGCCGTTTTCAATTTTGATGCAATTTTAATTCTCTTAATTTTCCTAATAAGGTAGTTCGCTGGTCTTTAATATGATATGCTTCAAGTACATAATTGCGTACAGGGATGGACTAGGGCGGCTACGAACGCGTAAAATTAGGCCCTTATCAGTTTTGACGCAATTTTAATTCTCTTAATTTTCCTAATTAGGTAGTTCGCTGGCCTTTAATTTGATATGCTTCAAGTGCATAATTGCGTACAGGGATGGACTAGGGCGGCTACGAACGCGTAAAATTAGGCCCTTATCAGTTTTGACGCATTTTTAATTTTTTTTTTTAATTTATTAATTTTCGGAATTAGGTAGTTCGCTGGCCTTTAATTTGATATTCTACAATTGCATAATTGCGTACAGGGATGATTTAGGGCGGATACGAACGAGTAAAATTAGGCCGTTTTCAATTTTGATGCAATTTTAATTCTCTTAATTTTCCTAATAAGGTAGTTCGCTGGCCTTTAATTTGATATGCTTCAAGTACATAATTGCGTACAGGGATGGACTAGGGCGGCTACGAACGCGTAAAATTAGGGCGTTTTCAATTTTGACGAAATTTAAATTCACTTAATGTTCCTAATTAGGTAGTTCGCTGGCCTTTAATTTCATTTGCTTCAAGTGCATACTTGAGTACAGGGATGAACTAGGGCGGCTACGAACGCGTAAAATTAGGGCGTTTTCAATTTTGACGCAATTTTAATTCTCTTAATTTTCCTAATTAGGTAGTTCGCTGGATTGTAATTTGATATGCTTCAAGTGCATAATTGCGTACAGGGATGAGCTAGCGCGGCTACGAACGCGTAAAAATAGGCCGTTTTCAATTTTGACGCATTTTTAATTCTCATAATTTTCCTAATTAGGTAGTTCGCTGGCCTTTAATTTGATATGCTTCAAGTGCATAATTGCGTACAAGGATGGACTAGGGCGGCTACGAACGCGTAAAATTGGGCCGTTTTCAATTTTGAGGCAATTGTAATTCTTTTAATTTTCCTAATTAGGTAGTGCCCTGGCCTTTAATTTGATATTCTTTAAGTGCATAATTGCGTACAGGGATGGACTAGAGCGGCTACGAACGCGTAAAATTAGGCCGTTATCAATTTTGACGCAATTTTAATTCTCTTAATTTTCCTAATTAGGTAGTTCGCTGGCCTTTAATTTGATATGCTTCAAGTGCATAATTGCGTACAGGGATGGACTAGGGCGGCTACGAACGCGTAAAATTAGGGCGTTTTCAATTTTGACGCAATTTTTATTCTCTTAATTTTCCTAATTAGGTAGTTCGCTGGCCTTTAATTTGATATGCTTCAAGTGCATAATTGCGTACAGGGATGGACTAGGGCGGCTACGAACGCGTAAAATTAGGCCGTTATCAATTTTGACGCAATTTTAATTTTTTTAATTTTCCTAATTAGGTAGTGCCCTGGCCTTTAATTTGATATTCTTCAAGTGCATAATTGCGTACAGGGATAAACTAGGGCGGCAACGAACGCGAAAAAAAGGCCGTTTTCAATTTTGACGCAATTTTAATTCTCATAATTTTCCTAATTGGGTTCTTCGCTGGCCTTTAATTTGATATGCTTCAAGTGCATAATTGCGTACAGGGATGGACTAGGGCGGCTACGAACGCGTAATTATAGGCCGTAGGGCGTTTTCAATTTTGGCCAAATTTTAATTCTCTTAATTTTCCTAATTAGGTAGTTCGCTGGCCTTTAATTTGATATGCTTCAAGTGCATAATTGCGTACAGGGATGGCCTAGGGCGGCTACGAACGCGTAAAATTAGGCCGTTATCAATTTTGACGCAATTTTAATTCTTTTAATTTTCCTAATTAGGTAGTGCCCTGGCCTTTAATTTGATATTCTTCAAGTGCATAATTGCGTACAGGGATGGACTAGGGCAGCTACGAACGCGTAAGATTAGGGCATTTTCAATTTTGACGCAATTTTAGTTCTCTTAATTTTCCTAATTAGGTAGTTCGCTGGCCTTTGATTTGATATGCTTCAAGTGCATAATTGCGTACAGGGATGGACTAGGGCGGCTACGAACGCGTAAAATTAGTGCGTTTTCAATTTTGACGCAATTTTTATTCTCTTAATTTTCCTAATTAGGTAATTCGCTGGCCTTTAATTTGATATTCTTCAAGTGCATAATTGCTTACAGGGATGGACTAGGGCGGCTACGAACGCGTAAAATTAGGGCGTTTTCAATTTTGACCCAATTTTAGTTCTCTTAATTTTCCTAATTAGGTAGTTCGCTGGCCTTTAATTTGATATTCTACAAGTGCATAATTGCGTACAGGGATGGACTAGGGCGGCTACGAACGCGTAAAATTAGGGCGTTTTCAATTTTGACGCAATTTTTATTCTCTTAATTTTCCTAATTAGGTAGTTCGCTGGCCTTTAATTTGATATGCTTCAAGTGCATAATTGCGTACAGGGATGGACTAGGGCGGCTACGAACGCGTAAAATTAGGCCGTTATCAATTTTGACGCAATTTTAATTCTCTTAATTTTCCTAATTAGGTAGTGCCCTGGACTTTAATTTGATATTCTTCAAGTGCATAATTGCGTACAGGGATGGACTAGGGCGGCTACGAACGCGTAAAATTAGGGCGTTTTCAATTTTGACGCAATTTTGGTTCTCTTAATTTTCGTAATTAGGTAGTTCGCTGGCCTTTGATTTGATATGCTTCAAGTGCATAATTGCGTACAGGGATGGACTAGGGCGGCTACGAACGCGTTAAGTTAGGCCCTTATCAGTTTTGACGCAATTTTAATTCTCTTAATTTTCCTAATTAGGTAGTTCGCTGGCCTTTAATTTGATATGCTTCAAGTGCATAATTGCGTACAGGGATGGCCTAGGGCGGCTACGAACGCGTAAAATTAGGGCGTTTTCAATTTTGACGCAATTTTAATTCTCTTAATTTTAATAATTAGGTAGTTCGCTGGCCGTTAATTTGATATGCTTCAAGTGCATAATTGCGTGCAGGGATGGACTAGGGCTTCTACGAACGCGTAAGATAAAGGCGTTTTCAATTTTGACGCAATTTTAATTCTGTTAATTTTCCTAATTAGGTAGTTCGCTGTCCTTTAATTTGATATGCTTCAAGTGCATAATTGCGTACAGGGATGGACTAGGGCGGCTACGAACGCGTAAAATTAGGCCCTTATCAGTTTTGACGCAATTTTAATTCTCTTAATTTTCCGAATTAGGTAGTTCGCTGCCATTTAATTTGATATTCTACAATTGCATAATTGCGTTCAGGGATGATTTAGGGCGGATACGAACGAGTAAAATTAGGCCGTTTTCAATTTTGATGCAATTTTAATTCTCTTAATTTTCCTAATAAGGTAGTTCGCTGGTCTTTAATATGATATGCTTCAAGTACATAATTGCGTACAGGGATGGACTAGGGCGGCTACGAACGCGTAAAATTAGGCCCTTATCAGTTTTGACGCAATTTTAATTCTCTTAATTTTCCTAATTAGGTAGTTCGCTGGCCTTTAATTTGATATGCTTCAAGTGCATAATTGCGTACAGGGATGGACTAGGGCGGCTACGAACGCGTAAAATTAGGCCCTTATCAGTTTTGACGCAATTTCAATTCTCTTAATTTTCGGAATTAGGTAGTTCGCTGGCCTTTAATTTGATATTCTACAATTGCATAATTGCGTACAGGGATGATTTAGGGCGGATACGAACGAGTAAAATTAGGCCGTTTTCAATTTTGATGCAATTTTAATTCTCTTAATTTTCCTAATAAGGTAGTTCGCTGGCCTTTAATTTGATATGCTTCAAGTACATAATTGCGTACAGGGATGGACTAGGGCGGCTACGAACGCGTAAAATTAGGCCTGTTGAGCAGAAACGTAGTTGAACTAAACATAAAAAAACGAGTTGTAAAGTACTATGATTTATTGTACGATAAAATAATGTAATACAAAAGTGTAGGAAGCATGTGAAGCATGCGACGGTCCGGCAAAGAAGAAGAAAGACCGTGTAGACGATTGTACCACGACGAGCATACTGAACGAAACGGTTTAGTGACTGCAGTGTTGCCACCCTTTTTATTTAACACGCCCTCTCAATACGCACGTCACACGTTTTATTTCATATTTATAGCAAACCCGAATCCTTTAAGACACCTTTCGTGACATACTCTCGCGAGTGGTTTCGTCAAAACGTCTGCTATCATTTGTCCAGTTGGCACATGCTGCAACGAACTGATTCACGAATAAAATGATGCTTTATGTCTATATGTTTTGTACGAGCGTGAAATACAGGATCGTTTGCCATATGTTGTGCTCCTTGATTGTCCAGAAAAATTTTAATTCCAGACTGCTTTATAAGTCCCAACTCATCCAGAAGACTTCGTAAATATATTCCCTCCTTCGCAGATTCCGCCAGACTAACATATTCAGCCTCTGTAGATGATAACGCCACTGTTCGTTGTTTTTGTGATTTCCACGTTATCGCCGCTCCGCTTAGTATGAAAACATACCCCGTGTAAGATCGGCGGTCTATGATACAGCCACCCCAATCGGCATCTGTATACCCGATTAATGTCTCATCAGTCTTTTTGTACACAAGTCCTAATTCAACGGTACCAGCAAGGTATCGAAGGACTCTTTTCGCAGCTAACCAATGAACTTTCCGCGGTTTGTTTACAAATTGCGCTAACCTCGACACGGTGTTAGCAATGTCCGGCCTTGTGGCCACCGATAAATACATAAGCGCACCAATTAACTCCCGATATGGATAATTTTCACATAATAAATTTTCATTGATATCGTCAAAATGTTTATTTATTTCCGAAGGGGTCATCACTGAATTGCACTCATTCATTCCGTATTGCGTTAGTAGTCCCAATACGTAACCGGTTTGAGAAAGTTTAATTTGATCCATATGTTACCCAATTTCTAGACCTAGACAATACTTCGCGCGCCCGAGATCTTTAATTACAAAGTCATTTGACAGTTTACACTTTAAGTCCATTATACGCGATATATTCCGCGACGCCACAAGTATATCGTCAACATACACTAAAACAAACAACATATCTCCATCAGTATCATTATAAAATAAACATGGTTCATTTTTCGTAGCTTTTAATCCCAAACTAAAAAGTTTTTCACTGAGCGTTGAATACCATTGCCGACTAGCTTGTCGCAAACCATACCTTTTGCAATTTGCACACATGGTCTCCATCTAGTATATGTTCCAACATCATTTTTGCTTTAACATTAACTTCTGAAGTTTCTTCTTGTTTAAGTATTATTCTCTCCAGTGTTTCACCCAACATCTCTGGAATTTTCATAAATATATCTTCATGTAACACGCCATTTAAGTATGCAGTTTCTATATCGAATTGCCATATATGAAGTCCAAATTTAACTGCTAGGGCCAATAACAAACGCAACGTTTCCAACCTAGCAACTGGTGCAAAAGTTTGGTGGTAATCAACCCCAAATCTCTGGTTATATCCTTTTGCTACTACTCGAGCCTTATGTCGCTCCACTTCTCCATTTAGTCCGAATTTGTTCGTAAGAACCCAACGACATCCAATAATATTCTTTTTATCAACATTTTTGACAATTTGCCAAGTGTTGTTTCTTAAAAGACTTATGACCTCAGAATCCATTGCGTCCTTCCAAGCATTGCACGCATCACCCTTTAATGCATCTTGTACACTGACATCGGCTACACCAGCAAATTCTGCCTCTTCGAGATCAGACTCAGTTTCTTCGACAGGATCATTTGCTTCACCAGATGTCTCCTCACGAAATTGAAATAGTTTCTTTGGACGCCCTCTGCAGCCTGTGCGTAATAGTTTTGGTCTTCCTGGAACTCTTCTAACGCTACGACTTCTACGAGAGTTGGAACATTCTCCGCTGCTTTCCTGCTGCTCGATTACGATGTCTTCGACGTTTTCAGGTTGCTCGATTTCAACACTTTCTGCATCCTCGTATATTGTAGACACATCTTCTGCATTCTGATCATCGTCTTCTTTGTAGTCCAAATTAACTTCGACGAATTCTGCATTTGAAGGTTTGTTTGTCTCAATGACATTTTCACGGTTCTCCGGGTAAAAATCTTCGAATTCCAGTTCGGATTTACTTTCCGAATTTATAAATTTCACATCCCTCGAGATGACTATTTTTCTCTTACTAGGTAACCAAATTCGGTAACCCTTCGACGACTCGGAATAACCCACAAAAATTCCTGACAAACCGCGCGAATCTAGTTTACCAATGTTCGGGTCGTTGTTCAAGATAAAGACCGAACATCCAAATGTCTTGAAATGTGACACGTTTGGCACTTTTCCTGTTAAAACTTCAAACGGCGTCTTCCCATTCAGAGAACTTGATGGTGATCGATTTCGAATATAGTTCGCTGTGTTGACGGCCTCTGCCCAGAATTGTGCTGGCAATCCTGCTTGTCGAAGTAAACATCTTGCCATCTCCATAATCGTACGGTTACGCCTCTCGGCTACTCCATTTTGTTGTGGAATTTACGGTACGGTAAGCCTACGCATAGTTCCACGCTCATTCAAGAAGTCATCAACTGGGGAGTTTACGTATTCCTTCCCATTGTCAGACTGGATGCATTTCACTTTTCTCGCTGTTTGATTCTCCATTAAGCTGACGAAATCCCTGATCGACTTGGCCACTTCACTTTTGGATTTCAAAAATCGAACTTCGGTCCATCTGGAATGATCATCGATGAGTTGCATGAAATACTTTGACCCTCCGTGCGATTCCACCCGCATAGATCCACATAAGTCGGTATGCACAATGTCCATAACGTCCGAGGATCGGTCGGACTTCATAGGAAAGGGGTTTCTCGTCATTTTGCTTTCGAAACATATTGTGCAATCCCGAATATTCGTTGATTTTTCTAAGTTCGCGCCTTTAATTCTACCGCGACTTATAGCTTCTTGAAGATTTCTTGGATTTAGGTGTCCGAATTTGACGTGCCATCCATCGTTCGACGTAACCTTACTTTTCGTATTAGAATTCGAACTTTTATTTACTATACTGGCACTTTCCGTGTACTCGCGTATGACATATAATCCTTTTCTTTTATTCGCGATCAACTTGATGTCACCGTCAGCGTCTTTTACGACTGCTTTCTCTTTGTCGAACAATACACTAAAACCGTGATCAGTTATTTTTCCGACTGACACTAAGTTCGCTCGAAGATCAGGAACAAGTTGTGTTCCTTTAAGGGCGATGTTCTTTAAACCGCCATCCACATCAGCTTTTAAGTTTGCGACACCTTCTCCTACGATAGAAGTCGTACCCATATTTGCAAGATTTAGTTTTTCTCGTTTGACATTTAGTTTGCTGTCAAACTTTCCAGTTTCGCGGCAAAAATGTGACGTCGCCCCACTGTCCAAGCACCATACAACTGAATCTTGGGTCGTGTCTGTCATAAATACGTTTGACATGAACATGCTGACGTCTTCTCCGCTTTTCCCCGTTTTTGGGCTTTCGTGCTTACAATCCGCAGCTTTATGTCCCACTGCGTGACACTTAAAGCACTTGAACTTGAATGCGTTATTGTGTTTTGGTTGTTTCGACGCGTTGTCGTTGTTGTTGTTGTTGTTGTTCTTCTGTTGCGTCTTCTTCCATTCTTTTCGTGTGAAAAGGGCACTCGATGTGGAACCATGCGCGGTGTTCCGTCGTGCCTCGCTCTCTTCGCTTATTTTTATGCGCAGCATTTCTGGCGATGGTAATTCATCTCGTGCTTCGATAGCACATCGGAAATTGTCGAAATCGCTGGAAAGACTCGACAAGAGCAATATTGTCAACAAGTCAGGATCGATGTTGATACCGATTTCACTTATTCTATAGACGACGTCGAAAAACGTTTTAAGGTGTTCCCGCGCGTCACCTCCACTAGCCATTTTAAGTCCGGTTAATCGTTTCAGCAGGGCAGCTTTTCGCGCTGGTCCCTTCGATTGAAACGTGGCTTCTAATTTCACCCACACTTCACTAGCTGTTTTACAATCTTTTATCAGCCTCAACTCGCCCGAACTAATTGATAAAATAATGTCTGAACGAGCTTTAGCGTCGTTCTTTTCCCACTCGCGTACCGCGTTTTCCGACTCGGCATTTCCTGGAACATTTTCGGGCTTCACTCCTACGACATACGACCATAAGTCATTTTTGACTAGCAAAGCCTCCATAAAAAGCTTCCATGTATCATAATTGTCTTTATTTAGAGTTTCGAACTTCGTTGTATGCGCCATTTTTAGTACCGAAATTTTTTTTTAAAAACGCGGATTTTTAACGCAATGAACACGACACTATTTACTTATTCGTTATCCTGGGCCCATAACCTGTTGAGCAGAAACGTAGTTGAACTAAACATAAAAAAACGAGTTGTAAAGTACTATGATTTATTGTACGATAAAATAATGTAATACAAAAGTGTAGGAAGCATGTGAAGCATGCGACGGTCCGGCAAAGAAGAAGAAAGACCGTGTAGACGATTGTACCACGACGAGCATACTGAACGAAACGGTTTAGTGACTGCAGTGTTGCCACCCTTTTTATTTAACAAGGCCCTAATCAGTTTTGACGCAATTTTAATTCTCTTAATTTTCTTAATTAGGTAGTTCGCTGGCCTTTGATTTGATATGCTTCAAGTGCACAATTGCGTACAGGGATGGACTAGGGCGGCTACGAACGCGTAAAATTAGGCCGTGTTCAATTTTGACGATATTTAAATTCACTTAATGTTCCTAATTAGGTAGTTCGCTGGCCTTTAATTTGATTTGCTTCAAGTGCATACTTGAGTACAGGGATGGACTAGGGCGGCTACGAACGCGTAAATATAGGCCGTTTTCAATTTTGGCCAAATTTTAATTCTCTTAATTTTCCTAATTAGGTAGTTCGTTGGCCTTTAATTTGATATGCTTCAAGTGCGTAATTGCTTACAGGGATGGCCTAGGGCGGCTACGAACGCGTAAAATTAGGCCGTTATCAATTTTGACGCAATTTTAATTCTCTTAATTTTAATAATTAGGTAGTTCGCTGGCCGTTAATTTGATATGCTTCAAGTGCATAATTGCGTGCAGGGATGGACTAGGGCTTCTACGAACGCGTAAGATAAAGGCGTTTTCAATTTTGACGCAATTTTAATTCTGTTAATTTTCCTAATTAGGTAGTTCGCTGGTTTTTAATTTGATATGCTTCAAGTGCATAATTGCGTACAGGGATGGACTAGGGCGGCTACGAACGCGTAAAATTAGGCCGTTATCAATTTTGACGCAATTTTAATTCTCTTAATTTTCCTAATTAGGTAGTTCGCTGGCCTTTAATTTGATATGCTTCAAGTGCATAATTGCGTACAGGGATGGACTAGGGCGGCTACGAACGCGTTAAATTAGGCCGTTATCATTTTTGACGCAATTTTAATTCTCTTAATTTTCCTAATTAGGTAGTGCCCTGGCCTTTAATTTGATATATTACAAGTGCATAATTGCGTACAGAGATGGACTAGGGCGGCTACGAACGCGTAAAATTAGGCCGCTTTCAATTTTGACGCAATTTTAATTCTCTTAATTTTCCTAATTAGGTTGTGCCCTGGCCTTTATTTTTATATTCTTCAAGTGCATAATTGCGTAAAGGGATGGACTAGGGCGGCTACGAACGCGTAAAAATAGGTCGTTTTCAATTTTGACGCAATTTTAATTCTCATAATTTTCCTAATTAGGTAGTTCGCTGGCCTTTAATTTGATATGCTTCAAGTGCATAATTGCGTACAGGGATGGACTAGGGCGGCTACGAACGCGTTAAATTAGGCCGTTATCATTTTTGACGCAATTTTAATTCTCTTAATTTTCCTAATTAGGTAGTGCCCTGGCCTTTAATTTGATATATTACAAGTGCATAATTGCGTACAGAGATGGACTAGGGCGGCTACGAACGCGTAAAATTAGGCCGCTTTCAATTTTGACGCAATTTTAATTCTGTTAATTTTCCTAATTAGGTAGTTCGCTGGTTTTTAATTTGATATGCTTCAAGTGCATAATTGCGTACAGGGATGGACTAGGGCGGCTACGAACGCGTAAAATTAGGCCGTTATCAATTTTGACGCAATTTTAATTCTCTTAATTTTCCTAATTAGGTAGTTCGCTGGCCTTTAATTTGATATGCTTCAAGTGCATAATTGCGTACAGGGATGGACTAGGGCGGCTACGAACGCGTTAAATTAGGCCGTTATCATTTTTGACGCAATTTTAATTCTCTTAATTTTCCTAATTAGGTAGTGCCCTGGCCTTTAATTTGATATATTACAAGTGCATAATTGCGTACAGAGATGGACTAGGGCGGCTACGAACGCGTAAAATTAGGCCGCTTTCAATTTTGACGCAATTTTAATTCTCTTAATTTTCCTAATTAGGTTGTGCCCTGGCCTTTATTTTTATATTCTTCAAGTACATAATTGCGTAAAGGGATGGACTAGGGCGGCTACGAACGCGTAA
Source organism: Beris chalybata (assembly GCA_949128065.1). NCBI lineage: Eukaryota > Metazoa > Arthropoda > Insecta > Diptera > Stratiomyidae > Beris > Beris chalybata. Next base: position 279,449 of record OX421898.1, read on the forward strand.
AATTAGGCCCTTATCAGTTTTGACGCAATTTTAATTCTCTTAATTTTCCTAATTAGGTAGTTCGCTGGCCTTTAATTTGATATGCTTCAAGTGCATAATTGCGTACAGGGATGGACTAGGGCGGCTACGAACGCGTAAAATTAGGCCCTTATCAGTTTTGACGCAATTTCAATTCTCTTAATTTTCGGAATTAGGTAGTTCGCTGGCCTTTAATTTGATATTCTACAATTGCATAATTGCGTACAGGGATGATTTAGGGCGGATACGAACGAGTAAAATTAGGCCGTTTTCAATTTTGATGCAATTTTAATTCTCTTAATTTTCCTAATAAGGTAGTTCGCTGGCCTTTAATTTGATATGCTTCAAGTACATAATTGCGTACAGGGATGGACTAGGGCGGCTACGAACGCGTAAAATTAGGCCTGTTGAGCAGAAACGTAGTTGAACTAAACATAAAAAAACGAGTTGTAAAGTACTATGATTTATTGTACGATAAAATAATGTAATACAAAAGTGTAGGAAGCATGTGAAGCATGCGACGGTCCGGCAAAGAAGAAGAAAGACCGTGTAGACGATTGTACCACGACGAGCATACTGAACGAAACGGTTTAGTGACTGCAGTGTTGCCACCCTTTTTATTTAACACGCCCTCTCAATACGCACGTCACACGTTTTATTTCATATTTATAGCAAACCCGAATCCTTTAAGACACCTTTCGTGACATACTCTCGCGAGTGGTTTCGTCAAAACGTCTGCTATCATTTGTCCAGTTGGCACATGCTGCAACGAACTGATTCACGAATAAAATGATGCTTTATGTCTATATGTTTTGTACGAGCGTGAAATACAGGATCGTTTGCCATATGTTGTGCTCCTTGATTGTCCAGAAAAATTTTAATTCCAGACTGCTTTATAAGTCCCAACTCATCCAGAAGACTTCGTAAATATATTCCCTCCTTCGCAGATTCCGCCAGACTAACATATTCAGCCTCTGTAGATGATAACGCCACTGTTCGTTGTTTTTGTGATTTCCACGTTATCGCCGCTCCGCTTAGTATGAAAACATACCCCGTGTAAGATCGGCGGTCTATGATACAGCCACCCCAATCGGCATCTGTATACCCGATTAATGTCTCATCAGTCTTTTTGTACACAAGTCCTAATTCAACGGTACCAGCAAGGTATCGAAGGACTCTTTTCGCAGCTAACCAATGAACTTTCCGCGGTTTGTTTACAAATTGCGCTAACCTCGACACGGTGTTAGCAATGTCCGGCCTTGTGGCCACCGATAAATACATAAGCGCACCAATTAACTCCCGATATGGATAATTTTCACATAATAAATTTTCATTGATATCGTCAAAATGTTTATTTATTTCCGAAGGGGTCATCACTGAATTGCACTCATTCATTCCGTATTGCGTTAGTAGTCCCAATACGTAACCGGTTTGAGAAAGTTTAATTTGATCCATATGTTACCCAATTTCTAGACCTAGACAATACTTCGCGCGCCCGAGATCTTTAATTACAAAGTCATTTGACAGTTTACACTTTAAGTCCATTATACGCGATATATTCCGCGACGCCACAAGTATATCGTCAACATACACTAAAACAAACAACATATCTCCATCAGTATCATTATAAAATAAACATGGTTCATTTTTCGTAGCTTTTAATCCCAAACTAAAAAGTTTTTCACTGAGCGTTGAATACCATTGCCGACCAGCTTGTCGCAAACCATACCTTTTGCAATTTGCACACATGGTCTCCATCTAGTATATGTTCCAACATCATTTTTGCTTTAACATTAACTTCTGAAGTTTCTTCTTGTTTAAGTATTATTCTCTCCAGTGTTTCACCCAACATCTCTGGAATTTTCATAAATATATCTTCATGTAACACGCCATTTAAGTATGCAGTTTCTATATCGAATTGCCATATATGAAGTCCAAATTTAACTGCTAGGGCCAATAACAAACGCAACGTTTCCAACCTAGCAACTGGTGCAAAAGTTTGGTGGTAATCAACCCCAAATCTCTGGTTATATCCTTTTGCTACTACTCGAGCCTTATGTCGCTCCACTTCTCCATTTAGTCCGAATTTGTTCGTAAGAACCCAACGACATCCAATAATATTCTTTTTATCAACATTTTTGACAATTTGCCAAGTGTTGTTTCTTAAAAGACTTATGACCTCAGAATCCATTGCGTCCTTCCAAGCATTGCACGCATCACCCTTTAATGCATCTTGTACACTGACATCGGCTACACCAGCAAATTCTGCCTCTTCGAGATCAGACTCAGTTTCTTCGACAGGATCATTTGCTTCACCAGATGTCTCCTCACGAAATTGAAATAGTTTCTTTGGACGCCCTCTGCAGCCTGTGCGTAATAGTTTTGGTCTTCCTGGAACTCTTCTAACGCTACGACTTCTACGAGAGTTGGAACATTCTCCGCTGCTTTCCTGCTGCTCGATTACGATGTCTTCGACGTTTTCAGGTTGCTCGATTTCAACACTTTCTGCATCCTCGTATATTGTAGACACATCTTCTGCATTCTGATCATCGTCTTCTTTGTAGTCCAAATTAACTTCGACGAATTCTGCATTTGAAGGTTTGTTTGTCTCAATGACATTTTCACGGTTCTCCGGGTAAAAATCTTCGAATTCCAGTTCGGATTTACTTTCCGAATTTATAAATTTCACATCCCTCGAGATGACTATTTTTCTCTTACTAGGTAACCAAATTCGGTAACCCTTCGACGACTCGGAATAACCCACAAAAATTCCTGACAAACCGCGCGAATCTAGTTTACCAATGTTCGGGTCGTTGTTCAAGATAAAGACCGAACATCCAAATGTCTTGAAATGTGACACGTTTGGCACTTTTCCTGTTAAAACTTCAAACGGCGTCTTCCCATTCAGAGAACTTGATGGTGATCGATTTCGAATATAGTTCGCTGTGTTGACGGCCTCTGCCCAGAATTGTGCTGGCAATCCTGCTTGTCGAAGTAAACATCTTGCCATCTCCATAATCGTACGGTTACGCCTCTCGGCTACTCCATTTTGTTGTGGAATTTACGGTACGGTAAGCCTACGCATAGTTCCACGCTCATTCAAGAAGTCATCAACTGGGGAGTTTACGTATTCCTTCCCATTGTCAGACTGGATGCATTTCACTTTTCTCGCTGTTTGATTCTCCATTAAGCTGACGAAATCCCTGATCGACTTGGCCACTTCACTTTTGGATTTCAAAAATCGAACTTCGGTCCATCTGGAATGATCATCGATGAGTTGCATGAAATACTTTGACCCTCCGTGCGATTCCACCCGCATAGATCCACATAAGTCGGTATGCACAATGTCCATAACGTCCGAGGATCGGTCGGACTTCATAGGAAAGGGGTTTCTCGTCATTTTGCTTTCGAAACATATTGTGCAATCCCGAATATTCGTTGATTTTTCTAAGTTCGCGCCTTTAATTCTACCGCGACTTATAGCTTCTTGAAGATTTCTTGGATTTAGGTGTCCGAATTTGACGTGCCATCCATCGTTCGACGTAACCTTACTTTTCGTATTAGAATTCGAACTTTTATTTACTATACTGGCACTTTCCGTGTACTCGCGTATGACATATAATCCTTTTCTTTTATTCGCGATCAACTTGATGTCACCGTCAGCGTCTTTTACGACTGCTTTCCCTTTGTCGAACAATACACTAAAACCGTGATCAGTTATTTTTCCGACTGACACTAAGTTCGCTCGAAGATCAGGAACAAGTTGTGTTCCTTTAAGGGCGATGTTCTTTAAACCGCCATCCACATCAGCTTTTAAGTTTGCGACACCTTCTCCTACGATAGAAGTCGTACCCATATTTGCAAGATTTAGTTTTTCTCGTTTGACATTTAGTTTGCTGTCAAACTTTCCAGTTTCGCGGCAAAAATGTGACGTCGCCCCACTGTCCAAGCACCATACAACTGAATCTTGGGTCGTGTCTGTCATAAATACGTTTGACATGAACATGCTGACGTCTTCTCCGCTTTTCCCCGTTTTTGGGCTTTCGTGCTTACAATCCGCAGCTTTATGTCCCACTGCGTGACACTTAAAGCACTTGAACTTGAATGCGTTATTGTGTTTTGGTTGTTTCGACGCGTTGTCGTTGTTGTTGTTGTTGTTGTTCTTCTGTTGCGTCTTCTTCCATTCTTTTCGTGTGAAAAGGGCACTCGATGTGGAACCATGCGCGGTGTTCCGTCGTGCCTCGCTCTCTTCGCTTATTTTTATGCGCAGCATTTCTGGCGATGGTAATTCATCTCGTGCTTCGATAGCACATCGGAAATTGTCGAAATCGCTGGAAAGACTCGACAAGAGCAATATTGTCAACAAGTCAGGATCGATGTTGATACCGATTTCACTTATTCTATCGACGACGTCGAAAAACGTTTTAAGGTGTTCCCGCGCGTCACCTCCACTAGCCATTTTAAGTCCGGTTAATCGTTTCAGCAGGGCAGCTTTTCGCGCTGGTCCCTTCGATTGAAACGTGGCTTCTAATTTCACCCACACTTCACTAGCTGTTTTACAATCTTTTATCAGCCTCAACTCGCCCGAACTAATTGATAAAATAATGTCTGAACGAGCTTTAGCGTCGTTCTTTTCCCACTCGCGTACCGCGTTTTCCGACTCGGCATTTCCTGGAACATTTTCGGGCTTCACTCCTACGACATACGACCATAAGTCATTTTTGACTAGCAAAGCCTCCATAAAAAGCTTCCATGTATCATAATTGTCTTTATTTAGAGTTTCGAACTTCGTTGTATGCGCCATTTTTAGTACCGAAATTTTTTTTTAAAAACGCGGATTTTTAACGCAATGAACACGACACTATTTACTTATTCGTTATCCTGGGCCCATAACCTGTTGAGCAGAAACGTAGTTGAACTAAACATAAAAAAACGAGTTGTAAAGTACTATGATTTATTGTACGATAAAATAATGTAATACAAAAGTGTAGGAAGCATGTGAAGCATGCGACGGTCCGGCAAAGAAGAAGAAAGACCGTGTAGACGATTGTACCACGACGAGCATACTGAACGAAACGGTTTAGTGACTGCAGTGTTGCCACCCTTTTTATTTAACAAGGCCCTAATCAGTTTTGACGCAATTTTAATTCTCTTAATTTTCTTAATTAGGTAGTTCGCTGGCCTTTGATTTGATATGCTTCAAGTGCACAATTGCGTACAGGGATGGACTAGGGCGGCTACGAACGCGTAAAATTAGGCCGTGTTCAATTTTGACGATATTTAAATTCACTTAATGTTCCTAATTAGGTAGTTCGCTGGCCTTTAATTTGATTTGCTTCAAGTGCATACTTGAGTACAGGGATGGACTAGGGCGGCTACGAACGCGTAAATATAGGCCGTTTTCAATTTTGGCCAAATTTTAATTCTCTTAATTTTCCTAATTAGGTAGTTCGCTGGCCTTTAATTTGATATGCTTCAAGTGCGTAATTGCTTACAGGGATGGCCTAGGGCGGCTACGAACGCGTAAAATTAGGCCGTTATCAATTTTGACGCAATTTTAATTCTCTTAATTTTAATAATTAGGTAGTTCGCTGGCCGTTAATTTGATATGCTTCAAGTGCATAATTGCGTGCAGGGATGGACTAGGGCTTCTACGAACGCGTAAGATAAAGGCGTTTTCAATTTTGACGCAATTTTAATTCTGTTAATTTTCCTAATTAGGTAGTTCGCTGGTTTTTAATTTGATATGCTTCAAGTGCATAATTGCGTACAGGGATGGACTAGGGCGGCTACGAACGCGTAAAATTAGGCCGTTATCAATTTTGACGCAATTTTAATTCTCTTAATTTTCCTAATTAGGTAGTTCGCTGGCCTTTAATTTGATATGCTTCAAGTGCATAATTGCGTACAGGGATGGACTAGGGCGGCTACGAACGCGTTAAATTAGGCCGTTATCATTTTTGACGCAATTTTAATTCTCTTAATTTTCCTAATTAGGTAGTGCCCTGGCCTTTAATTTGATATATTACAAGTGCATAATTGCGTACAGAGATGGACTAGGGCGGCTACGAACGCGTAAAATTAGGCCGCTTTCAATTTTGACGCAATTTTAATTCTCTTAATTTTCCTAATTAGGTTGTGCCCTGGCCTTTATTTTTATATTCTTCAAGTGCATAATTGCGTAAAGGGATGGACTAGGGCGGCTACGAACGCGTAAAAATAGGTCGTTTTCAATTTTGACGCAATTTTAATTCTCATAATTTTCCTAATTAGGTAGTTCGCTGGCCTTTAATTTGATATGCTTCAAGTGCATAATTGCGTACAGGGATGGACTAGGGCGGCTACGAACGCGTTAAATTAGGCCGTTATCATTTTTGACGCAATTTTAATTCTCTTAATTTTCCTAATTAGGTAGTGCCCTGGCCTTTAATTTGATATATTGCAAGTGCATAATTGCGTACAGAGATGGACTAGGGCGGCTACGAACGCGTAAAATTAGGCCGCTTTCAATTTTGACGCAATTTTAATTCTCTTAATTTTCCTAATTAGGTAGTGCCCTGGCCTTTATTTTTATATTCTTCAAGTGCATAATTGCGTAAAGGGATGGACTAGGGCGGCTACGAACGCGTAAAAATAGGCCGTTTTCAATTTTGACGCAATTTTAATTCTCTTAATTTTCCTAATTAGGTAGTGCCCTGGCCTTTAATTTGATATGCTTCAAGTGCATAATTGCGTACAGGGATGAGCTAGCGCGGCTACGAACGCGTAAAAATAGGGCGTTTTCAATTTTGACGCAATTTTAATTCTCTTAATTTTCCTAATTAAGTAGTTCGCTGGCCTTTAATTTGATATGCTTCAAGTGCATAATTGCGTACAGGGATGGACTAGGGCGGCTACGAACGCGTTAAATTAGGCCGTTATCATTTTTGACGTAATTTTAATTCTCTTAATTTTCCTAATTAGGTAGTGCCCTGGCCTTTAATTTGATATATTACAAGTGCATAATTGCGTACAGGGATGGACTAGGGCGGCTACGAACGCGTAAAATTAGGCCGCTTTCAATTTTGACGCAATTTTAATTCTCTTAATTTTCCTAATTAGGTAGTGTCCTGGCCTTTATTTTTATATTCTTCAAGTGCATAATTGCGTAAAGGGATGGACTAGGGCGGCTACGAACGCGTAAAAATAGGCCGTTTTCAATTTTGACGCAATTTTAATTCTCATAATTTTCCTAATTAGGTAGTTCGCTGGCCTTTAATTTGATATGCTTCAAGTGCATAATTGCGTACAGGGATGGACTAGGGCGGCTACGAACGCGTAAAATTAGGGCGTTTTCAGTTTTGACGCAATTTTAATTCTCTTAATTTTCCTAATTAGGTAGTGCCCTGGCCTTTAATTTGATATATTACAAGTGCATAATTGCGTACAGGGATGGACTAGGGCGGCTACAAACGCGTAAAATTAGGGCGTTTTCAATTTTGACGCAATTTTAATTCTCTTAATTTTCCTAATTAGGTAGTGCCCTGGCCTTTAATTTGATATTCTTCAAGTGCATAATTGCGTACAGGGATGGACTAGGGCGGCTACGAACGCGTAAAATTAGGGCGTTTTCAATTTTGACGCAATTTTAATTCTCTTAATTTTCCTAATTAGGTACTGCTCTGGCCTTTAATTTGATATTCTTCAAGTGCATAATTGCGTACAGGGATGGACTAGGGCGGCTACGAACGCGTAAAATTAGGGCGTTTTCAGTTTTGACGCAATTTTAATTCTCATAATTTTCCTAATTAGGTAGTTCGCTGGCCTTTAATTTGATATGCTTCAAGTGCATAATTGCGTACAGGGATGGACTAGGGCGGCTACGAACGCGTAAAGTTAGGCCCTTATCAGTTTTGACGCAATTTTAATACTCTTAATTTTCCTAATTAGGTAGTGCCCTGGCCTTTAATTTGATATTCTTCAAGTGCATAATTGCGTACAGGGATGGACTAGGGCGGCTACGAACGCGTAAAGTTAGGCCCTTATCAGTTTTGACGCAATTTTAATACTCTTAATTTTCCTAATTAGGTAGTGCCCTGGCCTTTAATTTGATATTCTTCAAGTGCAAAATTGCGTACAGGGATGGACTAGGGCGGCTACGAACGCGTAATATTAGGGCGTTTTCAATTTTGACGCAATTTTAATTCTCTTAATTTTTCTAATTAGGTAGTTTGCTGGCCTTTAATTTGATATGCTTCAAGTGCATAATTGCGTACAGGGATGGACTAGGGCGGCTACGAACGCGTAAAATTAGGCCGTTATCAATTTTGACGCAATTTTAATTCTCTTAATTTTCCAAATGAGGTAGTTCGCTGGCCTTTAATTTGATATTCTTCAAGTTCATAATTGCGTACAAGGATGGACTAGTGCGGCTACGAACGCGTAAAATTAGGGCGTTTTCAAATTTGACGCAATTTTAATTCTCTTAATTTTCCTAATTAGGAAGTTTGCTGGCCTTTAATTTGATATGCTTCAAGTGCATAATTGCGTACAGGGATGGACTAGGGCGGCTACGAACGCGTAAAATTAGTCCGTTATCAATTTTGACCCAATTTTAATTCTCTTAATTTTCCTAATTAGGTAGTTCGCTGGCCTTTAATTTGATATGCTACAAGTGCATAATTGCGTACAGGGATGGACTAGGGCGGCTACGAACGCGTAAAATTAGGCCGTTATCAATTTTGCGCAATTTTAATTCTCTTAATTTTCCTAATTAGGTAGTTCGCTGGCCTTTAATTTGATATGCTTCAAGTGCATAATTGCGTACAGGGATGGACTAGGGCGGCTACGAACGCGTAAAATTAGGCCGTGTTCAATTTTGACGAAATTTAAATTCACTTAATGTTCCTAATTAGGTAGTTCGCTGGCCTTTAATTTGCTTTGCTTCAAGTGCATATTTGAGAACAGGGATGGACTAGGGCGGCTACGAACGCGTAAATATAGGCCGTTTTCAATTTTGGCGAAATGTTAATTCTCTTAATTTTCCTAATTAGGTAGTTCGCTGGCCTTTAATTTGATATGGTTCAAGTGCATAATTGCGTACAGGGATGAACTAGCGCGGCTACGAACGCGTAAAATTAGGTAGTGCCCTGGCCTTTAATTTGATATTCTTCAAGTGCATAATTGCGTACAGGGATGGACTAGGGCGGCTACGAACGCGTAAAAATATTCCGTTTTCAATTTTGACGCAATTTTAATTCTCATAATTTTCCTAATTAGGTAGTTCGCTGGACTTTAATTTGATATGCTTCAAGTGCATAATTGCGTACAGGGATGGACTAGGGCGGCTACGAACGCGTAAAATTAGGCCGTTAACAATTTTGACGCAATTTTAATTCTCTTAATTTTCCAAATTAGGTAGTTCGCCGGCCTTTAATTTGATATTCTACAAGTGCATAGTTGCTTACAGGGATGGACTAGGGCGGCTACGAACGCGTAAAATTAGGGCGTTTTGAATTTTGACCCAATTTTTATAGTCTTAATTTTCCTAATTAGGTAGTTCGCTGGCCTTTAATTGGATATGCTTCAAGTGCATAATTTCGTACAGGGATGGACTAGGGCGGCTACGAACGCGTAAGATAAGTGCTTTTTCAATTTTGACGCAATTTTAATTCTCTTAATTTTCCTAATTAGGTAGTTCGCTGGCCTTTAATTTGATATGCTTCTAGTGCATAATTGCATACAGGGATGGACTAGGGCGGCTACGAACGCGTAAAATAAGCCCCTATCAGTTTTGACGCAATTTTAATTCTCTTAATTTTTCGAATTAAGTAGTTCGCTGGCCTTTAATTTGATATTCTACAATTGCATAATTGCGTACAGGGATGATTTAGGGCGGATACGAACGAGTAAAATTAGGCTGTGTTCAATTTTGATGCAATTTTAATTCTCTTAATTTTCCTAATAAGGTAGTTCGCTGGCCTTTAATTTGATATGCTTCAAGTGCATAATTGCGTACAGGGATGGACTTGGGCGGCTACGAACGCGTAAAATTAGGCCCTTATCAGTTTTGACGCAATTTTAATTCTCTTAATTTTCCGAATTAGGTAGTTCGCTGGCCTTTATTTGATATTCTACAAATGCATAATTGCGTACAGGGATGATTAAGGGCGGATACGAACGAGTAAAATTAGGCCGTTTTCAATTTTGATGCAATTTTAATTCTCTTAATTTTCCTAATAAGGTAGTTCGCTGGCCTTTAATTTGATATGCTTCAAGTGCATAATTGCGTACAGGGATGGACTAGGGCGGCTACGAACGCGTAAAATTAGGCCGTTAACAATTTTGACGCAATTTTAATTCTCTTAATTTTCCAAATTAGGTAGTTCGCCGGCCTTTAATTTGATATTCTACAAGTGCATAGTTGCGTACAGGGATGGACTAGGGCGGCTACGAACGCGTAAAATTAGGGCGTTTTGAATTTTGACCCAATTTTTATAGTCTTAATTTTCCTAATTAGGTAGTTCGCTGGCCTGTAATTTGATATGCTTCAAGTGCATAATTGCGTACAGGGATGAGCTAGCGCGGCTACGAACGCGTAAAAATAGGCCGTTTTCAATTTTGACGCATTTTTAATTCTCATAATTTTCCTAATTAGGTAGTTCGCTGGCCTTTAATTTGATATGCTTCAAGTGCATAATTGCGTACAAGGATGGACTAGGGCGGCTACGAACGCGTAAAATTTGGCCGTTTTCAATTTTGAGGCAATTGTAATTCTTTTAATTTTCCTAATTAGGTAGTGCCCTGGCCTTTAATTTGATATTCTTTAAGTGCATAATTGCGTACAGGGATGGACTAGAGCGGCTACGAACGCGTAAAATTAGGCCGTTATCAATTTTGACGCAATTTTAATTCTCTTAATTTTCCTAATTAGGTAGTTCGCTGGCCTTTAATTTGATATGCTTCAAGTGCATAATTGCGTACAGGGATGGACTAGGGCGGCTACGAACGCGTAAAATTAGGGCGTTTTCAATTTTGACGCAATTTTTATTCTCTTAATTTTCCTAATTAGGTAGTTCGCTGGCCTTTAATTTGATATGCTTCAAGTGCATAATTGCGTACAGGGATGGACTAGGGCGGCTACGAACGCGTAAAATTAGGCCGTTATCAATTTTGACTCAATTTTAATTTTTTTAATTTTCCTAATTAGGTAGTGCCCTGGCCTTTAATTTGATATTCTTCAAGTGCATAATTGCGTACAGGGATGGACTAGGGCGGCTACGAACGTGTAAAAATAGGCCGTTTTCAATTTTGACGCAATTTTAATTCTCATAATTTTCCTAATTAGGTAGTTCGCTGGCCTTTAATTTGATATGCTTCAAGTGCATAATTGCGTACAGGGATGGACTAGGGCAGCTACGAACGCGTAAAATTAGGACGTTTTCAATTTTGACGCAATTTTTATTCTCTTAATTTTCCTAATTAGGTAGTTCGCTGGCCTTTAATTTGATATGCTTCAAGTGCATAATTGCGTACAGCGATTTACTAGGGCGGCTACGAACGCGTAAAATTAGGCCGTTATCAATTTTGACGCAATTTTAATTTTTGTTAATTTTCCTAATTAGGTAGTGCCCTGGCCTTTAATTTGATATTCTTCAAGTGCATAATTGCGTACAGGGATAAACTAGGGCGGCAACGAACGCGAAAAAAAAGGCCGTTTTCAATTTTGACGCAATTTTAATTCTCATAATTTTCCTAATTGGGTACTTCGCTGGCCTTTAATTTGATATGCTTCAAGTGCATAATTGCGTACAGGGATGGACTAGGGCGGCTACGAACGCGTAAAAATAGGCCGTAGGGCGTTTTCAATTTTGGCCAAATTTTTTATTCTCTTAATTTTCCTAATTAGGTAGTTCGCTGGCCTTTAATTTGATATGCTTCAAGTGCATAATTGCGTACAGGGATGGCCTAGGGCGGCTACGAACGCGTAAAATTAGGCCGTTATCAATTTTGACGCAATTTTAATTCTTTTAATTTTCCTAATTAGGTAGTGCCCTGGCCTTTAATTTGATATTCTTCAAGTGCATAATTGCGTACAGGGATGGACTAGGGCAGCTACGAACGCAATTTTAGTTCTCTTAATTTTCCTAATTAGGTAGTTCGCTGGCCTTTGATTTGATATGCTTCAAGTGCATAATTGCGTACAGGGATGGACTAGGGCGGCTACGAACGCGTAAAATTAGGGCGTTTTCAATTTTGACGCAATTTTTATTCTCTTAATTTTCCTAATTAGGTAATTCGCTGGCCTTTAATTTGATATTCTTCAAGTGCATAATTGCTTACAGGGATGGACTAGGGCGGCTACGAACGCGTAAAATTAGGGCGTTTTCAATTTTGACGCAATTTTAGTTCTCTTAATTTTCCTAATTAGGTAGTTCGCTGGCCTTTAATTTGATATTCTACAAGTGCATAATTGCGTACAGGGATGGACTAGGGCGGCTACGAACGCGTAAAATTAGGGCGTTTTCAATTTTGACGCAATTTTTATTCTCTTAATTTTCCTAATTAGGTAGTTCGCTGGCCTTTAATTTGATATGCTTCAAGTGCATAATTGCGTACAGGGATGGACTAGGGCGGCTACGAACGCGTAAAATTAGGCCGTTATCAATTTTGACGCAATTTTAATTCTCTTAATTTTCCTAATTAGGTAGTGCCCTGGACTTTAATTTGATATTCTTCAAGTGCATAATTGCGTACAGGGATGGGACTAGGGCGGCTACGAACGCGTAAAATTAGGGCGTTTTCAATTTTGACGCAATTTTGGTTCTCTTAATTTTCGTAATTAGGTAGTTCGCAGGCCTTTGATTTGATATGCTTCAAGTGCATAATTGCGTACAGGGATGGACTAGGGCGGCTACGAACGCGTTAAGTTAGGCCCTTATCAGTTTTGACGCAATTTTAATTCTCTTAATTTTCCTAATTAGGTAGTTCGCTGGCCTTTAATTTGATATGCTTCAAGTGCATAATTGCGTACAGGGATGGCCTAGGGCGGCTACGAACGCGTAAAATTAGGGCGTTTTCAATTTTGACGCAATTTTAATTCTCTTAATTTTCCTAATTAGGTAGTTCGCTGGCCGTTAATTTGATATGCTTCAAGTGCATAATTGCGTGCAGGGATGGACTAGGGCTTCTACGAACGCGTAAGATAAAGGCGTTTTCAATTTTGACGCAATTTTAATTCTGTTAATTTTCCTAATTAGGTAGTTCGCTGGTTTTTAATTTGATATGCTTCAAGTGCATAATTGCGTACAGGGATGGACTAGGGCGGCTACGAACGCGTAAAATTAGGCCCTTATCAGTTTTGACGCAATTTTAATTCTCTTAATTTTCCGAATTAGGTAGTTCGCTGCCATTTAATTTGATATTCTACAATTGCATAATTGCGTTCAGGGATGATTTAGGGCGGATACGAACGCGTAAAATTAGGCCGTTTTCAATTTTGATGCAATTTTAATTCTCTTAATTTTCCTAATAAGGTAGTTCGCTGGTCTTTAATATGATATGCTTCAAGTACATAATTGCGTACAGGGATGGACTAGGGCGGCTACGAACGCGTAAAATTAGGCCCTTATCAGTTTTGACGCAATTTTAATTCTCTTAATTTTCCTAATTAGGTAGTTCGCTGGCCTTTAATTTGATATGCTTCAAGTGCATAATTGCGTACAGGGATGGACTAGGGCGGCTACGAACGCGTAAAATTAGGCCCTTATCAGTTTTGACGCATTTTTAATTTTTTTTTTTAATTTTTTAATTTTCGGAATTAGGTAGTTCGCTGGCCTTTAATTTGATATTCTACAATTGCATAATTGCGTACAGGGATGATTTAGGGCGGATACGAACGAGTAAAATTAGGCCGTTTTCAATTTTGATGCAATTTTAATTCTCTTAATTTTCCTAATAAGGTAGTTCGCTGGCCTTTAATTTGATATGCTTCAAGTACATAATTGCGTACAGGGATGGACTAGGGCGGCTACGAACGCGTAAAATTAGGGCGTTTTCAATTTTGACGAAATTTAAATTCACTTAATGTTCCTAATTAGGTAGTTCGCTGGCCTTTAATTTCATTTGCTTCAAGTGCATACTTGAGTACAGGGATGAACTAGGGCGGCTACGAACGCGTAAAATTAGGGCGTTTTCAATTTTGACGCAATTTTAATTCTCTTAATTATCCTAATTAGGTAGTTCGCTGGATTGTAATTTGATATGCTTCAAGTGCATAATTGCGTACAGGGATGAGCTAGCGCGGCTACGAACGCGTAAAAATAGGCCGTTTTCAATTTTGACGCATTTTTAATTCTCATAATTTTCCTAATTAGGTAGTTCGCTGGCCTTTAATTTGATATGCTTCAAGTGCATAATTGCGTACAAGGATGGACTAGGGCGGCTACGAACGCGTAAAATTGGGCCGTTTTCAATTTTGAGGCAATTGTAATTCTTTTAATTTTCCTAATTAGGTAGTGCCCTGGCCTTTAATTTGATATTCTTTAAGTGCATAATTGCGTACAGGGATGGACTAGAGCGGCTACGAACGCGTAAAATTAGGCCGTTATCAATTTTGACGCAATTTTAATTCTCTTAATTTTCCTAATTAGGTAGTTCGCTGGCCTTTAATTTGATATGCTTCAAGTGCATAATTGCGTACAGGGATGGACTAGGGCGGCTACGAACGCGTAAAATTAGGCCGTTATCAATTTTGACGCAATTTTAATTTTTTTAATTTTCCTAATTAGGTAGTGCCCTGGCCTTTAATTTGATATTCTTCAAGTGCATAATTGCGTAGGGATAAACTAGGGCGGCAACGAACGCGAAAAAAAGGCCGTTTTCAATTTTGACGCAATTTTAATTCTCATAATTTTCCTAATTGGGTACTTCGCTGGCCTTTAATTTGATATGCTTCAAGTGCATAATTGCGTACAGGGATGGACTAGGGCGGCTACGAACGCGTAATTATAGGCCGTAGGGCGTTTTCAATTTTGGCCAAATTTTAATTCTCTTAATTTTCCTAATTAGGTAGTTCGCTGGCCTTTAATTTGATATGCTTCAAGTGCATAATTGCGTACAGGGATGGCCTAGGGCGGCTACGAACGCGTAAAATTAGGCCGTTATCAATTTTGACGCAATTTTAATTCTTTTAATTTTCCTAATTAGGTAGTGCCCTGGCCTTTAATTTGATATTCTTCAAGTGCATAATTGCGTACAGGGATGGACTAGGGCAGCTACGAACGCGTAAGATTAGGGCATTTTCAATTTTGACGCAATTTTAGTTCTCTTAATTTTCCTAATTAGGTAGTTCGCTGGCCTTTGATTTGATATGCTTCAAGTGCATAATTGCGTACAGGGATGGACTAGGGCGGCTACGAACGCGTAAAATTAGTGCGTTTTCAATTTTGACGCAATTTTTATTCTCTTAATTTTCCTAATTAGGTAATTCGCTGGCCTTTAATTTGATATTCTTCAAGTGCATAATTGCTTACAGGGATGGACTAGGGCGGCTACGAACGCGTAAAATTAGGGCGTTTTCAATTTTGACCCAATTTTAGTTCTCTTAATTTTCCTAATTAGGTAGTTCGCTGGCCTTTAATTTGATATTCTACAAGTGCATAATTGCGTACAGGGATGGACTAGGGCGGCTACGAACGCGTAAAATTAGGGCGTTTTCAATTTTGACGCAATTTTTATTCTCTTAATTTTCCTAATTAGGTAGTTCGCTGGCCTTTAATTTGATATGCTTCAAGTGCATAATTGCGTACAGGGATGGACTAGGGCGGCTACGAACGCGTAAAATTAGGCCGTTATCAATTTTGACGCAATTTTAATTCTCTTAATTTTCCTAATTAGGTAGTGCCCTGGACTTTAATTTGATATTCTTCAAGTGCATAATTGCGTACAGGGATGGACTAGGGCGGCTACGAACGCGTAAAATTAGGGCGTTTTCAATTTTGACGCAATTTTGGTTCTCTTAATTTTCGTAATTAGGTAGTTCGCTGGCCTTTGATTTGATATGCTTCAAGTGCATAATTGCGTACAGGGATGGACTAGGGCGGCTACGAACGCGTTAAGTTAGGCCCTTATCAGTTTTGACGCAATTTTAATTCTCTTAATTTTCCTAATTAGGTAGTTCGCTGGCCTTTAATTTGATATGCTTCAAGTGCATAATTGCGTACAGGGATGGCCTAGGGCGGCTACGAACGCGTAAAATTAGGGCGTTTTCAATTTTGACGCAATTTTAATTCTCTTAATTTTAATAATTAGGTAGTTCGCTGGCCGTTAATTTGATATGCTTCAAGTGCATAATTGCGTGCAGGGATGGACTAGGGCTTCTACGAACGCGTAAGATAAAGGCGTTTTCAATTTTGACGCAATTTTAATTCTGTTAATTTTCCTAATTAGGTAGTTCGCTGGTTTTTAATTTGATATGCTTCAAGTGCATAATTGCGTACAGGGATGGACTAGGGCGGCTACGAACGCGTAAAATTAGGCCCTTATCAGTTTTGACGCAATTTTAATTCTCTTAATTTTCCGAATTAGGTAGTTCGCTGCCATTTAATTTGATATTCTACAATTGCATAATTGCGTTCAGGGATGATTTAGGGCGGATACGAACGAGTAAAATTAGGCCGTTTTCAATTTTGATGCAATTTTAATTCTCTTAATTTTCCTAATAAGGTAGTTCGCTGGTCTTTAATATGATATGCTTCAAGTACATAATTGCGTACAGGGATGGACTAGGGCGGCTACGAACGCGTAAAATTAGGCCCTTATCAGTTTTGACGCAATTTTAATTCTCTTAATTTTCCTAATTAGGTAGTTCGCTGGCCTTTAATTTGATATGCTTCAAGTGCATAATTGCGTACAGGGATGGACTAGGGCGGCTACGAACGCGTAAAATTAGGCCCTTATCAGTTTTGACGCAATTTCAATTCTCTTAATTTTCGGAATTAGGTAGTTCGCTGGCCTTTAATTTGATATTCTACAATTGCATAATTGCGTACAGGGATGATTTAGGGCGGATACGAACGAGTAAAATTAGGCCGTTTTCAATTTTGATGCAATTTTAATTCTCTTAATTTTCCTAATAAGGTAGTTCGCTGGCCTTTAATTTGATATGCTTCAAGTACATAATTGCGTACAGGGATGGACTAGGGCGGCTACGAACGCGTAAAATTAGGCCTGTTGAGCAGAAACGTAGTTGAACTAAACATAAAAAAACGAGTTGTAAAGTACTATGATTTATTGTACGATAAAATAATGTAATACAAAAGTGTAGGAAGCATGTGAAGCATGCGACGGTCCGGCAAAGAAGAAGAAAGACCGTGTAGACGATTGTACCACGACGAGCATACTGAACGAAACGGTTTAGTGACTGCAGTGTTGCCACCCTTTTTATTTAACACGCCCTCTCAATAAGCACGTCACACGTTTTATTTCATATTTATAGCAAACCCGAATCCTTTAAGACACCTTTCGTGACATACTCTCGCGAGTGGTTTCGTCAAAACGTCTGCTATCATTTGTCCAGTTGGCACATGCTGCAACGAACTGATTCACGAATAAAATGATGCTTTATGTCTATATGTTTTGTACGAGCGTGAAATACAGGATCGTTTGCCATATGTTGTGCTCCTTGATTGTCCAGAAAAATTTTAATTCCAGACTGCTTTATAAGTCCCAACTCATCCAGAAGACTTCGTAAATATATTCCCTCCTTCGCAGATTCCGCCAGACTAACATATTCAGCCTCTGTAGATGATAACGCCACTGTTCGTTGTTTTTGTGATTTCCACGTTATCGCCGCTCCGCTTAGTATGAAAACATACCCCGTGTAAGATCGGCGGTCTATGATACAGCCACCCCAATCGGCATCTGTATACCCGATTAATGTCTCATCAGTCTTTTTGTACACAAGTCCTAATTCAACGGTACCAGCAAGGTATCGAAGGACTCTTTTCGCAGCTAACCAATGAACTTTCCGCGGTTTGTTTACAAATTGCGCTAACCTCGACACGGTGTTAGCAATGTCCGGCCTTGTGGCCACCGATAAATACATAAGCGCACCAATTAACTCCCGATATGGATAATTTTCACATAATAAATTTTCATTGATATCGTCAAAATGTTTATTTATTTCCGAAGGGGTCATCACTGAATTGCACTCATTCATTCCGTATTGCGTTAGTAGTCCCAATACGTAACCGGTTTGAGAAAGTTTAATTTGATCCATATGTTACCCAATTTCTAGACCTAGACAATACTTCGCGCGCCCGAGATCTTTAATTACAAAGTCATTTGACAGTTTACACTTTAAGTCCATTATACGCGATATATTCCGCGACGCCACAAGTATATCGTCAACATACACTAAAACAAACAACATATCTCCATCAGTATCATTATAAAATAAACATGGTTCATTTTTCGTAGCTTTTAATCCCAAACTAAAAAGTTTTTCACTGAGCGTTGAATACCATTGCCGACCAGCTTGTCGCAAACCATACCTTTTGCAATTTGCACACATGGTCTCCATCTAGTATATGTTCCAACATCATTTTTGCTTTAACATTAACTTCTGAAGTTTCTTCTTGTTTAAGTATTATTCTCTCCAGTGTTTCACCCAACATCTCTGGAATTTTCATAAATATATCTTCATGTAACACGCCATTTAAGTATGCAGTTTCTATATCGAATTGCCATATATGAAGTCCAAATTTAACTGCTAGGGCCAATAACAAACGCAACGTTTCCAACCTAGCAACTGGTGCAAAAGTTTGGTGGTAATCAACCCCAAATCTCTGGTTATATCCTTTTGCTACTACTCGAGCCTTATGTCGCTCCACTTCTCCATTTAGTCCGAATTTGTTCGTAAGAACCCAACGACATCCAATAATATTCTTTTTATCAACATTTTTGACAATTTGCCAAGTGTTGTTTCTTAAAAGACTTATGACCTCAGAATCCATTGCGTCCTTCCAAGCATTGCACGCATCACCCTTTAATGCATCTTGTACACTGACATCGGCTACACCAGCAAATTCTGCCTCTTCGAGATCAGACTCAGTTTCTTCGACAGGATCATTTGCTTCACCAGATGTCTCCTCACGAAATTGAAATAGTTTCTTTGGACGCCCTCTGCAGCCTGTGCGTAATAGTTTTGGTCTTCCTGGAACTCTTCTAACGCTACGACTTCTACGAGAGTTGGAACATTCTCCGCTGCTTTCCTGCTGCTCGATTACGATGTCTTCGACGTTTTCAGGTTGCTCGATTTCAACACTTTCTGCATCCTCGTATATTGTAGACACATCTTCTGCATTCTGATCATCGTCTTCTTTGTAGTCCAAATTAACTTCGACGAATTCTGCATTTGAAGGTTTGTTTGTCTCAATGACATTTTCACGGTTCTCCGGGTAAAAATCTTCGAATTCCAGTTCGGATTTACTTTCCGAATTTATAAATTTCACATCCCTCGAGATGACTATTTTTCTCTTACTAGGTAACCAAATTCGGTAACCCTTCGACGACTCGGAATAACCCACAAAAATTCCTGACAAACCGCGCGAATCTAGTTTACCAATGTTCGGGTCGTTGTTCAAGATAAAGACCGAACATCCAAATGTCTTGAAATGTGACACGTTTGGCACTTTTCCTGTTAAAACTTCAAACGGCGTCTTCCCATTCAGAGAACTTGATGGTGATCGATTTCGAATATAGTTCGCTGTGTTGACGGCCTCTGCCCAGAATTGTGCTGGCAATCCTGCTTGTCGAAGTAAACATCTTGCCATCTCCATAATCGTACGGTTACGCCTCTCGGCTACTCCATTTTGTTGTGGAATTTACGGTACGGTAAGCCTACGCATAGTTCCACGCTCATTCAAGAAGTCATCAACTGGGGAGTTTACGTATTCCTTCCCATTGTCAGACTGGATGCATTTCACTTTTCTCGCTGTTTGATTCTCCATTAAGCTGACGAAATCCCTGATCGACTTGGCCACTTCACTTTTGGATTTCAAAAATCGAACTTCGGTCCATCTGGAATGATCATCGATGAGTTGCATGAAATACTTTGACCCTCCGTGCGATTCCACCCGCATAGATCCACATAAGTCGGTATGCACAATGTCCATAACGTCCGAGGATCGGTCGGACTTCATAGGAAAGGGGTTTCTCGTCATTTTGCTTTCGAAACATATTGTGCAATCCCGAATATTCGTTGATTTTTCTAAGTTCGCGCCTTTAATTCTACCGCGACTTATAGCTTCTTGAAGATTTCTTGGATTTAGGTGTCCGAATTTGACGTGCCATCCATCGTTCGACGTAACCTTACTTTTCGTATTAGAATTCGAACTTTTATTTACTATACTGGCACTTTCCGTGTACTCGCGTATGACATATAATCCTTTTCTTTTATTCGCTATCAACTTGATGTCACCGTCAGCGTCTTTTACGACTGCTTTCTCTTTGTCGAACAATACACTAAAACCGTGATCAGTTATTTTTCCGACTGACACTAAGTTCGCTCGAAGATCAGGAACAAGTTGTGTTCCTTTAAGGGCGATGTTCTTTAAACCGCCATCCACATCAGCTTTTAAGTTTGCGACACCTTCTCCTACGATAGAAGTCGTACCCATATTTGCAAGATTTAGTTTTTCTCGTTTGACATTTAGTTTGCTGTCAAACTTTCCAGTTTCGCGGCAAAAATGTGACGTCGCCCCACTGTCCAAGCACCATACAACTGAATCTTGGGTCGTGTCTGTCATAAATACGTTTGACATGAACATGCTGACGTCTTCTCCGCTTTTCCCCGTTTTTGGGCTTTCGTGCTTACAATCCGCAGCTTTATGTCCCACTGCGTGACACTTAAAGCACTTGAACTTGAATGCGTTATTGTGTTTTGGTTGTTTCGACGCGTTGTCGTTGTTGTTGTTGTTGTTGTTCTTCTGTTGCGTCTTCTTCCATTCTTTTCGTGTGAAAAGGGCACTCGATGTGGAACCATGCGCGGTGTTCCGTCGTGCCTCGCTCTCTTCGCTTATTTTTATGCGCAGCATTTCTGGCGATGGTAATTCATCTCGTGCTTCGATAGCACATCGGAAATTGTCGAAATCGCTGGAAAGACTCGACAAGAGCAATATTGTCAACAAGTCAGGATCGATGTTGATACCGATTTCACTTATTCTATCGACGACGTCGAAAAACGTTTTAAGGTGTTCCCGCGCGTCACCTCCACTAGCCATTTTAAGTCCGGTTAATCGTTTCAGCAGGGCAGCTTTTCGCGCTGGTCCCTTCGATTGAAACGTGGCTTCTAATTTCACCCACACTTCACTAGCTGTTTTACAATCTTTTATCAGCCTCAACTCGCCCGAACTAATTGATAAAATAATGTCTGAACGAGCTTTAGCGTCGTTCTTTTCCCACTCGCGTACCGCGTTTTCCGACTCGGCATTTCCTGGAACATTTTCGGGCTTCACTCCTACGACATACGACCATAAGTCATTTTTGACTAGCAAAGCCTCCATAAAAAGCTTCCATGTATCATAATTGTCTTTATTTAGAGTTTCGAACTTCGTTGTATGCGCCATTTTTAGTACCGAAATTTTTTTTTAAAAACGCGGATTTTTAACGCAATGAACACGACACTATTTACTTATTCGTTATCCTGGGCCCATAACCTGTTGAGCAGAAACGTAGTTGAACTAAACATAAAAAAACGAGTTGTAAAGTACTATGATTTATTGTACGATAAAATAATGTAATACAAAAGTGTAGGAAGCATGTGAAGCATGCGACGGTCCGGCAAAGAAGAAGAAAGACCGTGTAGACGATTGTACCACGACGAGCATACTGAACGAAACGGTTTAGTGACTGCAGTGTTGCCACCCTTTTTATTTAACAAGGCCCTAATCAGTTTTGACGCAATTTTAATTCTCTTAATTTTCTTAATTAGGTAGTTCGCTGGCCTTTGATTTGATATGCTTCAAGTGCACAATTGCGTACAGGGATGGACTAGGGCGGCTACGAACGCGTAAAATTAGGCCGTGTTCAATTTTGACGATATTTAAATTCACTTAATGTTCCTAATTAGGTAGTTCGCTGGCCTTTAATTTGATTTGCTTCAAGTGCATACTTGAGTACAGGGATGGACTAGGGCGGCTACGAACGCGTAAATATAGGCCGTTTTCAATTTTGGCCAAATTTTAATTCTCTTAATTTTCCTAATTAGGTAGTTCGCTGGCCTTTAATTTGATATGCTTCAAGTGCGTAATTGCTTACAGGGATGGCCTAGGGCGGCTACGAACGCGTAAAATTAGGCCGTTATCAATTTTGACGCAATTTTAATTCTCTTAATTTTAATAATTAGGTAGTTCGCTGGCCGTTAATTTGATATGCTTCAAGTGCATAATTGCGTGCAGGGATGGACTAGGGCTTCTACGAACGCGTAAGATAAAGGCGTTTTCAATTTTGACGCAATTTTAATTCTGTTAATTTTCCTAATTAGGTAGTTCGCTGGTTTTTAATTTGATATGCTTCAAGTGCATAATTGCGTACAGGGATGGACTAGGGCGGCTACGAACGCGTAAAATTAGGCCCTTATCAGTTTTGACGCAATTTTAATTCTCTTAATTTTCCGAATTAGGTAGTTCGCTGCCATTTAATTTGATATTCTACAATTGCATAATTGCGTTCAGGGATGATTTAGGGCGGATACGAACGAGTAAAATTAGGCCGTTTTCAATTTTGATGCAATTTTAATTCTCTTAATTTTCCTAATAAGGTAGTTCGCTGGTCTTTAATATGATATGCTTCAAGTACATAATTGCGTACAGGGATGGACTAGGGCGGCTACGAACGCGTAAAATTAGGCCCTTATCAGTTTTGACGCAATTTTAATTCTCTTAATTTTCCTAATTAGGTAGTTCGCTGGCCTTTAATTTGATATGCTTCAAGTGCATAATTGCGTACAGGGATGGACTAGGGCGGCTACGAACGCGTAAAATTTGGCCCTTATCAGTTTTGACGCAATTTCAATTCTCTT
The DNA here is from genome assembly GCA_949128065.1 of Beris chalybata. NCBI lineage: Eukaryota > Metazoa > Arthropoda > Insecta > Diptera > Stratiomyidae > Beris > Beris chalybata. Next base: position 302,529 of record OX421898.1, read on the forward strand.
AATTTTCGGAATTAGGTAGTTCGCTGGCCTTTAATTTGATATTCTACAATTGCATAATTGCGTACAGGGATGATTTAGGGCGGATACGAACGAGTAAAATTAGGCCGTTTTCAATTTTGATGCAATTTTAATTCTCTTAATTTTCCTAATAAGGTAGTTCGCTGGCCTTTAATTTGATATGCTTCAAGTACATAATTGCGTACAGGGATGGACTAGTGCGGCTACGGACGCGTAAAATTAGGCCTGTTGAGCAGAAACGTAGTTGAACTAAACATAAAAAAACGAGTTGTAAAGTACTATGATTTATTGTACGATAAAATAACGTAATACAAAAGTGTAGGAAGCATGTGAAGCATGCGACGGTCCGGCAAAGAAGAAGAAAGACCGTGTAGACGATTGTACCACGACGAGCATACTGAACGAAACGGTTTAGTGACTGCAGTGTTGCCACCCTTTTTATTTAACACGCCCTCTCAATACGCACGTCACACGTTTTATTTCATATTTATAGCAAACCCGAATCCTTTAAGACACCTTTCGTGACATACTCTCGCGAGTGGTTTCGTCAAAACGTCTGCTATCATTTGTCCAGTTGGCACATGCTGCAACGAACTGATTCACGAATAAAATGATGCTTTATGTCTATATGTTTTGTACGAGCGTGAAATACAGGATCGTTTGCCATATGTTGTGCTCCTTGATTGTCCAGAAAAATTTTAATTCCAGACTGCTTTATAAGTCCCAACTCATCCAGAAGACTTCGTATATATATTCCCTCCTTCGCAGATTCCGCCAGACTAACATATTCAGCCTCTGTAGATGATAACGCCACTGTTCGTTGTTTTTGTGATTTCCACGTTATCGCCGCTCCGCTTAGTATGAAAACATACCCCGTGTAAGATCGGCGGTCTATGATACAGCCACCCCAATCGGCATCTGTATACCCGATTAATGTCTCATCAGTCTTTTTGTACACAAGTCCTAATTCAACGGTACCAGCAAGGTATCGAAGGACTCTTTTCGCAGCTAACCAATGAACTTTCCGCGGTTTGTTTACAAATTGCGCTAACCTCGACACGGTGTTAGCAATGTCCGGCCTTGTGGCCACCGATAAATACATAAGCGCACCAATTAACCCCCGATATGGATAATTTTCACATAATAAATTTTCATTGATATCGTCAAAATGTTTATTTATTTCCGAAGGGGTCATCACTGAATTGCACTCATTCATTCCGTATTGCGTTAGTAGTCCCAATACGTAACCGGTTTGAGAAAGTTTAATTTGATCCATATGTTGGTCAATTTCTAGACCTAGACAATACTTCGCGCGCCCGAGATCTTTAATTACAAAGTCATTTGACAGTTTACACTTTAAGTCCATTATACGCGATATATTCCGCGACGCCACAAGTATATCGTCAACATATCTCCATCAGTATCATTATAAAATAAACATGGTTCATTTTTCGTAGCTTTTAATCCAAACTAAAAAGTTTTTCACTGAGCGTTGAATACCATTGCCGACCAGCTTGTCGCAAACCATACCTTTTGCAATTTGCACACATGGTCTCCATCTAGTATATGTTCCAACATCATTTTTGCTTTAACATTAACTTCTGAAGTTTCTTCTTGTTTAAGTATTATTCTCTCCAGTGTTTCACCCAACATCTCTGGAATTTTCATAAATATATCTTCATGTAACACGCCATTAAAGTATGCAGTTTCTATATCGAATTGCCATATATGAAGTCCAAATTTAACTGCTAGGGCCAATAACAAACGCAACGTTTCCAACCTAGCAACTGGTGCAAAAGTTTGGTGGTAATCAACCCCAAATCTCTGGTTATATCCTTTTGCTACTACTCGAGCCTTATGTCGCTCCACTTCTCCATTTAGTCCGAATTTGTTCGTAAGAACCCAACGACATCCAATAATATTCTTTTTATCAACATTTTTGACAATTTGCCAAGTGTTGTTTCTTAAAAGACTTATGACCTCAGAATCCATTGCGTCCTTCCAAGCATTGCACGCATCACCCTTTAATGCATCTTGTACACTGACATCGGCTACACCAGCAAATTCTGCCTCTTCGAGATCAGACTCAGTTTCTTCGACAGGATCATTTGCTTCACCAGATGTCTCCTCACGAAATTGAAATAGTTTCTTTGGACGACCTCTGCAGCCTGTGCGTAATAGTTTTGGTCTTCCTGGAACTCTTCTAACGCTACGACTTCTACGAGAGTTGGAACATTCTCCGCTGCTTTCCTGCTGCTCGATTACGATGTCTTCGACGTTTTCAGGTTGCTCGATTTCAACACTTTCTGCATCCTCGTTTATTGTAGACACATCTTCTGCATTCTGATCATCGTCTTCTTTGTAGTTCAAATTAACTTCGACGAATTCTGCATTTGAAGGTTTGTTTGTCTCAATGACATTTTCACGGTTCTCCGGGTAAAAATCTTCGAATTCCAGTTCGGATTTACTTTCCGAATTTATAAATTTCACATCCCTCGAGATGACTATTTTTCTCTTACTAGGTAACCAAATCCGGTAACCCTTCGACGACTCGGAATAACCCACAAAAATTCCTGACAAACCGCGCGAATTTAGTTTACCAATGTTCGGGTCGTTGTTCAAGATAAAGACCGAACATCCAAATGTCTTGAAATGTGACACGTTTGGCACTTTTCCTGTTAAAACTTCAAACGGCGTCTTCCCATTCAGAGAACTTGATGGTGATCGATTTCGAATATAGTTCGCTGTGTTGACGGCCTCTGCCCAGAATTGTGCTGGCAATCCTGCTTGTCGAAGTAAACATCTTGCCATCTCCATAATCGTACGGTTACGCCTCTCGGCTACTCCATTTTGTTGTGGATTATACGGTACGGTAAGCCTACGCATAATTCCACGCTCATTCAAGAAGTCATCAACTGAGGAGTTTACGTATTCCTTCCCATTGTCAGACTGGATGCATTTCACTTTTCTCGCTGTTTGATTCTCCATTAAGCTGACGAAATCCCTGATCGACTTGGCCACTTCACTTTTGGATTTCAAAAATCGAACTTCGGTCCATCTGGAATGATCATCGATGAGTTGCATGAAATACTTTGACCCTCCGTGCGATTCCACCCGCATAGGTCCACATAAGTCGGTATGCACAATGTCCATAACGTCCGAGGATCGGTCGGACTTCATAGGAAAGGGGTTTCTCGTCATTTTGCTTTCGAAACATATTGTGCAATCCCGAATATTCGTTGATTTTTCTAAGTTCGCGCCTTTAATTCTACCGCGACTTATAGCTTCTTGAAGATTTCTTGGATTTAGGTGTCCGAATTTGACGTGCCATCCATCGTTCGACGTAACCTTACTTTTCGTATTAGAATTCGAACTTTTATTTACTATACTGGCACTTTCCGTGTACTCGCGTATGACATATAATCCTTTTCTTTTATTCGCGATCAACTTGATGTCACCGTCAGCGTCTTTTACGACTGCTTTCTCTTTGTCGAACAATACACTAAAACCGTGATCAGTTATTTTTCCGACTGACACTAAGTTCGCTCGAAGATCAGGAACAAGTTGTGTTCCTTTAAGGGCGATGTTCTTTAAACCGCCATCCACATCAGCTTTTAAGTTTGCGACACCTTCTCCTACGATAGAAGTCGTACCCATATTTGCAAGATTTAGTTTTTCTCGTTTGACATTTAGTTTGCTGTCAAACTTTCCAGTTTCGCGGCAAAAATGTGATGTCGCCCCACTGTCCAAGCACCATACAACTGAATCTTGGGTCGTGTCTGTCATAAATACGTTTGACATGAACATGCTGACGTCTTCTCCGCTTTTCCCCGTTTTTGGGCTTTTGTGCTTACAATCCGCAGCTTTATGTCCCACTGCGTGACACTTAAAGCACTTGAACTTGAATGCGTTATTGTGTTTTGGTTGTTTCGACGCGTTGTCGTTGTTGTTGTTGTTGTTGTTGTTCTTCTGTTGCGTCTTCTTCCATTCTTTTCGTGTGAAAAGGGCACTCGATGTGGAACCATGCGCGGTGTTCCGTCGTGCCTCGCTCTCTTCGCTTATTTTTATGCGCAGCATTTCCGGCGATGGTAATTCATCTCGTGCTTCGATAGCACATCGGAAATTGTCGAAATCGCTGGAAAGACTCGACAAGAGCAATATTGTCAACAAGTCAGGATCGATGTTGATACCGATTTCACTTATTCTATCGACGACGTCGAAAAACGTTTTAAGGTGTTCCCGCGCGTCACCTCCACTAGCCATTTTAAGTCCGGTTAATCGTTTCAGTAGGGCAGCTTTTCGCGCTGGTCCCTTCGATTGAAACGTGGCTTCTAATTTCACCCACACTTCACTATCTGTTTTACAATCTTTTATCAGCCTCAACTCGCCCGAACTAATTGATAAAATAATGTCTGAACGAGCTTTAGCGTCGTTCTTTTCCCACTCGCGTACCGCGTTTTCCGACTCGGCATTTCCTGGAACATTTTCGGGCTTCACTCCTACGACATACGACCATAAGTCATTTTTGACTAGCAAAGCCTCCATAAAAAGCTTCCATGTATCATAATTGTCTTTATTTAGAGTTTCGAACTTCGTTGTATGCGCCATTTTTAGTACCGAAATTTTTTTTTAAAAACGCGGATTTTTAACGCAATGAACACGACACTATTTACTTATTCGTTATCCTGGGCCCATAACCTGTTGAGCAGAAACGTAGTTGAACTAAACATAAAAAAACGAGTTGTAAAGTACTATGATTTATTGTACGATAAAATAATGTAATACAAAAGTGTAGGAAGCATGTGAAGCATGCGACGGTCCGGCAAAGAAGAAGAAAGATCGTGTAGACGATTGTACCACAACGAGCATACTGAACGAAACGGTTTAGTGACTGCAGTGCTGCCACCCTTTTTATTTAACAAGGCCCTTATCAGTTTTGACGCAATTTTAATTCTCTTAATTTTCCTAATTAGGTAGCTCGTTGGCCTTTAATTTGATATGCTTCAAGTGCATAATTGCGTACAGGGATGGACTAGGGCGGCTACGAACGCGTAACATTAGGCCGTTTCAATTTTGACGCAATTTTAATTCTCTTAATTTTCCTAATTAGGTAGTGCCCTGGCCTTTAATTTGATATTCTTCAAGTGCATAATTGCGTACAGGGATGGACTAGGGCGGCTACGAACGCGTAAAATTAGGGCGTTTTCAATTTTGACGCAATTTTAATTCTCTTAATTTTCCTAATTAGGTAGTGCCTGGCCTTTAATTTGATATTCTTCAAGTGCATAATTGCGTACAGGGATGGACTAGGGCGGCTACGAACGCGTAAAATTAGGCCGTGTTCAATTTTGACGATATTTAAATTCACTTAATGTTCCTAATTAGGTAGTTCGCTGGCCTTTAATTTAATTTGCTTCAAGTGCATACTTGAGTACAGGGATGGACTAGGGCGGCTACGAACGCGTAAATATTTTTCGTTTTCAATTTTGGCCAAATTTTAATTCTCTTAATTTTCCAAATTAGGTAGTTCGCTGGCCTTTAATTTGATTTGCTTCAAGTGCATAATTGCGTACAGGGATGGCCTAGGGCGGCTACGAACGCGTAAGATTAGGCCGTTACCAATTTTGACGCAATTTTAATTCTCTTAATTTTCCTAATTAGGTAGTTCGCTGGCCTTTAATTTGATATGCTTCAAGTGCATAATTGCGTACAGGGATGGACTAGGGCGGCTACGAACGCGTAAAATTAGGCCCTTATCAGTTTTGACACAATTTTAATTCTCTTAATTTTCCTAATTAGGTAGTTCGCTGGCCTTTAATTTGATATGCTTCAAGTGCATAATTGCGTACAGGGATGGACTAGGGCGGCTACGAACGCGTAAAATTAGGATCTTATCAGTTTTGACGCAATTTTAATTCTCTTAATTTTCCGAATTAGGTAGTTCGCTGGCATTTAATTTGATATTCTACAATTGCATAATTGCGTTCAGGGATGATTTAGGGCGGATACGAACGAGTAAAATTAGGCCGTTTTCAATTTTGATGCAATTTTAATTCTCTTAATTTTCCTAATAAAGTAGTTCGCTGGTCTTTAATATGATATGCTTCAAGTGCATAATTGCGTACAGGGATGGACTAGGGCGGCTACGAACGCGTAAAATTAGGCCGTGTTCAATTTTGACGATATTTAAATTCACTTAATGTTCCTAATTAGGTAGTTCGCTGGCCTTTAATTTGATTTGCTACAAGTGCATACTTGAGTACAGGGATGGACTAGGGCGGCTACGAACGCGTAAATATTTTTCGTTTTCAATTTTGGCCAAATTTTAATTCTCTTAATTTTCCTAATTAGGTAGTTCGCTGGCCTTTAATTTGATATGCTTGAAGTGCATAATTGCGTACAGGGATGGCCTAGGGCGGCTACGAACGCGTAAAATTAGGCCGTTATCAATTTTGACGCAATTTTAATTCTTTTAATTTTCCGAATTAGGTAGTTCGCTGCCTTTAATTTGATATTCTACAATTGCATAATTGCGTACAGGGATGATTAAGTGCGGATACGAACGAGTAAAATTAGGCCGTTTCCAATTTTGATGCAATTTTAATTCTCTTAATTTTCCTAATAAGGTAGTTCGCTGGCCTTTAATTTGATATGCTTCAAGTACTTAATTGCGTACAGGGATGGACTAGGGCGGCTACGAACGCGTAAAATTAGGCCCTTATCAGTTTTGACGCAATTTTAATTCTCTTAATTTTCCTAATTAGGTAGTTCGCTGGCCTTTAATTTGATATGCTTCAAGTGCATAATTGCGTACAGGGATGGACTAGGGCGGCTACGAACGCGTAAAATTAGGCCCTTATCAGTTTTGACGCAATTTTAATTCTCTTAATTTTCCGAATTAGGTAGTTCGCTGGCATTTAATTTGATATTCTACAATTGCATAATTGCGTTCAGGGATGATTTAGGGCGGATACGAACGAGTAAAATTAGGCCGTTTTCAATTTTGATGCAATTTTAATTCTCTTAATTTTCCTAATAAGGTAGTTCGCTGGTCTTTAATATGATATGCTTCAAGTGCATAATTGCGTACAGGGATGGACTAGGGCGGCTACGAACGCGTAAAATTAGGCCGTGTTCAATTTTGACGATATTTAAATTCACTTAATGTTCCTAATTAGGTAGTTCGCTGGCCTTTAATTTGATTTGCTTCAAGTGCATACTTGAGTACAGGGATGGACTAGGGCGGCTACGAACGCGTAAATATTTTTCGTTTTCAATTTTGGCCAAATTTTAATTCTCTTAATTTTCCTAATTAGGTAGTTCGCTGGCCTTTAATTTGATATGCTTCAAGTGCATAATTGCGTACAGGGATGGACTAGGGCGGCTACGAACGCGTAAAATTAGGGCGTTTTCAATTTTGACGCAATTTTAGTTCTCTTAATTTTCCTAATAAGGTAGTTCGCTGGCCTTTTATTTGATATGCTTCAAGTGCATAATTGCGTACAGGGATGGACTAGGGCGGCTACGAACGCGTAAAATTAGGCCCTTATTAGTTTTGACGCAATTTTAATTCTCTTAATTTTCCGAATTAGGTAGTTCGCTGGCATTTAATTTGATATTCTACAATTGCATAATTGCGTTCAGGGATGATTTAGGGCGGATACGAACGAGTAAAATTAGGCCGTTTTCAATTTTGACGCAATTTTAATTCTCTTAATTTTCCTAATAAGGTAGTTCGCTGGCCTTTAATTTGATATGCTTCAAGTGCATAATTGCGTACAGGGATGGCCTAGGGCGGCTACGAACGCGTAAAATTAGGCCGTTATCAATTTTGACGCAATTTTAGTTCTTTTAATTTTCCGAATTAGGTAGTTCGCTGCCTTTAATTTGATATTCTACAATTGCATAATTGCGTACAGGGATGATTAAGGGCGGCTACGAACGCGTAAAATTAGGCCCTTATCAGTTTTGACGCAATTTTAATTCCCTTAATTTTCCTAATTAGGTAGTTCGCTGGCCTTTTATTTGATATGCTTCAAGTGCATAATTGCGTACAGGGATGGACTAGGGCGGCTACGAACGCGTAAAATTAGGGCGTTTTCAATTTTGACGCAATTTTAATTCTCTTAATTTTCCTAATTAGGTAGTTCGCTGGCCTTTAATTTGATATGCTTCAAGTGCATAATTGCGTACAGGGATGGACTAGGGCGGCTACGAACGCGTAAAATTAGGCCCTTATTAGTTTTGACGCAATTTTAATTCTCTTAATTTTCCGAATTAGGTAGTTCGCTGGCATTTAATTTGATATTCTACAATTGCATAATTGCGTTCAGGGATGATTTAGGGCGGATACGAACGAGTAAAATTAGGCCGTTTTCAATTTTGATGCAATTTTAATTCTCTTAATTTTCCTAATAAGGTAGTTCGCTGGTCTTTAATATGATATGCTTCAAGTGCATAATTGCGTACAGGGATGGACTAGGGCGGCTACGAACGCGTAAAATTAGGCCCTTATCAGTTTTGACGCAATTTTAATTCTCTTAATTTTCCGAATTAGGTAGTTCGCTGGCCTTTAATTTGATATTCTACAATTGCATAATTGTGAACAGGGATGATTAAGGGCGGATACGAACGAGTAAAATTAGGCCGTTTTCAATTTTGATGCAATTTTAATTCTCTTAATTTTCCTAATAAGGTAGTTCGCTGGCCTTTAATTTGATATGCTTCAAGTACATAATTGCGTACAGGGATGGACTAGGGCGGCTACGAACGCGTAAAATTAGGCCCTTATCAGTTTTGACGCAATTTTAATTTTCTTAATTTTCCTAATTAAGTAGTTCGCTGGCCTTTAATTTGATATGCTTCAAGTGCATAATTGCGTACAGGGATGGACTAGGGCGGCTACGAACGCGTAAAATTAGGCCCTTATCAGTTTTGACGCAATTTTAATTCTCTTAATTTTCCGAATTAGGTAGTTCGCTGGCCCTTAATTTGATATTCTACAATTGCATAATTGCGTACAGGGATGATTTAGGGCGGATACGAACGAGTAAAATTAGGCCGTTTTCAATTTTGATGCAATTTTAATTCTCTTAATTTTCCTAATAAGGTAGTTCGCTGGCCTTTAATTTGATATGCTTCAAGTGCATAATTGCGTACAGGGATGGACTAGGGCGGCTACGAACGCGTAAAATTAAGCCCTTATCAGTTTTGACGCAATTTTAATTCTCTTAATTTTCCGAATTAGGTAGTTCGCTGGCCTTTAATTTGATATTCTACAATTGCATAATTGCGTACAGGGATGATTAAGGGCGGATACGAACGAGTAAAATTAGGCCGTTTTCAATTTTGATGCAATTTTAATTCTCTTAATTTTCCTAATAAGGTAGTGCCCTGGCCTTTAATTTGATATTCTTCAAGTGCATAATTGCGTACAGGGATGGACTAGGGCGGCTACGAACGCGTAAAATTAGGGCGTTTTCAATTTTGACGCAATTTTAATTCTCTTAATTTTCCTAATTAGGTAGCTCGCTGTCCTTTAATTTGATATGCTTCAAGTGCATAATTGCGTACAGGGATGGACTAGGGCGGCTACGAACGCGTAAAATTAGTGCGTTTTAATTTTGACGCAATTTTAATTCTCTTAATTTTCCTAATTAGGTAGTTCGCTGGCCTTTAATTTGATATGCTTCAAGTGCATAATTGCGTACAGGGATGGACTAGGGCGGCTACGAACGCGTAACATTAGGCCGTTTTCAATTTTGACGCAATTTTAATTCTTTTAATTTTCCTAATTAGGTATTTCCCTGGCCTTTAATATGATATTTTTCAAGTTCATAATATCGTACAGGGATGGACTAGGGTGGCTACGAACGCGTAAAAATAGGCCGTTTTCAATTTCGACGCAATTTTAATTCTCATAATTTTCCTAATTAGGTAGTTCGCTGGCCTTTAATTTGATATGCTTCAAGTGCATAATTGCGTACAGGGATGGACTAGGGCGGCTACGAACGCGTAAAATTAGGCCGTTTTCAATTTTGACGCAATTTTAATTCTCTTAATTTTCCTAATTAGGTAGTGCCCTGGCCTTTAATTTGATATGCTTCAAGTGCATAATTGCGTACAGGGATGGACTAGGGCGGCTACGAACGCGTAAAATTAGGGCGTTTTCAATTTTGACGCAATTTTAATTCTCTGAATTTTCCTAATTAGGTAGTGCCCTGGCCTTTAATTTGATATGCTTCAAGTGCATACAGCGTACAGGGATGGACTAGGGCGGCTACGAGCGCGTAAAATTAGGCCGTTTTCAATTTTGACGCAATTTTAATTCTCTTAATTTTCCTAATAAGGTAGTTCGCTGGCCTCTAATTTGATATGCTTCAAGTGCATAATTGCGTACAGGGATGGACTAGGGCGGCTACGAACGCGTTACATTAGGCCGTTTTCAATTTTGACGCAATTTTAATTCTTATAATTTTCCTAATTAGGTAGTGCCCTGGCCTTTATTTTAGTATGCTTCAAGTGCATATTTGAGTACAGGGATGGACTAGGGCGGCTACGAACGCGTAAAATTAGGGCGTTTTCAATTTTGACGCAATTTTAATTCTCTTAATTTTCCTAATTAGGTAGTTCGCTGGCCTTTAATTTGATATGCTACAAGTGCATAATTGCGTACAGGGATGAACTAGGGCGGCTACGAACGCGTAAAATTAGGGCGTTTTCAATTTTGACGCAATTTTAATTCCCTTAATTTTCCTAATTAGGTAGTTCGCTGGCCTTTAATTTGATATGCTTCAAGTGCATAATTGCGTAAAGGGATGGACTAGGGCGGCTACGAACGCGTAACATTAGGCCGTTTTCAATTTTACCGCAATTTTAATTGTTCTAATTTTCCTAATTAGGTAGTGCCCTGGCCTTTATTTTAGTATGCTTCAAGTGCATATTTGAGTACAGGGATGGACTAGGGCGGCTACGAACGCGTTACATTAGGCCGTTTTCAATTTTGACGCAATTTTAATTCTTATAATTTTCCTAATTAGGTAGTGCCCTGGCCTTTATTTTAGTATGCTTCAAGTGCATATTTGAGTACAGGGATGAACTAGGGCGGCTACGAACGCGTAAAATTAGGGCGTTTTCAATTTTGACGCAATTTTAATTCCCTTAATTTTCCTAATTAGGTAGTTCGCTGGCCCTTAATTTGATATGCTTCAAGTGCATAATTGCGTACAGGGATGGACTAGGGCGGCTACGAACGCGTAAAATTAGGCCCTTATCAGTTTTGACGCAATTTTAATTCTCTTAATTTTCCGAATTAGGTAGTTCGCTGGCCTTTAATTTGATATTCTACAATTGCATAATTGCGTACAGGGATGATTTAGGGCGGATACGAACGAGTAAAATTAGGCCGTTTTCAATTTTGATGCAATTTTAATTCTCTTAATTTTCCTAATAAGGTAGTTCGCTGGCCTCTAATTTGATATGCTTCAAGTGCATAATTGCGTACAGGGATGGACTAGGGCGGCTACGAACGCGTAAAATTTGGCCCTTATCAGTTTTGACGCAATTTTAATTCTCTTAATTTTCCTAATTAGGTAGTTCGCTGGCCTTTAATTTGATATGCTTCAAGTGCATAATTGCGTACAGGGATGGACTAGGGCGGCTACGAACGCGTAAAATTAGGCCCTTATCAGTTTTGACACAATTTTAATTCTCTTAATTTTCCGAATTAGGTAGTTCGCTGGCCTTTAATTTGATATTCTACAATTGCATAATTGCGTACAGGGATGACTTAGGGCGGATACGAACGAGTAAAATTAGGCCGTTTTCAATTTTGATGCAATTTTAATTCTCTTAATTTTCCTAATAAGGTAGTTCGCTGGCCTCTAATTTGATATGCTTCAAGTGCATAATTGCGTATAGGGATGGACTAGGGCGGCTACGAACGCGTAACATTAGGCCGTTTTCAATTTTGACGCAATTTTAATTCTTTTAATTTTCCTAATTAGGTAGTGCCCTGGCCTTTATTTTAGTATGCTTCAAGTGCATATCTGAGTACAGGGATGGACTAGGGCGGCTACGAACGCGTAAAATTAGGGCGTTTTCAATTTTGACGCAATTTTAATTCTCTTAATTTTCCTAATTAGGTAGTTCGCTGGCCTTTAATTTGATATGCTACAAGTGCATAATTGCGTACAGGGATGAACTAGGGCGGCTACGAACGCGTAAAATTAGGCCCTTATCAGTTTTGACGCAATTTTAATTCTCTTAATTTTCCGAATTAGGTAGTTCGCTGGCCCTTAATTTGATATTCTACAATTGCATAATTGCGTACAGGGATGATTTAGGGCGGATACGAACGAGTAAAACTAGGCCGTTTTCAATTTTGATGCAATTTTAATTCTCTTAATTTTCCTAATAAGGTAGTTCGCTGGCCTTTAATTTGATATGCTTCAAGTGCATAATTGCGTACAGGGATGGACTAGGGCGGCTACGAACGCGTAAAATTAAGCCCTTATCAGTTTTGACGCAATTTTAATTCTCTTAATTTTCCGAATTAGGTAGTTCGCTGGCCTTTAATTTGATATTCTACAATTGCATAATTGCGTACAGGGATGATTAAGGGCGGATACGAACGAGTAAAATTAGGCCGTTTTCAATTTTGATGCAATTTTAATTCTCTTAATTTTCCTAATAAGGTAGTTCGCTGGCCTTTAATTTGATATGCTTCAAGTACATAATTGCGTACATGGATGGACTAGGGCGGCTACGAACGCGTAAAATTAGGGCGTTTTCAATTTTGACGCAATTTTAATTCTCTTAATTTTCCTAATTAGGTAGTTCGCTGGCCTTTAATTTGATATGCTTCAAGTGCATAATTGCGTACAGGGATGGATTAGGGCGGCTACGAACGCGTAACATTAGGCCGTTTTCAATTTTGACGCAATTTTAATTCTCTTAATTTTCCTAATTAGGTAGTGCCCTGGCCTTTAATTTGATATTCTTCAAGTGCATAATTGCGTACAGGGATGGACTAGGGCGGCTACGAACGCGTAAAATTAGGGCGTTTTCAATTTTGACGCAATTTTAATTCTCTTAATTTTCCTAATTAGGTAGCTCGCTGTCCTTTAATTTGATATGCTTCAAGTGCATAATTGCGTACAGGGATGGACTAGGGCGGCTACGAACGCGTAAAATTAGTGCGTTTTAATTTTGACGCAATTTTAATTCTCTTAATTTTCCTAATTAGGTAGTTCGCTGGCCTTTAATTTGATATGCTTCAAGTGCATAATTGCGTACAGGGATGGACTAGGGCGGATACGAACGCGTAACATTAGGCCGTTTTCAATTTTGACGCAATTTTAATTCTTTTAATTTTCCTAATTAGGTATTTCCCTGGCCTTTAATATGATATTTTTCAAGTTCATAATATCGTACAGGGATGGACTAGGGTGGCTACGAACGCGTAAAAATAGGCCGTTTTCAATTTCGACGCAATTTTAATTCTCATAATTTTCCTAATTAGGTAGTTCGCTGGCCTTTAATTTGATATGCTTCAAGTGCATAATTGCGTACAGGGATGGACTAGGGCGGCTACGAACGCGTAAAATTAGGCCGTTTTCAATTTTGACGCAATTTTAATTCTCTTAATTTTCCTAATTAGGTAGTGCCCTGGCCTTTAATTTGATATGCTTCAAGTGCATAATTGCGTACAGGGATGGACTAGGGCGGCTACGAACGCGTAAAATTAGGGCGTTTTCAATTTTGACGCAATTTTAATTCTCTGAATTTTCCTAATTAGGTAGTGCCCTGGCCTTTAATTTGATATGCTTCAAGTGCATACAGCGTACAGGGATGGACTAGGGCGGCTACGAGCGCGTAAAATTAGGCCGTTTTCAATTTTGACGCAATTTTAATTCTCTTAATTTTCCTAATAAGGTAGTTCGCTGGCCTCTAATTTGATATGCTTCAAGTGCATAATTGCGTACAGGGATGGACTAGGGCGGCTACGAACGCGTTACATTAGGCCGTTTTCAATTTTGACGCAATTTTAATTCTTATAATTTTCCTAATTAGGTAGTGCCCTGGCCTTTATTTTAGTATGCTTCAAGTGCATATTTGAGTACAGGGATGGACTAGGGCGGCTACGAACGCGTAAAATTAGGGCGTTTTCAATTTTGACGCAATTTTAATTCTCTTAATTTTCCTAATTAGGTAGTTCGCTGGCCTTTAATTTGATATGCTACAAGTGCATAATTGCGTACAGGGATGAACTAGGGCGGCTACGAACGCGTAAAATTAGGGCGTTTTCAATTTTGACGCAATTTTAATTCCCTTAATTTTCCTAATTAGGTAGTTCGCTGGCCTTTAATTTGATATGCTTCAAGTGCATAATTGCGTAAAGGGATGGACTAGGGCGGCTACGAACGCGTAACATTAGGCCGTTTTCAATTTTACCGCAATTTTAATTGTTTTAATTTTCCTAATTAGGTAGTGCCCTGGCCTTTATTTTAGTATGCTTCAAGTGCATATTTGAGTACAGGGATGGACTAGGGCGGCTACGAACGCGTAAAATTAGGGTGTTTTCAATTTTGGCGCAATTTTATTTCTCTTAATTTTCCTAATTAGGTAGTTCGCTGGCCCTTAGTTTGATATACTACAAGTGCATAATTGCGTACAGGGATGAACTAGGGCGGCTACGAACGCGTAAAATTAGGGCGTTTTCAATTTTGACGCAATTTTAATTCCCTTAATTTTCCTAATTAGGTAGTTCGCTGGCCCTTAATTTGATATGCTTCAAGTGCATAATTGCGTACAGGGATGGACTAGGGCGGCTACGAACGCGTAAAATTAGGCCCTTATCAGTTTTGACGCAATTTTAATTCTCTTAATTTTCCGAATTAGGTAGTTCGCTGGCCTTTAATTTGATATTCTACAATTGCATAATTGCGTACAGGGATGATTTAGGGCGGATACGAACGAGTAAAATTAGGCCGTTTTCAATTTTGATGCAATTTTAATTCTCTTAATTTTCCTAATAAGGTAGTTCGCTGGCCTCTAATTTGATATGCTTCAAGTGCATAAATGCGTACAGGGATGGACTAGGGCGGCTACGAACGCGTAAAATTTGGCCCTTATCAGTTTTGACGCAATTTTAATTCTCTTAATTTTCCTAATTAGGTAGTTCGCTGGCCTTTAATTTGATATGCTTCAAGTGCATAATTGCGTACAGGGATGGACTAGGGCGGCTACGAACGCGTAAAATTAGGCCCTTATCAGTTTTGACACAATTTTAATTCTCTTAATTTTCCGAATTAGGTAGTTCGCTGGCCTTTAATTTGATATTCTACAATTGCATAATTGCGTACAGGGATGATTTAGGGCGGATACGAACGAGTAAAATTAGGCCGTTTTCAATTTTGATGCAATTTTAATTCTCTTAATTTTCCTAATAAGGTAGTTCGCTGGCCTCTAATTTGATATGCTTCAAGTGCATAATTGCGTACAGGGATGGACTAGGGCGGCTACGAACGCGTAACATTAGGCCGTTTTCAATTTTGACGCAATTTTAATTCTTTTAATTTTCCTAATTAGGTAGTGCCCTGGCCTTTATTTTAGTATGCTTCAAGTGCATATCTGAGTACAGGGATGGACTAGGGCGGCTACGAACGCGTAAAATTAGGGCGTTTTCAATTTTGACGCAATTTTAATTCTCTTAATTTTCCTAATTATGTAGTTCGCTGGCCTTTAATTTGATATGCTACAAGTGCATAATTGCGTACAGGGATGAACTAGGGCGGCTACGAACGCGTAAAATTAGGGCGTTTTCAATTTTGACGCAATTTTAATTCCCTTAATTTTCCTAATTAGGTAGTTCGCTGGCCTTTAATTTGATATGCTTCAAGTGCATAATTGCGTACAGGGATGGACTAGGGCGGCTACGAACGCGTAACATTAGGCCGTTTTCAATTTTGCCGCAATTTTAATTGTTTTAATTTTCCTAATTAGGTAGTGCCCTGGCCTTTATTTTAGTATGCTTCAAGTGCGTATTTGAGTACAGGGATGGACTAGGGCGGCTACGAACGCATAAAATTTGGGCGTTTTCAATTTTGGCGCAATTTTAATTCTCTTAATTTTCCTAATTAGGTAGTTCGCTGGCCTTTAATTTGATATACTACAAGTGCATAATTGCGTACAGGGATGAACTAGGGCGGCTACGAACGCGTAAAATTAGGGCGTTTTCAATTTTGACGCAATTTTAATTCCCTTAATTTTCCTAATTAGGTAGTTCGCTGGCCTTTAATTTGATATGCTTCAAGTGCATAATTGCGTACAGGGATGGACTAGGGCGGCTACGAACGCGTAAAATTAGGGCGTTTTCAATTTTGACGCAATTTTAATTCTCTTAATTTTCCTAATTAGGTAGTTCGCTGGCCTTTAATTTGATATGCTACAAGTGCATAATTGCGTACAGGGATGAACTAGGGCGGCTACGAACGCGTAAAATTAGGGCGTTTTCAATTTTGACGCAATTTTAATTCCCTTAATTTTCCTAATTAGGTAGTTCGCTGGCTTTTAATTTGATATGCTTCAAGTGCATAATTGCGTACAGGGATGGACTAGGGCGGCTACGAACGCGTAAAATTAGGCCCTTATTAGTTTTGACGCAATTTTAATTCTCTTAATTTTCCGAATTAGGTAGTTCGCTGGCCTTTAATTTGATATGCTTCAAGTACATAATTGCGTACAGGGATGGACTAGTTTTGACGCAATTTTAATTCTCTTAATTTTCCTAATAAGGTAGTTCGCTGGCCTTTAATTTGATATGCTTCAAGTGCATAATTGCGTACAGGGATGGACTAGGGCGGCTACGAACGCGTAAAATTAGGCCGTTATCAATTTGGACGCAATTCAAATTCTCTTAATTTTCCTAATTAGGTAGTGCCCTGGCCTTTAATTTGATATTCGTCAAGTGCATAATTACGTACAGGGATGGACTAGGGCGGCTACGAACGCATAAAATGAGGCCACTTTCAATTTTGACGCAATTTTAATTCTCATAACTTTCCTAATTAGGTAGTTCGCTGGCCTTTAATTTGATATGCTTCAAGTGCATAATTGCGTACAGGGATGGACTAGGGCGGCTACGAACGCGTAACATTAGGCCGTTTTCAATTTTGACGCAATTTTAGTTCTTTTAATTTTCCTAATTAGGTAGTGCCCTGGCCTTTATTTTAGTATGCTTCAAGTGCATATCCGAGTACAGGGATGGACTAGGGCGGCTACGAACGCGTAAAATTAGGGCGTTTTCAATTTTGACGCAATTTTAATTCTCTTAATTTTCCTAATTAGGTAGTTCGCTGGCCTTTAATTTGATATGCTACAAGTGCATAATTGCGTACAGGGATGAACTAGGGCGGCTACGAACGCGTAAAATTAGGGCGTTTTCAATTTTGACGCAATTTTAATTCCCTTAATTTTCCTAATTAGGTAGTTCGCTGGCCTTTAATTTGATATGCTTCAAGTGCATAATTGCGTACAGGGATGGACTAGGGCGGCTACGAACGCGTAAAATTAGGCCCTTATCAGTTTTGACGCAATTTTAATTCTCTTAATTTTCCGAATTAGGTAGTTCGCTGGCCTTTAATTTGATATGCTTCAAGTACATAATTGCGTACAGGGATGGACTAGTTTTGACGCAATTTTAATTCTCTTAATTTTCCTAATAAGGTAGTTCGCTGGCCTTTATTTTGATATGCTTCAAGTGCATAATTGCGTACAGGGATGGACTAGGGCGGCTACGAACGCGTAAAATTAGGCCGTTATCAATTTGGACGCAATTCAAATTCTCTTAATTTTCCTAATTAGGTAGTGCCCTGGCCTTTAATTTGATATTCGTCAAGTGCATAATTACGTACAGGGATGGACTAGGGCGGCTACGAACGCATAAAATGAGGCCACTTTCAATTTTGACGCAATTTTAATTCTCATAACTTTCCTAATTAGGTAGTTCGCTGGCCTTTAATTTGATATGCTTCAAGTGCATAATTGCGTACAGGGATGGACTAGGGAGGCTACGAACGCGTAACATTAGGCCGTTTTCAATTTTGACGCAACTTTAGTTCTTTTAATTTTCCTAATTAGGTAGTGCCCTGGCCTTTATTTTAGTAT
Source organism: Beris chalybata (assembly GCA_949128065.1). Taxonomy (NCBI): domain Eukaryota; kingdom Metazoa; phylum Arthropoda; class Insecta; order Diptera; family Stratiomyidae; genus Beris; species Beris chalybata. The sequence continues at coordinate 320,715 of OX421898.1, forward strand.
GCTTCAAGTGCATATCTGAGTACAGGGATGGACTAGGGCGGCTACGAACGCGTAAAATTAGGGCGTTTTCAATTTTGACGCAATTTTAATTCCCTTAATTTTCCTAATTAGGTAGGTCGCTGGCCTTTAATTTGATATGCTTCAAGTGCATAATTGCGTACAGGGATGGACTAGGGCGGCTACGAACGCGTAACATTAGGCCGTTTTCAATTTTGCCGCAATTTTAATTGTTTTAATTTTCCTAATTAGGTAGTGCCCTGGCCTTTATTTTAGTATGCTTCAAGTGCATATTTGAGTACAGGGATGGACTAGGGCGGCTACGAACGCGTAAAATTGGGGCGTTTTCAATTTTGGCGCAATTTTAATTCTCTTAATTTTCCTAATTAGGTAGTTCGCTGGCCTTTAATTTGATATGCTTCAAGTGCATAATTGCGTACAGGGATGGACTAGGGCGGCTACGAACGCGTAAAATTAGGCCCTTATCAGTTTTGACGCAATTTTAATTCTCTTAATTTTCCGAATTAGGTAGTTCGCTGGCCTTTAATTTGATATGCTTCAAGTACATAATTGCGTACAGGGATGGACTAGTTTTGACGCAATTTTAGTTCTCTTAATTTTTCTTATTAGGTAGTTCGCTGGCCTTTAATTTGATATGCTTCAAGTGCATAATTGCGTACAGGGATGGACTAGGGCGGCTACGAACGCGTAAAATTAGGCCCTTATCAGTTTTGACGCAATTTTAATTCTCTTAATTTTCCTAATTAGGAAGTTCGCTGGCCTTTAATTTGATATGCTTCAAGTGCATAATTGCGTACAGGGATGGACTAGAGCGGCAAGGAACGCGTAAAATTAGGCCGTTATTAATTTTGACGCAATTTTAATTCCCTTAATTTTCCTAATTAGGTAGTGCCCTGGCCTTTAATTTGATATTCTTCAAGTCCATAATTGCGTATAGGGATGGACTAGGGCGGCTACGAACGCGTAAAATTGGGGCGTTTTCAATTTTGACGCAATTTTAATTCTCTTAATTTTCCTAATTAGGTAGCTCGCTGTAATTTGATTTGATATGCTTCAACTGCATAATTGCGTACAGGGATGGACTAAGGCGGCTACGAACGCGTAAAATTAGGGCGTTTTCAATTTTGACGCAATTTTAATTCTCTTAATTTTCCTAATTAGGTAGTTCGCTGGCCTTTAATTTGATATGCTTCAAGTGCATAATTGCGTACAGGGATGGACTAGGGCGGCTACGAACGCGTAAAATTAGGCCGTTATCATTTTTGACGCAATTTTAATTCTCTTAATTTTCCTAATTAGGTAGTGCCCTGGCCTTTAATTTGATATTCTACAAGTGCATAATTGCGTACAGGGATGGACTAGGGCGGCTACGAACGCGTAAAATTAGGGCGTTTTCAATTTTGACGCAATTTTAATTCTCTTAATTTTCCTAATTAGGTAGTGCCCTGGCCTTTATTTTGATATTCTACAAGTGCATAATTGCGTACAGGGATGGACTAGGGCGGCTACGAACGCGTGAAATTAGGGCGTTTTCAATTTTGACGGAATTTTAATTCTCTTAATTTTCCTAATTAGGTAGTTCGCTGGCCTTTAATTTGATATGCTTCAAGTGCATAATTGCGTACAGGGATGATAAAGGGCGGATACGAACGAGTAAAATTAGGCCGTTTTCAATATTGATGCAATTTTAATTCTCTTAATTTTCCTAATAAGGTAGTTCGCTGGCCTTTAATTTGATATGCTTTAAGTGCATAATTGCGTACAGGGATGGACTAGGGCGGCTACGAACGCGTAAAATTAGGGCGTTTTCAATTTTGACGCATTTTTAATTCTCTTAATTTTCCTAATTAGGTAGTTCGCTTGCCTTTAATTTGATATGCTTCAAGTGCATAATTGCGTACAGGGATGGACTAGGGCGGCTACGAACGCGTAAAATTAGGCCGTTATCATTTTTGACGCAATTTTAATTCTCTTAATTTTCCTAATTAGGTAGTTCGCTGGCCTTTAATTTGATATGCTTCAAGTGCATAATTGCGTACAGGGATGGACTAGGGCGGCTACGAACGCGTAAAATTAGGCCGTTATCATTTTTGACGCAATTTTAATTCTCTTAATTTTCCTAATTAGGTAGTTCGCTGGCCTTTAATTTGATATGCTTCAAGTGCATAATTGCGTACAGGGATGGACTAGGGCGGCTACGAACGCGTAAAATTAGGCCGTTATCATTTTTGACGCAATTTTAATTCTCTTAATTTTCCTAATTAGGAAGTGCCCTCGTCTTTAATTTGATATTCTTCAAGTGCATAATTACGTACAGGGATGGACTAGGGCGGCTACGAACGCATAAAATGAGGCCACTTTCAATTTTGACGCAATTTTAATTCTCATAACTTTCCTAATTAGGTAGTTCGCTGGCCTTTAATTTGATATGCTTCAAGTGCATAATTGCGTACAGGGATGGACTAGGGCGGCTACGAACGCGTAAAATTAGGGCGTTTTCAATTTTGACGCAATTTTAATTCCCTTAATTTTCCTAATTAGGTAGTTCGCTGGCCTTTAATTTGATATGCTTCAAGTGCATAATTGCGTACAGGGATGAACTAGGGCGGCTACGAACGCGTAAAATTAGGGCGTTTTCAATTTTGACGCAATTTTAATTCCCTTAATTTTCCTAATTAGGTAGTTCGCTGGCCTTTAATTTGATATGCTTCAAGTACATAATTGCGTACAGGGATGGACTAGTTTTGACGCAATTTTAATTCTCTTAATTTTCCTAATTAGGTAGCTCGCTGTAATTTAATTTGATATGCTTTAAGTGCATAATTGCGTACAGGGATAGACTAGGGCGGCTACGAACGCGTAAAATTTGGGTGTTTTCATTTTTGACGCAATTTTAATTCTCTTAATTTTCCTAATTAGGTAGTTCGCTGGCCTTTAATTTGATATGCTTCAAGTGCATAATTGCGTACAGGGATGGACTAGGGCGGCTACGAACGCGTAAAATTAGGGTGTTTTTTTAATTTTGACGCAATTTTAATTCTCATAACTTTCCTAATTAGGTAGTTCGCTGGCCTTTAATTTGATATGCTTCAAGTGCATAATTGCGTACAGGGATGGACTAGGGCGGCTACGAACGCGTAAAATTAGGCCGTTATCATTTTTGACGCAATTTTAATTCTCTTAATTTTCCTAATTAGGTATTGCCCTGGCCTTTAATTTGATATTCTACAAGTGCATAATTGCGTACAGGGATGGACTAGGGCGGCTACGAACGCGTAAAATTAGGGCGTTTTCAATTTTGACGCAATTTTAATTCTCTTAATTTTCCTAATTAGGTAGTGCCCTGGCCTTTAATTTGATATTCTACAAGTGCATAATTGCGTACAGGGATGGACTAGGGCGGCTACGAACGCGTAAAATTAGGACGTTTTCAATTTTGACGCAATTTTAATTCTCTTAATTTTCCTAATTAGGTAGTGCCCTGGCCTTTAATTTGATATTCTTGAAGTGCATAATTGCGTACAGGGATGGACTAGGGCGGCTACGAACGCGTAAAATTAGGCCCTTATCAGTTTTGACGCAATTTTAATTCTCTTAATTTTCCGAATTAGGTAGTTCGCTGGCCTTTAATTTGATATGCTTCAAGTACATAATTGCGTACAGGGATGGACTAGTTTTGACGCAATTTTAATTCTCTTAATTTTCCTAATTAGGTAGCTCGCTGTAATTTAATTTGATATGCTTTAAGTGCATAATTGCGTACAGGGATAGACTAGGGCGGCTACGAACGCGTAAAATTTGGGTGTTTCCATTTTTGACGCAATTTTAATTCTCTTAATTTTCCTAATTAGGTAGTTCGCTGGCCTTTAATTTGATATGCTTTAAGTGCATAATTGCGTACAGGGATGGACTAGGGCGGCTACGAACGCGTAAAATTAGGGTGTTTTTTTAATTTTGACGCAATTTTAATTCTCATAACTTTCCTAATTAGGTAGTTCGCTGGCCTTTAATTTGATATGCTTCAAGTGCATAATTGCGTACAGGGATGGACTAGGGCGGCTACGAACGCGTAAAATTAGGGCGTTTTCAATTTTGACGCAATTTTAATTCTCTTAATTTTCCTAATTAGGTAGTGCCCTGGCCTTTAATTTGATATTCTACAAGTGCATAATTGCGTACAGGGATGGACTAGGGCGGCTACGAACGCGTAAAATTAGGGCGTTTTCAATTTTGACGCAATTTTAATTCTCTTAATTTTCCTAATTAGGTAGTGCCCTGGCCTTTAATTTGATATTCTTGAAGTGCATAATTCCGTACAGGGATGGACTAGGGCGGCTACGAACGCGTAAAATTAGGGCGTTTTCAATTTTGACGCAATTTTAATTCTCTTAATTTTCCTAATTAGGTAGTTCGCTGGCCTTTAATTTGATATGCTTCAAGTGCATAATTGCGTACAGGGATGGACTAGGGCGGCTATGAACGCGTAAAGTTAGGCCGTTATCATTTTTGACGCAATTTTAATTCTTTTAATTTTCCTACTTAGGTAGTGCCCTGGCCTTTAATTTGATATTCTTCAAGTCCGTAATTGCGTATAGGGATGGACTAGGGCGGCTACGAACGCGTAAAATTGGGGCGTTTTCAATTTTGACGCAATTTTAATTCTCTTAATTTTCCTAATTAGGTAGGTAGGTACACGTGGCTGTCCGTGAGAACACGGACACACTTAGACCTAAAAGGTCCGTTGTGGTACCACAGGATCTTCGACTCCGGTCCTACTCGTCGAACCATTTAGAGCTTATAATAAAGCGTTGGATTCTCGCGACCTCCATTGTGGCAAGTTCACCAAGACAGTTGAAGAAGTACGCTCCGAGATGAGCTTTCCTTCTGACGGACAGAGCTGGACAAGTGCAGAGAAGGTGAAGGACTGTCTCCTCCTCCTCCTCGTCCTGGCAGCTTCTACAGAAGTCGTTTGAGAAAAGTCCAAGCCTTTCTGCATGCCGACCTATAAGACAGTGTCCGGTTAGGACACCGACTGTTTTGCTGATGTCCGCCCTTTTGAGCAGAGTCAGCCTTTTAGAACGATTAAGATCCAGCTTTGGCCAGATCTGTCTCGCAGTGTGACATGTTGTACCCTCTGCCCATCTTGAGTTGGTTTTCTCAATTGAGTCCAGTCTCAGTAGCAGTTTACATGTGGAGAGAGGCACACCCAGGGTCTGATATACCGGCGAAGTATGAAGGGTAGTGCCGCGCCGAGCGAGTTCGTCAGCCATACAGTTCCCTGGAATATCCATGTGTCCTGGCACCCAGCACAGAAGAATATTGAACTGTTCGGCCATCTCCTTAAGAGATGATCTACATTCTACGGCGACCTTTGATGTTGTCGAGGTCGATTCCAGGGATTTTATCTCCGCTTGGCTGTCTGTGAAAATGCTAATATCCTTAGTAGATATTACATTACACCTCAGCCAGGACAGGGCCTCCTTGATCGCCATAAGCTCCGCCTGATAGACACTACAGTGGTCCGGAAGGCGGAAAGAGCTGCTAATATTAAGCATTTCAGAGAAAACACCTCCACCTACCCCGTCCTCAGTTTTGGAGCCGTCCGTATATATGTGGGCGGACTCCTTCTTCGTTCGTACCAAGTCCCTTTCCCACTCTAGGCGGGTTGGGATGGCTGTCGAGAAGTTTTTATCGAAGTCATAACTGGGAGGGGTGTAGTCGGTGTTTTCAGGAATGTTGAAGTGACTCAAAATTGTTGAGTGGCCTGCACATATGTCAGTCCACAATGTGGAGGCCTTTAGCCGAATGGCTGCACTGGCTGCCATTTGCTTGCCAAAGATGTCTAAGGGTGGCAGACTGAACAGCATGTCCAGTGCTGCAGAGGGAGTTGTTCTCAGAGCTCCGCTGATGCATATGCATGCTGTTCTTTGTACCTTTCCCAGTGTGGTGCGGTTAGCCGCTTTATCTAAGGCCGTCCACCAGGCAACAACACCGTACATGAGTATCGGTCTGATGACGGACACGTAGAGCCAATGAACTATCCGGGGTTGCATACCCCATTTAATGCCAATGGCCTTTTTGCATGAGTAGAGCGCAACTGTTGCTTTCCTTACTCGTTCCTGAATGTTGGGTTTCCAGTGAAGCTTTCTGTCCAAAATAAGACCCAAGTATTTTGCACTATCGGTGAAAACTAAACTGGTACCATTCAGAGAAGGAGGGTCTACGTGAGGAATTTTGTATTTCCTGGTGAAGAGGACTAATTCTGTTTTGCATGGGTTCACGCCCAGTCCGCATTCAGAAGCCCAATTGGAAAGAATAGAGAGAGCATTCTGCAATATCTCACTCAGTGTGTTTGGATGCTTCCCCGAGACGGCAATTGTAACATCGTCGGCATAAGCAATCACTTTGCAGCCCGCCCCTTCCACTCTCAATAGTAGTTTGTTGACCACTAAATTCCACAGAAGAGGGGAGAGTACGCCACCTTGTGGTGTACCTCTGCTGACAAACCTTCGAGAGGAGGACTCGCCCAGCTTTGTGTTCACAATCCTGGATGTTAGCATCAGATTGATCAGCGCGCCAAGCGAGGACTCCACTTTCAGGGTAGAAAGTGCGTCAGTGATTGCCTCTGGTCTGACGTTGTTGAAAGCCCCCTCGATATCAAGAAAAGCAACCATGGTGTATTCTTTAATGCTGAGAGATTTCTCAATGGAGCGCACGAGCGAGTGTAAGGCCGTTTCGACAGACCTCCCCTTCCAGTACGCGTGTTGTGATGTTGATAGCAATCGCTTGTCCAGGTTGTCGCGGATGTATACATCCATTAGTCTTTCCAATGTTTTTAGAAGAAAGGATGATAGACTGATAGGTCGGAGATCCTTAGGACATACATGAGAGCTTTTTCCCGCTTTAGGTATGAAAACCACCCTAACTTCCATCCATGTTGTAGGGATGTAGGTTAGATCCAGACAGCCTTTCAGTATAACCTTCAGCCAAGGCAGAATTATATCCGAGGTCTGCTGTATTTCAGCGGGAATAATTCCATCCGGTCCCGCAGACTTGAATGGTTTGAAGCCCTCTATCGCCCAGAGGAGCTTGGTCTCTGTTATAAGAGCATCCGAGTTGAACGGTGCATGGTTTCTTGTAATGCCTACCCGCTCCGGTTCAACGTGCGAGCTACCAGGGAAGTGGGTGTCTAGAAGAAGATCAGTGGTTTCCCTGCTTGAGGTAGTCCAAGATCCGTCCGGTCTCTTCAGGTAGCATGGTGTGGTTGGATTTTTGGAGAGAATTTTACGGAGCCTCGATGCCTCGGAAGAACCTTCTATCTCACTACAGAAGACTCTCCAGGAATTACGTTGCGCCTTTCTCAGTTCGTATTTGTATTTGCGAAGTGATCCTTTGTAGGAGTCCCAGTCGCAAACGTCTTTGGTGCTCTTGGCTTTGTTGAACCATTGCCTACAGCATTTCCTAAGAGCCCCGAGTTCTGCGTTCCACCATGGCGGCTTATGTCTCCCTCTTGGCCTGCTCTCAGGACAAGAGTTCGACATTGCCTCGTTTAGGGCGCGCGTTAAGGTGGTAACCAGACCGTCGAGATCAGTTGAGCTACTCGGTTCGAGTGGCGGTGTGTGTGGGAGTAAGCCGCTAAGAGTTTCCCTGTATTTGACCCAGTCGGTCCTCCTGTAGTTTCTAAAGGCCGATGGGATAGGTTTGTAATCTATCAGATTTAATTGGAGGTAGCAATGATCCGAGAAGGAGTTTTCTTCAGAGACCTTGCAGTTGCTAACCATATGTGAAATGTTATCGGAAACCAGCGTGATGTCAAGAACTTCTTGTCTATTCCTGGTTATAAAGGTGGGCTCTTGCCCTGTGTTACATAGAAGGAGGTTAGTGCTTAAAAAGTAGTCAAAAAGCGATTCCCCTCTGTCGTTTGTGTCGGTGCTACCCCAGACTGTATGATGCGCATTTGCATCACATCCCAGGATGACACCGGTATTGAGCTTACTAGCTTCAGCGATAAGATCGCTCATGATACTCGGTGGTAGCGGGCCCTGATGGTCGTGGGCCACATAGGCCGAGATCAGCCAGTGAATCTTATTGTTCAGTTCAAGGCTTACTGCGACGATATCAGAGTCACTGAAGCTGTGTAGCAGAAATATATTTAAACTGTTTTTCGCAAGAATGCATGCTCTTGGCTTGCCGTAATTCCTTGCATAGAACAGAGTATAGTTTGGGGTCTTGAGGCCAGTAACCACGTCATTCACAATCCATGGTTCCTGGATCAAGACAAGGTCTTCTCCATCCCTACCTAGACGGAGAAGAAGGGAGGCTGATGCCGTTTTCGAGTGATGGAGGTTAATCTGCAGTATTCTCAGCATTAACCTCGATCAAAGTCCGGTTCGCATCTGCCGAGTCTTCCGGGTCAGATGCCAGCAGATCTTCCTCACTGCACTCGGGAGGACCCGTCGAACATTCTTCCGTTCCAGCCTCCGAGCCGAGATCACTTTCGTCCGTTAAGGACGGGTGATCCCGATACGCCTGTGCTGAATTGGAGTCGTTTGGTGTCGGGTCCAGATCCATCGCCAATACGGATTCGGCGAGTTTTGAGTCGTCACTGCGGTCGACATGAGAGGCGGAATTGGTTTCCCTTTCCGAGGCTTCGATATTCGTCGCACTCGTTCTGGGGTTCCCAGCATCCGCTTTGTATACCCTGAGTGTGATTTGGCCGAAACCGAACCTCACCACACCCTTCAGGCTAGCTAGGGGGGCCAGGGACTCCTTGTTTATCACGATTATCGCGACCCTCTCGTCCCCTTCTGGCTCCCCCATCTTAGCGATCTTCCAATTGTGCGTTGGAAGATCTGGATTGCAGACCTTTAAAAGCTCCAGGACAGTCGCCGCATCAGAAGGTAAGCTTGGTATCCTGGCTCTTGTTCGGGGTCGGCTTGGGATGTCCTCCCTTGCCACAACCTCCAACTTAGCTCCAGGCCAAACCTCACCCAGACCAGCAATTGCCTCCTTGTAGAGATCCACCGATCTCTGATCGGAGCAGGCCACTAGTTTGACGTGGCCCTGATGCCATCCGCCGTCAAGGCAGAGGGGAAGAGGACCAGGATGTTCCTTCAGAACTTTGAGGAAACCATCCGCCAGCACGGACTGCAGACGCTTCCATTTTTCCGGAGTGATCCTTCCGTCATCGTCACTTCTGTCGATGATGGCCATCACGAGGTGTTCCTTAAGGATTTCGTTGAAGGGCCTTAAAGGTGCCGCGGTGCTTGTTTTGACCGTCTTGGCCCTTTTTGCCGCCTCGGGGGACTCGTCCAGCGATCTTTGTCTCTTGGACGTTTGATCCTTACCGGATGGTGCCACACCCTCGGTGGTTAGCTTTAGAGCCCAGACGAAGGAGGCCCGTTGTTTGTCCGTCCGCTGTTCCTCAGGTATGCTACTGAGGCGCTTCAGGACTCCTAAGGCCGTTTTCTTCTCTTTATAGAGATGTTTAGACGGAGCGATGTTGCGCGTGGAGCATCCACTTGGACCAGGTTTGGGGGCCGAAGTCTTCGTGGATGTTGAGCCGCTTGGACCAGGTTTGGTTGCCGGAGTCCTTGCGGGTGAGTTGCTCAGACCAGGTTCTGTGACCACAGTCCTCGCAGATGAGTCGCTTGGACCAGGTTTGGTTGCCGGAGTCCTTGCGGGTAACCCCATTGGGGTGGAGGAGAGGGGACTTCCGTCCACCTCTCCGGCCGGTTTTTTGAGAGATCCGGACTCTGGTTTTTTGTTTGTTTTTTTGTTTTTTGAATTCATAGTGTTCCCACGAGTAACGGAGAACACAAGTCCGTCTGCACAGAGATCCGTTTGTACAGATAAGGCTGATTAATCCGGAGGTCGCCAAGTATCCGGATACTCCGTTCGCGACTGGGCTATAGGGGCCCCCAGCCTGGTTGATCATCGGCACGGGTCGTGTGACACCTTGATCCGGCCCGTGAGGGTTGATGAAAGGATGTTAGGAGATGAATGGAGGGGGGAAGGATTTTAGGAAAGGGAGGGTTTGGTTTGGAGGGGGAGGGGGAGGTTGACTCTCTCTTAGTTTCGGGCGAACCCTACTTCAGCCCCAACACCACGGCAAGGTGGACAGTCGTAGTTGGGGCCTAATTAGGTAGCTCGCTGTAATTTAATTTGATATGCTTTAAGTGCATAATTGCGTACAGGGATGGACTAGGGCGGCTACGAACGCGTAAAATTAGGGTGTTTTCAATTTTGACGCAATTTTAATTCTCTTAATTTTCCTAATTAGGTAGCTCGCTGTAATTTAATTTGATATGCTTCAAGTGCATAATTGCGTACAGGGATGGACTAGGGCGGCTACGAACGCGTAAAATTAGGGTGTTTTCAATTTTGACGCAATTTTAATTCTCTTAATTTTCCTAATTAGGTAGTTCGCTGGCCTTTAATTTGATATGCTTTAAGTGCATAATTGCGTACAGGGATGGACAAGGGCGGCTACGAACGCGTAAAATTAGGGTGTTTTCAATTTTGACGCAATTTTAATTCTCATAACTTTCCTAATTAGGTAGTTCGCTGGCCTTTAATTTGATATGCTTCAAGTGCATAATTGCGTACAGGGATGGACTAGGGCGGCTACGAACGCGTAAAATTAGGCCGTTATCATTTTTGACGCAATTTTAGTTCTCTTAATTTTCCTAATTAGGTAGTGCCCTGGCCTTAAATTTGATATTCTACAAGTGCATAATTGCGTACAGGGATGGACTAGGGCGGCTACGAACGCGTAAAATTAGGGCGTTTTCAATTTTGACGCAATTTTAATTCTCTTAATTTTCCTAATTAGGTAGTGGCCTTTAATTTGATATTCTTCAAGTGCATAATTCCGTACAGGGATGGACTAGGGCGGCTACGAACGCGTAAAATTAGGGCGTTTTCAATTTTGACGCAATTTTAATTCTCTTAATTTTCCTAATTAGGTAGTTCGCTGGCCTTTAATTTGATATGCTTCAAGTGCATAATTGCGTACAGGGATGGACTAGGGCGGCTACGAACGCGTAAAGTTAGGCCGTTATCATTTTTGACGCAATTTTAATTCTCTTAATTTTCCTAATTAGGTAGTGCCCTGGCCTTTAATTTGATATTCTACAAGTGCCTAATTGCGTACAGGGATGGACTAGGGCGGCTACGAACGCGTAAAATTAGGGCGTTTTCAATTTTGACGCAATTTTAATTCTCTTAATTTTCCTAATTAGGCAGTTCGCTGGCCTTTAATTTGATATGCTTCAAGTGCATAATTGCAAACAGGGATGGACTAGGGCGGCTACGAACGCGTAAAATTACGGCGTTTTCAATTTTGACGCAATTTTAATTCTCTTAATTTTCCTAATTAGGTAGTTCGCTGGCCTTTAATTTGATATGCTTCAAGTGCATAATTGCGTACAGGGATGAACTAGCGCGGCTACGAACGCGTAAAAATAGGCCGTTTTCAATTTTGACGCAATTTTAATTCTCATAATTTTCCTAATTAGGTAGTTCGCTGGCCTTTAATTTGATATGCTTCAAGTGCATAATTGCGTACAGGGATGGACTAGGGCGGCTACGAACGCGTAAAATTAGGCCGTTTTCAATTTTGACGCAATTTTAATTCTTTTAATTTTCCTAATTAGGTAGTGCCCTGGCCTTTAATTTGATATTCTTCAAGTGCATAATTGCGTACAGGGATGGACTAGGGCGGCTACGAACGCGTAAAATAAGGCCGTTATCATTTTTGACGCAATTTTAATTCTCTGAATTTTCCTAATTTGGTAGTGCCCTGGCCTTTAATTTGATATTATACAAGTGCATAATTGCGTACAGGGATGGACTAGGGCGGCTACGAACGCGTTAAATTAGGGCGTTTTCAATTTTGACGCAATTTTAATTCTCTTAATTTTCTTAATTAGGTAGTGCCCTGGCCTTTAATTTGATATGCTTTAAGTGCATAATTGCGTACAGGGATGGACTAGGGCGGCTACGAACGCGTAAAATTAGGGTGTTTTCAATTTTGACGCAATTTTAATTCTCTTAATTTTCCAAATTAGGTAGTTCGCTGGCCTTTAATTTGATATGCTTCAAGTGCATAATTGCGTACAGGGATCGACTAGGGCGGCTACGAACGCGTAAAATTAGGCCGTTATCATTTTTGACGCAATTTTAATTCTCTTAATTTTCCTAATTAGGTAGTGCCCTGGCCTTTAATTTGATATTCTACAAGTGCATAATTGCGTACAGGGATGGACTAGGGCGGCTACGAACGCGTAAAATTAGGACGTTTTCAATTTTGACGCAATTTTAATTCTCTTAATTTTCTTAATTAGGTAGTGCCCTGGCCTTTAATTTGATATTCTTCAAGTGCATAATTGCGTACTGGGATGGACTAGGGCGGCCACGAACGCGTAAAATTATGGCGTTTTCAATTTTGACGAAATTTTAATTCTCTTAATTTTCCTAATTAGGTAGTTCTCTGGCCTTTAATTTGATATGCTTCAAGTGCATAATTGCGTACAGGGATGGACTAGGGCGGCTACGAACGCGTAAAATTAGGGAGTTTTCAATTTTGACGCAATTTTAATTCTCTTAATTTTCTTAATTAGGTAGTGCCCTGGCATTTAATTTGATATTCTTCAAGTGCATAATTGCGTACAGGGATGGACTAGGGCGGCTACGAACGCGTAAAATTAGGGCGTTTTCAATTTTGACGAAATTTTAATTCTCTTAATTTTCCTAATTAGGTAGTTCTCTGGCCTTTAATTTGATATGCTTCAAGTGCATAATTGCGTACAGGGATGGACTAGGGCGGCTACGAACGCGTAAAATTAGGGCGTTTTCAATTTTGACGCAATTTTAATTCTCTTAATTTTCTTAATTAGGTAGTGCCCTGGCCTTTAATTTGATATTCTTCAAGTGCATAATTGCGTACAGGGATGGACTAGGGCGGCTACGAACGCGTAAAATTAGGCCTTTATCATTTTTGACGCAATTTTAATTCTCTTAATTTTCCTAATTAGGTAGTTCGCTGGCCTTTAATTTGATATTCTACAAGTGCATAATTGCGTACAGGGATGGACTAGGGCGGCTAAGAACGCGTAAACTAGGCCCTTATCAGTTTTGACGCAATTTTAATTCTCTTAATTTTCCTAATTAGGTAGTTCGCTGGCCTTTAATTTGATATGCTTCAAGTGCATAATTGCGTACAGGGATGGACTAGGGCGGCTACGAACGCGTAAAATTAGGACGTTTTCAATTTTGACGCAATTTTAATTCTCTTAATTTTCTTAATTAGGTAGTGCCCTGGCCTTTAATTTGATATTCTTCAAGTGCATAATTGCGTACAGGGATGGACTAGGGCGGCTACGAACGCGTAAAATTAGGCCTTTATCATTTTTGACGCAATTTTAATTCTCTTAATTTTCCTAATTAGGTAGTGCCCTGGCCTTTAATTTGATATTCTACAAGTGCATAATTGCGTACAGGGATGGACTAGGGCGGCTACGAACGCGTAAAATTAGGACGTTTTCAATTTTGACGCAATTTTAATTCTCTTAATTTTCTTAATTAGGTAGTGCCCTGGCCTTTAATTTGATATTCTTCAAGTGCATAATTGCGTACTGGGATGGACTAGGGCGGCTACGAACGCGTAAAATTAGGGCGTTTTCAATTTTGACGAAATTTTAATTCTCTTAATTTTCCTAATTAGGTAGTTCTCTGGCCTTTAATTTGATATGCTTCAAGTGCATAATTGCGTACAGGGATGGACTAGGGCGGCTAAGAACGCGTAAACTAGGCCCTTATCAGTTTTGACGCAATTTTAATTCTCTTAATTTTCCTAATTAGGTAGTTCGCTGGCCTTTAATTTGATATGCTTCAAGTGCATAATTGCGTACAGGGATGGACTAGAGCGGCAACGAACGCGTAAAATTAGGCCGTTATCAATTTTGACGCAATTTTAATTCCCTTAATTTTCCTAATTAGGTAGTGCCCTGGCCTTTAATTTGATATTCTTCAAGTCCATAATTGCGTATAGGGATGGACTAGGGCGGCTACGAACGCGTAAAATTGGGGCGTTTTCAATTTTGACGCAATTTTAATTCTCTTAATTTTCCTAATTAGGTAGTTCGCAGTAATTTAATTTGATATGCTTCAAGTGCATAATTGCGTACAGGGATGGACTAGGGCGGCTACGAACGCGTAAAATTAGGGTGTTTTCAATTTTGACGCAATTTTAATTCTCTTTATTTTCCTAATTAGGTAGTTCGCTGGCCTTTAATTTGATATGCTTCAAGTGCATAATTGCGTACAGGGATGGACTAGGGCGGCTACGAACGCGTAAAATTAGGGTGTTTTCAATTTTGACGCAATTTTAATTCTCATAATTTTCCTAATTAGGTAGCTCGCTGTTATTTAATTTGATATGCTTTAAGTGCATAATTGCGTACAGGGATGGACTAGGGCGGCTACGAACGCGTAAAATTAGGGTGTTTTCAATTTTGACGCAATTTTAATTCTCTTAATTTTCCAAATTAGGTAGTTCGCTGGCCTTTAATTTGATATGCTTCAAGTGCATAATTGCGTACAGGGATCGACTAGGGCGGCTACGAACGCGTAAAATTAGGCCGTTATCATTTTTGACGCAATTTTAATTCTCTTAATTTTCCTAATTAGGTAGTGCCCTGGCCTTTAATTTGATATTCTACAAGTGCATAATTGCGTACAGGGATGGACTAGGGCGGCTACGAACGCGTAAAATTAGGCCGTTTTCATTTTTGACGCAATTTTAATTCTCTTAATTTTCCAAATTAGGTAGTTCGCTGGCCTTTAATTTGATATGCTTCAAGTGCATAATTGCGTACAGGGATCGACTAGGGCGGCTACGAACGCGTAAAATTAGGCCGTTTTCAATTTTGACGCAATTTTAATTCTCTTAATTTTCTTAATTAGGTAGTGCCCTGGCCTTTAATTTGATATTCTTCAAGTGCATAATTGCGTACTGGGATGGACTAGGGCGGCTACGAACGCGTAAAATTAGGGCGTTTTCAATTTTGACGAAATTTTAATTCTCTTAATTTTCCTAATTAGGTAGTTAATTAGGCCGTTATCATTTTTGACGCAATTTTAATTCTCTTAATTTTCCTAATTAGGTAGTGCCCTGGCCTTTAATTTGATATTCTACAAGTGCATAATTGCGTACAGGGATCGACTAGGGCGGCTACGAACGCGTAAAATTAGGGCGTTTTCAATTTTGACGCAATTTTAATTCTCTTAATTTTCCTTATTAGGTAGTTCGCTGGCCTTTAATTTGATATGCTTCTGTCAGATTTACCGAGTTCCAAATGCGATACAACCTTAGACACGCGCGTTGCCGAGCTATTTTTGTTCATACCACTAGAATACGCTCTCAGCAGTTCATCCATGCAAGATAAACACAACGCCACAAGATCGCGTCGCAAGCGGTTCAGTTATCTTTATGTACTTTACTTTTATTTTTAATACTTGTGTGAATAAAGTTCTTTTTCTATTCCAAACGCATAATCTTTGTCAACAGGTTATGGGCCCAGGTGCGGAAAAGTGCTGAGTTACGATTTGAACAACTCGAACGATTCACACGCGAGTGAAAATTTTTTCAAAGTGCAAAAAGGAAAATGGCCACATCCAGCGTTAGATTCGAAGTTCTCAAGAAGGAGAACTACGATACCTGGAAAATACAGATGCGTGCCGTTCTGATCAAAAACGACGCATGGGGTTTCGTTAGCGGTACCAGAACAAAACCCGAAGGAATTTCCGAGGCAGAACAAGAAGCTGCAAGGCTATGGACCGAGGGAGATTTAAAGGCACAATCGGACATTGTGCTAGCGATAAGCCCATCGGAGATTAAGCAGATAAAGAACTGCGAGACCGCGAAAGATATTTGGTTAAAATTGGAAGGTATTTACCAATCCAAGGG
Source organism: Beris chalybata (assembly GCA_949128065.1). Classification (NCBI taxonomy): domain Eukaryota; kingdom Metazoa; phylum Arthropoda; class Insecta; order Diptera; family Stratiomyidae; genus Beris; species Beris chalybata. The sequence continues at coordinate 336,703 of OX421898.1, forward strand.
ACCCGCACGTAAAGTTGCGCTACTGAACCATTTAATATCTTTGAAGATAAGAGACGGAAGCGACGCTCATGAGCACTCTCGAATATTCTTTGACACAGTGGACAAGCTGGCTGAGCTGGAAGTCGAAATCAACCAAGATCTGTTGGCCGTCATGCTATTGCGCAGTTTACCGGACAGTTTTGAAAATTTTCGGTGCGCCATATCGACACGCGACGTTTTGCCATCAATGGAGGCGCTTCGAATAAAAATCGCCGAAGAATTCGATGCACGCTGCGACACGAATCGAAAAACAGTGCAGAACGCGATGGTCGCGGAAAGGCGGGGGAGCAGTAATGGGCATAACAAGTTCCGACGCGAAAAGAATGCTGAAATAAATCCCGTGAAAAACGACTCCAACATGAAGTGTTATAAGTGTGGAGTTATCGGTCACCGCGCCAAGAATTGCCGTAAAACGGAAAACCAAAACAAGCCAACCGCAAGTGTCAGTTTATTTACGTCAGACGAATCGGTAAATTCAGTGTTCGTAACCGGAAACGGCGCGAGTAGTGACATTTGGTGCCTCGACAGTGGGTGCACATCGCATATGTGCAAAGACATAAATTTATTCGCGTCTATCGATTATAAAAACAATCACGGTAAACTGAATCTCGCGAACAGTGCTTGTACAAATATAAAAGGAAAAGGTATTGTTTCGTCTACAGCCAGTGTAAACGGTGGCACAAAAGATGTAGAATTTACGAATACGTTATACGTTCCGGACCTACGGGTAAATCTTATATCCATAAGCAAAATTACGGACAAAGGATATAGTGTTGTGTTTAACAAAACGAACGCCAAGGTTGTTAACGGTAGTGGAAACGTATTGCTCACCGCGAAACGGGAAAATGGACTTTACTATTTTCGTGGCTCAATCGATATCGAGTGTAAAAATATCGTCGAGGCAGAAAACGCGATACGGGTACCGAAGAACTCTTTAAAGGATTGGCATATTCGCATGGGACATTTGAACTTGCAGTCTCTTCGCGAAGCAGTGAAGACCGGATCAGTGAAAGGCATTGAAATCAACGGAACCACTGAAGATTTTGAATGCACGGTCTGTCTCCAGGGGAAGATGTGTCGAGCACCTTTCCCAAAAGTCTCACAAAGAGTGACGGGCGTATGTGATTTCATACATTCCGACATTTGCGGGCCGATGCGCGTCGTTTCTCATGGGAGGAAACGATACTTCGCCACTTTCATCGACGACAGCTCCGGATGGTGTGAGGTCAGATTTATCGAACAAAAGAACGAAGTACTAGCTGAGTTCGACAAGTTAATAAAGCTCATAAGTACGCAGAAGGACAAGAACGTCAAAATTCAACAATCTGATAATGGGCGAGAATACGTCAACAAAGATTTCGACGACTTACTTCAAAGTCATGGCATAAAACGACGGTTGACAGCTCTGTACAACCCTGAGCAGAACGGCGTTGCCGAGAGACGAAACAGGACGCTGTTAGACATGGCAAGGTGCCTCTTAATCCAGTCCGGACTATCAGCGGTTTTTTGGGCAGAGGCAGTCAACACAGCAAATTTCATTCGGAATAGATCGCCAACTCGAAAGTTGAACGGAAAGTCCCCGTTCGAGCTTTGGTACGGAAACCCTCCGGATGTATCAAATTTCAAGCAATTTGGAAGCACAGTTTTCGTCATGGATAGATCGCCAGGAAAGGGAAAACTTGAGCCGCGATCGAAGCAGGGTGTTTTCGTGGGATACAGCGCGGAGTCCAAGGCATACAGAGTTTGGTTGCCGGAAGAGGCTAAGGTTATTGTATCAAGAGACGTAAAATTTTTGGAAAGTAGTTTATCTCAAGAAAACAAAAACTATACAGATTTTTTTAAGGTAGACTGCGATGAAGGTTTTAACGAAATCGACCTCCACTCTAAGTTTGATACAAGTCAGGAACCAGCCGAGAACATTCAAGAAGTTCAACCGCATGACGCCGAAGTAGCAGACTACGAACCTCCGCCAGCTCCAGGGCGAGGCCCAGGTAGACCCAAGTTTATCCATACAGGGTGTCCAGGACGGCCACGTAAGATGTATGCAACAACAAGCCAAGCCGAGGAAGCCGAAGACAATTTCGTCTGTATGGCTGAAATTCCAATATCTGGTGCATTGGCGGGTCCAGATTCGGATGATTGGATGGGTGCCATGGCAGATGAGATGAAATCGATCATTGCAATGGACACTTGGGACCTGGTAAATAGATCTGAGGCCGGAAAGGCGTTAGGCAGTCGTTTCGTACTACGAAATAAGTACGGTGCAAATGGTGTTTTAGAGAAACGAAAAGCCAGAGTAGTGGCAAAGGGCTACTCTCAACAATATGGAAGAGATTTCCATGAGACTTATGCTCCTGTAGCACGTCTTGGATCTATACGCATGATGATTGCGTTTGCAGCGCGAAACGGGATGCATATAAGGCAGTACGATGTAGCGACAGCGTACCTAAACGGCGATTTAGAAGAAGAAGTATTCATGGAGCTGCCGGATTGGACATTGGAAGTCTTACAACACATTGCTGATTACAAAGGAAGTACAGATCATCTGGTCACGGACCAAGCAAAGTCAATGTTGAAACAGTTAGAATCTGGTGAAAAAGTTTGCCACATGAAAAAGGCTTTGTATGGTTTGAAGCAGGCCGGCCGTGCCTGGCATAGACGCCTAGACAAAGAATTACGCGAGTTAGGCGCGAAACCAACAAACGAAGACGCCTGCGTCTACATAAAACATCAGAGAGAATTGATGATCATCGTTATTTATGTCGACGACATTTTGGTGATAAGTCGAAATTCCGAGGATATAGAAAGTTTTGCGGAAAAATTATCAAACTTATTTGACTTAAAGGATCTCGGAAGCCTTAAACGGTGTTTGGGAATGGATTTCATCAGAGAAGACGGTGGAACTTTCATCAACCAAGATACGTACATCACGGAGATACTTCAACGATTTGGGATGCAGGATTGTAATCCTGTATGTACGCCTATGGATATCTCAAACAAGCTCATCAAAGGAGAAGCATGGTCAAACCTTGACGGCGAGAAACCCCCTTACCGGGAGTTGATTGGATCCTTACTGTACCTATCAGTAGCTACACGTCCGGATATAGCTCATGCAGCTAGCACATTGAGTCAGTACAACGATTGCTTCAACAAGAATCACTGGAACGCAGCAAAACGTGTATTGCGATATCTCAAAGGCACAGCAGGCCACGGGATTTTCTACAAGCATCAAGAGGGCTCAATTGAAGGTTACGTCGACGCTGACTGGGGAGGATCGGTAGACGATAGACGATCCTTCACGGGATACGCTTTTATGATGAGCGGTGGAGTCATATCCTGGGACTCCAGAAAGCAACGCACAGTCGCCCTTTCGACGACTGAGGCTGAGTATATGGCCTTGAGCGAGGCAGCAAAGGAAGCTGTGCATCTTCGACGGTTCCTGGCAGAAGTCGAGGCGGCAGAAACAGAACCCATCAAGTTGTGCAACGATAACTTCAGTGCGCATAAATTGGCATGTAATCCAGTTTTCCACGGGCGGACTAAACACATCGACATTCGTCATCACTTTGTACGCGAAATCATCGAGTCCGGCCAAATAATTCTGGAGCATGTAGCATCGAACGACATGCCTGCCGACGTTTTAACAAAGGCTTTGGGTGGGCCGAAGCATGAACGATGTGTTAACCTTTTGGGACTGATGCGGGCACCAGCGAGGGATTTCTGCGGTTGTCTCGAGGGGAAGTGTCAGATTTACCGAGTTCCAAATGCGATACAACCTTAGACACGCGTTGCCGAGCTATTTTTGTTCATACCACTAGAATACGCTCTCAGCAGTTCATCCATGCAAGATAAACACAACGCCACAAGATCGCGTCGCAAGCGGTTCAGTTATCTTTATGTACTTTACTTTTATTTTTAATACTTGTGTGAATAAAGTTCTTTTTCTATTCCAAACGCATAATCTTTGTCAACAGCTTCAAGTGCATAATTGCGTACAGGGATGAACTAGCGCGGCTACGAACGCGTAAAAATAGGCCGTTTTCAATTTTGACGCAATTTTAATTCTCATAATTTTCCTAATTAGGTAGTTCGCTGGCCTTTAATTTGATATGCTTCAAGTGCATAATTGCGTACAGGGATGGACTAGGGCGGCTACGAACGCGTAAAATTAGGCCGTTTTCAATTTTGACGCAATTTTAATTCTTTTAATTTTCCTAATTAGGTAGTGCCCTGGCCTTTAATTTGATATTCTTCAAGTGCATAATTGCGTACAGGGATGGACTAGGGCGGCTACGAACGCGTAAAATAAGGCCGTTATCATTTTTGACGCAATTTTAATTCTCTTAATTTTCCTAATTTGGTAGTGCCCTGGCCTTTAATTTGATATTATACAAGTGCATAATTGCGTACAGGGATGGACTAGGGCGGCTACGAACGCGTAAAATTAGGGCGTTTTCAATTTTGACGCAATTTTAATTCTCTTAATTTTCTTAATTAGGTAGTGCCCTGGCCTTTAATTTGATATTCTTCAAGTGCATAATTGCGTACAGGGATGGACTAGGGCGGCTACGAACGCGTAAAATTAGGGCGTTTTCTATTTTGACGCAATTTTAATTCTCTTAATTTTCCTAATTAGGTAGTTCGCTGGCCTTTAATTTGATATGCTTCAAGTGCATAATTGCGTACAGGGATGAACTAGCGCGGCTACTAACGCGTAAAAATAGGCCGTTTTCAATTTTGACGCAATTTCAATTCTCATAATTTTCCTAATTAGGTAGTTCGCTGGCCTTTAATTTGATATGCTTCAAGTGCATAATTGCGTACAGGGATGGACTAGGGAGGCTACGAGCGCGTAAAATTAGGGCGCTTTCATTTTTGACGCAATTTTAATTCTCTTAATTTTCCTAATTAGGTAGTTCGCTGGCCTTTAATTTGATATGCTTCAAGTGCATAATTGCGTACAGGGATGAACTAGCGCGGCTAGTAACGCGTAAAAATAGGCCGTTTTCAATTTTGACGCAATTTTAATTCTCATAATTTTCCTAATTAGGTAGTTCGCTGGCCTTTAATTTGATATGCTTCAAGTGCATAATTGCGTACAGGGATGGACTAGGGCGGCTAAGAACGCGTAAAATTAGGGCATTTCAATTTTGACGCAATTTTAATTCTCTTAATTTTCTTAATTAGGTAGTGCCCTGGCCTTTAATTTAATATTCTTCAAGTGCATAATTGCGTACAGGGATGGACTAGGGCGGCTACGAACGCGTAAAATTAGGCCGTTATCATTTTTGACGCAATTTTAATTCTCTTAATTTTCCTAATTAGGTAGTGCCCTGGCCTTTAATTTGATATTCTACAAGTGCATAATTGCGTACAGGGATGGACTAGGGCGGCTACGAACGCGTAAAATTAGGGCGTTTTCAATTTTGACGCAATTTTAATTCCCTTAATTTTACTAATTAGGTAGTTCGCTGGCCTTTAATTTGATATGCTTCAAGTGCATAATTGCGTACAGGGATGGACTAGGGAGGCTACGAACGCGTAAAATTAGGGCGCTTTCAATTTTGACGCAATTTTAATTCTCTTAATTTTCCAAATTAGGTAGTTCGCTGGCCTTTAATTTGATATGCTTCAAGTGCATAATTGCGTACAGGGATGAACTAGCGCGGCTACGAACGCGTAAAAATAGGCCGTTTTCAATTTTGACGCAATTTTAATTCTCATAATTTTCCTAATTAGGTAGTTCGCTGGCCTTTAATTTGATATGCTTCAAGTGCATAATTGCGTACAGGGATGGACTAGGGCGGCTACGAACGCGTAAAATTAGGGCGTTTTCAATTTTGACGCAATTTTAATTCTCTTAATTTTCCTAATTAGGTAGTTCGCTGGCCTTTAATTTGATATGCTTCAAGTGCATAATTGCGTACATGGATCGACTAGGGCGGCTACGAACGCGTAAAATTAGGCCGTTATCATTTTTGACGCAATTTAATTTCTCTTAATTTTCCTAATTAGGTAGTGCCCTGTCCTTTAATTTGATATTCTATTAGTGCATAATTGCGTACAGGGATGGACTAGGGCGGCTACGAACGCGTAACATTAGGGCGTTTTCAATTTTGACGCAATTTTAATTCCCTTAATTTTCCTAATTAGGTAGTTCGCTGGCCTTTAATTTGATATGCTTCAAGTGCATAATTGCGTACAGGGATGGACTAGGGAGGCTACGAACGCGTAAAATTAGGGCGCTTTCAATTTTGACGCAATTTTAATTCTCTTAATTTTCCTAATTAGGTAGTTCGCTAGCCTTTAATTTGATATGCTTTAAGCGCATAATTGCGTACAGGGATGAACTAGCGCGGTTACGAACGCGTAAAATTGGCCGTTTTCAATTTTGACGCAATTTTAATTCTCATAATTTTCCTAAATAGGTAGTTCGCTGGCCTTTAATTTGATATGCTTCAAGTGCATAATTGCGTACAGGGATGGACTAGGGCGGCTACGAACGCGTAAAATTAGGGCGTTTTCAATTTTGACGCAATTTTAATTCTCTTAATTTTCCTAATTAGGTAGTTCGCTGGCCTTTAATTTGATATGCTTCAAGTGCATAATTGCGTACAGGGATGGACTAGGGCGGCTACGAACGCGTAAAATTAGGGCGTTTTCAATTTTGACGCAATTTTAATTCTCATAATTTTCCTAATTAGGTAGTTCGCTGGCCTTTAATTTGATATGCTTCAAGTGCATAATTGCGTACAGGGATGGACTAGGGCGGCTACGAACGCGTAAAATTAGGCCGTTTTCAATTTTGACGCAATTTTAATTCTCTTAATTTTCTTAATTAGGTAGTGCCCTGGCCTTTAATTTAATATTCTTCAAGTGCATAATTGCGTACAGGGATGGACTAGGGCGGCTACGAACGCGTAATATTAGGCCGTTATCATTTTTGACTCAATTTTAATTCTCTTAATTTTTCTAATTAGGTAGTGCCCTGGCCTTTAATTTGATATTCTACAAGTGCATAATTGCGTACAGGGATGGACTAGGGCGGCTACGAACGCGTAAAATTAGGGCGTTTTCAATTTTGACGCAATTTTAATTCTCATAATTTTCCTAATTAGGTAGTTCGCTGGCCTTTAATTTGATATGCTTCAAGTGCATAATTGCGTACAGGGATGGACTAGGGCAGCTACGAACGCCTAAAATTAGGCCCTTATCAGTTTTGACGCAATTTTAATTCTCTTAATTTTCCGAATTAGGTAGTTCGCTGGCCTTTAATTTGATATTCTACAATTGCATAATTGCGTACAGGGATGATTTAGGGCGGATACAAACGAGTAAAATTAGGCCGTTTTCAATTTTGATGCAATTTTAATTCTCTTAATTTTCCTAATAAGGTAGTTCGCTGGCCTTTAATTTGATATGCTTCAAGTGCATAATTGCGTACAGGGATGGACTAGGGCGGCTACGAACGCGTAAAATTAGGCCCTTATCAGTTTTGACGCAATTTTAATTCTCTTAATTTTCCGAATTAGGTAGTTCGCTGGCCTTTAATTTGATATTCTACAATTGCATAATTGCGTACAGGAATGATTAAGGGCGGATACGAACGAGTAAAATTAGGCCGTTTTCAATTTTGATGCAATTTTAATTCTCTTAATTTTCCTAATAAGGTAGTGCCCTGGCCTTTAATTTGATATTCTACAAGTGCATAATTGCGTACAGGGATGGACTAGGGCGGCTACGAACGCGTAAAATTAGGGCGTTTTCAATTTTGACGCAATTTTAATTCCCTTAATTTTCCTAATTAGGTAGTTCGCTGGCCTTTAATTTGATTTGCTTCAATTGCATACTTGAGTACAGGGATGGACTAGGGCGGCTACGAACGCGTAAATATAGGCCGTTTTCAATTTTGGCCAAATTTTAATTCTCTTAATTTTCCTAATTAGGTAGTTCGCTGGCCTTTAATTTGATATGCTTCAAGTGCATAATTGCGTACACTGATGTACTAGGGCGGCTACGAACGCGTAAAACTAGGGCGTTTTCAATTTTGACGCAATTTTAATTCTCTTAATTTTCCTAATTAGGTAGTTCGCTGGCCTTTAATTTGATATGCTTCAAGTGCATAATTGCGTACAGGGATGGACTAGGGCAGCTACGAACGCCTAAAATTAGGCCCTTATCAGTTTTGACGCAATTTTAATTCTCTTAATTTTCCGAATTAGGTAGTTCGCTGGCCTTTAATTTGATATTCTACAATTGCATAATTGCGTACAGGGATGATTTAGGGCGGATACAAACGAGTAAAATTAGGCCGTTTTCAATTTTGATGCAATTTTAATTCTCTTAATTTTCCTAATAAGGTAGTTCGCTGGCCTTTAATTTGATATGCTTCAAGTGCATAATTGCGTCCAGGGATGGACTAGGGCGGCTACGAACGCGTAAAATTAGGCCCTTATCAGTTTTGACGCAATTTTAATTCTCTTAATTTTCCGAATTAGGTAGTTCGCTGGCCTTTAATTTGATATTCTACAATTGCATAATTGCGTACAGGAATGATTAAGGGCGGATACGAACGAGTAAAATTAGGCCGTTTTCAATTTTGATGCAATTTTAATTCTCTTAATTTTCCTAATAAGGTAGTTCGCTGGCCTTTAGTTTGATATGCTTCAAGTGCATAATTGCGTACAGGGATGGACTAGGGCGGCTACGAACGCGTAAAATTAGGCCCTTGTCAGTTTTGACGCAATTTTAATTCTCTTAATTTTCCTAATTAGGTAGTTCGCTGGCCTTTAATTTGATATGCTTCAAGTGCATAATTGCGTACAGGGATGGACTAGGGCGGCTACGAACGCGTAAACTAGGCCCTTATCAGTTTTGACGCAATTTTAATTCTCTTAATTTTCCTAATTAGGTAGTTCGCTGGCCTTTAATTTGATATGCTTCAAGTGCATAATTGCGTACAGGGATGGACTAGGGCGGCTACGAACGCGTAACATTAGTCCGTTTTCAATTTTGACGCAATTTTAATTCTTTTAATTTTCCTAATTAGGTAGTGCCCTGGCCTTTATTTTAGTATGCTTCAAGTGCATATTTGAGTACAGGGATGGACTAGGGCGGCTACGAACGCGTAAAATTAGGGCGTTTTCAATTTTGACGCAATTTTAATTCTCTTAATTTTCCTAATTAGGAAGTTCGCTGGCCTTTAATTTGATATACTTCTAGTGCATAATTGCGTACAGGGATGGACTAGGGCGGCTACGAACGCGTAAAATTAGGGCGTTTTCAATTTTGACGCAATTTTAATTCTCTTAATTTTCCTAATTAGGTAGTTCGCTGGCCTTTAGTTTGATATGCTTCAAGTGCATAATTGCGTACAGGGATGGACTAGGGCGGCTACGAACGCGTACTATTAGGCCGTTTTCAATTTAGACAAAATTTTAAGTCTTTTAATTTTCCTAATTAGGTAGTGCCCTGGCCTTTATTTTAGTATGCTTCAAGTGCATAATTGCGTACAGGGATGGACTAGGGCGGCTACGAACGCGTAAAATTAGGCCGTTTTCAATTTTGACGCAATTTTAATTCTCTTAATTTTCCTAATTAGGTTGTTCGCTGGCCTTTAATTTGATATGCTTCAAGTGCATAATTGCGTACAGGGATGGACTAGGGCGGCTGGGAACGCGTAAAATTAGGCCGTTATCATTTTTGACGCAATTTTAATTCTCTTAATTTTCCTAATTAGGTAGAGCCCTGGCCTTTAATTTGATATTCTTCAAGTGTATAATTGCGTACAGGGATGGACTAGGGCGGCTACGAACGCGTAAAATTAGGCCGTTTTCAATTTTGACGCAATTTTAATTCTCTTAATTTTCCTAATTAGGTAGTTCGCTGGCCTTTAATTTGATATGCTTCAAGTGCATAATTGCGTGCAGGGATGGACTAGGGCGGCTACGAACGCGTAAAGTTAGGCCGTCATCATTTTTGACGCAATTTTAATTCTCTTAATTTTCCAACTTTAGTAGTGCCCTGGCCTTTAATTTGATATTCTACAAGTGCATAATTGCGTACAGGGATGGACTAAAGCGGCTACGAACGCGTAAAATTAGGCCGTTTTCAATTTTGACGCAATTTTAATTCTCTTAATTTTCCTAATTAGGTAGTTCGCTGGCCTTTAATTTGATATGCTTCAAGTGCATAATTGCGTACAGGGATGGACTAGGGCGGCTACGAACGCGTAAAATTAGGGCGTTTTCAATTTTGACGCAATTTTAATTCTCTTAATTTTCCTAATTAGGTAGTTCGCTGGCCTTTAATTTGATATGCTTCAAGTGCATAATTGCGTACAGGGATGAACTAGCGCGACTACGAACGCGTAAAAATAGGCCGTTTTCAATTTTGACGCAATTTTAATTCTCATAATTTTCCTAATTAGGTAGTTCGCTGGCCTTTAATTTGATATTCTACAAGTGCATGATTGCGTACAGGGATGGACTAGGGCTGCTACGAACGCGTAAAATAAGGCCGTTATCATTTTTGACGCAATTTTAATTCTCTTAATTTTCCTAATTTGGTAGTGCCCTGCCCTTTAATTTGATATTCTACAAGTGCATAATTGCGTACAGGGATGGACTAGGGCGGCTACGAACGCGTAAAATTAGGGCGTTTTCAATTTTGACGCAATTTTAATTCTCTTAATTTTCCTAATTAGGTAGTTCGCTGGCCTTTAATTTGATATGCTTCAAGTGCATAATTGCGTACAGGGATGGACTAGGGCGGCTACGAACGCGTAAAATTAGGCCGTTATCATTTTTGACGCAATTTTAATTCTCTTAATTTTCCTAATTAGGTAGTGCCCTGGCCTTTAATTTGATATTCTTCAAGTGCATAATTGCGTACAGGGATGGACTAGGGCGGCTACGAACGCGTAAAATTAGGGCGTTTTCAATTTTGACGCAATTTTAATTCTCTTAATTTTCCTAATTAGGTAGTTCGCTGGCCTTTAATTTGATATGCTTCAAGTGCATAATTGCGTACAGGGATGGACTAGGGAGGCTACGAACGCGTAAAATTAGGCCATTATCAATTTTGACGCAATTTTAATTCTTTTAATTTTCCTAATTAGGTAGTTCGCTGGCCTTTAATTTGATATGCTTCAAGTGCATAATTGCGTACAGGGATGGAGTAGGGCGGCTACGAACGCGTAAAATTAGGCCGTTATCATTTTTGACGCAATTTTAATTCTCTTAATTTTCCTAATTAGGTAGTGCCCTGGCCTTTAATTTGATATTCTACAAGTGCATAATTGCGTACAGGGATGGACTTGGGCGGCTACGAACGCGTAAAATTAGGCCGTTATCATTTTTGACGCAATTTTAATTCTCTTAATTTTCCTAATTAGGTAGTGCCCTGGCCTTTAATTTGATATTCTACAAGTGCATAATTGCGTACAGGGATGGACTAGGGCGGCTACGAACGCGTAAAATTAGGGCGTTTTCAATTTTGACGCAATTTTAATTCTCTTAATTTTCCTAATTAGGTAGTTCGCTGGCCTTTAATTTGATATGCTTCAAGTGCATAATTGCGTACAGGGATGGACTAGGGCGGCTTCGAACGCGTAAAATTGGGCCGTTATCATTTTTGACGCAATTTTAATTCTCTTAATTTTCCTAATTAGGTAGTGCCCTGGCCTTTAATTTGATATTCTACAAGTGCATAATTGCGTACAGGGATGGACTAGGGCGGCTACGAACGCGTAAAATTAGGTCGTTTTCAATTTTGACGCAATTTTAATTCTCTTAATTTTCCTAATTAGGTAGTTCGCTGGCCTTTAATTTGATATGCTTCAAGTGCATAATTGCGTACAGGGACGGACTAGGGCGGCTACGAACGCGTAAAATTAGGCCGTTATCATTTTTGACGCAATTTTAATTCTCTTAATTTTCCTAATTAGGTAGTGCCCTGGCCTTTAATTTGATATTCTACAAGTGCATAATTGCGTACAGGGATGGACTAGGGCGGCTACGAACGCGTAAAATTAGGACGTTTTCAATTTTGACGCAATTTTAATTCTCTTAATTTTCCCAATTAGGAAGTTCGCTGGCCTTTAATTTGATATGCTTCAAGTGCATAATTGCGTACAGGGATGGACTAGGGCGGCTACGAACGCGTAAAATTAGGCCGTTATCATTTTTGACGCAATTTTAATTCTCTTAATTTTCCTAATTAGGTAGTGCCCTGGCCTTTAATTTGATATTCTACAAGTGCATAATTGCGTACAGGGATGGACTAGGGCGGCTACGAACGCGTAAAATTAGGGCGTTTTCAATTTTGACGCAATTTTAATTCTCTTAATTTTCCCAATTAGGTAGTTCGCTGGCCTTTAATTTGATAAGCTTCAAGTGCATAATTGCGTACAGGGATGGACTAGGGCGGCTACGAACGCGTAAAATTAGGCCGTTTTCAATTTTGACGCAATTTTAATTCTCTTAATTTTCCTAATTAGGTAGTTCGCTGGCCTTTAATTTGATATGCTTCAAGTGCATAATTGCGTACAGGGATGGACTAGGGCGGCTACGAACGCGTAAAATTAGGCCGTTATAATTTTTGACGCAATTTTAATTCTTTTAATTTTCCTAATTAGGTAGTTCGCTGGCCTTTAATTTGATATGCTTCAAGTGCATAATTGCGTACAGGGATGCACTAGGGCGGCTACGAACGCGTAAAATTAGGCCGTTATCATTTTTGACGCAATTTTAATTCTCTTAATTTTCCTAATTAGGTAGTGCCCTGGCCTTTAATTTGATATTCTACAAGTGCATAATTGCGTACAGGGATGGACTAGGGCGGCTACGAACGCGTAAAATTAGGCCATTATCATTTTTGACGCAATTTTAATTCTCTTAATTTTCCTAATTAGGTAGTGCCCTTTAAGTTGATAAGCTTCAAGTGCATAATTGCGTACAGGGATGGACTAGGGCGGCTACGAACGCGTAAAATTAGGCCGTTTTCAATTTTGACGCAATTTTAATTCTCTTAATTTTCCTAATTAGGTAGTTCGCTGGCCTTTAATTTGATATGCTTCAAGTGCATAATTGCGTACAGGGATGGACTAGGGCGGCTACGAACGCGTAAAATTAGGCCGTTATAATTTTTGACGCAATTTTAATTCTTTTAATTTTCCTAATTAGGTAGTTCGCTGGCCTTTAATTTGATATGCTTCAAGTGCATAATTGCGTACAGGGATGCACTAGGGCGGCTACGAACGCGTAAAATTAGGCCGTTATCATTTTTGACGCAATTTTAATTCTCTTAATTTTCCTAATTAGGTAGTGCCCTGGCCTTTAATTTGATATTCTACAAGTGCATAATTGCGTACAGGGATGGACTAGGGCGGCTACGAACGCGTAAAATTAGGCCATTATCATTTTTGACGCAATTTTAATTCTCTTAATTTTCCTAATTAGGTAGTGCCCTGGCCTTTAATTTGATATTCTACAAGTGCATAATTGCGTACAGGGATGGACTAGGGCGGCTACGAACGCGTAAAATTAGGACGTTTTCAATTTTGACGCAATTTTAATTCTCTTAATTTTCCTAATTAGGTAGTTCGCTGGCCTTTAATTTGATATGCTTCAAGTGCATAATTGCGTACCGGGATGGACTAGGGCGGCTACGAACGCGTAAAATTAGGCCGTTTTCAATTTTGACGCAATTTTAATTCTCTTAATTTTCCTAATTAGGTAGTTCGCTGGCCTTTAATTTTATGTGCTTCAAGTGCATAATTGCGTACAGGGATGGACTAGGGCGGCTACGAACGCGTAAAATTAGGCCGTTATCATTTTTGACGCAATTTTAATTCTCTTAATTTTCCTAATTAGGTAGTTCGCTGGCCTTTAATTTGATATGCTTCAAGTGCATAATTGCGTACAGGGATGGACTAGGGCGGCTACGAACGCGTAAAATTAGGCCGTTATCATTTTTGACGCAATTTTAATTCTCTTAATTTTCCTAATTAGGTAGTGCCCTGGCCTTTAGTTTGATATTCTACAAGTGCAAAATTGCGTACAGGGATGGACTAGGGCGGCTACGAACGCGTAAAATTAGGACGTTTTCAATTTTGACGCAATTTTAATTCCCTTAATTTTCCTAATTAGGTAGTTCGCTGGCCTTTAATTTGATATTCTACAAGTGCATAATTGCGTACAGGGATGGACTAGGGCGGCTACGAACGCGTAAAATTAGGCCGTTATCATTTTTGACGCAATTTTAATTCTTTTAATTTTCCTAATTAGGTAGTTCGCTGGCCTTTAATTTGATATGCTTCAAGTGCATAATTGCGTACAGGGATGGACTAGGGCGGCTACGAACGCGTAAAATAAGGCCGTTTTCAATTTTGACGCAATTTTAATTCTCTTAATTTTCCTAATTAGGTAGTTCGCTGGCCTTTAATTTGATATGCTTCAAGTGCATTATTGCGTACAGGGATGGACTAGGGCGGCTACGAACGCGTAAAATTAGGCCATTATCAATTTTGACGCAATTTTAATTCTTTTAATTTTCCTAATTAGGTAGTTCGCTGGCCTTTAATTTGATATGCTTCAAGTGCATAATTGCGTACAGGGATGGACTAGGGCGGCTACGAACGCGTAAAATTAGGCCGTTATCATTTTTGACGCAATTTTAATTCTCTTAATTTTCCTAATTAGGTAGTGCCCTGGCCTTTAATTTGATATTCTACAAGTGCATAATTGCGTACAGGGATGGACTAGGGCGGCTACGAACGCGTAAAATTAGGACGTTTTCAATTTTGACGCAATTTTAATTCTCTTAATTTTCCTAATTAGGTAGTTCGCTGGCCTTTAATTTGATATGCTTCAAGTGCATAATTGCGTTCAGGGATGGACTAGCGCGGCTACGAACGCGTAAAATTAGGCCGTTTTCAATTTTGACGCAATTTTAATTCTCTTAATTTTCCTAATTTGGTAGTGCACTGGCATTTAATTTGATATGCTTCAAGTGCATATTTGAGTACAGGGATGGACTAGGGCGGCTACGATCGAGTAAAATTAAGCCGTTTTCAATTTAGACGCAATTTTAATTCTCATAATTTTCCTAATTAGGTAGTGCACTGGCCTTAAATTTGATATGCTTCAAGTGCATATTTGAGTACAGGGATGGACTAGGGCGGCTACGATCGAGTAAAATTAAGCCGTTTTCAATTTTGACGCAATTTTAATTCTCATAATTTTCCTAATTAGGTAGTGCACTGGCCTTAAATTTGATATGCTTCAAGTGCATTTTTGAGTACAGGGATGGACTAGGGCGGCTACGAACGCGTAAAATTAGGCCATTATCAATTTTGACGCAATTTCAATTCTTTTAATTTTCCTAATTAGGTAGTTCGCTGGCCTTTAATTTGATATGCTTCAAGTGCTTAATTGCGTACAGGGATGGACTAGGGCGGCTACGAACGCGTAAAATTAGGCCGTTATCATTTTTGACGCAATTTTAATTCTCTTAATTTTCCTAATTAGGTAGTGCCCTGGCCTTTAATTTGATATTCTACAAGTGCATAATTGCGTACAGGGATGGACTAGGGCGGCTACGAACGCGTAAAATTAGGACGTTTTCAATTTTGACGCAATTTTAATTCTCTTAATTTTCCCAATTAGGTAGTTCGCTGGCCTTTAATTTGATATGCTTCAAGTGCATAATTGCGTACAGGGATGGACTAGGGCGGCTACGAACGCGTAAAATTAGGCCGTTATCATTTTTGACGCAATTTTAATTCTCTTAATTTTCCTAATTAGGTAGTGCCCTGGCCTTTAATTTGATATTCTTCAAGTGCATAATTGCGTACAGGGATGGACTAGGGCGGCTACGAACGCGTAAAATTAGGGCGTTTTCAATTTTGACGCAATTTTAATTCTCTTAATTTTCCTAATTAGGTAGTTCGCTGGCCTTTAATTTGATATGCTTCAAGTGCATATTTGAGTACAGGGATGGACTAGGGCGGCTACGAACGCGTAAAATTAGGCCGTTTTCAATTTTGACGCAATTTTAATTCTCTTAATTTTCCTAATTTGGTAGTGCACTGGCCTTTAATTTGATATGCTTCAAGTGCATATTTGAGTACAGGGATGGACTAGGGCGGCTACGATAGAGTAAAATTAAGCCGTTTTCAATTTTGACGCAATTTTAATTCTTTTAATTTTCCTAATTAGGTAGTGCCCTGGCCTTTAATTTGATATGCTTCAAGTGCATAATTGCGTACAGGGATGGACTAGGGCGGCTACGAACGCGTAAAATTAGGGCGTTTTCAATTTTGACGCAATTTTAATTCTCTTAATTTTCCTAATTAGGTAGTGCCCTGGCCTTTAATTTGATATTCTACAAGTGCATAATTGCGTACAGGGATGGACTAGGGCGGCTACGAACGCGTAAAATTAGGCCATTATCATTTTTGACGCAATTTTAATTCTCTTAATTTTCCTAATTAGGTAGTGCCCTGGCCTTTAATTTGATATTCTACAAGTGCATAATTGCGTACAGGGATGGACTAGGGCGGCTACGAACGCGTAAAATTAGGACGTTTTCAATTTTGACGCAATTTTAATTCTCTTAATTTTCCTAATTAGGTAGTTCGCTGGCCTTTAATTTGATATGCTTCAAGTGCATAATTGCGTACAGGGATGGACTAGGGCGGCTACGAACGCGTAAAATTAGGCCGTTTTCAATTTTGACGCAATTTTAATTCTCTTAATTTTCCTAATTAGGTAGTTCGCTGGCCTTTAATTTGATATGCTTCAAGTGCATAATTGCGTTCAGGGATGGACTAGGGCGGCTACGAACGCGTAAAATTAGGCCGTTTTCAATTTTGACGCAATTTTAATTCTCTTAATTTTCCTAATGTGGTAGTGCACTGGCCTTTAATTTGATATGCTTCAAGTGCATATTTGAGTACAGGGATGGACTAGGGCGGCTACGATCGAGTAAAATTAAGCCGTTTTCAATTTAGACGCAATTTTAATTCTCATAATTTTCCTAATTAGGTAGTGCACTGGCCTTAAATTTGATATGCTTCAAGTGCATATTTGAGTACAGGGATGGACTAGGGCGGCTACGAACGCGTAAAATTAGGCCATTATCAATTTTGACGCAATTTCAATTCTTTTAATTTTCCTAATTAGGTAGTTCGCTGGCCTTTAATTTGATATGCTTCAAGTGCTTAATTGCGTACAGGGATGGACTAGGGCGGCTACGAACGCGTAAAATTAGGCCGTTATCATTTTTGACGCAATTTTAATTCTCTTAATTTTCCTAATTAGGTAGTGCCCTGGCCTTTAATTTGATATTCTACAAGTGCATAATTGCGTACAGTGATGGACTAGGGCGGCTACGAACGCGTAAAATTAGGCCGTTATCATTTTTGACGCAATTTTAATTCTCTTAATTTTCCTAATTAGGTAGTGCCCTGGCCTTTAATTTGATATTCTACAAGTGCATAATTGCGTACAGGGATGGACTAGGGCGGCTACGAACGCGTAAAATTAGGGCGTTTTCAATTTTGACGCAATTTTAATTCTCTTAATTTTCCTAATTAGGTAGTTCGCTGGCCTTTAATTTGATATGCTTCAAGTGCATAATTGCGTACAGGGATGGACTAGGGCGGCTACGAACGCGTAAAATTAGGGCGTTTTCAATTTTGACGCAATTTTAATTCTCTTAATTTTCCTAATTAGGTAGTGCCCTGGCCTTTAATTTGATATTCTACAAGTGCATAATTGCGTACAGGGATGGACTAGGGCGGCTACGAACGCGTAAAATTAGGGCGTTTTCAATTTTGACGCAATTTTAATTCTCTTAATTTTCCTAATTAGGTAGTGCACTGGCCTTAAATTTGATATGCTTCAAGTGCATATTTGAGTACAGGGATGGACTAGGGCGGCTACGATCGAGTAAAATTAAGCCGTTTTCAATTTTGACGCAATTTTAATTCTTTTAATTTTCCTAATTAGGTAGTGCCCTGGCCTTTAATTTGATATGCTTCAAGTGCATAATTGCGTACAGGGATGGACTAGGGCGGCTACGAACGCGTAAAATTAGGGCGTTTTCAATTTTGACGCAATTTTAATTCTCTTAATTTTCCTAATTAGGTAGTGCCCTGGCCTTTAATTTGATATTCTTCAAGTGCATAATTGCGTACAGGGATGGACTAGGGCGGCTACGAACGCGTAATATTAGGGCGTTTTCAATTTTGACGCAATTTTAATTCTCTTAATTTTCCTAATTAGGTAGTTCGCTGGCCTTTAATTTGATATGCTTCAAGTGCATAACTGCGTACAGGGATGGACTAGGGCGGCTACGAACGCGTAAAATTAGGGCATTTTCAATTTTGACGCAATTTTAATTCTCTTAATTTTCCTAATTAGGTAGTTCGCTGGCCTTTAATTTGATATGCTTCAAGTGCATAATTGCGTACAGGGATGAACTAGCGCGGCTACGAACGCGTAAAAATAGGCCGTTTTCAATTTTGACGCAATTTTAATTCTCATAATTTTCCTAATTAGGTAGTTCGCTGGCCTTTAATTTGATATGCTTCAAGTGCATAACTGCGTACAGGGATGGACTAGGGCGGCTACGAACGCGTAAAATTAGGGCATTTTCAATTTTGACGCAATTTTAATTCTCTTAATTTTCCTAATTAGGTAGTTCGCTGGCCTTTAATTTGATATGCTTCAAGTGCATAATTGCGTACAGGGATGGACTAGGGCGGCTACGAACGCGTAAAATTAGGCCGTTATAATTTTTGACGCAAGTTTAATTCTTTTAATTTTACTAATTAGGTTGTTCGCTGGCCTTTAATTTGATATGCTTCAAGTGCATAATTGCGTACAGGGATGGACTAGGGCGGCTACGAACGCGTAAAATTAGGCCGTTATCATTTTTGACGCAATTTTAATTCTCTTAATTTTCCTAATTAGGTAGTGCCCTGGCCTTTAATTTGATATTCTACAAGTGCATAATTGCGTACAGGGATGGACTAGGGCGGCTACGAACGCGTAAAATTAGGCCATTATCATTTTTGACGCAATTTTAATTCTCTTAATTTTCCTAATTAGGTAGTTCGCTGGCCTTTAATTTGATATTCTACAAGTGCATAATTGCGTACAGGGATGGACTAGGGCGGCTACGAACGCGTAAAATTAGGACGTTTTCAATTTTGACGCAATTTTAATTCTCTTAATTTTCCTAATTAGGTAGTTCGCTGGCCTTTAATTTGATATGCTTCAAGTGCATAATTGCGTACAGGGATGGACTAGGGCGGCTACGAACGCGTAAAATTAGGCCGTTTTCAATTTTGACGCAATTTTAATTCTCTTAATTTTCCTAATTAGGTAGTTCGCTGGCCTTTAATTTGATATGCTTCAAGTGTATAATTGCGTACAGGGATGGACTAGGGCGGCTACGAACGCGTAAAATTAGGCCGTTATCATTTTTGACGCAATTTTAATTCTTTTAATTTTCCTAATTAGGTAGTTCGCTGGCCTTTAATTTGATATGCTTCAAGTGCATAATTGCGTACAGGGATGGACTAGGGCGGCTACGAACGCGTAAAATTAGGCCGTTATCATTTTTGACGCAATTTTAATTCTTTTAATTTTCCTAATTAGGTAGTTCGCTGGCCTTTAATTTGATATGCTTCAAGTGCATAATTGCGTACAGGGATGGACTAGGGCGGCTACGAACGCGTAAAATTAGGCCGTTTTCAATTTTGACGCAATTTTAATTCTCTTAATTTTCCTAATTAGGTAGTTCGCTGGCCTTTAATTTGATATGCTTCAAGTGCATAATTGCGTACAGGGATGGACTAGGGCGGCTACGAACGCGTAAAATTAGGCCATTATCAATTTTGACGCAATTTTAATTCTTTTAATTTTCCTAATTAGGTAGTTCGCTGGCCTTTAATTTGATATGCTTCAAGTGCATAATTGCGTACAGGGATGGACTAGGGCGGCTACGAACGCGTAAAATTAGGCCGTTATCATTTTTGACGCAATTTTAATTCTCTTAATTTTCCTAATTAGGTAGTGCCCTGGCCTTTAATTTGATATTCTACAAGTGCATAATTGCGTACAGGGATGGACTAGGGCGGCTACGAACGCGTAAAATTAGGACGTTTTCAATTTTGACGCAATTTTAATTCTCTTAATTTTCCCAATTAGGTAGTTCGCTGGCCTTTAATTTGATATGCTTCAAGTGCATAATTGCGTACAGGGATGGACTAGGGCGGCTACGAACGCGTAAAATTAGGCCGTTATCATTTTTGACGCAATTTTAATTCTCTTAATTTTCCTAATTAGGTAGTGCCCTGGCCTTTAATTTGATATTCTACAAGTGCATAATTGCGTACAGGGATGGACTAGGGCGGCTACGAACGCGTAAAATTAGGCCGTTATCATTTTTGACGCAATTTTAATTCTCTTAATTTTCCTAATTAGGTAGTGCCCTGGCCTTTAATTTGATATTCTACAAGTGCATAATTGCGTACAGGGATGGACTAGGGCGGCTACGAACGCGTAAAATTAGGGCGTTTTCAATTTTGACGCAATTTTAATTCTCTTAATTTTCCTAATTAGGTAGTGCCCTGGCCTTTAATTTGATATTCTACAAGTGCATAATTGCGTACAGGGATGGACTAGGGCGGCTACGAACGCGTAAAATTAGGACTTTTTCAATTTTGACGCAATTTTAATTCTCTTAATTTTCCTAATTAGGTAGTTCGCTGGCCTTTAATTTGATATGCTTCAAGTGCATAATTGCGTACAGGGATGGACTAGGGCGGCTACGAACGCGTAAAATTAGGCCGTTATCATTTTTGACGCAATTTTAATTCTTTTAATTTTCCTAATTAGGTAGTTCGCTGGCCTTTAATTTGATATGCTTCAAGTGCATAATTGCGTACAGGGATGGACTAGGGCGGCTACGAACGCGTAAAATTAGGCCGTTTTCAATTTTGACGCAATTTTAATTCCCTTAATTTTCCTAATTAGGTAGTTCGCTGGCCTTTAATTTGATATGCTTCAAGTGCATTATTGCGTACAGGGATGGACTAGGGCGGCTACGAACGCGTAAAATTAGGCCGTTATCATTTTTGACGCAATTTTAATTCTCTTAATTTTCCTAATTAGGTAGTGCCCTGGCCTTTAATTTGATATTCTACAAGTGCATAATTGCGTACAGGGATGGACTAGGGCGGCTACGAACGCGTAAAATTAGGGCGTTTTCAATTTTGACGCAATTTTAATTCTCTTAATTTTCCTAATTAGGTAGTTCGCTGGCCTTTAATTTGATATGCTTCAAGTGCATAATTGCGTTCAGGGATGGACTAGGGCGGCTACGAACGCGTAAAATTAGGCCGTTTTCAATTTTGACGCAATTTTAATTCTCTTAATTTTCCTAATTTGGTAGTGCACTGGCCTTTAATTTGATATGCTTCAAGTGCATATTTGAGTACAGGGATGGACTAGGGCGGCTACGATCGAGTAAAATTAAGCCGTTTTCAATTTAGACGCAATTTTAATTCTCATAATTTTCCTAATTAGGTAGTGCACTGGCCTTAAATTTGATATGCTTCAAGTGCATATTTGAGTACAGGGATGGACTAGGGCGGCTACGATCGAGTAAAATTAAGCCGTTTTCAATTTTGACGCAATTTTAATTCTCATAATTTTCCTAATTAGGTAGTGCACTGGCCTTAAATTTGATATGCTTCAAGTGCATATTTGAGTACAGGGATGGACTAGGGCGGCTACGAACGCGTAAAATTAGGCCATTATCAATTTTGACGCAATTTCAATTCTTTTAATTTTCCTAATTAGGTAGTTCGCTGGCCTTTAATTTGATATGCTTCAAGTGCTTAATTGCGTCCAGGGATGGACTAGGGCGGCTACGAACGCGTAAAATTAGGCCGTTATCATTTTTGACGCAATTTTAATTCTCTTAATTTTCCTAATTAGGTAGTGCCCTGGCCTTTAATTTGATATTCTACAAGTGCATAATTGCGTACAGGGATGGACTAGGGCGGCTACGAACGCGTAAAATTAGGCCGTTATCATTTTTGACGCAATTTTAATTCTCTTAATTTTCCTAATTAGGTAGTGCCCTGGCCTTTAATTTGATATTCTACAAGTGCATAATTGCGTACAGGGATGGACTAGGGCGACTACGAACGCGTAAAATTAGGGCGTTTTCAATTTTGACGCAATTTTAATTCTCTTAATTTTCCTAATAAGGTAGTTCGCTGGCCTTTAATTTGATATGCTTCAAGTGCATAATTGCGTACAGGGATGGACTAGGGCGGCTACGAACGCGTAAAATTAGGCCGTTATCATTTTTGACGCAATTTTAATTCTCTTAATTTTCCTAATTAGGTAGTGCCCTGGCCTTTAATTTGATATTCTACAAGTGCATAATTGCGTACAGGGATGGACTAGGGCGGCTACGAACGCGTAAAATTAGGGCGTTTTCAATTTTGACGCAATTTTAATTCTCTTATTTTTCCTAATTAGGTAGTTCGCTGGCCTTTAATTTGATATGCTTCAAGTGCATAATTGCGTACAGGGATGGACTAGGGCGGCTACGAACGCGTAAAATTAGGCCGTTTTCAATTTTGACGCAATTATAATTCTCTTAATTTTCCTAATTTGGTAGTGCACTGGCCTTTAATTTGATATGCTTCAAGTGCATATTTGAGTACAGGGATGGACTAGGGCGGCTACGATCGAGTAAAATTAAGCCGTTTTCAATTTAGACGCAATTTTAGTTCTCATAATTTTCCTAATTAGCTAGTGCACTGGCCTTAAATTTGATATGCTTCAAGTGCATATTTGAGTACAGGGATGGACTAGGGCGGCTACGATCGAGTAAAATTAAGCCGTTTTCAATTTTGACGCAATTTTAATTCTTTTAATTTTCCTAATTAGGTAGTGCCCTGGCCTTTAATTT
Source organism: Beris chalybata (assembly GCA_949128065.1). Lineage (NCBI taxonomy): Eukaryota > Metazoa > Arthropoda > Insecta > Diptera > Stratiomyidae > Beris > Beris chalybata. The sequence continues at coordinate 359,746 of OX421898.1, forward strand.
GATATGCTTCAAGTGCATAATTGCGTACAGGGATGGACTAGGGCGGCTACGAACGCGTAAAATTAGGGCGTTTTCAATTTTGACGCAATTTTAATTCTCTTAATTTTCCTAATTAGGTAGTGCCCTGGCCTTTAATTTGATATTCTTCAAGTGCATAATTGCGTACAGGGATGGACTAGGGCGGCTACGAACGCGTAAAATTAGGGCGTTTTCAATTTTGACGCAATTTTAATTCTCTTAATTTTCCTAATTAGGTAGTTCGCTGGCCTTTAATTTGATATACTTCAAGTGCATAACTGCGTACAGGGATGGACTAGGGCGGCTACGAACGCGTAAAATTAGGGCATTTTCAATTTTGACGCAATTTTAATTCTCTTAATTTTCCTAATTAGGTAGTTCGCTGGCCTTTAATTTGATATGCTTCAAGTGCATAATTGCGTACAGGGATGAACTAGCGCGGCTACGAACGCGTAAAAATAGGCCGTTTTCAATTTTGACGCAATTTTAATTCTCATAATTTTCCTAATTAGGTAGTTCGCTGGCCTTTAATTTGTTATGCTTCAAGTGCATAATTGCGTACAGGGATGGACTAGGGCGGCTACGAACGCGTAAAATTAGGGCGTTTTCAATTTTGACTCAATTTTAATTCTCTTTATTTTCCTAATTAGGTAGTTCGCTGGCCTTTAATTTGATATGCTTCAAGTGCATAATTGCGTACAGGGATGGACTAGGGCGGCTACGAACGCGTAAAATTAGGCCGTTATCATTTTTGACGCAATTTTAGTTCTCTTAATTTTCCTAATTAGGTAGTGCCCTGGCCTTCAATTTTATATTCTACAAGTGCATAATTGCGTACAGGGATGGACTAGGGCGGCTACGAACGCGTAAAATTAGGGCGTTTTCAGTTTTGACGCAATTTTAATTCTCTTAATTTTCCTAATTAGGTAGTGCCCTGGCCTTTAATTTGATATTCTTCAAGTGCATAATTGCGTACAGGGATGGACTAGGGCGGCTACGAACGCGTAAAATTAGTGCGTTTTCAATTTTGACGCAATTTTAATTCTCTTAATTTTCCTAATTAGGTAGTGCCCTGGCCTTTAATTTGATATGCTTCAAGTGCATAATTGCGTAAAGGGATGGACTAGGGCGGCTACGAACGCGTAAAATTAGGGCGTTTTAAGTTTTGACGCAATTTTAATTCTCTTAATTTTCCTAATTAGGTAGTGCCCTGGCCTTTAATTTGATATTCTTCAAGTGCATAATTGCGTACAGGGATGGACTAGGGCGGCTACAAACGCGTAAAATTAGGGCGTTTTCAATTTTGACGCAATTTTAATTCTCTTAATTTTCCTAATTAGGTAGTTCGCTGGCCTTTAATTTGATATGCTTCAAGTGCATAATTGCGTACAGGGATGGACTAGGGCGGCTACGAACGCGTAAAATTAAAGCGTTTTCAATTTTGACGCAATTTTAATTCTGTTAATTTTCCTAATTAGGTAGTGCCCTGGCCTTTAATTTGATATTCTTTAAGTGCATAATTGCGTACAGGGATGGACTAGGGCGGCTACGAACGCGTAAAATTAGGGCGTTTTCAGTTTTGACGCAATTTTAATTCTCTTAATTTTCCTAATTAGGTAGTGCCCTGGCCTTTAATTTGATATTCTTCAAGTGCATAATTGCGTACAGGGATGGACTAGGGCGGCTACAAACGCGTAAAATTAGGGCGTTTTCAATTTTGACGCAATTTTAATTCTCTTAATTTTCCTAATTAGGTAGTTCGCTGGCCTTTAATTTGATATGCTTCAAGTGCATAATTGCGTACAGGGATGGACTAGGGCGGCTACGAACGCGTAAAATTAAAGCGTTTTCAATTTTGAGGCAATTTTAATTCTGTTAATTTTCCTAATTAGGTAGTGCCCTGGCCTTTAATTTGATATTCTTCAAGTGCATAATTGCGTACAGGGATGGACTAGGGCGGCTACGAACGCGTAAAATTAGGGCGTTTTCAATTTTGACGCAATTTTAATTCTCTTAATTTTCCTAATTAGGTAGTTCGCTGGCCTTTAATTTGATATGCTTCAAGTGCATAATTGCGTACAGGGAAGGCCTAGGGCGGCTATGAACGCGTAAAATTAGGCCGTTATCATTTTTGACGCAATTTTAATTCTCTTAATTTTCCTAATTAGGTAGTGCCCTGGCCTTTACTTTGATATTCTACAAGTGCATAATTGCGTACAGGGATGGACTAGGGCGGCTACGAACGCGTAAAATTATGCCCTTATCAGTTTTGACGCAATTTGAATTCTCTTAATTTTCCTAATTAGGTAGTGCACTTGCCTTTAATTTATATTCTTCAAGTGCATAATTGCGTACAGTGATGGACTAGGGCGGCTACGAACGCGTAAAATTAGGCCCTTATCAGTTTTGACGCAATTTTAATTCTCTTAATTTTCCTAATTAGGTAGTTCGCTGGCCTTTAATTTGATATGCTTCAAGTGCATAATTGCGTACAGGGATGGACTAGGGCGGCTACGAACGCGTAAAATTAGGCCGTTATCAATTTTGACGCAATTTTAATTCTCTTAATTTTCCTAATTAGGTAGTTCGCTGGCCTTTAATTTGATATGCTTCAAGTGCATAATTGCGTAAAGGGATGGACTAGGGCGGCTACGAACGCGTAAAATTAGGGCGTTTTCAGTTTTGACGCAATTTTAATTCTCTTAATTTTCCTAATTAGGTAGTGCCCTGGCCTTTAATTTGATATTCTTCAAGTGCATAATTGCGTACAGGGATGGACTAGGGCGGCTACGAACGCGTAAAATTAGGGCGTTTTCAATTTTGACGCAATTTATATTCTCTTAATTTTCCTAATTAGGTAGTTCGCTGGCCTTTAATTTGATATGCTTCAAGTGCATAATTGCGTAAAGGGATGGACTAGGGCGGCTACGAACGCGTAAAATTAGGGCGTTTTCAGTTTTGACGCAATTTTAATTCTCTTAATTTTCCTAATTAGGTAGTGCCCTGGCCTTTAATTTGATATTCTTCAAGTGCATAATTGCGTACAGGGATGGACTAGGGCGGCTACGAACGCGTAAAATTAGGGCGTTTTCAATTTTGACGCAATTTTAATTCTCTTAATTTTCCTAATTAGGTAGTTCGCTGGCCTTTAATTTGATATGCTTCAAGTGCATAATTGCGTACAGGGATGGACTAGGGCGGCTACGAACGCGTAATATTAAAGCGTTTTCAATTTTGTTGCAATTTTAATTCTGTTAATTTTCCTAATTAGGAAGTGCCCTGGCCTTTAATTTGATATTCTACAAGTGCATAATTGCGTACAGGGATGGACTAGGGCGGCTACGAACGCGTAAAATTAGGGCGTTTTCAATTTTGACGCAATTTTAATTCTCTTAATTTTCCTAATTAGGTAGTTCGCTGGCCTTTAATATGCTTCAAGTGCATAATTTCGTACAGGGATGGACTAGGGCGGCAACGAACGCGTAAAATTAGGCCGTTATCAATTTTGACGCAATTTTAATTCTTTTAATTTTCCTAATTAGGTAGTGCCCTGGCCTTTAATTTGATTTTCTTCAAGTGCATAATTGCGTACAGGGAAGGCTAGGGCGGCTATGAACGCGTAAAATTAGGCCGTTATCATTTTTGACGCAATTTTAATTCTCTTAATTTTCCTAATTAGGTAGTGCCCTGGCCTTTAATTTGATATTCTACAAGGGCATAATTGCGTACAGGGATGGACTAGGGCGGCTACGAACGCGTAAAATTATGCCCTTATCAGTTTTGACGCAATTTGAATTCTCTTAATTTTCCTAATTAGGTAGTGCACTTGCCTTTAATTTATATTCTTCAAGTGCATAATTGCGTACAGTGATGGACTAGGGCGGCTTCGAACGCGTAAAGTTAGGCCCTTATCAGTTTTGACGCAATTTTAATTCTCTTAATTTTCCTAATTAGGTAGTTCGCTGGCCTTTAATTTGATATGCTTCAAGTGCATAATTGCGTACAGGGATGGACTAGGGCGGCTACGAACGCGTAAAATTAGGCCGTTATCAATTTTGACGCAATTTTAATTCTCTTAATTTTCCTAATTAGGTAGTTCGCTGGCCTTTAATTTGATATGCTTCAAGTGCATAATTGCGTACAGGGATGGACTAGGGCGGCAACGAACGCGTAAAATTAGGCCGTTATCAATTTTGACGCAATTTTAATTCTTTTTATTTTCCTAATTAGGTAGTGCCCTGGCCTTTAATTTGATATGCTTCAAGTGCATAATTGCGTACAGGGATGGACTAGGGCGGCAACGAACGTGTAAAATTAGGCCGTTATCAATTTTGACGCAATTTTAATTCTCTTAATTTTCCTAATTAGGAAGTTCGCTGGCTTTTAATTTGATATGCTTCAAGTGCATAATTGCGTACAGGGATGGACTAGGGCGGCTACGAACGCGTTAAATTAGGCCCTTATCATTTATGACGCAATTTTAATTCTTTTAATTTTCCTAATTAGGTAGTGCCCTGGCCTTTAATTTGATATATTACAAGTGCATAATTGCGTACAGAGATGGACTAGGGCGGCTACGAACGCGTAAAATTAGGCCGCTTTCAATTTTGACGCAATTTTAATTCTCTTAATTTTCCTAATTAGGTTGTGCCCTGGCCTTTATTTTTATATTCTTCAAGTGCATAATTGCGTACAGGGATGGACTAGGGCGGCTACGAACGCGTAAAATTAGGCCGTTATCAATTTTGACGCAATTTTAATTCTCTTAATTTTCCTAATTAGGTAGTTCGCTGGCCTTTAATTTGATATGCTTCAAGTGCATAATTGCGTACAGGGATGGACTAGGGCGGCTACGAACGCGTTAAATTAGGCCCTTATCATTTTTGACGCAATTTTAATTCTTTTAATTTTCCTAATTAGGTAGTGCCCTGGCCTTTAATTTGATATATTACAAGTGCATAATTGCGTACAGAGATGGACTAGGGCGGCTACGAACGCGTAAAATTAGGCCGCTTTCAATTTTGACGCAATTTTAATTCTCTTAATTTTCCTAATTAGGTTGTGCCCTGGCCTTTATTTTTATATTCTTCAAGTGCATAATTGCGTAAAGGGATGGACTAGGGCGGCTACGAACGCGTAAAAATAGGTCGTTTTCAATTTTGACGCAATTTTAATTCTCATAATTTTCCTAATTAGGTAGTTCGCTGGCCTTTAATTTGATATGCTTCAAGTGCATAATTGCGTACAGGGATGGACTAGGGCGGCTACGAACGCGTTAAATTAGGCCGTTATCATTTTTGACGCAATTTTAATTCTCTTAATTTTCCTAATTAGGTAGTGCCCTGGCCTTTAATTTGATATATTACAAGTGCATAATTGCGTCCAGAGATGGACTAGGGCGGCTACGAACGCGTAAAGTTAGGCCCTTATCAGTTTTGACGCAATTTTAATACTCTTAATTTTCCTAATTAGGTAGTGCCCTGGCCTTTAATTTGATATTCTTCAAGTGCATAATTGCGTACAGGGATGGACTAGGGCGGCTACGAACGCGTAAAGTTAGGCCCTTATCAGTTTTGACGCAATTTGAATACTCTTAATTTTCCTAATTAGGTAGTGCCCTGGCCTTTAATTTGATATTCTTCAAGTGCAAAATTGCGTACAGGGATGGACTAGGGCGGCTACGAACGCGTAATATTAGGGCGTTTTCAATTTTGACGCAATTTTAATTCTCTTAATTTTTCTAATTAGGTAGTTTGCTGGCCTTTAATTTGATATGCTTCAAGTGCATAATTGCGTACAGGGATGGACTAGGGCGGCTACGAACGCGTAAAATTAGGCCCTCATCATTTTTGACGCAATTTTAATTCTCTTAATTTTCCTAATTATTTAGTGCCCTGGAATTTAATATGATATTCTACAAGTGCATAATTGCGTACAGGGATGGACTAGGGCGGCTACGAACGCGTAAAGTTAGGCCCTTATCAGTTTTGACGCAATTTTAATACTCTTAATTTTCCTAATTAGGTAGTGCCCTGGCCTTTAATTTGATATTCTTCAAGTGCAAAATTGCGTACAGGGATGGACTAGGGCGGCTACGAACGCGTAATATTAGGGCGTTTTCAATTTTGACGCAATTTTAATTCTCTTAATTTTTCTAATTAGGTAGTTTGCTGGCCTTTAATTTGATATGCTTCAAGTGCATAATTGCGTACAGGGATGGACTAGGGCGGCAACGAACGCGAAAAATTAGGCCGTTATCAATTTTGACGCAATTTTAATTCTTTTAATTTTCCTAATTAGGTAGTTCGCTGGCCTTTAATTTGATTTTCTTCAAGTGCAATTTTAATTCTCTTAATTTTCCTAATTAGGTAGTGCCCTGGCCTTTAATTTGATATTCTACAAGTGCATAATTGCGTACAGGGATGGACTAGGGCGGCAACGAACGCGTAAAATTAGGCCGTTATCAATTTTGACGCAATTTTAATTCTTTTAATTTTCCGAATTAGGTAGTGCCCTGGCCTTTAATTTGATTTTCTTCAAGTGCATAATTGCGTACAGGGATGGGCTAGGGCGGCTACGAACGCGTAAAATTAGGCCCTTATCAGTTTTGACGCAATTTTAATTCTCTTAATTTTCCTAATAAGGTAGTGCCCTGGCCTTTAATTTGATATGCTTCAAGTGCATAATTGCGTACAGGGATGGGCTAGGGCGGCTACGAACGCATAAAATTAGGGCGTTTTCAATTTTGACGCAATTTTAATTCTCTTAATTTTCCTAATTAGGTAGCTCGCTGTCCTTTAATTTGATATGCTTCAAGTGCATAGTTGCGTACATTGATGGACTAGGGCGGCAACGAACGCGTAAAATTAGGCCGTTATCAATTTTGACGCAATTTTAATTCTTTTAATTTTCCTAATTAGGTAGTGCCCTGGCCTTTAATTTGATTTTCTTCAAGTGCATAATTGCGTACAGGGATGGGCTAGGGCGGCTACGAACGCGTAAAATTAGGGCGTTTTCAATTTTGACGCAATTTTAATTCTCTTAATTTTCCTAATTAGGTAGTTCGCTGTCCTTTAATTTGATATGCTTCAAGTGCATAATTGCGTACAGGGATGGACTAGGGCGGCTACGAACGCGTAAAATTAGGCCGTTATCAATTTTGACGCAATTTTAATTCTCTTAATTTTCCTAATTAGGTAGTGCCCTGGCCTTTAATTTGATTTTCTTCAAGTGTATAATTGCGTACAGGGATGGGCTAGGGCGGCTACGAACGCGTAAAATTAGGGCGTTTTCAATTTTGACGCAATTTTAATTCTCTTAATTTTCCTAATTAGGTAGTGCCCTGGCCTTTAATTTTATATTCTTCAAGTGCATAATTGCGTACAGGGATGGACTAGGGCGGCTACGAACGCGTAAAAATAGGCCGTTTTCAATTTTGACGCAATTTTAATTCTCATAATTTTCCTAATTAGGTAGTTCGCTGGCCTTTAATTTGATATGCTTCAAGTGCATAATTGCGTACAGGGATGGACTAGGGCGGCTACGAACGCGTAAAATTAGGCCGTTTTCAATTTTGACGCAATTTTAATTCTCTTAATTTTCCTAATTAGGTAGTGCCCTGGCCTTTAATTTTATATTCTTCAAGTGCATAATTGCGTACAGGGATGGAATAGGGCGGCTACGAACGCGTAAAAATAGGCCGTTTTCAATTTTGACGCAATTTTAATTCTCATAATTTTCCTTATTAGGTAGTTCGCTGGCCTTTAATTTGATATGCTTCAAGTGCATAATTGCGTACAGGGATGGACTAGGGCGGCTACGAACGCGTAAAATTAGGCCGTTATCATTTTTGACGCAATTTTAGTTCTCTTAATTTTCCTAATTAGGTAGTTTGCTGGCCTTTAATTTGATATGCTTCAAGTGCATAATTGCGTACAGGGATGGACTAGGGCGGCAACGAACGCGTAAAATTAGGCCATTATCAATTTTGACGCAATTTTAATTCTTTTAATTTTCCTAATTAGGTAGTGCCCTGGCCTTTAATTTGATATTCTACAAGTGCATAATTGCGTACAGGGATGGACTAGGGCGGCTACGAACGCGTAAAATTAGGCCGTTTTCAGTTTTGACGCAATTTTAATACTCTTAATTTTCCTAATTAGGTAGTGCCCTGGCCTTTAATTTGATATTCTTCAAGTGCAAAATTGCGTACAGGGATGGACTAGGGCGGCTACGAACGCGTAATATTAGGGCGTTTTCAATTTTGACGCAATTTTAATTCTCTTAATTTTTCTAATTAGGTAGTTTGCTGGCCTTTAATTTGATATGCTTCAAGTGCATAATTGCGTACAGGGATGGACTAGGGCGGCAACGAACGCGAAAAATTAGGCCGTTATCAATTTTGACGCAATTTTAATTCTTTTAATTTTCCTAATTAGGTAGTTCGCTGGCCTTTAATTTGATTTTCTTCAAGTGCAATTTTAATTCTCTTAATTTTCCTAATTAGGTAGTGCCCTGGCCTTTAATTTGATATTCTACAAGTGCATAATTGCGTACAGGGATGGACTAGGGCGGCAACGAACGCGTAAAATTAGGCCGTTATCAATTTTGACGCAATTTTAATTCTTTTAATTTTCCGAATTAGGTAGTGCCCTGGCCTTTAATTTGATTTTCTTCAAGTGCATAATTGCGTACAGGGATGGGCTAGGGCGGCTACGAACGCGTAAAATTAGGCCCTTATCAGTTTTGACGCAATTTTAATTCTCTTAATTTTCCTAATAAGGTAGTGCCCTGGCCTTTAATTTGATATGCTTCAAGTGCATAATTGCGTACAGGGATGGGCTAGGGCGGCTACGAACGCGTAAAATTAGGGCGTTTTCAATTTTGACGCAATTTTAATTCTCTTAATTTTCCTAATTAGGTAGCTCGCTGTCCTTTAATTTGATATGCTTCAAGTGCATAGTTGCGTACATTGATGGACTAGGGCGGCAACGAACGCGTAAAATTAGGCCGTTATCAATTTTGACGCAATTTTAATTCTTTTAATTTTCCTAATTAGGTAGTGCCCTGGCCTTTAATTTGATTTTCTTCAAGTGCATAATTGCGTACAGGGATGGGCTAGGGCGGCTACGAACGCGTAAAATTAGGGCGCTTTCAATTTTGACGCAATTTTAATTCTCTTAATTTTCCTAATTAGGTAGTTCGCTGTCCTTTAATTTGATATGCTTCAAGTGCATAATTGCGTACAGGGATGGACTAGGGCGGCTACGAACGCGTAAAATTAGGCCGTTATCAATTTTGACGCAATTTTAATTCTCTTAATTTTCCTAATTAGGTAGTGCCCTGGCCTTTAATTTGATTTTCTTCAAGTGTATAATTGCGTACAGGAATGGGCTAGGGCGGCTACGAACGCGTAAAATTAGGGCGTTTTCAATTTTGACGCAATTTTAATTCTCTTAATTTTCCTAATTAGGTAGTGCCCTGGCCTTTAATTTTATATTCTTCAAGTGCATAATTGCGTACAGGGATGGACTAGGGCGGCTACGAACGCGTAAAAATAGGCCGTTTTCAATTTTGACGCAATTTTAATTCTCATAATTTTCCTAATTAGGTAGTTCGCTGGCCTTTAATTTGATATGCTTCAAGTGCATAATTGCGTACAGGGATGGACTAGGGCGGCTACGAACGCGTAAAATTAGGCCGTTTTCAATTTTGACGCAATTTTAATTCTCTTAATTTTCCTAATTAGGTAGTGCCCTGGCCTTTAATTTTATATTCTTCAAGTGCATAATTGCGTACAGGGATGGAATAGGGCGGCTACGAACGCGTAAAAATAGGCCGTTTTCAATTTTGACGCAATTTTAATTCTCATAATTTTCCTTATTAGGTAGTTCGCTGGCCTTTAATTTGATATGCTTCAAGTGCATAATTGCGTACAGGGATGGACTAGGGCGGCTACGAACGCGTAAAATTAGGCCGTTATCATTTTTGACGCAATTTTAGTTCTCTTAATTTTCCTAATTAGGTAGTTTGCTGGCCTTTAATTTGATATGCTTCAAGTGCATAATTGCGTACAGGGATGGACTAGGGCGGCAACGAACGCGTAAAATTAGGCCATTATCAATTTTGACGCAATTTTAATTCTTTTAATTTTCCTAATTAGGTAGTGCCCTGGCCTTTAATTTGATATTCTACAAGTGCATAATTGCGTACAGGGATGGACTAGGGCGGCTACGAACGCGTAAAATTAGGCCGTTTTCAATTTTGACGCAATTTTAATTCTCTTAATTTTCCTAATTAGGTAGTTTGCTGGCCTTTAATTTGATATGCTTCAAGTGCATAATTGCGTCCAGGAATAGACTAGGGCGGCTACGAACGCGTAAAATTAGGGCGTTTTCAATTTTGACGCAATTTTAATTCTATTAATTTTCCTAATTAGGTAGTGCCCTGGCCTTTAATTTGATATTCTTCAAGTGCATAATTGCGTACAGGGATGGACTAGGGCGGCTACGAACGCGTAAAATTAGGGCGTTTTCAATTTTGACGCAATTTTAATTCTCTTAATTTTCCTAATTAGGTAATTCGCTGGCCTTTAATTTGATATGCTTCAAGTGCATAATTGCGTACAGGGATGGACTAGGGCGGCTACGAACGCGTAAAGTTAGGCCCTTATCAGTTTTGACGCAATTTTAATTCTCTTAATTTTCCTAATTAGGTAGTTCACTGGCCTTTAATTTGATATTCTTCAAGTGCATAATTGCGTACAGGGATGGACTAGGGCGGCTACGAACGCGTAAAATTAGGCCCTTATCATTTTTGACGCAATTTTAATTCTCTTAATTTTCCTAATTATTTAGTGCCCTGGCCTTTAATATGATATTCTACAAGTGCATAATTGCGTACAGGGATGGACTAGGGCGGCTACGACGCGTAAAATTAGGACCTTATCAGTTTTGACGCAATTTTAATTCTCTTAATTTTCCTAATTAGGTAGTGCCCTGGCCTTTAATTTGATATGCTTCAAATGCATAATTGCGTACAGGGATGGACTAGGGCGGCAACGAACGCGTAAAATTAGGCCGTTATCAATTTTGACGCAATTTTAATTCTCTTAATTTTCCTAATTAGGTAGTGCCCTGGCCTTTAATTTGATTTTCTTCAAGTGCAATTTTAATTCTCTTAATTTTCCCAATTAGGTTGTGCCCTGGCCTTTAATTTAATATTCTACAAGTGCATAATTGCGTACAGGGATGGACTAGGGCGGCAACGAACGCGTAAAATTAGGCCGTTATCAATTTTGACGCAATTTTAATTCTCTTAATTTTCCTAATTAGGTAGTGCCCTGGCCTTTAATTTGATATGCTTCAAGTGCATAATTGCGTACAGGGATGGACTAGGGCGGCTACGAACGCGTAAAATTAGGGCATTTTCAATTTTGACGCAATTTTAATTCTCTTAATTTTCCTAATTAGGTAGTGCGCTGGCCTTTAATTTGATATTCTACTAGTGCATAATTGCGTACAGGGATGGACTAGGGCGGCTACGAACGCGTAAAATTAGGGCGTTTTCAATTTTGACGCAATTTTAATTCTCTTAAATTTCCTAATTAGGTAGTGCCCTGGCCTTTAATTTGATATTCTTCAAGTGCATAATTGCGTACAGGGATGGACTAGGGCGGCTACGAACGCGTAAAATTAGGCCCTTATCAGTTTTGACGCAATTTAAATTCTCTTAATTTTCCTAATTAGGTAGTTCACTGGCCTTTAATTTGATATGCTTCAAGTGCATAATTGCGTACAGGGATGGACTAGGGCGGCAACGAACGCGTAAAATTAGGCCGTTATTAATTTTTGTCAGATTTACCGAGTTCCAAATGCGATACAACCTTAGACACGCGTTGCCGAGCTATTTTTGTTCATACCACTAGAATACGCTCTCAGCAGTTCATCCATGCAAGATAAACACAACGCCACAAGATCGCGTCGCAAGCGGTTCAGTTATCTTTATGTACTTTACTTTTATTTTTAATACTTGTGTGAATAAAGTTCTTTTTCTATTCCAAACGCATAATCTTTGTCAACAGGTTATGGGCCCAGGTGCGGAAAAGTGCTGAGTTACGATTTGAACAACTCGAACGATTCACACGCGAGTGAAAAATTTTTCAAAGTGCAAAAAGGAAAATGGCCACATCCAGCGTTAGATTCGAAGTTCTCAAGAAGGAGAACTACGATACCTGGAAAATACAGATGCGTGCCGTTCTGATCAAAAACGACGCATGGGGTTTCGTTAGCGGTACCAGAACAAAACCCGAAGGAATTTCCGAGGCAGAACAAGAAGCTGCAAGGCTATGGACCGAGGGAGATTTAAAGGCACAATCGGACATTGTGCTAGCGATAAGCCCATCGGAGATTAAGCAGATAAAGAACTGCGAGACCGCGAAAGATATTTGGTTAAAATTGGAAGGTATTTACCAATCCAAGGGACCCGCACGTAAAGTTGCGCTACTGAACCATTTAATATCTTTGAAGATAAGAGACGGAAGCGACGCTCATGAGCACTCTCGAATATTCTTTGACACAGTGGACAAGCTGGCTGAGCTGGAAGTCGAAATCAATCAAGATCTGTTGGCCGTCATGCTATTGCGCAGTTTACCGGACAGTTTTGAAAATTTTCGGTGCGCCATATCGACACGCGACGTTTTGCCATCAATGAAGGCGCTTCGAATAAAAATCGCCGAAGAATTCGATGCACGCGGCGACACGAATCGAAAAACAGTACAGAACGCGATGGTCGCGGAAAGGCGGGGGAGCAGTAATGGGCATAACAAGTTCCGACGCGAAAAGAATGCTGAAATAAATCCCGTGAAAAATGACTCCAACATGAAGTGTTATAAGTGCGGAGTTATCGGTCACCGCGCCAAGAATTGCCGTAAAACGGAAAACCAAAACAAGCAAACCGCAAGTGTCAGTTTATTTACGTCAGACGAATCGGTAAATTCAGTGTTCGTAACCGGAAACGGCGCGAGTAGTGACATTTGGTGCCTCGACAGTGGGTGCACATCGCATATGTGCAAAGACATAAATTTATTCGCGTCTATCGATTATAAAAACAATCACGGTAAACTGAATCTCGCGAACAGTGCTTGTACAAATATAAAAGGAAAAGGTATTGTTTCGTCTACAGCCAGTGTAAACGGTGGCACAAAAGATGTAGAATTTACGAATACGTTATACGTTCCGGACCTACGGGTAAATCTTATATCCATAAGCAAAATTACGGACAAAGGATATAGTGTTGTGTTTAACAAAACGAACGCCAAGGTTGTTAACGGTAGTGGAAACGTATTGCTCACCGCGAAACGGGAAAATGGACTTTACTATTTTCGTGGCTCAATCGATATCGAGTGTTAAAATATTCTCGAGGCAGAAAACGCGATACGGGTACCGAAGAACTCTTTAAAGGATTGGCATATTCGCATGGGACATTTGAACTTGCAGTCTCTTCGCGAAGCAGTGAAGACCGGATCAGTGAAAGGCATTGAAATCAACGGAACCACTGAAGATTTTGAATGCACGGTCTGTCTCCAGGGGAAGATGTGTCGAGCACCTTTCCCAAAAGTCTCACAAAGAGTGACGGGCGTATGTGATTTCATACATTCCGACATTTGCGGGCCGATGCGCGTCGTTTCTCATGGGAGGAAACGATACTTCGCCACTTTCATCGACGACAGCTCCGGATGGTGTGAGGTCAGATTTATCGAACAAAAGAACGAAGTACTAGCTGAGTTCGACAAGTTAATAAAGCTCATAAGTACGCAGAAGGACAAGAACGTCAAAATTCTACAATCTGATAATGGGCGAGAATACGTCAACAAAGATTTTGACGACTTACTTCAAAGTCATGGCATAAAACGACGGTTGACAGCTCCGTACAACCCTGAGCAGAACGGCGTTGCCGAGAGACGAAACAGGACGCTGTTAGACACGGCAAGGTGCCTCTTAATCCAGTCCGGACTATCAGCGGTTTTTTGGGCAGAGGCAGTCAACACAGCAAATTTCATTCGGAATAGATCGCCAACTCGAAAGTTGAACGGAAAGTCCCCGTTCGAGCTTTGGTACGGAAACCCTCCGGATGTATCAAATTTCAAGCAATTTGGAAGCACAGTTTTCGTCATGGATAGATCGCCAGGAAAGGGAAAACTTGAGCCGCGATCGAAGCAGGGTGTTTTCGTGGGATACAGCGCGGAGTCCAAGGCATACAGAGTTTGGTTGCCGGAAGAGGCTAAGGTTATTGTATCAAGAGACGTAAAATTTTTGGAAAGTAGTTTATCTCAAGAAAACAAAAACTATACAGATTTTTTTAAGGTAGACTGCGATGAAGGTTTTAACGAAATCGACCTCCACTCTAAGTTTGATACAAGTCAGGAACCAGCCGAGAACATTCAAGAAGTTCAACCGCATGACGCCGAAGTAGCAGACTACGAACCTCCGCCAGCTCCCGGGCGAGGCCCAGGTAGACCCAAGTTTATCCATACAGGGTGTCCAGGACGGCCACGTAAGATGTATGCAACAACAAGCCAAGCCGAGGAAGCCGAAGACAATTTCGTCTTTATGGCTGAAATTCCAATATCTGGTGCATTGGCGGGTCCAGATTCGGATGATTGGATGGGTGCCATGGCAGATGAGATGAAATCGATCATTGCAATGGACACTTGGGACCTGGTAAATAGATCTGAGGCCGGAAAGGCGTTAGGCAGTCGTTTCGTACTACGAAATAAGTACGGTGCAAATGGTGTTTTAGAGAAACGAAAAGCCAGAGTAGTGGCAAAGGGCTACTCTCAACAATATGGAAGAGATTTCCATGAGACTTATGCTCCTGTAGCACGTCTTGGATCTATACGCATGCTGATTGCGTTTGCAGCGCGAAACGGGATGCATATAAGGCAGTACGATGTAGCGACAGCGTACCTAAACGGCGATTTAGAAGAAGAAGTATTCATGGAGCTGCCGGATTGGACATTGGAAGTCTTACAACACATTGCTGATGACAAAGGAAGTACAGATCATCTGGTCACGGACCAAGCAAAGTCAATGTTGAAACAGTTAGAATCTGGTGAAAAAGTTTGCCACATGAAAAAGGCTTTGTATGGTTTGAAGCAGGCCGGCCGTGCCTGGCATAGACGCCTAGACAAAGAATTACGCGAGTTAGGCGCGAAACCAACAAACGAAGACGCCTGCGTCTACATAAAACATCAGAGAGAATTGATGATCATCGTTATTTATGTCGACGACATTTTGGTGATAAGTCGAAATTCCGAGGATATAGAAAGTTTTGCGGAAAAATTATCAAACTTATTTGACTTAAAGGATCTCGGAAGCCTTAAACGGTGTTTGGGAATGGATTTCATCAGAGAAGACGGTGGAATTTTCATCAACCAAGATACGTACATCACGGAGATACTTCAACGATTTGGGATGCAGGATTGTAATCCTGTATGTACGCCTATGGATATCTCAAACAAGCTCATCAAAGGAGAAGCATGGTCAAACCTTGACGGCGAGAAACCCCCTTACCGGGAGTTGATTGGATCCTTACTGTACCTATCAGTAGCTACACGTCCGGATATAGCTCATGCAGCTAGCACATTGAGTCAGTACAACGATTGTTTCAACAAGAATCACTGGAACGCAGCAAAACGTGTATTGCGATATCTCAAAGGCACAGCAGGCCACGGGATTTTCTACAAGCATCAAGAGGGCTCAATTGAAGGTTACGTCGACGCTGACTGGGGAGGATCGGTAGACGATAGACGATCCTTCACGGGATACGCTTTTATGATGAGCGGTGGAGTCATATCCTGGGACTCCAGAAAGCAACGCACAGTCGCCCTTTCGACGACTGAGGCTGAGTATATGGCCTTGAGCGAGGCAGCAAAGGAAGCTGTGCATCTTAAACGGTTCCTGGCAGAAGTCGAGGCGGCAGAAACAGAACCCATCAAGTTGTGCAACGATAACTTCAGTGCGCATAAATTGGCATGTAATCCAGTTTTCCACGTGCGGACTAAACACATCGACATTCGTCATCACTTTGTACGCGAAATCATCGAGTCCGGCCAAATAATTCTGGAGCATGTAGCATCGAACGACATGCCTGCCGACGTTTTAACAAAGGCCTTGGGTGGGCCGAAGCATGAACGATGTGTTAAGCTTTTGGGACTGATGCGGGCACCAGCGAGGGATTTCTGCGGTTGTCTCGAGGGGAAGTGTCAGATTTACCGAGTTCCAAATGCGATACAACCTTAGACACGCGTTGCCGAGCCATTTTTGTTCATACCACTAGAATACGCTCTCAGCAGTTCATCCATGCAAGATAAACACAACGCCACAAGATCGCGTCGCAAGCGGTTCAGTTATCTTTATGTACTTTACTTTTATTTTTAATACTTGTGTGAATAAAGTTCTTTTTCTATTCCAAACGCATAATCTTTGTCAACAATTTTGACGCAATTTTAATTCTTTTAATTTTCCTAATTAGGTAGTGGACTGGCCTTTAATTTGATATTCTTCAAGTGCATAATTGCGTACAGGGATGGACTAGGGCGGCTACGAACGCGTAAAATTAGGCCATTTTCAATTTTGACGCAATTTTAATTCTCTTAATTTTCCTAATTAGGTAGCTCGCTGTCCTTTAATTTGATATGCTTCAAGTGCATAATTGCGTACAGGGATGGACTAGGGCGGCTACGAACGCGTAAAATTAGGGCGTTTTCAATTTTGACGCAATTTTAATTCTCTTAATTTTCCTAATTAGGTAGTGCCCTGGCCTTTAATTTGATATTCTTCAAGTGCATAATTGCGTACAGGGATGGACTAGGGCGGCTACGAACGCGTAAAATTAGCGCGTTTTCAATTTTGACGCAATTTTAATTCTCTTAATTTTCCTAATTAGGTAGTGCCCTGGCCTTTAATTTGATATTCTTCAAGTGCATAATTGCGTACAGGGATGGACTAGGGCGGCTACGAACGCGTAAAATTAGGCCCTTATCAGTTTTGACGCAATTTTAATTCTCTTAATTTTCCTAATTAGGTAGTTCGCTGGCCTTTAATTTGATATGCTTCAAGTGCATAATTGCGTACAGGGATGGACTAGGGCGGCAACGAACGCGTAAAATTAGGACGTTATCAATTTTGACGCAATTTTAATTCTTTTAATTTTCCTAATTAGGTAGTGCCCTGGCCTTTAATTTGATATTCTTCCAGTGCATAATTGCGTACAGGGATGGACTAGGGCGGCTACGAACGCGTAAAATTAGGGCCTTTTCAATTTTGACGCAATTTTAATTCTCTTAATTTTTCTAATTAGGTAGCTCGCTGTCCTTTAATTTGATATGCTTCAAGTGCATAATTGCGTACAGGGATGGACTAGGGCGGCTACGAACGCGTAAAATTAGGGCGTTTTCAATTTTGACGCAATTTTAATTCTCTTAATTTTCCTAATTAGGTAGTTCGTTGGCCTTTAATTTGATATGCTTCAAGTGCGTAATTGCGTACAGGGATGGACTAGGGCGGCTACGAATGCGTAAAATTAGGCCGTCATCAATTTTGACGCAATTTTAATTCTCTTAATTTTCCTAATTAGGTAGTGCCCTGGCCTTTAATTTGATATTCTTCAAGTGCATAATTGCGTACAGGGATGGACTAGGGCGGCTACGAACGCGTAAAATTAGGGCGTTGTCATTTTTGACGCAATTTTAATTCTCTTAATTTTCCTAATTAGGTAGTGCCCAGGCCTTTAATTTGATATTCTACAAGTGCATAATTGCGTACAGGGATGGACAAGGCGGCTACGAACGCGTAAAATTAGGGCGTTTTCAATTTTGACGCAATTTTAATTCTCTTAATTTTCCTAATTAGGTAGTTCGTTGGCCTTTAATTTGATATGCTTCAAGTGCGTAATTGCGTACAGGGATGGACTAGGGCGGCTACGAACGCGTAAAATAAGGCCGTCATCAATTTTGACGCAATTTTAATTCTCTTAATTTTCCTAATTAGGTAGTTCGTTGGCCTTTAATTTGATATGCTTCAAGTGCGTAATTGCGTACAGGGATGGACTAGGGCGGCTACGAACTCGTAAAATTAGGCCCTTATCAGTTTTGACGCAATTTTAATTCTCTTAATTTTCCTAATTAGGTAGTTCGCTGGCCTTTAATTTGATATGCTTCAAGTGCATAATTGCGTACTGGGATGGACTAGGGCGCCTACGAACGCCTAAAATTAGGGCGTTTTCAATTTTGACGCAATTTTAATTCTCTTAATTTTCCTAATTAGGTAGCTCGCTGTCCTTTAATTTGATGTGCTTCAAGTGCATAATTGCGTACAGGGATGGACTAGGGCGGCTACGAACGCGTAAAATGAGGGCGTTTTCAATTTGGACGCAATTTTAATTCTATTAATTTTCCTAATTAGGTAGCTCACTGTCCTTTAATTTGATATGCTTCAAGTGCATAATTGCGTACAGGGATGGACTAGGGCGGCTACGAACTGTTGACAAAGATTATGCGTTTGGAATAGAAAAAGAACTTTATTCACACAAGTATTAAAAATAAAAGTAAAGTACATAAAGATAACTGAACCGCTTGCGACGCGATCTTGTGGCGTTGTGTTTATCTTGCATGGATGAACTGCTGAGAGCGTATTCTAGTGGTATGAACAAAAATGGCTCGGCAACGCGTGTCTAAGGTTGTATCGCATTTGAAACTCGGTAAATCTGACACTTCCCCTCGAGACAACCGCAGAAATCCCTCGCTGGTGCCCGCATCAGTCCCAAAAGGTTAACACATCGTTCATGCTTCGGCCCAGCCAAAGCCTTTGTTAAAACGTCGGCAGGCATGTCGTTCGATGCTACATGCTCCAGAATTATTTGGCCGGACTCGATGATTTCGCGTACAAAGTGATGACGAATGTCGATGTGTTTAGTCCGCACGTGGAAAACTGGATTACATGCCAATTTATGCGCACTGAAGTTATCGTTGCACAACTTGATGGGTTCTGTTTCTGCCGCCTCGACTTCTGCCAGGAACCGTTTAAGATGCACAGCTTCCTTTGCTGCCTCGCTCAAGGCCATATACTCAGCCTCAGTCGTCGAAAGGGCGACTGTGCGTTGCTTTCTGGAGTCCCAGGATATGACTCCACCGCTCATCATAAAAGCGTATCCTGTGAAGGATCGTCTATCGTCTACCGATCCTCCCCAGTCAGCGTCGACGTAACCTTCAATTGAGCCCTCTTGATGCTTGTAGAAAATCCCGTGGCCTGCTGTGCCTTTGAGATATCGCAATACACGTTTTGCTGCGTTCCAGTGATTCTTGTTGAAGCAATCGTTGTACTGACTCAATGTGCTAGCTGCATGAGCTATATCCGGACGTGTAGCTACTGATAGGTACAGTAAGGATCCAATCAACTCCCGGTAGGGGGGTTTCTCGCCGTCAAGGTTTGACCATGCTTCTCCTTTGATGAGCTTGTTTGAGATATCCATAGGCGTACATACAGGATTACAATCCTGCATCCCAAATCGTTGAAGTATCTCCGTGATGTACGTATCTTGGTTGATGAAAATTCCACCGTCTTCTCTGATGAAATCCATTCCCAAACACCGTTTAAGGCTTCCGAGATCCTTTAAGTCAAATAAGTTTGATAATTTTTCCGCAAAACTTTCTATATCCTCGGAATTTCGACTTATCACCAAAATGTCGTCGACATAAATAACGATGATCATCAATTCTCTCTGATGTTTTATGTAGACGCAGGCGTCTTCGTTTGTTGGTTTCGCGCCTAACTCGCGTAATTCTTTGTCTAGGCGTCTATGCCAGGCACGGCCGGCCTGCTTCAAACCATACAAAGCCTTTTTCATGTGGCAAACTTTTTCACCAGATTCTAACTGTTTCAACATTGACTTTGCTTGGTCCGTGACCAGATGATCTGTACTTCCTTTGTCATCAGCAATGTGTTGTAAGACTTCCAATGTCCAATCCGGCAGCTCCATGAATACTTCTTCTTCTAAATCGCCGTTTAGGTACGCTGTCGCTACATCGTACTGCCTTATATGCATCCCGTTTCGCGCTGCAAACGCAATCAGCATGCGTATAGATCCAAGACGTGCTACAGGAGCATAAGTCTCATGGAAATCTCTTCCATATTGTTGAGAGTAGCCCTTTGCCACTACTCTGGCTTTTCGTTTCTCTAAAACACCATTTGCACCGTACTTATTTCGTAGTACGAAACGACTGCCTAACGCCTTTCCGGCCTCAGATCTATTTACCAGGTCCCAAGTGTCCATTGCAATGATCGATTTCATCTCATCTGCCATGGCACCCATCCAATCATCCGAATCTGGACCCGCCAATGCACCAGATATTGGAATTTCAGCCATAAAGACGAAATTGTCTTCGGCTTCCTCGGCTTGGCTTGTTGTTGCATACATCTTACGTGGCCGTCCTGGACACCCTGTATGGATAAACTTGGGTCTACCTGGGCCTCGCCCTGGAGCTGGCGGAGGTTCGTAGTCTGCTACTTCGGCGTCATGCGGTTGAACTTCTTGAATGTTCTCGGCTGGTTCCTGACTTGTATCAAACTTAGAGTGGAGGTCGATTTCGTTAAAACCTTCATCGCAGTCTACCTTAAAAAAATCTGTATAGTTTTTGTTTTCTTGAGATAAACTACTTTCCAAAAATTTTACGTCTCTTGATACAATAACCTTAGCCTCTTCCGTCAACCAAACTCTGTATGCCTTGGACTCCGCGCTGTATCCCACGAAAACACCCTGCTTCGATCGCGGCTCAAGTTTTCCCTTTCCTGGCGATCTATCCATGACGAAAACTGTGCTTCCAAATTGCTTGAAATTTGATACATCCGGAGGGTTTCCGTACCAAAGCTCGAACGGGGACTTTCCGTTCAACTTTCGAGTTGGCGATCTATTCCGAATGAAATTTGCTGTGTTGACTGCCTCTGCCCAAAAAACCGCTGATAGTCCGGACTGGATTAAGAGGCACCTTGCCATGTCTAACAGCGTCCTGTTTCGTCTCTCGGCAACGCCGTTCTGCTCAGGGTTGTACGGAGCTGTCAACCGTCGTTTTATGCCATGACTTTGAAGTAAGTCGTCGAAATCTTTGTTGACGTATTCTCGCCCATTATCAGATTGTAGAATTTTGACGTTCTTGTCCTTCTGCGTACTTATGAGCTTTATTAACTTGTCGAACTCAGCTAGTACTTCGTTCTTTTGTTCGATAAATCTGACCTCACACCATCCGGAGCTGTCGTCGATGAAAGTGGCGAAGTATCGTTTCCTCCCATGAGAAACGACGCGCATCGGCCCGCAAATGTCGGAATGTATGAAATCACATACGCCCGTCACTCTTTGTGAGACTTTTGGGAAAGGTGCTCGACACATCTTCCCCTGGAGACAGACCGTGCATTCAAAATCTTCAGTGGTTCCGTTGATTTCAATGCCTTTCACTGATCCGGTCTTCACTGCTTCGCGAAGAGACTGCAAGTTCAAATGTCCCATGCGAATATGCCAATCCTTTAAAGAGTTCTTCGGTACCCGTATCGCGTTTTCTGCCTCGAGAATATTTTAACACTCGATATCGATTGAGCCACGAAAATAGTAAAGTCCATTTTCCCGTTTCGCGGTGAGCAATACGTTTCCACTACCGTTAACAACCTTGGCGTTCGTTTTGTTAAACACAACACTATATCCTTTGTCCGTAATTTTGCTTATGGATATAAGATTTACCCGTAGGTCCGGAACGTATAACGTATTCGTAAATTCTACATCTTTTGTGCCACCGTTTACACTGGCTGTAGACGAAACAATACCTTTTCCTTTTATATTTGTACAAGCACTGTTCGCGAGATTCAGTTTACCGTGATTGTTTTTATAATCGATAGACGCGAATAAATTTATGTCTTTGCACATATGCGATGTGCACCCACTGTCGAGGCACCAAATGTCACTACTCGCGCCGTTTCCGGTTACGAACACTGAATTTACCGATTCGTCTGACGTAAATAAACTGACACTTGCGGTTTGCTTGTTTTGGTTTTCCGTTTTACGGCAATTCTTGGCGCGGTGACCGATAACTCCGCACTTATAACACTTCATGTTGGAGTCATTTTTCACGGGATTTATTTCAGCATTCTTTTCGCGTCGGAACTTGTTATGCCCATTACTGCTCCCCCGCCTTTCCGCGACCATCGCGTTCTGTACTGTTTTTCGATTCGTGTCGCCGCGTGCATCGAATTCTTCGGCGATTTTTATTCGAAGCGCCTCCATTGATGGCAAAACGTCGCGTGTCGATATGGCGCACCGAAAATTTTCAAAACTGTCCGGTAAACTGCGCAATAGCATGACGGCCAACAGATCTTGATTGATTTCGACTTCCAGCTCAGCCAGCTTGTCCACTGTGTCAAAGAATATTCGAGAGTGCTCATGAGCGTCGCTTCCGTCTCTTATCTTCAAAGATATTAAATGGTTCAGTAGCGCAACTTTACGTGCGGGTCCCTTGGATTGGTAAATACCTTCCAATTTTAACCAAATATCTTTCGCGGTCTCGCAGTTCTTTATCTGCTTAATCTCCGATGGGCTTATCGCTAGCACAATGTCCGATTGTGCCTTTAAATCTCCCTCGGTCCATAGCCTTGCAGCTTCTTGTTCTGCCTCGGAAATTCCTTCGGGTTTTGTTCTGGTACCGCTAACGAAACCCCATGCGTCGTTTTTGATCAGAACGGCACGCATCTGTATTTTCCAGGTATCGTAGTTCTCCTTCTTGAGAACTTCGAATCTAACGCTGGATGTGGCCATTTTCCTTTTTGCACTTTGAAAAATTTTTCACTCGCGTGTGAATCGTTCGAGTTGTTCAAATCGTAACTCAGCACTTTTCCGCACCTGGGCCCATAACCTGTTGACAAAGATTATGCGTTTGGAATAGAAAAAGAACTTTATTCACACAAGTATTAAAAATAAAAGTAAAGTACATAAAGATAACTGAACCGCTTGCGACGCGATCTTGTGGCGTTGTGTTTATCTTGCATGGATGAACTGCTGAGAGCGTATTCTAGTGGTATGAACAAAAATGGCTCGGCAACGCGTGTCTAAGGTTGTATCGCATTTGGAACTCGGTAAATCTGACACGAACGCGTAAAATTAGGGCGTTTTCAATTTTGACGCAATTTTAATTTTCTTAATTTTCCTAATTAGGTAGTTCGCTGGCCTTTAATTTGATATGCTTCAAGTGCATAATTGCGTACAGGGATGGACTAGGGCGGCTACGAACGCGTAAAATTAGGCCGTTATCAATTTTGACGCAATTTTAATTCTTTTAATTTTCCTAATTAGGTTGTGCCCTGGCCTTTAATTTGATATTCTTCAAGTGCATAATTGCGTACAGGGATGGACTAGGGCGGCTACGAACGCGTAAAATTAGGGCGTTTTCAATTTTGACGCAATTTTAATTCTCTTAATTTTCCTAATTAGGTAGTTCGTTGGCCTTTAATTTGATATGCTTCAAGTGCGTAATTGCGTACAGGGATGGACTAGGGCGGCTACGAACTCGTAAAATTAGGCCCTTATCAGTTTTGACGCAATTTTAATTCTCTTAATTTTCCTAATTAGGTAGTTCGCTGGCCTTTAATTTGATATGCTTCAAGTGCATAATTGCGTACTGGGATGGACTAGGGCGCCTACGAACGCCTAAAATTAGGGCGTTTTCAATTTTGACGCAATTTTAATTCTCTTAATTTTCCTAATTAGGTAGCTCGCTGTCCTTTAATTTGATGTGCTTCAAGTGCATAATTGCGTACAGGGATGGACTAGGGCGGCTACGAACGCGTAAAATGAGGGCGTTTTCAATTTGGACGCAATTTTAATTCTATTAATTTTCCTAATTAGGTAGCTCACTGTCCTTTAATTTGATATGCTTCAAGTGCATAATTGCGTACAGGGATGGACTAGGGCGGCTACGAACTGTTGACAAAGATTATGCGTTTGGAATAGAAAAAGAACTTTATTCACACAAGTATTAAAAATAAAAGTAAAGTACATAAAGATAACTGAACCGCTTGCGACGCGATCTTGTGGCGTTGTGTTTATCTTGCATGGATGAACTGCTGAGAGCGTATTCTAGTGGTATGAACAAAAATGGCTCGGCAACGCGTGTCTAAGGTTGTATCGCATTTGAAACTCGGTAAATCTGACACTTCCCCTCGAGACAACCGCAGAAATCCCTCGCTGGTGCCCGCATCAGTCCCAAAAGGTTAACACATCGTTCATGCTTCGGCCCAGCCAAAGCCTTTGTTAAAACGTCGGCAGGCATGTCGTTCGATGCTACATGCTCCAGAATTATTTGGCCGGACTCGATGATTTCGCGTACAAAGTGATGACGAATGTCGATGTGTTTAGTCCGCACGTGGAAAACTGGATTACATGCCAATTTATGCGCACTGAAGTTATCGTTGCACAACTTGATGGGTTCTGTTTCTGCCGCCTCGACTTCTGCCAGGAACCGTTTAAGATGCACAGCTTCCTTTGCTGCCTCGCTCAAGGCCATATACTCAGCCTCAGTCGTCGAAAGGGCGACTGTGCGTTGCTTTCTGGAGTCCCAGGATATGACTCCACCGCTCATCATAAAAGCGTATCCTGTGAAGGATCGTCTATCGTCTACCGATCCTCCCCAGTCAGCGTCGACGTAACCTTCAATTGAGCCCTCTTGATGCTTGTAGAAAATCCCGTGGCCTGCTGTGCCTTTGAGATATCGCAATACACGTTTTGCTGCGTTCCAGTGATTCTTGTTGAAGCAATCGTTGTACTGACTCAATGTGCTAGCTGCATGAGCTATATCCGGACGTGTAGCTACTGATAGGTACAGTAAGGATCCAATCAACTCCCGGTAGGGGGGTTTCTCGCCGTCAAGGTTTGACCATGCTTCTCCTTTGATGAGCTTGTTTGAGATATCCATAGGCGTACATACAGGATTACAATCCTGCATCCCAAATCGTTGAAGTATCTCCGTGATGTACGTATCTTGGTTGATGAAAATTCCACCGTCTTCTCTGATGAAATCCATTCCCAAACACCGTTTAAGGCTTCCGAGATCCTTTAAGTCAAATAAGTTTGATAATTTTTCCGCAAAACTTTCTATATCCTCGGAATTTCGACTTATCACCAAAATGTCGTCGACATAAATAACGATGATCATCAATTCTCTCTGATGTTTTATGTAGACGCAGGCGTCTTCGTTTGTTGGTTTCGCGCCTAACTCGCGTAATTCTTTGTCTAGGCGTCTATGCCAGGCACGGCCGGCCTGCTTCAAACCATACAAAGCCTTTTTCATGTGGCAAACTTTTTCACCAGATTCTAACTGTTTCAACATTGACTTTGCTTGGTCCGTGACCAGATGATCTGTACTTCCTTTGTCATCAGCAATGTGTTGTAAGACTTCCAATGTCCAATCCGGCAGCTCCATGAATACTTCTTCTTCTAAATCGCCGTTTAGGTACGCTGTCGCTACATCGTACTGCCTTATATGCATCCCGTTTCGCGCTGCAAACGCAATCATCATGCGTATAGATCCAAGACGTGCTACAGGAGCATAAGTCTCATGGAAATCTCTTCCATATTGTTGAGAGTAGCCCTTTGCCACTACTCTGGCTTTTCGTTTCTCTAAAACACCATTTGCACCGTACTTATTTCGTAGTACGAAACGACTGCCTAACGCCTTTCCGGCCTCAGATCTATTTACCAGGTCCCAAGTGTCCATTGCCATTCATCTCATCTGCCATGGCACCCATCCAATCATCCGAATCTGGACCCGCCAATGCACCAGATATTGGAATTTCAGCCATAAAGACGAAATTGTCTTCGGCTTCCTCGGCTTGGCTTGTTGTTGCATACATCTTACGTGGCCGTCCTGGACACCCTGTATGGATAAACTTGGGTCTACCTGGGCCTCGCCCTGGAGCTGGCGGAGGTTCGTAGTCTGCTACTTCGGCGTCATGCGGTTGAACTTCTTGAATGTTCTCGGCTGGTTCCTGACTTGTATCAAACTTAGAGTGGAGGTCGATTTCGTTAAAACCTTCATCGCAGTCTACCTTAAAAAAATCTGTATAGTTTTTGTTTTCTTGAGATAAACTACTTTCCAAAAATTTTACGTCTCTTGATACAATAACCTTAGCCTCTTCCGGCAACCAAACTCTGATTGCCTTGGACTCCGCGCTGTATCCCACGAAAACACCCTGCTTCGATCGCGGCTCAAGTTTTCCCTTTCCTGGCGATCTATCCATGACGAAAACTGTGCTTCCAAATTGCTTGAAATTTGATACATCCGGAGGGTTTCCGTACCAAAGCTCGAACGGGGACTTTCCGTTCAACTTTCGAGTTGGCGATCTATTCCGAATGAAATTTGCTGTGTTGACTGCCTCTGCCCAAAAAACCGCTGATAGTCCGGACTGGATTAAGAGGCACCTTGCCATGTCTAACAGCGTCCTGTTTCGTCTCTCGGCAACGCCGTTCTGCTCAGGGTTGTACGGAGCTGTCAACCGTCGTTTTATGCCATGACTTTGAAGTAAGTCGTCGAAATCTTTGTTGACGTATTCTCGCCCATTATCAGATTGTAGAATTTTGACGTTCTTGTCCTTCTGCGTACTTATGAGCTTTATTAACTTGTCGAACTCAGCTAGTACTTCGTTCTTTTGTTCGATAAATCTGACCTCACACCATCCGGAGCTGTCGTCGATGAAAGTGGCGAAGTATCGTTTCCTCCCATGAGAAACGACGCGCATCGGCCCGCAAATGTCGGAATGTATGAAATCACATACGCCCGTCACTCTTTGTGAGACTTTTGGGAAAGGTGCTCGACACATCTTCCCCTGGAGACAGACCGTGCATTCAAAATCTTCAGTGGTTCCGTTGATTTCAATGCCTTTCACTGATCCGGTCTTCACTGCTTCGCGAAGAGACTGCAAGTTCAAATGTCCCATGCGAATATGCCAATCCTTTAAAGAGTTCTTCGGTACCCGTATCGCATTTTCTGCCTCGACGATATTTTTACACTCGATATCGATCGAGCCACGAAAATAGTAAAGTCCATTTTCCCGTTTCGCGGTGAGCAATACGTTTACACTACCGTTAACAACCTTGGCGTTCGTTTTGTTAAACACAACACTATATCCTTTGTCCGTAATTTTGCTTATGGATATAAGATTTACCCGTAGGTCCGGAACGTATAACGTATTCGTAAATTCTACATCTTTTGTGCCACCGTTTACACTGGCTGTAGACGAAACAATACCTTTTCCTTTTATATTTGTACAAGCACTGTTCGCGAGATTCAGTTTACCGTGATTGTTTTTATAATCGATAGACGCGAATAAATTTATGTCTTTGCACATATGCGATGTGCACCCACTGTCGAGGCACCAAATGTCACTACTCGCGCCGTTTCCGGTTACGAACACTGAATTTACCGATTCGTCTGACGTAAATAAACTGACACTTGCGGTTTGCTTGTTTTGGTTTTCCGTTTTACGGCAATTCTTGGCGCGGTGACCGATAACTCCGCACTTATAACACTTCATGTTGGAGTCATTTTTCACGGGATTTATTTCAGCATTCTTTTCGCGTCGGAACTTGTTATGCCCATTACTGCTCCCCCGCCTTTCCGCGACCATCGCGTTCTGTACTGTTTTTCGATTCGTGTCGCCGCGTGCATCGAATTCTTCGGCGATTTTTATTCGAAGCGCCTCCATTGATGGCAAAACGTCGCGTGTCGATATGGCGCACCGAAAATTTTCAAAACTGTCCGGTAAACTGCGCAATAGCATGACGGCCAACAGATCTTGATTGATTTCGACTTCCAGCTCAGCCAGCTTGTCCACTGTGTCAAAGAATATTCGAGAGTGCTCATGAGCGTCGCTTCCGTCTCTTATCTTCAAAGATATTAAATGGTTCAGTAGCGCAACTTTACGTGCGGGTCCCTTGGATTGGTAAATACCTTCCAATTTTAACCAAATATCTTTCGCGGTCTCGCAGTTCTTTATCTGCTTAATCTCCGATGGGCTTATCGCTAGCACAATGTCCGATTGTGCCTTTAAATCTCCCTCGGTCCATAGCCTTGCAGCTTCTTGTTCTGCCTCGGAAATTCCTTCGGGTTTTGTTCTGGTACCGCTAACGAAACCCCATGCGTCGTTTTTGATCAGAACGGCACGCATCTGTATTTTCCAGGTATCGTAGTTCTCCTTCTTGAGAACTTCGAATCTAACGCTGGATGTGGCCATTTTCCTTTTTGCACTTTGAAAAATTTTTCACTCGCGTGTGAATCGTTCGAGTTGTTCAAATCGTAACTCAGCACTTTTCCGCACCTGGGCCCATAACCTGTTGACAAAGATTATGCGTTTGGAATAGAAAAAGAACTTTATTCACACAAGTATTAAAAATAAAAGTAAAGTACATAAAGATAACTGAACCGCTTGCGACGCGATCTTGTGGCGTTGTGTTTATCTTGCATGGATGAACTGCTGAGAGCGTATTCTAGTGGTATGAACAAAAATGGCTCGGCAACGCGTGTCTAAGGTTGTATCGCATTTGGAACTCGGTAAATCTGACACGAACGCGTAAAATTAGGGCGTTTTCAATTTTGACGCAATTTTAATTTTCTTAATTTTCCTAATTAGGTAGTTCGCTGGCCTTTAATTTGATATGCTTCAAGTGCATAATTGCGTACAGGGATGGACTAGGGCGGCTACGAACGCGTAAAATTAGGCCGTTATCAATTTTGACGCAATTTTAATTCTTTTAATTTTCCTAATTAGGTTGTGCCCTGGCCTTTAATTTGATATTCTTCAAGTGCATAATTGCGTACAGGGATGGACTAGGGCGGCTACGAACGCGTAAAATTAGGGCGTTTTCAATTTTGACGCAATTTTTATTCTCTTAAATTTCCTAATTAGGTAGTGCCCTGGCCTTTAATTTGATATTCTTCAAGTGCATAATTGCGTACAGGGGTGGACTAGGGCGGCTACGAACTCGTAAAATTAGGCCCTTATCAGTTTTGACGCAATTTTAATTCTCTTAATTTTCCTAATTAGGTAGTTCGCTGGCCTTTAATTTGATATTCTTCAAGTGCATAATTGCGTACAGGGATGGACTAGGGCGGCTACGAACGCGTAAAATTAGGCCCTTATCAGTTTTGACGCAACTTTAATTCTCTTAATTTTCCTAATTAGGTAGTTCGCTGGCCTTTAATTTGATATGCTTCAAGTGCATAATTGCGTACAGGGATGGACTAGGGCGGCAACGAACGCGTAAAATTAGGCCGTTATCAATTTTGACGCAATTTTAATTCTTTTAATTTTCCTTATTAGGTAGTGCCCTGGCCTTTAATTTGATATTCTTCAAGTGCATAATTGCGTACAGGGATGGACTAGGGCGGCTACGAACGCGTAAAATTAGGGCATTTTCAATTTTGACTCAATTTTAATTCTCTTAATTTTCCTAATTAGGTAGCTCGCTGTCCTTTAATTTGATATGCTTCAAGTGCATAATTGCGTACAGGGATGGACTAGGGCGGCTACGAACGCGTAAAATTAGGGCGTTTTCAATTTTGACGCAATTTTAATTCTCTTAATTTTCCTAACTAGGTAGTTCGTTGGCCTTTAATTTGATATGCTTCAAGTGCGTAATTGCGTACAGGGATGGACTAGGGCGGCTACGAACGCGTAAAATTAGGCCGTCATCAATTTTGACGCAATTTTAATTCTCTTAATTTTCCTAATTAGGTAGTGCCCTGGCCTTTAATTTGATATTCTTCAAGTGCATAATTGCGTACAGGGATGGACTAGGGCGGCTACGAACGCGTAAAATTAGGGCGTTGTCATTTTTGACGCAATTTTAATTCTCTTAATTTTCCTAATTAGGTAGTGCCCTGGCCTTTAATTTGATATTCTACAAGTGCATAATTGCGTACAGGGATGGACAAGGCGGCTACGAACGCGTAAAATTAGGGCGTTTTCAATTTTGACGCAATTTTAATTCTCTTAATTTTCCTAATTAGGTAGTTCGTTGGCCTTTAATTTGATATGCTTCAAGTGCGTAATTGCGTACAGGGATGGACTAGGGCGGCTACGAACTCGTAAAATTAGTCCCTTATCAGTTTCGACGCAATTTTAATTCTCTTAATTTTCCTAATTAGGTAGTTCGCTGGCCTTTAATTTGATATGCTTCAAGTGCATAATTGCGTACTGGGATGGACTAGGGCGGCAACGAACGCGTAAAATTAGGCCGTTATCAATTTTGACGCAATTTTAATTCTTTTAATTTTTCTAATTAGGTAGTGCCCTGGCCTTTAATTTGATATTCTTCAAGTGCATAATTGCGTACAGGGATGGACTAGGGCGCCTACGAACGCGTAAAATTAGGGCGCCTACGAACGCGTAAAATTAGGGCGTTTTCAATTTTGACGCAATTTTAATTCTCTTAATTTTCCTAATTAGGTAGCTCGCTGTCCTTTAATTTGATATGCTTCAAGTGCATAGTTGCGTACAGGGATGGACTAGGGCGGCTACGAACGCGTAAAATTAGGGCGTTTTCAATTTGGACGCAATTTTAATTCTATTAATTTTCCTAATTAGGTAGCTCACTGTCCTTTAATTTGATATGCTTCAAGTGCATAATTGCGTACAGGGATGGACTAGGGCGGCTACGAACTGTTGACAAAGATTATGCGTTTGGAATAGAAAAAGAACTTTATTCACACAAGTATTAAAAATAAAAGTAAAGTACATAAAGATAACTGAACCGCTTGCGACGCGATCTTGTGGCGTTGTGTTTATCTTGCATGGATGAACTGCTGAGAGCGTATTCTAGTGGTATGAACAAAAATGGCTCGGCAACGCGTGTCTAAGGTTGTATCGCATTTGGAACTCGGTAAATCTGACACTTCCCCTCGGGACAACCGCAGAAATCCCTCGCTGGTGCCCGCATCAGTCCCAAAAGGTTAACACATCGTTCATGCTTCGGCCCAGCCAAAGCCTTTGTTAAAACGTCGGCAGGCATGTCGTTCGATGCTACATGCTCCAGAATTATTTGGCCGGACTCGATGATTTCGCGTACAAAGTGATGACGAATGTCGATGTGTTTAGTCCGCACGTGGAAAACTGGATTACATGCCAATTTATGCGCACTGAAGCTATCGTTGCACAACTTGATGGGTTCTGTTTCTGCCGCCTCGACTTCTGCCAGGAACCGTTTAAGATGCACAGCTTCCTCTGCTGCCTCGCTCAAGGCCATATACTCAGCCTCAGTCGTCGAAAGGGCGACTGTGCGTTGCTTCCTGGAGTCCCAGGATATGACTCCACCGCTCATCATAAAAGCGTATCCTGTGAAGGATCGTCTATCGTCTACCGATCCTCCCCAGTCAGCGTCGACGTAACCTTCAATTGAGCCCTCTTGATGCTTGTAGAAAATCCCGTGGCCTGCTGTGCCTTTGAGATATCGCAATACACGTTTTGCTGCGTTCCAGTGATTCTTGTTGAAGCAATCGTTGTACTGACTCAATGTGCTAGCTGCATGAGCTATATCCGGACGTGTAGCTACTGATAGGTACAGTAAGGATCCAATCAACTCCCGGTAGGGGGGTTTCTCGCCGTCAAGGTTTGACCATGCTTCTCCTTTGATGAGCTTGTTTGAGATATCCATAGGCGTACATACAGGATTATAATCCTGCATCCCAAATCGTTGAAGTATCTCCGTGATGTACGTTTCTTGGTTGATGAAAATCCCACCGTCTTCTCTGATGAAATCCATTCCCAAACACCGTTTAGGGCTTCCGAGATCCTTTAAGTCAAATAAGTTTGATAATTTTTCCGCAAAACTTTCTATATCCTCGGAATTTCGACTTATCACCAAAATGTCGTCGACATAAATAACGATGATCATCAATTCTCTCTGATGTTTTATGTAGACGCAGGCGTCTTCGTTTGTTGGTTTCGCGCCTAACTCGCGTAATTCTTTGTCTAGGCGTCTATGCCAGGCACGGCCGGTCTGCTTCAAACCATACAAAGCCTTTTTCATGTGGCAAACTTTTTCACCAGATTCTAACTGTTTCAACATTGACTTTGCTTGGTCCGTGACCAGATGATCTGTACTTCCTTTGTCATCAGCAATGTGTTGTAAGACTTCCAATGTCCAATCCGGCAGCTCCATGAATACTTCTTCTTCTAAATCGCCGTTTAGGTACGCTGTCGCTACATCGTACTGCCTTATATGCATCCCGTTTCGCGCTGCAAACGCAATCATCATGCGTATAGATCCAAGACGTGCTACAGGAGCATAAGTCTCATGGAAATCTCTTCCATATTGTTGAGAGTAGCCCTTTGCCACTACTCTGGCTTTTCGTTTCTCTAAAACACCATTTGCACCGTACTTATTTCGTAGTACGAAACGACTGCCTAACGCCTTTCCGGCCTCAGATCTATTTACCAGGTCCCAAGTGTCCATTGCCATTCATCTCATCTGCCATGGCACCCATCCAATCATCCGAATCTGGACCCGCCAATGCACCAGATATTGGAATTTCAGCCATAAAGACGAAATTGTCTTCGGCTTCCTCGGCTTGGCTTGTTGTTGCATACATCTTACGTGGCCGTCCTGGACACCCTGTATGGATAAACTTGGGTCTACCTGGGCCTCGCCCTGGAGCTGGCGGAGGTTCGTAGTCTGCTACTTCGGCGTCATGCGGTTGAACTTCTTGAATGTTCTCGGCTGGTTCCTGACTTGTATCAAACTTAGAGTGGAGGTCGATTTCGTTAAAACCTTCATCGCAGTCTACCTTAAAAAAATCTGTATAGTTTTTGTTTTCTTGAGATAAACTACTTTCCAAAAATTTTACGTCTCTTGATACAATAACCTTAGCCTCTTCCGGCAACCAAACTCTGTATGCCTTGGACTCCGCGCTGTATCCCACGAAAACACCCTGCTTTGATCGCGGCTCAAGTTTTCCCTTTCCTGGCGATCTATCCATGACGAAAACTGTGCTTCCAAATTGCTTGAAATTTGATACATCCGGAGGGTTTCCGTACCAAAGCTCGAACGGGGACTTTCCGTTCAACTTTCGAGTTGGCGATCTATTCCGAATGAAATTTGCTGTGTTGACTGCCTCTGCCCAAAAAACCGCTGATAGTCCGGACTGGATTAAGAGGCACCTTGCCATGTCTAACAGCGTCCTGTTTCGTCTCTCGGCAACGCCGTTCTGCTCAGGGTTGTACGGAGCTGTCAACCGTCGTTTTATGCCATGACTTTGAAGTAAGTCGTCGAAATCTTTGTTGACGTATTCTCGCCCATTATCAGATTGTAGAATTTTGACGTTCTTGTCCTTCTGCGTACTTATGAGCTTTATTAACTTGTCGAACTCAGCTAGTACTTCGTTCTTTTGTTCGATAAATCTGACCTCACACCATCCGGAGCTGTCGTCGATGAAAGTGGCGAAGTATCGTTTCCTCCCATGAGAAACGACGCGCATCGGCCCGCAAATGTCGGAATGTATGAAATCACATACGCCCGTCACTCTTTGTGAGACTTTTGGGAAAGGTGCTCGACACATCTTCCCCTGGAGACAGACCGTGCATTCAAAATCTTCAGTGGTTCCGTTGATTTCAATGCCTTTCACTGATCCGGTCTTCACTGCTTCGCGAAGAGACTGTAAGTTCAAATGTCCCATGCGAATATGCCAATCCATTAAAGAGTTCTTCGGTACCCGTATCGCATTTTCTGCCTCGACGATATTTTTACACTCGATATCGATCGAGCCACGAAAATAGTAAAGTCCATTTTCCCGTTTCGCGGTGAGCAATACGTTTACACTACCGTTAACAACCTTGGCGTTCGTTTTGTTAAACACAACACTATATCCTTTGTCCGTAATTTTGCTTATGGATATAAGATTTACCCGTAGGTCCGGAACGTATAACGTATTCGTAAATTCTACATCTTTTGTGCCACCGTTTACACTGGCTGTAGACGAAACAATACCTTTTCCTTTTATATTTGTACAAGCACTGTTCGCGAGATTCAGTTTACCGTGATTGTTTTTATAATCGATAGACGCGAATAAATTTATGTCTTTGCACATATGCGATGTGCACCCACTGTCGAGGCACCAAATGTCACTACTCGCGCCGTTTCCGGTTACGAACACTGAATTTACCGATTCGTCTGACGTAAATAAACTGACACTTGCGGTTTGCTTGTTTTGGTTTTCCGTTTTACGGCAATTCTTGGCGCGGTGACCGATAACTCCGCACTTATAACACTTCATGTCGGAGTCATTTTTCACGGGATTTATTTCAGCATCCTTTTCGCGTCGGAACTTGTTATGCCCATTACTGCTCCCCCGCCTTTCCGCGACCATCGCGTTCTGTACTGTTTTTCGATTCGTGTCGCCGCGTGCATCGAATTCTTCGGCGATTTTTATTCGAAGCGCCTCCATTGATGGCAAAACGTCGCGTGTCGATATGGCGCACCGAAAATTTTCAAAACTGTCCGGTAAACTGCGCAATAGCATGACGGCCAACAGATCTTGGTTGATTTCGACTTCCAGCTCAGCCAGCTTGTCCACTGTGTCAAAGAATATTCGAGAGTGCTCATGAGCGTCGCTTCCGTCTCTTATCTTCAAAGATATTAAATGGTTCAGTAGCGCAACTTTACGTGCGGGTCCCTTGGATTGGTAAATACCTTCCAATTTTAACCAAATATCTTTCGCGGTCTCGCAGTTCTTTATCTGCTTAATCTCCGATGGGCTTATCGCTAGCACAATGTCCGATTGTGCCTTTAAATCTCCCTCGGTCCATAGCCTTGCAGCTTCTTGTTCTGCCTCGGAAATTCCTTCGGGTTTTGTTCTGGTACCGCTAACGAAACCCCATGCGTCGTTTTTGATCAGAACGGCACGCATCTGTATTTTCCAGGTATCGTAGTTCTCCTTCTTGAGAACTTCGAATCTAACGCTGGATGTGGCCATTTTCCTTTTTGCACTTTGAAAAATTTTTCACTCGCGTGTGAATCGTTCGAGTTGTTCAAATCGTAACTAAGCACTTTTCCGCACCTGGGCCCATAACCTGTTGACAAAGATTATGCGTTTGGAATAGAAAAAGAACTTTATTCACACAAGTATTAAAAATAAAAGTAAAGTACATAAAGATAACTGAACCGCTTGCGACGCGATCTGGTGGCGTTGTGTTTATCTTGCATGGATGAACTGCTGAGAGCGTATTCTAGTGGTATGAACAAAAATGGCTCGGCAACGCGTGTCTAAGGTTGTATCGCATTTGGAACTCGGTAAATCTGACACGAACGCGTAAAATTAGGGCGTTTTCAATTTTGACGCAATTTTAATTTTCTTAATTTTCCTAATTAGGTAGTTCGCTGGCCTTTAATTTGATATGCTTCAAGTGCATAATTGCGTACAGGGATGGACTAGGGCGGCTACGAACGCGTAAAATTAGGCCGTTATCAATTTTGACGCAATTTTAATTCTTTTAATTTTCCTAATTAGGTTGTGCCCTGGCCTTTAATTTGATATTCTTCAAGTGCATAATTGCGTACAGGGATGGACTAGGGCGGCTACGAACGCGTAAAATTAGGGCGTTTTCAATTTTGACGCAATTTTAATTCTCTTAATTTTCCTAATTAGGTAGTGCCCTGGCCTTTAATTTGATATTCTTCAAGTGCATAATTGCGTACAGGGGTGGACTAGGGCGGCTACGAACTCGTAAAATTAGGCCCTTATCAGTTTTGACGCAATTTTAATTCTCTTAATTTTCCTAATTAGGTAGCTCGCTGTCCTTTAATTTGATATGCTTCAAGTGCATAATTGCGTACAGGGATGGACTAGGGCGGCTACGAACGCGTAAAATTAGGGCATTTTCAATTTTGACGCAATTTTAATTCTCTTAATTTTCCTAATTAGGTAGCTCGCTGTCCTTTAATTTGATATGCTTCAAGTGCATAATTGCGTACAGGGATGGACTAGGGCGGCTACGAACGCGTAAAATTAGGGCATTTTCAATTTTGACGCTATTTTAATTCTCTTAATTTTCCTAATTAGGTAGTGCCCTGGCCTTTAATTTGATATTCTACTAGTGCATAATTGCGTACAGGGATGGACTAGGGCGGCTACGAACGCGTAAAATTAGGGCATTTTCAATTTTGACGCAATTTTAATTCTCTTAATTTTCCTAATTAGGTAGTGCCCTGGCCTTTAATTTGATATTCTTCAAGTGCATAATTGCGTACAGGGATGGACTAGGGCGGCTACGAACGCGTAAAATTAGGCCCTTATCAGTTTTGACGCAATTTTAATTCTCTTAATTTTCCTAATTAGGTAGTTCGCTGGCCTTTAATTTGATATGCTTCAAGTGCATAATTGCGTACAGGGATGGACTAGGGCGGCAACGAACGCGTAAAATTAGGCCGTTATCAATTTTGACGCAATTTTAATTCTCTTAATTTTCCTAATTAGGTAGTGCCCTGGCCTTTAATTTGATATTCTTCAAGTGCATAATTGCGTACAGGGATGGACTAGGGCGGCTACGAACGCGTAAAATTAGGCCCTTATCAGTTTTGACGCAATTTTAATTCTCTTAATTTTCCTAATTAGGTAGTTCGCTGGCCTTTAATTTGATATGCTTCAAGTGCATAATTGCGTACAGGGATGGACTAGGGCGGCTACGAACGCGTAAAATTAGGGCATTTTCAATTTTGACGCAATTTTAATTCTCTCAATTTTCCTAATTAGGTAGTGCCCTGGCCTTTAATTTGATATTCTACTAGTGCATAATTGCGTACAGGGATGGACTAGGGCGGCTACGAACGCGTAAAATTAGGGCGTTTTCAATTTTGACGCAATTTTAATTCTCTTAATTTTCCTAATTAGGTAGTGCCCTGGCCTTTAATTTGATATTCTTCAAGTGCATAATTGCGTACAGGGATGGACTAGGGCGGCTACGAACGCGTAAAATTAGGCCCTTATCAGTTTTGACGCAATTTTAATTCTCTTAATTTTCCTAATTAGGTAGTGCCCTGGCCTTTAATTTGATATTCTTCAAGTGCATAATTGCGTACAGGGATGGACTAGGGCGGCTACGAACGCGTAAAATTAGGCCCTTATCAGTTTTGACGCAATTTTAATTCTCTTAATTTTCCTAATTAGGTAGTTCGCTGGCCTTTAATTTGATATGCTTCAAGTGCATAATTGCGTACAGGGATGGACTAGGGCGGCAACGAACGCGTAAAATTAGGCCGTTATCAATTTTGACGCAATTTTAATTCTTTTAATTTTCCTAATTAGGTAGTGCCCTGGCCTTTAATTTGATATTCTTCAAGTGCTTAATTGCGTACAGGGATGGACTAGGGCGGCTACGAACGCGTAAAATTAGGGCATTTTCAATTTTGACGCAATTTTAATTCTTTTAATTTTCCTAATTAGGTAGCTCGCTGTCCTTTAATTTGATATGCTTCAAGTGCATAATTGCGTACAGGGATGGACTAGGGCGGCTACGAACGCTTAAAATTAGGGCGTTTTCAATTTTGACGCAATTTTAATTCTCTTAATTTTCCTAATTAGGTAGTTCGTTGGCCTTTAATTTGATATGCTTCAAAAGCGTAATTGCGTACAGGGATGGACTAGGGCGGCTACGAACGCGTAAAATTAGGCCGTCAACAATTTTGACGCAATTTTAATTCTCTTAATTTTCCTAATTAGGTAGTGCCCTGGCCTTTAATTTGATATTCTTCAAGTGCATAATTGCGTACAGGGATGGACTAGGGCGGCTACGAACGCGTAAAATTAGGGCGTTATCATTTTTGACGCAATTTTAATTCTCTTAATTTTCCTAATTAGGTAGTGCCCTGGCCTTTAATTTGATATTCTACAAGTGCATAATTGCGTACAGGGATGGACTAGGGCGGCTACGAACGCGTAAAATTAGGGCGTTTTCAATTTTGACGCAATTTTAATTCTCTTAATTTTCCTAATTAGGTAGTTCGTTGGCCTTTAATTTGATATGCTTCAAGTACGTAATTGCGTACAGGTATGGACTAGGGCGGCTACGAACGCGTAAAATTAGGCCGTCATCAATTTTGACGCAATTTTCATTCTCTTAAATTTCCTAATTAGGTAGTGCCCTGGCCTTTAATTTGATATGCTTCAAGTGCATAATTGCGTACAGGGATGGACTAGGGCGGCTACGAACGCGTAAAATTAGGGCGTTTTCAATTTTGACGCAACTTTAATTCTCATAATTTTCCAAATTAGGTAGTTCGCTGGTTTAATTTGATATGCTTCAAGTGCATAATTGCGTACAGGGATGGACTAGGGCGGCTACGAACGCGTAAAATTAGGCCGTTATCATTTTTGACGCAATTTTAATTCTCTTAATTTTCCTAATTAGGTAGTGCCCTGGCCTTTAATTTGATATTCTACAAGTGCATAATTGCGTACAGGGATGGACTAGGGCGGCACCGAACTCGTAAAATTAGGGCGTTTTCAATTTTGACGCTATTTTAATTCTCTTAATTTTCCTAATTAGGTAGTGCCCTGGCCTTTAATTTGATATTCTTCAAGTGCATAATTGCGTACCGGGATGGACTAGGGCGGCTACGAACGCGTAAAATTAGGGCGTTTTCAATTTTGACGCAATTTTAATTCTCTTTATTTTCCTAATTAGGTAGTGCCCTGGGCTTTAATTTGATATTCTTCAAGTGCATAATTGCGTACAGGGATGGACTAGGGCGGCTACGAACTCGTAAAATTAGGACCTTATCAGTTTTGACGCAATTTTAATTCTCTTAATTTTCCTAATTAGGTAGCTCGCTGTCCTTTAATTTGATATGCTTCAAGTGCATAATTGCGTACAGGGATAGACTAGGGCGGCTACGAACGCGTAAAATTAGGGCGTTTTCAATTTGGACGCAATTTTAGTTCTCTTAATTTTCCTAATTAGGTAGCTCGCTGTCCTTTAATTTGATATGCTTCAAGTGCATAATTGCGTACAGGGATGGACTAGGGCGGCTACGAACTGTTGACAAAGATTATGCGTTTGGAATAGAAAAAGAACTTTATTCACACAAGTATTAAAAATAAAAGTAAAGTACATAAAGATAACTGAACCGCTTGCGACGCGATCTTGTGGCGTTGTGTTTATCTTGCATGGATGAACTGCTGAGAGCGTATTCTAGTGGTATGAACAAAAATGGCTCGGCAACGCGTGTCTAAGGTTGTATCGCATTTGGAACTCGGTAAATCTGACACGAACGCGTAATATTAGGGCGTTTTCAATTTTGACGCAATTTTAATTTTCTTAATTTTCCTAATTAGGTAGTTCGCTGGCCTTTAATTTGATATGCTTCAAGTGCATAATTGCGTACAGGGATGGACTAGGGCGGCTACGAACGCGTAAAATTAGGGCGTTTTCAATTTTGACGCAATTTTAATTCTCTTAATTTTCCTAATTAGGTAGTGCCCTGGCCTTTAATTTGATATTCTTCAAGTGCATAATTGCGTACAGGGGTGGACTAGGGCGGCTACGAACTCGTAAAATTAGGCCCTTATCAGTTTTGACGCAATTTTAATTCTCTTAATTTTCCTAATTAGGTAGTTCGCTGGCCTTTAATTTGATATGCTTCAAGTGCTTAATTGCGTACAGGGATGGACTAGGGCGGCAACGAACGCGTAAAATTAGGCCGTTATCAATTTTGACGCAATTTTAATTCTTTTAATTTTCCTAATTAGGTAGTGCCCTGGCCTTTAATTTGATATTCTTCAAGTGCATAATTGCGTACAGGGATGGACTAGGGCGGCTACGAACCCGTAAAATTAGGGCGTTTTCAATTTTGACGCAATTTTAATTCTCTTAATTTTCCTAATTAGGTAGCTCGCTGTCCTTTAATTTGATATGCTTCAAGTGCATAATTGCGTACAGGGATGGACAAGGGCGGCTACGAACGCGTAAAATTAGGGCGTTTTCAATTTTGACGCAATTTTAATTCTCTTAATTTTCCTAATTAGGTAGTTCGCTGGCCTTTAATTTGATATGCTTCAAGTGCATAATTGCGTACAGGGAAGGCCTAGGGCGGCTACGAACGCGTAAAATTAGGCCGTTATCATTTTTGACGCAACTTTAATTCTCTTAATTTTCCTAATTAGGTAGTGCCCTGGCCTTTCATTTGATATTCTACAAGTGCATAATTGCGTACAGGGATGGACTAGGGCGGCTACGAACGCGTAAAATTAGGACCTTATCAGTTTTGACGCAATTTTAATTCTCTTAATTTTCCTAATTAGGTAGTGCCCTGGCCTTTAAGTTGATATTCTTCAAGTGCATAATTGCGTACAGGGATGGACTAGGGCGGCTACGAACGCGTCAAATTGGGCCCTTATCAGTTTTGACGCAATTTTAATTCTCTTAATTTTCCTAATTAGGTAGTGCCCTGGCCTTTAATTTGATATTCTTCAAGTGCATATTTGCGTACAGGGATTTACTAGGGCGGCTACGAACCCGTAAAATTAGGGCGTTTTCAATTTTGACGCAATTTTAATTCTCTTAATTTTCCTAATTAGGTAGCTCGCTGTCCTTTAATTTGATGTGCTTCAAGTGCATAATTGCGTACAGGGATGGACTAGGGCGGCTACGAACGCGTCAAATTAGGGCGTTTTCAATTTCGATGCAATTTTAATTCTCTTAATTTTCCTAATTAGGTAGTTCGCTGGCCTTTAATTTTATATGCTTCAAGTGCATAATTGCGTACAGGGATGGACTATGGCGGCTACGAACGCGTAAAATTAGGGCGTTTTCAATTTTGACGCAATTTTAATTCTCTTAATTTTCCTAATTAGGTAGTGCCCTGGACTTTAAGTTGATATTCTTCAAGTGCATAATTGCGTACAGGGATGGACTAGGGCGGCTGCGAACGCGTAAAATTAGGCCCTTATCAGTTTTAACGCAATTTTAATTCTCTTAATTTTCCTAATTAGGTAGTGCCCTGGCCTTTAATTTGATATTCTTCAAGTGCATAATTGCGTACAGGGATGGACTAGGGCGGCTACGAACGCGTAAAATTAGGGCGTTTTCAATTTTGACGCAATTTTAATTCTCTTAATTTTCCTAATTAGGTAGCTCGCTGTCCTTTAATTTGATATGCTTCAAGTGCATAATTGCGTACAGGGATGGACTAGGGCGGCTTCGAACGCGTCAAATTAGGGCGTTTTCAATTTCGATGCAATTTTAATTTTCTTAATTTTCCTAATTAGGTAGTGCCCTGGCCTTTAATTTGATATTCTTCAAGTGCATAATTGCGTACAGGGATGGACTAGAGCGGCTACGAACGCGTAAAATTAGG
The DNA here is from genome assembly GCA_949128065.1 of Beris chalybata. Classification (NCBI taxonomy): domain Eukaryota; kingdom Metazoa; phylum Arthropoda; class Insecta; order Diptera; family Stratiomyidae; genus Beris; species Beris chalybata. The sequence continues at coordinate 401,197 of OX421898.1, forward strand.
GCGTTTTCACTTTTGACGCAATTTTAATTCTCTTAATTTTCCTAATTAGGTAGCTCGCTGTCCTTCAATTTGATATGCTTCAAGTGCATAATTGCGTACAGGGATGGACTAGGGCGGCTACGAACGCGTCAAATTAGGGCGTTTTCAATTTCGATGCAATTTTAATTCTCTTAATTTTCCTAATTAGGTAGTTCGCTGGCCTTTAATTTTATATGCTTCAAGTGCATAATTGCGTACAGGGATGGACTAGGGCGGCTACGAACGCGTAAAATTAGGACCTTATCAGTTTTGACGCAATTTTAATTCTCTTAATTTTCCTAATTAGGTAGTGCCCTGGCCTTTAAGTTGATATTCTTCAAGTGCATAATTGCGTAGAGGGAAGGCCTAGGGCGGCTACGAACGCGTAAAATTAGGCCCTTATCATTTTTGACGCAATTTTTATTCTCTTAATTTTCCTAATTAGGTAGTGCCCTGGCCTTTAATTTGATATTCTACAAGTGCATAATTGCGTACAGGGATGGACTAGGGCGGCTACGAACGCGTAAAATTAGGGCGTTTTCAATTTTGACGCAATTTTACTTCTCTTAATTTTCCTAATTAGGTAGTGCCCCGGCCTTAAAGTTGATATTCTTCAAGTGCATAATTGCGTACAGGGATGGACTAGGGCGGCTACGAACGCGTAAAATTAGGCCCTTATCAGTTTTGACGCAATTTGAATTCTCTTAATTTTCCTAATTAGGTAGTGCCCTGGCCTTTAATTTGATATTCTTCAAGTGCATAATTGCGTACAGGGATGGACTAGGGCGGCTACGACCGCGTAAAATTAGGGCGTTTTCAATTTTGACGCAATTTTAATTCTCTTAATTTTCCTAATTAGGTAGCTCGCTGTCCTTTAATTTGATATGCTTCAAGTGCATAATTGCGTACAGGGATGGACTAGGGCGGCTACGAACGCGTCAAATTAGGGCGTTTTCAATTTCGATGCAATTTTAATTCTCTTAATTTTCCTAATTAGGTAGGTCGCTGGCCTTTAATTTGATATGCTTCAAGTGCATAATTGCGTACAGGGATGTACTAGGGCGGCTACGAACGCGTAAAATTAGGCCGCTATCAATTTTGACGCAATTTTAATTCTTTTAATTTTCCTAATTAGGTTGTGCCCTGGCCTTTAATTTGATATTCTTCAAGTGCATAATTGCGTACAGGGATGGACTAGGGCGGCTACGAACGCGTAAAATTAGGGCGTTTTCAATTTTGACGCAATTTTAATTCTCTTAATTTTCCTAATTAGGTAGCTCGCTGTCCTTTAATTTGATATGCTTCAAGTGCATAATTGCGTACAGGGATGGACTAGGGCGGCTACGAACGCGTAAAATTAGGGCGTTTTCAATTTTGACGCAATTTTAATTCTCTTAATTTTCCTAATTAGGTAGTACACTTGCCTTTAATTTGATATGCTTCAAGTGCATAATTGCGTACAGGGAAGGCCTAGGGCGGCTACTAACGCGTAAAATTAGGCCGTTATCATTTTTGACGCAATTTTAATTCTCTTAATTTTCCTAATTAGGTAGTGCCCTGGCCTTTAATTTGATATTCTACAAGTGCATAATTGCGTACAGGGATGGACTAGGGCGGCTACGAACGCGTAAAATTAAGCCGCTATCAATTTTGACGCAATTTTAATTCTTTTAATTTTCCTAATTAGGTTGTGCCCTATCCTTTAATTTGATATTCTTCAAGTGCATAATTGCGTACAGGGATGGACTAGGGCGGCTACGAACGCGTAAAATTAGGGTGTTTTCAATTTTGACGCAATTTTAATTCTATTAATTTTCCTAATTAGGTAGTGCCCTGGCCTTTAATTTTATATGCTTCAAGTGCATAATTGCGTACAGGGAAGGCCTAGGGCGGCTACGAACGGGTAAAATTAGGCCGTTATCATTTTTGACGCAATTTTAATTCTCTTAATTTTCCTAATTATGTAGTGCCCTGGCCTTTAATTTGATATTCTACAAGTGCATAATTTCGAACAGGGATGGACTAGGGCGGCTACGAACGCGTAAAATTAGGACCTTATCAGTTTTGACGCAATTTTAATTCTCTTAATTTTCCTAATTAGGTAGTGCCCTGGCCTTTAAAATGATATTCTTCAAGGGCATAATTGCGTACAGGGATGGACTAGGGCGGCTACGAACGCGTAAAATTAGGCCCTTATCAGTTTTGACGCAATTTTAATTCTCTTAATTTTCCTAATTAGGTAGCTCGCTGTCCTTTAATTTGATATGCTTCAAGTGCATAATTGCGTACAGGGATGGACTAGGGCGGCTACGAACGCGTCAAATTAGGGCGTTTTCAATTTCGATGCAATTTTAATTCTCTTAATTTTCCTAATTAGGTAGTTCGCTGGCCTTTAATTTTATATGCTTCAAGTGCATAATTGCGTACAGGGATGGACTAGGGCGGCTACGAACGCGTAAAATTAGGCCCTTATCAGTTTTGACGCAATTTTAATTCTCTTAATTTTCCTTATTAGGTAGTGCCCTGGCCTTTAATTTGATATTCTACAAGTGCATAATTGCGTACAGGGATGGAATAGGGCGGCTACGTACGCGTAAAATTAGGACCTTATCAGTTTTGACGCAATTTTAATTCTCTTAATTTTCCTAATTAGGTAGTGCCCTGGCCTTTAAGTTGATATTCTTCAAGTGCATAATTGCGTAGAGGGAAGGCCTAGGGCGGCTACGAACGCGTAAAATTAGGCCGTTATCATTTTTGACGCAATTTTAATTCTCTTAATTTTCCTAATTAGGTAGCGCCCTGGTCTTTAATATGATATTCTACAAGTGCATAATTGCGTACAGGGATGGACTAGGGCGGCTACGAACGCGTAAAATTAGGCCCTTATCAGTTTTGACGCAATTTTAATTCTCTTAATTTTCCTAATTAGGTAGTGCCCTGGCCTTTAATTTGATATTCTTCAAGTGCATAATTGCGTACAGGGATGGACTAGGGCGGCTACGAACGCGTAAAATTAGGGCGTTTTCAATTTTGACGCAATTTTAGTTCTCTTAATTTTCCTAATTAGGTAGCTCGCTGTCCTTTAATTTGATATGCTTCATGTGCATAATTGCGTACAGGGATGGACTAGGGCGGCTACGAAAGCGTCAAATTAGGGCGTTTTCAATTTCGATGCAATTTTAATTTTCTTAATTTTCCTAATTAGGTAGTTCGCTGGCCTTTAATTTGATATGCTTCAATTGCATAATTGCGTACAGGGATGGACTAGGGCGGCTACGAACGCGTAAAGTTAGGCCGCTATCAATTTTGACGCAATTTCAATTCTTTTAATTTTCCTAATTAGGTTGTGCCCTGGCCTTTAATTTGATATTCTTCAAGTGCATAATTGCGTACAGGGATGGACTAGGGCGGCTACGAACGCGTAAAATTAGGGCGTTTTCAATTTTGACGCAATTTTAGTTCTCTTAATTTTCCTAATTAGGTAGTTCGCTGGCATTTAATTTGATATGCTTCAAGTGCATAATTGCGTACAGGGAAGGCCTAGGGCGGCTACGAACGCGTAAAATTAGGCCGTTATCATTTTTGACGCAATTTTAATTCTCTTAATTTTCCTAATTAGGTAGTGCCCTGGCCTTTAATTTGATATTCTACAAGTGCATAATTGCGTACAGGGATGGACTAGGGCGGCTACGAACGCGTAAAATTAGGCCGCTATCAATTTTGACGCAATTTTAATTCTTTTAATTTTCCTAATTAGGTTGTGCCCTGGCCTTTAATTTGATATTCTTCAAGTGCATAATTGCGTACAGGGATGGACTAGGGCGGCTACGAACGCGTAAAATTAGGGCGTTTTCAATTTTGACGCAATTTTAATTCTCTTAATTTTCCTAATTAGGTAGTGCCCTGGCCTTTAATTTGATATTCTACAAGTGCATAATTGCGTACAGGGATGGACTAGGGCGGCCACGAACGCGTAAAATTAGGGCGTTTTCAGTTTTGACGCAATTTTAATTCTCTCAATTTTCCTAATTAGGTAGTGCCCTGGCCTTTAAGTTGATATTCTTCAAGTGCATAATTGCGTACAGGGATGGACTAGGGCGGCTACGAACGCGTAAAATTAGGCCCTTATCAGTTTTGACGCAATTTTAATTCTCTTAATTTTCCTAATTAGGTAGTGCCCTGGCCTTTAATTTGATATTCTTTAAGTGCATAATTGCGTACAGGGATGGACTATTGCGGCTACGAACGCGTAAAATTAGGGCGTTTTCAATTTTGACGCAATTTTAATTCTCTTAATTTTCCTAATTAGGTAGCTCGCTGTCCTTTAATTTGATATGCTTCAAGTGCATAATTGCGTACAGGGATGGACTAGGGCGGCTACGAACGCGTCAAATTAGGGCGTTTTCAATTTCGATGCAATTTTAATTCTCTTAATTTTCCTAATTAGGTAGTTCGCTGGCCTTTAATTTTATATGCTTCAAGTGCATAATTGCGTACAGGGATGGACTAGGGCGGCTACGAACGCGTAAAATTAGGGCGTTTTCAATTTTGACGCAATTTTAATTCTCTTAATTTTCCTAATTAGGTAGCTCGCTGTCCTTTAATTTGATATGCTTCAAGTGCATAATTGCGTACAGGGATGGACTAGGGCGGCTACGAACGCGTCAAATTAGGGCATTTTTAATTTCGATGCAATTTTAATTCTTTTAATTTTCCTAATTAGGTAGTTCGCTGGCCTTTAATTTTATATGCTTCAAGTGCATAATTGCGTACAGGGATGGACTAGGGCGGCTACGAACGCGTAAAATTAGGCCCTTATCAGTTTTGACGCAATTTTAATTCTCTTAATTTTCCTAATTAGGTAGTGCCCTGGCCTTTAATTTGATATTCTTCAAGTGCATAATTGCGTACAGGGATGGACTAGGGCGGCTACGAACGCGTAAAATTAGGGCGTTTTCACTTTTGACGCAATTTTAATTCTCTTCATTTTCCTAATTAGGTAGCTCGCTGTCCTTTAATTTGATATGCTTCAAGTGCATAATTGCGTACAGGGATGGACTAGGGCGGCTACGAACGCGTCAAATTAGGGCGTTTTCAATTTCTCTTAATTTTCCTAATTAGGTAGTTCGCTGGCCTTTAATTTTATATGCTTCAAGTGCATAATTGCGTACAGGGATGGACTAGGGCGGCTACGAACGCGTAAAATTAGGCATTTATCAGTTTTGACGCAATTTTAATTCTCTTAATTTTCCTAATTAGGTAGTGCCCTGGCCTTTAAGTTGATATTCTTCAAGTGCATAATTGCGTACAGGGAAGGCCTAGGGCGGCTACGAACGCGTAAAATTAGGCCCTTATCAGTTTTGACGCAATTTTAATTCTCTTAATTTTCCTAATTAGGTAGTGCCCTGGCCTTTAATTTGATATTCTTCAAGTGCATAATTGCGTACAGGGATGGATTAGGGCGGCTACGAACGCGTAAAATTAGGGCGTTTTCAATTTTGACGCAATTTTAATTCTCTTAATTTTCCTAATTAGGTAGCTCGCTGTCCTTTAATTTGATATGCTTCAAGTGCATAATTGCGTACAGGGATGGACTAGGGCGGCTACGAACGCGTCAAATTAGGGCGTTTTCAATTTCGATGCAATTTTAATTCTCTTAATTTTCCTAATTAGGTAGTTCGCTGGCCTTTAATTTGATATGCTTCAAGTGCATAATTGCGTACAGGGATGGACTAGGGCGGCTACGAACGCGTAAAATTAGGCGGCTATCAATTTTGACGCAATTTTAATTCTTTTAATTTTCCTAATTAGGTTGTGTCCAGGCCTTTAGTTTGATATTCTTCAAGTGCATAATTGCGTACAGGGATGGACTAGGGCGGCTACGAACGCGTAAAATTAGGGCGTTTTCAATTTTTACGCAATTTTAATTCTCTTAATTTTCCTAATTAGGTAGTTCGCTGGCCTCTAATTTGATATGCTTCAAGTGCATAATTGCGTACAGGGAAGGCCTAGGGCGGCTACGAACGCGTAATATTAGGCCGTTATCATTTTTGACGCAATTTTAATTCTCTTAATTTTCCTAATTAGGTAGTGCCCTGGCCTTTAATTTGATATTCTACAAGTGCATAATTGCGTACAGGGATGGACTAGGGCGGCTACGAACGCGTAAAATTAGGACCTTATCAGTTTTGACGCAATTTTAATTCTCTTAATTTTCCTAATTAGGTAGTGCCCTGGCCTTTAAGTTGATATTCTTCAAGTGCATAATTGCGTACAGGGATGGACTAGGGCGGCTACGAACGCGTAAAATTAGGCCCTTATCAGTTTTGACGCAATTTTAATTCTCTTAATTTTCCTAATTAGGTAGTGCCCTGGCCTTTAATTTGATATTCTTCAAGTGCATAATTTCGTACAGGAATGGACTAGGGCGGCTACGAACGCGTAAAATTAGGGCGTTTTCAATTTTGACGCAATTTTAATTCTCTTAATTTTCCTAATTAGGTAGCTCGCTGTCCTTTAATTTGATATGCTTCAAGTGCATAATTGCGTACAGGGATGGACTAGGGCGGCTACGAACGCGTCAAATTAGGGCGTTTTCAATTTCGATGCAATTTTAATTCTCTTAATTTTCCTAATTAGGTAGTTCGCTGGCCTTTAATTTGATATGCTTCAAGTGCATAATTGCGTACAGGGATGGACTAGGGCGGCTACGAACGCGTAAAATTAGGCGGCTATCAATTTTGACGCAATTTTAATTCTTTTAATTTTCCTAATTAGGTTGTGTCCAGGCCTTTAGTTTGATATTCTTCAAGTGCATAATTGCGTACAGGGATGGACTAGGGCGGCTACGAACGCGTAAAATTAGGGCGTTTTCAATTTTTACGCAATTTTAATTCTCTTAATTTTCCTAATTAGGTAGTTCGCTGGCCTCTAATTTGATATGCTTCAAGTGCATAATTGCGTACAGGTAAGGCCTAGGGCGGCTACGAACGCGTAAAATTAGGCCGTTATCATTTTTGACGCAATTTTAATTCTTTTAATTTTCCTAATTAGGTAGTGCCCTGGCCTTTAATTTGATATTCTACAAGTGCAAAATTGCGTACAGGGATGGACTAGGGCGGCTACGAACGCGTAAAATTAGGGCGTTTACAATTTTGACGCAATTTTAATTCTCTTAATTTTCCTAATTAGGTAGTGCCCTGGCCTTTAATTTGATATTCTACAAGTGCATAATTGCGTACAGGGATGGACTAGGGCGGCTACGAACGCGTAAAATTAGGGCGTTTTCAATTTTGACGCAATTTTAATTCTCTTAATTTTCCTAATTAGGTAGTGCCCTGGCCTTTAATTTGATATTCTACAAGTGCATAATTGCGTACAGGGATGGACTAGGGCGGCTACGAACGCGTAAAATTAGGGCGTTTTCAATTTTGACGCAATTTTAATTCTCTTAATTTTCCTAATTAGGTAGTTCGCTGGCCTTTAATTTGATATGCTTCAAGTGCATAATTGCGTACAGGGAAGGCCTAGGGCGGCTACGAACGCGTAATATTAGGCCGTTATCATTTTTGACGCAATTTTAATTCTCTTAATTTTCCTAATTAGGTAGTGCCCTGGCCTTTAATTTGATATTCTACAAGTGCATAATTGCGTACAGGGATGGACTAGGGCGGCTACGAACGCGTAAAATTAGGACCTTATCAGTTTTGACGCAATTTTAATTCTCTTAATTTTCCTAATTAGGTAGTGCCCTGGCCTTTAATTTGATATATTACAAGTGCATAATTGCGTACAGGGATGGACTAGGGCGGCTACGAACGCGTAAAATTAGGCCCTTATCAGTTTTGACGCAATTTTAATTCTCTTAATTTTCCTAATTATGTAGTGCCCTGGCCTTTAATTTGATATTTTTCAAGTGCATAATTGCGTACAGGAATGGACTAGGGCGGCTACGAACGCGTAAAATTAGGGCGTTTTCAATTTTGACGCAATTTTAATTCTCTTAATTTTCCTAATTAGGTAGCTCGCTGTTCTTTTAATTTGGTATGCTTCAAGTGCATAATTGCGTACAGGGATGGACTAGGGCGGCTACGAACGCGTCAAATTAGGGCGTTTTCAATTTCGATGCAATTTTAATTCTCTTAATTTTCCTAATTAGGTAGTGCCCTGGCCTTTAATTTGATATTCTTCAAGTGCATAATTGCGTACAGGAATGGACTAGGGCGGCTACGAACGCGTAAAATTAGGGCGTTTTCAATTTTGACGCAATTTTAATTCTCTTAATTTTCCTAATTAGGTAGCTCGCTGTCCTTTAATTTGGTATGCTTCAAGTGCATAATTGCGTACAGGGATGGACTAGGGCGGCTACGAACGCGTCAAATTAGGGCGTTTTCAATTTCGATGCAATTTTAATTCTCTTAATTTTCCTAATTAGGTAGTTCGCTGGCCTTTAATTTTATATGCTTCAAGTGCATAATTGCGTACAGGGATGGACTATGGTGGCTACGAACGCGTAAAATTAGGGCGTTTTCAATTTTGACGCAATTTTAATTCTCTTAATTTTCCTAATTAGGTAGTTCGCTGGCCTTTAATTTGATATGCTTCAAGTGCATAATTGCGTACAGGGATGGACTAGGGCGGCTACGAACGCGTAAAATTAGGCCGTTATCAATTTTGACGCAATTTTAATTCTCTTAGTTTTCCTAATTTGGTAGTGCCCTGGCCATTAATTTGATATGCTTCAAGTGCATTATTGCGTACAGGGATGGACTAGGGCGGCTACGAACGCGTAAAATTATTCCGTGTTCAATTTTGACGAAATTTAAATTCACTTAGGCCGCGGTCCGAATTACGCTTTCTGCGCTTTTAGCGCGCTCACACTCGGTCCGAATTACGCTCACAACGCATACAATTTGCATGGAGGGGAAATTTTCTGGCGCTTACACTACTCACGGTTTCGAGCATATGCACTGTGTGTACGTCTTTGCAATCTGTCACATTGACGGTTAAAAAATTAAAAACATTCAAATTTATTTGTGATTTCAAGAAAAATGAGTGATAACAATACTATTGAAGTGGAAGTGCTAGTGGAGGATGAGGAACAGTTTTTTACCCTCAGATTGACGCCCAATGAAGTAAAAAGGGCGTCTCATAGTAAGTTCATAGGTTTTAATGGCAGATCCTTTGCCAAAACCTTCTTTAAAGTGAAATTTAACTGTATTTTGTAATTTATGTAGTAAAAGAGATTTATTTCTGATATTTGCAGGTAATGATTATTTACAGCGATGTATAAGACAGCAGCAGTCGCAAGTTGAAACTCAAACAGGGAAGGAAAATTCACCACAAGAACAAGTTAGTGCATCTCAAAGTAGCGGTCAGTATCAGTACGTTACGGAGAAGCTATTTAGCAGCTAACTTCTACTGTCTCCTCTTACGCTTTTCAGAAAACTCGACTGCGTCTTTATTTATTTGGAGTACTCCATGTGTCCTGCTGCTCCTGACACTATATGAGGAGTATGCAGATGTTTTTAAAACTGGTATGAAGCGCCATAAAGCAATATGGGATGAGATTGCTACTAAATTGAGGGAAAAGGATTCAGGTTATGTTGTTAGTGGTTCTCAATGCCAAACAAAATTATATGGCCTGAAAAGAACTTATAAAAAAATAATAGATCACAATAACATATCGGGAAATGATAGAGCCTCTTGGACCTTCTTTGAAGTAAATATGTCTATTAGTATAAAACTTGTTCATTATAGATTTTTTTTTACAGAGAATGGATGAAATATTCGGTGCAACTGGATGGTCTCAACCGAGTTCATTGGCATCGGAGGCTGGACCTTCTTCAGCAATGAGCACAGTTAACACCAATTCAATGATATGTGTTCCGTCTATAGCTCCAATAATTCGCGGAAATCCACTATGTCGTTCAAATTCAGTCATTAATGTGTTTGCGTTGTCGCCTTTTTCCCTCCGAATGAAGCGAGGAGCAAGAGAGTGAAGATAATACGACACTCTTCTCACTGTCCTTATGGCTGTGGCTTTCCCCACGTCAAATTTTTCGCAAACGGATCTGTTAGAAAACAATAATTATTTCCAGAGACATTTCTCACGCGAATATCATTTCTTTACGAACCTGTAAGAATCTGGAGTTGCCATTACCCACAGTGTTAAAAGGAGTTGTTTCTTGGCATTGATAGATTTTCGTCCATGCACACACTTTGTTGTAGATATATTTGGTCCTATCAACCCAAGAATAAAATTGAATGTTTCTGGAGTCCTTCTGTAAGGATGTACATATATTATCTACATATTCCACGAAATAAAGCTTTGTGTTACACAATTTAAAGCATACCTGTAGTGCGATTTAAACTCTTCACTTGAGTATCTGGGAACAGTTCTTTCAACGTAATTTTCTATACGTGTTTTTTTTTCAATTTTCCTCGCTCATTTCCCAATAAAATAGCGTAAAGCTTCCTTGCATTATCTTCATCATCATCACTTGAAGAAGATGAAGATGAGGAGCCAGATATCATCTCCAAATCGCTATGACTGTCACTGTCACACATTTGCATTACTGTTTCTAAAAAAAAACACTTTTTCAAAACTCATTTTCAAATAACTGACACAACTGACATTTCAAATAACCAACTGACATTTGTGTGCATACGATCGGTCCGAATTATATGCGTTGTAAGCGCGCATACAATTCGGACCGACTGTAAGCACTGTTGGTAATGTAAGCACCGTAAGCGTAATTCGGACCGCGGCCTTAATGTTCCTAATTAGGTAGTTCGCTGGCCTTTAATTTGATTTGCTTCAAGTGCATACTTGAGTACAGGGATGGACTAGGGCGGCTACGAACGCGTATATATAGGCCGTTTTCAATTTTGGCGAAATTTTAATTCTCTTAATTTTCCTAATTAGGTAGTGCCCTGGCCTTTAATTTGATATTCTTCAAGTGCATAATTGCGTACAGGGATGAACTAGGGCGGCTACGAACGCGTAAAATTAGGCCCTTATCAGTTTTGACGCAATTTTAATTCTCTTAATTTTCCTAATTAGGTAGTTCGCTGGCCTTTAATTTGATATGCTTCAAGTGCATAATTGCGTACTGGGAAGGCCTAAGGCGGCTACGAACGCATAAAATTAAGCCGTTTTCAATTTTGACGAAATTTTAATTTTCTTAATTTGCCTAATTAGGTAGTGCCCTGGCCTTTATTTTGATATGCTTCAAGTGCATATTTGAGTACAGGGATGGACTAGGGCGGCTACGAACGCATAAAATTAGGCCGTTTTCAATTTTGACGAAATTTTAATTCTCTTAATTTTCCTAATTAGATAGTGCCCTGGCCTTTAATTTGATATGCTTCAAGTGCATATTTGAGTACAGGGATGGACTAGGGCGGCTACGAACGCATAAGATTAGGCCGTTTTCAATTTTGACGAAATTTTAATTCTCTTAATTTTCCTAATTAGGTAGTTCGCTGGCTTTTAATTTGATATGCTTCAAGTGCATAATTGCGTACAGGGATGGACTAGGGCGGTTACGAACGCGTAAAATTAGGCCGTTATCAATTTTGACGCAATTTTAATTCTCTTAGTTTTCCTAATTAGGTAGTGCCCTGGCCATTAATTTGATATGCTTCAAGTGCATTATTGCGTACAGGGATGGACTAGGGCGGCTACGAACGCGTAAAATTAGGCCGTGTTCAATTTTGACGAAATTTAAATTCACTTAATGTTCCTAATTAAGTAGTTCGCTGGCCTTTAATTTGATATTCTACAAGTGCATAATTGCGTACAGGGATGGACTAGGGCGGCTACGAACGCGTAAAATTAGGCCGTTTTCAATTTTGACGCAATTTTAATTCTCTTAGTTTTCCTAATTAGGTAGTGCCCTGGCCATTAATTTGATATGCTTCAATGTTGACGAAATTTAAATTCACTTAAAGTTCCTAATTAGGTAGTTCGCTGGCCTTTAATTTGATTTGCTTCAAGTGCTTACTTGAGTACAGGGATGGACTAGGGCGGCTACGAACGCGTAAAATTAGGCCGTTATCAATTTTGACGCAATTTTAATTCTCTTAATTTTCCAAATTAGGTAGTTCGCTGGCCTTTAATTTGATATTCTACAAGTGCATAATTGCGTACAGTCAAAATTGATAACGGCCTAATTTTACGCGTTCGTAGCCGCCCTAGTCCATCCCTGTACGCAATTATGCACTTGAAGCATATCAAATTAAAAGCCAGCGAACTACCTAATTAGGAAAATTAAGAGAATTAAAATTGCGTCAAAATTGAAAACGCCCTAACTTTACGCGTTCGTAGCCGCCCTAGTCCATCCCTGTACGCAATTATGCACTTGTAGAATATCAAATTAAAGGCCAGCGAACTACCTAATTTGGATAATTAAGAGAATTAAAATTGCGTCAAAATTGAAAACGCCCTAATTTTACGCGTTCGTAGCCGCCCTAGTCCATCCCTGTACGCAATTATGCACTTGAAGAATATCAAATTAAAGGCCAGGGCACTACCTAATTAGGAAAATTAAAAGAATTAAAATTGCGTCAAAATTGATAACGGCCTAATTTTACGCGTTCGTAGCCGCCCTAGTCCATCCCTGTACGCAATTATGCACTTGAATCATATCAAATTAAAGGCCAGTGAACTACCTAATTCGGAAAATTAAAAGAATTAAAATTGCGTCAAAATTGAAAACGCCCTAATTTTACGCGTTCGTAGCCGCCCTAGTCCATCCCTGTACGCAATTATGCACTTGAAGAATATCAAATTAAAGGCCAGGGCACTACCTAATTTGGAAAATTAAGAGAATTAAAATTGCGTCAAAATTGATAACGGCCTAATTTTACGCGTTCGTAGCCGCCCTAGTCCATCCCTGTACGCAATTATGCACTTGAATCATATCAAATTAAAGGCCAGTGAACTACCTAATTCGGAAAATTAAGAGAATTAAAATTGCGTCAAAATTGAAAACGCCCTAATTTTACACGTTCGTAGCCGCCATAGTCCATCCCTGTACTCAAATATGCACTTGAAGCTCATCAAATGAAAAGCCAGCGAACTACCTAATAAGGAAACTCAAGAGAATTAAAATTGCGTCAAAATTGAAAACGGCCCATTTTACGCGTTCGTAGCCGCGCTAGTTCATCCCTGTACGCAATTATGCACTTGAAGCATATCAAATTAAGGCCAGCGAACTACCTAATTAGGAAAATTAAGAGAATTAAAATTGCGTCAAAATTTAAATCGCCCTAATTTTACGCGTTCGTAGCCGCCCTAGTCCATCCCTGTACGCAATTATGCACTTGAAAAATATCAAATTAAAGGCCAGGGCACTACCTAATTTGGAAAATTAAGAGAATTAAAATTGCGTCAAAATTGATAACGGCCTAATTTTACGCGTTCGTAGCCGCCCTAGTCCATCCCTGTACGCAATTATGCACTTGAATCATATCAAATTAAAGGCCAGTGAACTACCTAATTCGGAAAATTAAAAGAATTAAAATTGCGTCAAAATTGAAAACGCCCTAATTTTACGCGTTCGTAGCCGCCCTAGTCCATCCCTGTACGCAATTATGCACTTGAATCATATCAAATTAAAGGCCAGTGAACTACCTAATTCGGAAAATTAAAAGAATTAAAATTGCGTCAAAATTGAAAACGCCCTAATTTTACGCGTTCGTAGACGCCCTAGTCCATCCCTGTACGCAATTATGCACTTGAAGCATATCAAATTAAAGGCCAGCGAACTACCTAATTCGGAAAATTAAGAGAATTAAAATTGCGTCAAAATTGAAAACGCCCTAATTTTACACGTTCGTAGCCGCCATAGTCCATCCCTGTACTCAAATATGCACTTGAAGCTCATCAAATGAAAAGCCAGCGAACTACCTAATAAGGAAACTCAAGAGAATTAAAATTGCGTCAAAATTGAAAACGGCCCATTTTACGCGTTCGTAGCCGCGCTAGTTCATCCCTGTACGCAATTATGCACTTGAAGCATATCAAATTAAGGCCAGCGAACTACCTAATTAGGAAAATTAAGAGAATTAAAATTGCGTCAAAATTGAAATCGCCCTAATTTTACGCGTTCGTAGCCGCCCTAGTCCATCCCTGTACGCAATTATGCACTTGAAGAATATCAAATTAAAGGCCAGGGCACTACCTAATTAGGAAAATTAAAAGAATTAAAATTGCGTCAAAATTGATAACGGCCTAATTTTACGCGTTCGTAGCCGCCCTAGTCCATCCCTGTACGCAATTATGCACTTGAAGAATATCAAATTAAAGGCCAGCGAACTACCTAATTAGGAAAATTAAGAGAATTAAAATTGCGTCAAAATTGAAATCGCCCTAATTTTACGCGTTCGTAGCCGCCCTAGTCCATCCCTGTACGCAATTATGCACTTGAAGAATATCAAATTAAAGGCCAGGGCACTACCTAATTAGGAAAATTAAAAGAATTAAAATTGCGTCAAAATTGATAACGGCCTAATTTTACGCGTTCGTAGCCGCCCTAGTCCATCCCTGTACGCAATTATGCACTTGAAAAATATCAAATTAAAGGCCAGGGCACTACCTAATTAGGAAAATTAAAAGAATTAAAATTGCGTCAAAATTGATAAGGGCCTAATTTTACGCGTACGTAGCCGCCCAAGTCCATCCCTGTACGCAATTATGCACTTGAAGCATATCAAATTAAAGGCCAGCGAACTACCTAATTCGGAAAATTAAGAGAATTAAAATTGCGTCAAAATTGAAAACGCCCTAATTTTACGCGTTCGTAGTCGCCCTAGTCCATCCCTGTACGCAATTATGCACTTGTAGAATATCAAATTAAAGGCCAGCGAACTACCTAATTAGGAAAATTAAGAGAATTAAAATTTCGCCAAAATTGAAAACGGCCTATATTTACGCGTTCGCAATTTTAATTCTCTTAATTTTTCGAATTAGGTAGTTCGCTGGCCTTTAATTTGATATTCTGCAATTGCATAATTGCGTACAGGGATGATTAAGGGCGGATACGAAAGAGTAAAATTAGGCCGTTTTCAATTTTGATGCAATTTTAATTCTCTTAATTTTCCTAATAAGGTAGTTCGCTGGCCTTTAATTTGATATGCTTCAAGTACATAATTGCGTACAGGGATGGACTAGGGCGGCTACGAACGCGTAAAATTAGGCCCTTATCAGTTTTGACGCAATTTTAATTCTCTTAATTTTCCTAATTAGGTAGTTCGCCGGCCTTTAATTTGATATGCTTCAAGTGCATAATTGCGTACAGGGATGGACTAGGGCGGCTACGAACGCGTAAAATTGGGCCGTTTTCAATTTTGACGCAATTTTAATTCTCTTAAGTTTCCTTATTAGGTAGTTCGCTGGCCTTTCATTTGATGAGCTTCAAGTGCATATTTGAGTACAGGGATGGACTAGGGCGGCTACGAACGCGTAAAATTGGGCCGTTTTCAATTTTGACGCAATTTTAATTCTCATAATTTTCCTAATTATGTAGTTCGCTGGCCTTTAATTTGATATGCTTCAAGTGCATAATTACGTACAAGGATGGACTAGGGCGGCTACGAACGCGTAAAATTAGGGCGTTTTCAATTTTGACGCAATTTTAATTCTCTTAATTTTCCGAATTAGGTAGTTCGCTGGCCTTTAATTTGATATTCTACAATTGCATAATTGTGTACAGGGATGATTAAGGGCGGATACGAACGAGTAAAATTAGGCCGTTTTCAATTTTGATGCAATTTTAGTTCTCTTATTTTTCCTAATAAGGTAGTTCGCTGGCCTTTAATTTGATATGCTTCAAGTACATAATTGCGTACAGGGATGGACCAGGGCGGCTACGAACGCGTAAAATTAGGCCCTTATCAGTTTGGACGCAATTTTAATTCTCTTAATTTTCCTAATTAGGTTGTTCGCTGGCCTTTAATTTGATATGCTTCAAGTGCATAATTGCGTACAGGGATGGACTAGGGCGGCTACGAACGCGTAAAATTAGGCCCTTATCAGTTTTGACGCAATTTTAATTCTCTTAATTTTCCTAATTAGGTAGTTCGCTGGCCTTTAATTTGATATGCTTCAAGTGCATAATTGCGTACAGGGATGGACTAGGGCGGCTACGAACGCGTAAAATTGGGCCGTTTTCAATTTTGACGCAATTTTAATTCTCTTAAGTTTCCTTATTAGGTAGTTCGCTGGCCTTTAATTTGATGAGCTTCAAGTGCATATTTGAGTACAGGGATGGACTAGGGCGGCTACGAACGCGTAAAATTGGGCCGTTTTCAATTTTAACGCAATTTTAATTCTCTTAATTTTCCTAATTAGGTAGTTCGCTGACCTTTAATTTGATATGCTTCAAGTGCATAATTGCGTACAGGGAAGGCCTAAGGCGGCTACGAACGCGTAAAATTGGGCCGTTTTCAATTTTGACGAAATTTTAATTTTCTTAATTTTCCTAATTAGGTAGTGCCCTGGCCTTTATTTTGATATGCTTCAAGTGCATATTTGAGTACAGGGTTGGACTAGGGCGGCTACGAACGCATAAAATTAGGCCGTTTTCAATTTTGACGAAATTTTAATTCTCTTAATTTTCCTAATTAGGTAGTGCCCTGGCCTTTAATTTGATATGCTTCAAGTGCATATTTGAGTACAGGGATGGACTAGGGCGGCTACGAACGCATAAAATTAGGCCGTTTTCAATTTTGACGAAATTTTAATTCTCTTAATTTTCCTAATTAGGTAGTTCGCTGGCTTTTAATTTGATATGCTTCAAGTGCATAATTGCGTACAGGGATGGACTAGGGTGGCTACGAACGCGTAAAATTAGGCCGTTATCAATTTTGACGCAATTTTAATTCTCTTAGTTTTCCTAATTAGGTAGTGCCCTGGCCATTAATTTGATATGCTTCAAGTGCATTTTTGCGTACAGGGATGGACTATGGCGGCTACGAACGCGTAAAATTAGGCCGTGTTCAATTTTGACGAAATTTAAATTCATTTAATGTTCCTAATTAGGTAGTTCGCTGGCCTTTAATTTGATATTCTACAAGTGCATAATTGCGTACAGGGATGGACTAGGGCGGCTACGAACGCGTAAAATTAGGCCGTTTTCAATTTTGACGCAATTTTAATTCTCTTAGTTTTCCTAATTAGGTAGTGCCCTGGCCATTAATTTGATATGCTTCAATGTTGACGAAATTTAAATTCACTTAAAGTTCCTAATTGGGTAGTTCGCTGGCCTTTAATTTGATTTGCTTCAAGTGCATACTTGAGTACAGGGATGGACTAGGGCGGCTACGAACGCGTAAAATTAGGCCGTTATCAATTTTGACGCAATTTTAATTCTCTTAATTTTCCAAATTAGGTAGTTCGCTGGCCTTTAATTTGATATTCTACAAGTGCATAATTGCGTACAGTCAAAATTGATAACGGCCTAATTTGACGCGTTCGTAGCCGCCCTAGTCCATCCCTGTACGCAATTATGCACTTGAAGCATATCAAATTAAAAGCCAGCGAACTACCTAATTAGGAAAATAAAGAGAATTAAAATTGCGTCAAAATTGAAAACGCCCTAATTTTACGCGTTCGTAGCCGCCCTAGTCCATCCCTGTACGCAATTATGCACTTGTAGAATATCAAATTAAAGGCCAGCGAACTACCTAATTTGGATAATTAAGAGAACAAAAATTGCGTCAAAATTGAAAACGCCCTAATTTTACGCGTTCGTAGCCGCCCTAGTCCATCCCTGTACGCAATTATGCACTTGAAGAATATCAAATTAAAGGCCAGGGCACTACCTAGTTAGGAAAATTAAAAGAATTAAAATTGCGTCAAAATTGATAACGGCCTAATTTTACGCGTTCGTAGCCGCCCTAGTCCATCCCTGTACGCAATTATGCACTTGAAGCATATCAAATTAAAGGCCAGCGAACTACCTAATTCGGAAAATTAAGAGAATTAAAATTGCGTCAAAATTGAAAACGCCCTAATTTTACGCGTTCGTAGCCGCCCTAGTCCATCCCTGTACGCAATTATGCACTTGAAGAATATCAAATTAAAGGCCAGGGCACTACCTAATTTGGAAAATTAAGAGAATTAAAATTGCGTCAAAATTGATAACGGCCTAATTTTACGCGTTCGTAGACGCCCTAGTCCATCCCTGTACGCAATTATGCAATTGAAGCTCATCAAATGAAAAGCCAGCGAACTACCTAATAAGGAAACTCAAGAGAATTAAAATTGCGTCAAAATTGAAAACGGCCCATTTTACGCGTTCGTAGCCGCGCTAGTTCATCCCTGTACGCAATTATGCACTTGAAGCATATCAAATTAAGGCCAGCGAACTACCTAATTAGGAAAATTAAGAGAATTAAAATTGTGTCAAAATTGAAATCGCCCTAATTTTACGCGTTCGTAGCCGCCCTAGTCCATCCCTGTACGCAATTATGCACTTGAAAAATATCAAATTAAAGGCCAGGGAACTACCTAATTAGGAAAATTAAAAGAATTAAAATTGCGTCAAAATTGATAAGGGCCTAATTTTACGCGTTCGTAGCCGCCCTAGTCCATCCCTGTACGCAATTATGCACTTGAAGCATATCAAATTAAAGGCCAGCGAACTACCTAATTCGGAAAATTAAGAGAATTAAAATTGTGTCAAAATTGCGTCAAAATTGAAAACGCCCTAATTTTACGCGTTCGTAGTCGCCCTAGTCCATCCCTGTACGCAATTATGCACTTGTAGAATATCAAATTAAAGGCCAGCGAACTACCTAATTAGGAAAATTAAGAGAATTAAAATTTCGCCAAAATTGAAAACGGCCTATATTTACGCGTTCGCAACTTTAATTCTCTTAATTTTCCGAATTAGGTAGTTCGCTGGCCTTTAATTTGATATTCTACAATTGCATAATTGCGTACAGGGATGATTAAGGGCGGATACGAAAGAGTAAAATTAGGCCGTTTTCAATTTTGATGCAATTTTAATTCTCTTAATTTTCCTAATAAGGAAGTTCGCTGGCCTTTAATTTGATATGCTTCAAGTACATACTTGCGTACAGGGATGGACTAGGGCGGCTACGAACGCGTAAAATTAGGCCCTTATCAGTTTTGACGCAATTTTAATTCTCTTAATTTTCCTAATTAGGTAGTTCGCTGGCCTTTAATTTGATATGCTTCAAGTGCATAATTGCGTACAGGGATGGACTAGTGCGGCTACGAACGCGTAAAATTAGGCCCTTATCAGTTTTGACGCAATTTTAATTCTCTTAATTTTCCTAATTAGGTAGTTCGCTGGCCTTTAATTTGATATGCTTCAAGTGCATAATTGCGTACAGGGATGGACTAGGGCGGCTACGAACGCGTAAAATTGGGCCGTTTTCAATTTTGACGCAATTTTAATTCTCATAATTTTCCTAATTAGGTAGTTCGCTGGCCTTTAATTTGATATGCTTCAAGTGCATAATTGCGTACAGGGATGGACTAGGGCGGCTACGAACGCGTAAAATAAGGGCGTTTTCAATTTTGACGCAATTTTAATTCTCTTAATTTTCCTAATTAGGTAGTTCGCTGGCCATTAATTTGATATGCTTCAAGTGCATTATTGCGTACAGGGATGGACTAGGGCGGCTACGAACGCGAAAAATTAGGGCGTTTTCAATTTTGACGCAATTTTAATTCTCTTAATTTTCCTAATTAGGTAGTTCGCTGGCCTTTAATTTGATATGCTTCAAGTGCATAATTGCCTACAGGGATGGACTAGGGCGGCTTCGAACGCTTTAAATTAGGCCGTTTTCAATTTTGACGCAATTTTAATTCTCTTAATTTTCCTAGTTAGGTAGTTCGCTTGCCTTTAATATGATATTCTTCAAGTGCCAAATTGCGTACAGGGATGGACTAGGGCGGCTACGAATGCGTAACATTAGGCCGTTTTCAATTTAGACGCAATTTTAATTCTCTTAATTTTCTCAATTAGGTAGTGTCCTGGATTTTAATTTGATATGCTTCAAGTGCCTATCTGAGTACAGGGATGGACTAGGGCGGCTACGAACGCGTAAAATTATGCCGTTTTCAATTTTGACGCAATTTTGATTCTCTTAATTTTCCTAATTAGGTAGTGCCCTGGCCTTTAATTTGATATTCTACAAGTGCCAAATTGCGTACAGGGATGGACTAGGGCGGCTACGAACGCATAACATTAGGCCGTTTTCAATTTTGACGCAATTTCAATTCTCTTAATTTTATTAATTAGGTAGTGTCCTGGCCTTTAATTTGATATGCTTCAATTGCATATCTGAGTAGAGGGATGGACTAGGGCGGCTACGAACGCGTAAAATTAGGCCGTTTTCAATTTTGACGCAATTTCAATACTCTTAATTTTCCTAATTAGGTAGTGCCCTGGCCTTTAATTTGATATGCTTCAAGTGCATATCTGAGTACAGGGATGGACTAGGGCGGCTACGAACGCTTAAAATTAGGCCGTTTTCAATTTTGACGCAATTTTTATTCTCTTAATTTTCCTAATTAGGTAGTGCCCTGGCCTTTAATTTGATATGCTTCAAGTGCATATTTGAGTACAGGGATGGACTAGGGCGGCTACAAACGCGTAAAATTAGGCCGTTTTCAATTTTGACGCAATTTTAATTCTCTTAATCTTCCTAATTAGGTAGTTCGATGGCCTTTAATTTGATATGCTTCAAGTGCATAATTGCGTACAGGGATGGACTAGGGCGGCTACGAACGCGTAAAATTAGGCCGTTTTCAATTTTGACGCAATTTCAATTCTCTTAATTTTCCTAATTAGGTAGTGCCCTGGCCTTTAATTTGATATGCTTCAAGTGCATATCTGAGTACAGGGATGGACTAGGGCGGCTACGAACGCGTAAAATTAGGCCGTTTTCAATTTTGACGCAATTTGTATTCTTTTAATTTTTTTAATTAGGTAGTGCCCTGGCCTTTGATTTGACATTCTACAAGTGCCAAATTGCGTACAGGGATGGACTAGGGCTACTACGAACGCGTAAAATTAGACCGTTTTCAATTTTGACGCAATTTTAATTCTCATTATTTTATTAAATATGTAGTTCGCTGGCCTTTAATTTGGTATGCTTCAAGTGCTTATTTGAGTACAGGGATGGACTAGTGCAGCAACGAACGCGTAAAATTAGGCCGTTCTCAATTTTGACGCAATTTTAATTCTCTTAATTTTCCTAATTATGTAGTGCCCTGGCCTTTAATTGTATATGCTTCAAGTGCATCTTTGAGTACAGGGATGTGTTATGTGCTATTTTGTGTCCTAACAGGGGTTGCTACAGATCAATTTTCATTGCAGGTTCAAATGGCAAAAAGGAAGTAATCCTAGGTATAAAGGATTTCGTTATTGGTTGGAGGTGCAGGTCATGAGGAGAAAACGTTTCAAGAGCCGAAAGGACGATGGCAATGGAAGAACCGAAGCGGTACGCGGACACAACCGGAATGGATCTGTAGTTTCTATATACCATTTGATGTATATATCTCGGTCCCTGAAATTTGTATTGTTTATATTAGTAATCATAATTGAAATCATTTGATACCTGACTCCGAAGGGTCTCAGCCTCGTTTAGTTATTACTTCCGCGAGCCTGTTAGGGCTGTCGGGCCAGTTGGGTGGAGCCTGTGAGGGGGTGAGGAAATATGCTAAGGCTGCAGGCACCGCGTTCGTCCGGGCGGATTTGTGCCCCATTCTTCCTACTCCGCTGTCTATTCCTGACTTCGAGTGTCTATAAGACGTGTAGCAGCAATAAACGAAGTAACAGCACAACGAATACCTGCATCCCCGTCGGAGGAACAACTTAACGTCGTCCGTGCCGAGCAGGGTCCGTAGGTGAATGCCGAATCCGGGGGTGGGACAGGAAACGCTTCAGAACGGTGAGGATCGGTTCCACTAGATTTAAATTTGCCGCTCTTATGAAAATCCCGTGGTGGGTGGCTCGTTCGAAGATCGTCCGATGGCATCCGATCATCTTCGAAAGTACCGAAAGGCTTTTTCCCGCGCGTTTTCCTTTTCAAAATTACGGAGTTCACTGAGACCGTCGTACGTGGAAAATGGATTAAAAAACTCGAGTGACAGACTTGAATAACCTGCGGCAACAGCTTTAGTGAGATGTCATCGTCCGAGATGTGACAGTTAAGGTTTTCGTACTGAAAATAGAAACTGATGGAAACGAAACACGAAGTTGGCCGAGGGTTTTACCGGCTGGGTATATAAGGGCCAAACACCGTCTCGAACGGGGAGTTGGTTTTTGGAAGTTCTGGAGATTCGACGGTTGACTAGTCGAGGTTGAAAAGTAGAAGGAAAGTTGAAGTCGCGCCCTTGGGAAATCCGAAGGAAGTGGAAAACGTTTGAACGAGATCTCGAGAGGAAGCGGATGAAGTAGTAAACCATCGTGAGAAGAAAAGTAACCTGGCTACATGAAAGTGGAAGAATTAAGGCCGGAAGATTGGGTACGATGAAATAAGGAGGACAGCGGAGTTGAGCGCGCAATTATATCAAGCTAAGTATCCTGTTGGTTTCCTCCCCTCTCTTAGGTGGGCCTTTTATTGTTTCGCGTGGAAATTTCCATCGACATAGTGTCTCGCGATGGTGACCCCTCGGCTAAGGTCATTTCGGTCCCATTTCTGTTTTATTTAAATATAGAAGTAGAACTCCAATTAAATATTATTTGATTTTTTATGTGATTCAGCGTCTTTGCTATTATTTAAATATTGAAGTAGAATTTCAATTAAATTGATTTGATTTTTTATGTGATTCAGCGTCTTTGCCGAGTTTTCTTTCTTTTTTTGAATATATATTTAATTATTTGTAACGTGCATTTGTCGTTTCCTTCCGTGTGTGTGAAGTTTCCCAATCGTCCTCGTAATAAACGATTGGGTGGCGCCCAAAAACAAATTAACTTCTATAGCTAACCGAATTCGAGGTAGTCCGCGAAAACCCTCCTTTCTTCGACTGAGCAAGACCTAGGCATTTGTTGAAGAAGTGAAGTGAGCACAAAAGATTAAACCGTTTGGGTAGCGGAGTGGGTAACGTCTTGGGCTCACGACTAGAGCGCTGCGAGTTCGAAACTCCGGGAATATTTTTTTTTTTCATTATTCAACCTAAAGGTATTTCAGATGGACTAGGGCAGCTACGAATGCGTAAAGTAGGCCGTTTTCAGTTTTCACGCAATTTTAATTCTCTTAATTTTTCTAATTAGGTAGTGCCCTGGCCTTTAATTTGATATGCTTCAAGTGCATATTTGAGTACAGGGATGGACTAGGGCGGCTACGAACGCGTAAAATTAGGCCGTTTTCAGTTTTGACGCAATTTTAGTTCTCTTAATTTTCCTAATTAGGTAGTTCGCTGGCCTTTAATTTGATATATACGCTTCAAGTGCATATTTGAGTACAGGGATGGACTAGGGCGGCTACGAACGCGTAAAATTAGTCCGTTTTCAATTAAATTCTTTTAATTCTCCTAATTAGGTAGTGCCCAGGGCTTTAATTTGAAATGCTTCAAGTGCATATCTGAGTACAGGGATGGACTAGGGCGGCTACAAACGCGTAAAATTAGGCCGTTTTCAATTTAGTTCTTTTAATTTTACTAATTAGGTAGTTTGCTGGCCTTTAGTTTGAAATGCTTCAAGTGCATAATTGCGTTCAGGGATGGACTAGGGCGGCTACGAACGCGTAAAATTAGTCCGTTTTCAATTTAGTTCTTTTAATTTTCCTAATGAGGTAGTGCCCTGGCCTTTAATTTGATATGCTTCAAGTGCATATTTGAGAACAGGGATGGACTAGGGCAGCTACGAACGCATCATATAATGCCGTTTTCAATTTTGACGCACTTTTAATTCTCTTAATTTTCCTAGTTAGGTAGTGCCCTGGCCTTTAATTTGATATGCATCAAGTGCATATTTGAGTACAGGGATGGACTAGGGCGGCTACGAAAGCGTAAAATTAGGCCGTTTTCAATTTTGACGCAATTTTAATTTTCTTAATTTTTATAATTAGGTAGTGCCCTGGCCTTTAATTTGATATGCTTCAAGTGCATATTTGAGAACAGGGATGGACTAGGGCAGCTACGAACGCATCATATAATGCCGTTTTCAATTTTGATGCAATTTTAATTCTCTTAATTTTCCTAATTAGGTAGTGCCCTGGCCTTTAATTTGATATGCATCAAGTGCATATTTGAGTACAGGGATGGACTAGGGCGGCTACGAAAGCGTAAAATTAGGCCGTTTTCAATTTTGACGCATATTTAATTTTCTTAATTTTCCTAATTAGGTAGTGCCCTGGCCTTTAATTTGATATGCTTCAAGTGCATATTTTAGAACAGGGATGGACTAGGGCGGCTACGAACGCGTAAAATTAGGCCGTTTTCAATTTTTTTTTTTTAATTTTCATAATTAGATAGTGCCCTGGCCTTTAATTTGATATGCTTTAAATGCATATTTGAGTACAAGGATGGACTAGGGCAGCTACGAACGCGTAAAATTAGTCCGTTTTCAATTTTGACTCAATTTTAATTCTCTTAATTTTCCTAACTAGGTAATGCCCTGGCCTTTAATTTGATATGCTTCAAGTGCATATTTAAGAACAGGGATGGACTAGGGCGGCTACGAACGCGTCAAATTATGCCGTTTTCAATTTTGACGCAATTTTAATTCTCTTAATTTTCCAAACTAGGTAGTGCCCTGGCCTTTAATTTGATATGCTTCAAGTGCATATTTGAGAACAGGGATGGACTAGGGTGGCTACGAACGCGTAAAATTATTCCGTTTTTAATTTATTTTTTTTAATTTTCATAATTAGGTAGTGCCCTGGCCTTTAATTTTATATGCTTCAGGTGCATGTTTGAGTACAGGGATGGACTAGGGCAGCTACGAACGCGTAAAATTAGGCCGTTTTCAATTTTGACGCAATTTCAATCCTCTTAATTTTCCTAATTAGGTAGTGCCCTGGCCTTTAATTTGATATGCTCCAAGTGCATATTTGAATACAGGGATGGACTAGGGCGGCTACGAACGCGTAAAATTAGGCCGTTTTCAATTTTGACGCAATTTTAATTCACTTAATTTTCCGAATTAGGTAGTGCCCAGGCTTTTAATTTGATATTCTACAAGTGCATATTTGAGTACAGGGATGGACAAGGGCTATGAACGCGTAAAATTAGGCCGTTTTCAATTTAGTTCTTTTATTTTCCGAATTAGGTAGTTCGCTGGCCTTTAGTTTGATATGCTTCAAGTGCATAATTGCGTTCCGGGATGGACTAGGGCAGCTACGAACGCGTAAAATTAGGCCGTTAGGCGGATTTGTGCCCCATTCTTCCTACTCCGCTGTCTATTCCTGACTTCGAGTGTCTATAAGACGTGTAGCAGCAATAAACGAAGTAACAGCACAACGAACACCTGCATCCCTGTCGGAGGAACAACTTAACGTCGTCCGTACCGAGCAGGGTCCGTAGGTGTATGCCGAATCCGGGGGTGGGACAGGAAACGCTTCAGAACGGTGAGGATCGGTTCCACTAGATTTAAATTTGCCGCTCTTATGAAAATCCCGTGGTGGGTGGCTCGTTCGAAGATCGTCCGATGGCAGCCGATCAACTTCGAAAGTACCGAAAGGCTTTTTCCCGCGCGTTTTCCTTTTCAAAATTACGGAGTTCACTGAGACCGTCGTACGTGGAAAATGGATTAAAAAACTGGAGTGACAGACTTGAATAACCTGCGGCAACAGCTTTAGTGAGATGTCATCGTCCGAGATGTGGCAGTTCAGGTTTTCGTACTGAAAATAGAAACAGATGGAAACGAAACACGAAGTTGGCCGAGGGTTTTACCGGCTGGGTATATAAGGGCCAAACACCGTCTCGAACGGGGAGTTGGTTTTTGGAAGTTCTGGAGATTCGACGGTTGACTAGTCGAGGTTGAAAAGTAGAAGGAAAGTTGAAGTCGCGCCCTTGGGAAATCCGAAGGAAGTGGAAAACGTTTGAACGAGATCTCGAGAGGAAGCGGATGAAGTAGTAAACCATCGTGAGAAGAAAAGTAACCTGGCTACATGAAAGTGGAAGAATTAAGGCCGGAAGATTGGGTACGATGAAATAAGGAGGACAGCGGAGTTGAGCGCGCAATTATATCAAGCTAAGTATCCTGTTGGTTTCCTCCCCTCTCTTAGGTGGGCCTTTTATTGTTTCGCGTGGAAATTTCCATCGACATAGTGTCTCGCGATGGTGACCCCTCGGCTAAGGTCATTTCGGTCCCATTTCTGTTTTATTTAAATATAGAAGTAGAACTCCAATTAAATATTATTTGATTTTTTATGTGATTCAGCGTCTTTGCTATTATTTAAATATTGAAGTAGAACTTCAATTAAATTGATTTGATTTTTTATGTGATTCAGCGTCTTTGCCGAGTTTTCTTTCTTTTTTTGAATATATATTTAATTATTTGTAACGTGCATTTGTCGTTTCCTTCCGTGTTTGTGAAGTTTCCCAATCGTCCTCGTAATAAACGATTGGGTGGCGCCCAAAAACAAATTAACTTCTATAGCTAACCGAATTCGAAGTAGGCCGCGAAAACCCTCCTTTCTTCGACTGAGCAAGACCTAGGCATTTGTTGAAGAATTGAAGTAAGCACAAAAGATTATAGCGGCTGGGTAGCGGAGTGGGTAACGTCTTGGGCTCACGACTAGAGCGCTGCGAATTCGAAACTCCGGGAATATTTTCTTTTTTTCATTATTCAACCTAAAGGGGTTTCAGATGGACTAGGGCAGCTACGAACGCGTAAAATTAGATCGTTTTCAATTTTGACGCAATTTAAGTTCTTTTAATTTTCCTAATAAGGTAGTTCGCTGGCCTTTAATTTTATATGCTTCAAGTGCATAATTGCGTACAGGGATGGACTAGGGCGGCTACGAACGCGTAAAATTAGGCCGTTTTCAATTTTGACGCAATTTTAATTCTCTTAATTTTCCTAATTAGGTAGTGTCCTGGCCTTTAATTTGATATGCTTCAAGTGCATATCTTAGTACAGGGATGGACTAGGGCGGCTACGAACACGTAAAATTAGGCCGTTTTCAATTTTGACGCAATTTTAATTCTCTTAATTTTTCTAATTAGGTAGTGCCCTGGCCTTTAATTTGATATGCTTCAAGTGCATATTTTGGTTCCTTATTATCGTATTAACCATTATATTACATTCTAAAACTTTGAAATTAGTCTTTGTTCGTTTTCCGAAGATATTCCAATGTCTTCTTCACCCGCCTATCCTAAAATTGGAATTCCTAACTTGATGCAGTGCATCTAAGTCGCAATATTACCTCCGCTCGCTCTTCATATTCGATCGTCCTTGATTGCCGCGTCCCGATCGATTACCTTTCTGTGAGATTTTCGATTGTTCGCCAGAGTTTTGAACGCGTTGTGTTGTTTGTTGTTGTGCGAGTTTCGGAGCAGGAGCCGGAACCGACGTCGTACTTGCAACTGTTGACGGTACTGCAGTCGGTCGATTTTGAATCACACCGCCATTATTGGTGTTTCCGTTATTCGCCAATATCTTAACGGGATTCGGAACCTGCGGACTTCCAAGTTGTGGCTGCAGCTGTTCGGCACGTTTTGGTTCGCTCATGTTTAGCTGTTCGTTGAATGTAAGGCAAAATTCACCGATCTTATGGATGTCGCCATTCTTCCCGGAGTATAAAGTTAAGCAATGTCGCCAGATTGAAGCGTATCCTTTTGTCAGCCGGACAATGTCGCCGGGTACTAGCAATTTACCAGGCTCGTCCCACACCGAGACATTTATGCATGCCGTTTGGTCGGCCTCTTTAAAATTCCGAACTTCGCGATTCTCCTTTGTTACTGTCGCTGCTCCTACTTCAAGGACAATGAACATGACGTTGACATTCTTTAGTCCGGGCTTAATGTCCTCAATTGGGATACAATCCGAGTACATATTGAATCACCTTAAAAAGTGCATAAAACACCGCAATTGGAACTACTCTCTCTTTTGCAGAATGTACCAGTGGCGGTGATACGGGGGGGGGCCATGGGGGCCATGGGGGCCATGCCCCCCCCCCCCCTGACAGATCCGTCACACATGATTTTTTTATCACGTCTTCTTTAAAGAAAAATTATATGAGACTATTAGATTAAAGGATACACTTAATAAAGTAACATATGATGCTATTAAATCTGATTTTCTCTTATGTCTTTCTTGAATCTTCTTTTGTCTTTCGTCTCCTGATTGAAAAGAAAGTAATAAAATTTCGAATATAAATATGTAATCAATCTTATGGTTATGTTAAGGATTGAGTTTTACTTTATTATTTTTTAATAATAAAGTATTTATGTACTGTTTCAAACTAATTTTGAAAAATTTGGATTTGGATTATTCTAGGACAGTTTTCATTAGGTATTCTATTAATTTTCCCATATCTGGATGAATTTGAAATTTTCTCAGGGAAAAAGGATACTTCAAATCCTAGTTAAAGCTAATAACTCCATTTAAAATTTTTTAATTTTTTCACAGTACCTATCAAAAACAAAAACTCGTTTGAAGTTTCATCTCGACAATGGGTATTACGTGCCTCAAGAACCTTAAAGAACCAAAATTGTATACATATGTGTAAGACTCCGTAAACTCACAAGATAGCGACATAGAGCCTATATAGTATCATTCTGAGGATGATATAACTCTAAATATATAGGTGGTTGGTATACTATCGAAAATGCCATCTATGCTTAAATTCAGAAATTGAAGTTTTTCTTAAAAAATAAATTTTTGAGCGTAACTTTGTAACGGTAAACGACACGAAGTTAGTGACATAAGTAGGTGCTCAATGTTGTGAAAAAAAGTCCTTCAGCAAGGTAGAAAACGATGATTTTTAACATTTAATCACTAATCCATTATAGCTTTTATGTAGTACTTAGTGAAGGACTTTCTGAACCATTTTTTCTTTCTATAACATAATATTGAGTATTAGAAAACAGATATTTTTGTCCACTATACTAGCTTCGTATTATTAACCATTATCAAAATACAGTCGAAACCGATTTAATATGAAAAACTTCACTTTCTCATTGTCTCCGATGGTACATAACCCATATACGAGTGTTTGAAATTACAATCATCCCCAGATTTATCAAGATTTATCCCCGTTTTATCAATACATCGGGGCTAATTTTTCGGAATCTCAAATTTTTATTTTTATTTTTTCTGTTCGGGGTGAAACTTAAAACATACATTTTTTACATTAATTAGAACCATAATAAGAGGTAAATTTCAATACAAATAATAGTCACTAAACAGTTCTAAAATTATCTGTCACCACAACTACCTGTATAAAATATTACAAAATTTCAAATTGCATGATAATGCAAGCTTTCGACTCCTGTTCATTCAATTTAAATGTCCTAGTTTGCAAAAGTTAACTCTTACAAAATAAATTAGTAATTTTGTTGTAAACTCTTTTCGAGATTTCAAAATCTACTTGCCAAAATTATGCGATTGAAATCAGTAGCTCAGTTCTGTAACTTATGAGTGAGAAATTTCTCACCAAAAAGTCAAAATGAGGTCGAATTAATGCAGTTTTCTCTATGTATTCTCACCAAATGAGAATGCACCGTACTACGGACCGCACCGAAATACGGACTACGCATTTGGCAATTTTTCATTTCTCATTTGGTGAGAATACAGAGAGAAAACTGCATTAATTCGTCCTCATTTTGACTTTTTGGTTAGAAATTTCTCACTCATAAGTTACAGAACTGAGCTACAGGTATAAGATACTGCTATTATGTAGTTATAATAATTGAAAATAGTTTTAGAGAATTTCTAACTTTTTAAAATTATTAAATTAGGAGAGTAGGTTAGGTTGGGTTATGGTGGTAGCCAGGCCCGTGCGCACGGAGGGGGTTTTGGGGGTTCAAACCCCCCCCCCATTGGCCTATTTTCATAGGGAAGTGAGGCCCTTTTTTTTTTTTTTTTTAGGTCATCACATTTAGTATGGGGGAACTTGATAAAACCCCCCCCATGATACTTTCCTGCGCACGGGCCTGGTGGTAGCCATCTAAACTATAGATCTAATCAGTAAGGAGACTATGTGAATATGTAGCGGAAGGTGGGGCAAAGTGGGGCAAAGTGGGCCAGCAAGGCAAAGTGGGCCCCCTTAAAATTTCTAGTTTGCAATAGCGCAAAATCTTCGGAAAAAAATTATTTGATAAAGCTTCAAGCATTGATTACAATGCACTATAAAAGAAATCCACTTTAATTACAGTTCCCCGAATTTTCTCATATTACGATTTTGGCACTATTTCATGTAAATATCAGTGTTCAATAATTGGATTAAAAAAACTTGTTAGCTATAGTAGTGGCATGGTGGAAAAATAAAATTTTTTTTAGGGGTAGTATGGTACGGTGGTGGGGGGTGTTTTTCCTAACTTTAGAACGGCTTATGCTGTTAAGTTGAAACTCGGTACGTATATGTAAATTAACTAGATAAGTAATTCTGATAAAAAAAAATTCAAATATTCATTGGCGTTCAGAAGGGGGGGCAAAAAAAAATATCGGTTAGTATAAAATGCATATATTTTCACGATTTTTGTCATATCTACTAGGTCTTTCGAAATATTGAGTTCATTTTTTTTCTACGAATTCTTCATGTGAATACCTAGAAAGTGTTTTCAAGATTTTTTGAAATTCGACCCCTAAGAGGGTGTAAACTGGTTGTATACTTTTTCATGAATTCCACCATGTTCCTCAGGTCTGATCAGATATCGAATATCTTTTCACTTCCCCAGGCTTGTTTAATAATCACCTATTTTTAAGTTTTGTTTTTTTCAACCTCAAGACCGCATCCCGGAATATGGCCCAATTATTTAATTCATATGTTACACCCTTTTCTAACCGCTTCCCGAACTTTTTGTTAGGTTTTCAGTCACATAGTAACATACACCGCATCTCCGAATTGAACGCGTTCTGAACTTCTGCCGGAAAAATAATACAGTTGCGCCCAGACTGTTGGCAGATTTTTTTCAATATCATTATATTTGTTTTCAATAACGAGAGAAAATTACATTTAAATCCAATATTTTTTGGGTTAAAATGTAACAAATTATAATTGAAAATAGACATTTAATTCGCATAAGTTAGAATGTAGTCCCATTTGTCTTAGAGACGAATATCAGAATGATTAGAATTTAATTTCATAAGGTTACAAATGGTAATTTCGTCACAAAAAGGAACGTGTCTAAGCTTGATCGCTGTTTTTAATTGTAGAAGGGTCTGCTTTTAACCCGAGAAGGTTGATAATTTGACCAGATCGGTATTCGATTGTCGTTTGTTGTTTGTGAAAGCCATTTCGAGATCAGCAATGGCTGACATTAAGTATTTAAAAGTGTTGTACAGCGGCATTATTGGAGGAAAAAAACAAAAAAAAATCATTGATATAAGAAATAAGTGCAGTTCAGATGAACTTTTAAGTGCAAGTACGTGCTGTGTATATTTACATTATCTTCAGTCGCAGTTCAACTTTTGCCGCGAGCGCACGTACCTTACTTCAAGTGACTGGCCTTTCTCCTATCACTTAACCGTTAGCTAGCTAGTTAGCAAAACCTGCAGTGCTTTTTCATTCTATTCTTAATCGCGGTACTCGGACTTTTTTTTCTGGTGTCGTTCTTTTTCTATATTCCTCTATGGCCGAACGGCCAATAGAGGTGAACAGGTTTGGCACGCTAGGGGAGAAGAATCTCTCCAGCAGCGATAACCTGCCCCGTAAAAAAGCAAGAAGAAAAGAATTTGTTAGACAAACTGTTCAACCTACGGTGAAACTCGGTCCCAGTTCAATACGGGATACTGGCAATATCCCGAAATACGTCATAATATCCCATAAGGACGGTAAAAATTTATCCGAAGTGAACCCATTTCTTCTCAAAAAAGCAGTCGACGCAGTTTCGACTAAATATTCCAAAGCAACTCTATTACGAGATGGAAATTTACTTCTGCTATGTGAATCTGAAAAAACTGCTAATTCGTTCATAAACGCATCTACTCTTGGAGGATTTATTCCAATAATTGCCACCTTCCATAGATCGTTAAATACTACCAAAGGTATTGTTTACAATCGCGCTCTAAGCAATCTAACGGAGGAGGCAATTATCGAGGGCCTGCGCGACAACAATGTATCTGGAGCTACAGTTCTGAAACGCAAAACCACAAATGGGGAACACCCAATAGGATTGGTAATTTTATCTTTCAATTTATTCAAAATTCCCGAAAACATTCTCGTAGGTTTTGAAAAGGTTCCGGTTAGGCAATACTTTCCCAATCCTATGCGGTGTAGGAAATGTCAAACCATCGGACACACGGCTAATCTAATCTAATCTAAAAAACCCAATCATCCCCATTTCCATGAACAAAATGAAAATCTTGCAATGGAACATAAAAGGCTTTTACAATAATTACAATTTTCTAGAAATTCTCTGCAAAATTCACGACCCTGACATTATCGCTCTGCAAGAAACACACTGCCCATTCAACTCCAAACCAATATTTCTAAACACTTACGATTCTGTATTCATAAACAACCCGACCAACACTAGAGCTAAGAATCGAGTTGGCATCTTAATCAAGAAGAGTCTTACATACACTTTCAAAGACCTGCAGTGCAAATTTATTTCACTAGCAGTTGAAGTCTCATCACCTCTTAGATTTCTACTAATTTGTATATACATTCATCCGAATGACCACATAACTTTAGAAGACCTAGACAAAATTACCAGACACGAGACCCTACCACTCATAATCGTGGGCGACTTTAACAGCTGGAGCACCCTGTGGGGTTCTACAAAGTCCAATATCAGAGGTAAAGAAATTGAAGATTGGTTACTTGTTTCTAATCTGGTAGTACTTAACGATGGGTCACCGACCCATTTCAGTACACATAACTCCTTTACCCATATTGATTTAGCAATTTGCTCATCACAATTAGCCCCAAAATGCAGCTGGCGTGCCTTGCAAGACCTCTATGGAAGCGATCACTTTCCGGCAATCACCACACTAGAAACTGGCAGAAACAACCCAACAAAACCCATCTCAAGATTTAAAACCAACCTGGCGAAATGGGAAATGTACAAGTCAAAAGTAGACGAGCTCTTAATGAATTCTCCGATAGCAAGCAACATTAACAAAGAAGCTGCAATCATCAAAAAGGCCATAACTTCCAGTGCGAACATGTCAATCCCGCATACCAAGGTACCCTCTAATTTAAGAACAAATAAAAAACAAGTTCCTTGGTGGAATTTGGAGCTTGCCAAACTAAACGCACAAAGAAAAGCGGCATGGCGTGAACTTAAAAAATCTCCCTCTACAATCAACATTATCAAATACAAAAAGTTCAACGCGAAATTTAAGCGAGAGGCAAAGATCTCGAAAAATGAAGCTTTTAAAAAATTTACGGAATCAATTAATCCTAACACCAGCCCACAATTGATTTGGAACAAGATAAAAATACTCTCCGGAAACCAGAAGCAACACAAAATTAATCATATCCTCTCCAATGATTCCCCCCTCACAGACAATGAGAAGATCGCCAATAGTTTCGGCGAAAAATGGTCACAATACTCCAAATCTAACTTTTCCGCTGAATTTAACGACTGCAAAGAAAGATTCTACAACACAAGACACTCTCTTTCACCCAATAGTAAAGCATTACGCATTGATTCTGATATTTCTTTCTTTGAGCTCCACTCAACTCTTAAACTGCTGAAAGGCTCCACTCCCGGTTTCGATAAAATAACATATAGTATGTTATCCAATCTATCGACCAACAGCAAAAATCGTCTCTGTTCGCTTTATAACAATATTTTCACCACCGGAACTATACCACAAATTTGGAAAACAGCCACAATTATTCCCATTGCGAAACCGCAGAAACCAAAACATTTGGCTGACTCATATCGCCCCATATCCCTTCTACCCTGCTTAAGCAAGGTGTTAGAAAAAATTATTGCAATACGACTCTCCTGGTTCCTAGAAAATACAAATTCCTTATGCAATGAACTAGTTGGTTTCAGGCCAAACCGGGGCTGCCTAGACGCCCATCTCCACATTGACCACTTTATAAGCGAACAGTTATCAAGCTCTAATCACGTGTCCATCCTAGCGATAGACTTCGAAAAAGCGTTCGACCGTATTGGCGCCCACGTAATTCTAACAGAACTAAAAGAACTAAGAGTTGGACCAAAAATCTTCAGCTGGGTGCAAAACTTTCTTACCAACAGAAAATTTAGAGTCAGAGTTAATAACACATACTCGAAAACATGGCCACTCTATAATGGTATCCCACAAGGGTCACCGATCTCAGTCACCCTTTTCCTTGTTGGTTTTAATGCCCTTTCCAAGGCCATCAACAATTCAAGAATCTGTAGACATGTCTGTTACGCTGATGACCTCTTCATTCTAATAAAAATCTCTGCGCCAACAGAAGCCATTTCTAAAATTAATTCACTACTTACTATTATATCAGCTTGGGCAAATAAATCTGGAGCTATAATTTCTTTAAGTAAATGTAAGCACTTGCATGTGTGCCGTAAAAATAGCTGCAATTCATTTACGATCGCATTGGGACAAGACACGATAGAAGACGTCAGATGCTTAAATATTTTGGGCATTCTATTCAATAATAGGTTCAACTGGAACGATACATAGCAGCTACTCGGACTGACCTCTTTAGGCGACTTAACATCATAAAATACATCAGCAACAAAAACTCCGCAGCACACCCTAGCACTCTAGTTAACATCACAAAAGCATTAATTCTCGCGAAAATTGATTTTGGTTTTGCTATCTATGGTAAAGCTTCACCAAGCGCCCTCAAACAGCTAAAAGCACCATATCACGCAGCAATAAGAGCAGCATTAGGAGCCCTTCGAACGACACCAATTTGTAGCCTACTAGCTGAAGCCAACCTACCAACAATAGAGGCAAGAAGAGACATGCTAACAGCCCTTATTCTTCCAAAAATCACATTAAAAGGCAACCGACTGCTGCTACCTGACCTTACACGCCTAATTAAACGGAAAAGAGCGCTCAGAATACCTTCGTCAATTCAAACAGCTTTATATGCTACTAAACAACTAGACATTCCACAAAAAGCGAGACCTGGCAAATTACAATTACAGCCCCCATGGTCACTCCCAGACTACACCATCAACAAATCCCTAGCGGACTACACAAAATCTTCCACCCCAGCACCAGTATACAGATCTATGTTCTATGAACTGCAAACCACACTCCGGAAGGAGGGATGGCAATTCATATTCACAGACGGTTCAAAAACAGGAGATGGAGTTGGATCAGCAGCAGTTAAACAAAATGGAGTTATCATCAAAATAAGCAGGCTTTACCACTTCTCGACAATCTTCACCGCCGAAGCTAATGCAATTTTAGACGCAATAGACTTTTCCATCAATGCCAAAGGAAAATTTTGTATCTGCACTGACAGTTTGTCAGTCGTTAATGCAGTCACAAATATAAACAGCAAAAACCAACAAGCTACCGAAATAAGGCATAAACTTACTATCCACAAAAATAAATTAAAAATACTCTGGATACCCGGACACGTAGGAATAGTCGGTAACGAGCAAGCAGACAAAATGGCAACACACGCAACCGAAGCTCCTCTTCATACTTCCTCCGCATTGTCACTCGTGGACCTACAAAAATATATAAAAACGCTTGTCTTAAACAAGAGCTTGGAGTTGTGGCCAGAAAGAACCAACTCCTACTCCACGATCATAAACCCGACTAAGGAACCTTTCATTCTGCCGAAATCTCTAACACGTAGAGAAGCTATTGCCATCACTCGTCTAAGGTTGGGACACACGAACCTTACACATAAGCATCTACTCGCCAAAACAACACCGCCCATATGCGATCAATGTAAATGTAACTTAGAATTTAACCACCTCCTAATTTGCCCAACCTACTCTTTAAATCAGTTCCTATATAACTGGCAAAATAAAAATATCGACGAAAACTGTAAAAAATTACTAAGCTATATTAAAAACATCAACTTAATTAATCAAATTTAAATTTATATTTAAGTACAACATGTTTCACTATGTATCATACAGCTGATGGTCTTAGCTACTAATGCTTTATAATAATCATGTATATTTATATACTTCTTATTAATAAATAATAATAATAATAATACATTATCTTTACAGGTGTGTTTTCAATTCTGTGTTCTATTAGTTACAGCCAATTTGCCTATCGAGCTGCAAATACATGAATTTTGTCTTGAGCTTGCGATAGATGGATTTGCTATTTCCGTGACTGATTTGAAAGATATTATTGAACAATTTGGTAGATGCAGTTGTCTAGTAATCGAGGTAAAAATCACAAGTGAGAATTGTCCGACATCAACACCAGTTAGAAGATGTGATGCAATTATTGGAGCTGAACTCTTGATTAACTCTGCGGTAAGTACTTACGCACAATATGTTAATTACTAAGACCGCAACTTGGCCGAATTGTGTGTTTCTATGTGCTATGGAATCTTTTAAAAGTACCTTGTTTTTCGTCTAAAACTCGTTAAATATGAGCATTTTCGTATTATTATGATATTTTCAGTAGTTTGCCCATGCAAAACATTTTTTTGTCTTCATTTAAATGGTGTCCATATATAGTAAATGTCCTTAAATATAAGGACATAGTGAGGTTATTTCCTAGAGATATGTCGGTGTTTGTTTCAGGTGTTTTGTTACATCCTGTAGGAAACTTGAATATATATCTGGGGAAGATGCTGACGAATACACAACGCGGTCATAAGACGAAGTCAGAAACCTAATTTACTTAAACAATGTTTTTCGTATTATAGGAGCTAGAGAGCTATTTAAAAACCGAGGACGAAGGCATTAGAATTTTAAATAAATACGAAGAATCTAATGTTTTTTCAAAATCGGAGCGAAGATCGTTTGTAAAATTATTGACTAACTTTATAAGAAAAGTTAGTGGCAATTATCCATCCAGAGAGGAGAAAATAGCGGCAGCAAAGGCAGCAATTGATTTGTTCCCTCCATTAAAGGCCTAGTACCTTCGGCGGAATCGTAAGATAATTTCAATATACATATTGTTGTTTAGAAATTGTAAATTTCATATATTTAGGATATTTTATACAATCCAGAAAAAAATACGGGATTCTTGGCTTCAAAACTTAAAAATTTGAATAGCAAACGTCACAAAATAGAAGGAACCTACGGCTCTTTAAAGAAAAAGACAAAATTGTCAAGTATAGCAGAAACCGAACAGCATGGTCTGACATCCGAGGATAAAGCGTTTTTTAAAAATTGTGTGGTCCCCGCACAAACGTAAACTATAAAACTAAAACTTAAATCGACTCTAGACGAGAGAATAACACTGTTTCGGGAGCCCATAAATATTTTGGAGAATTTTCCATTCTTCGCACATGACCCGACACTTGTAATTATATTTATCAAAATTACGTCCAATTGTTTTTAGAGGAAACTTTTTTATTTTCTAGATTTTATATGATTTTGAACTCCGATATAAGGAGAAATCCAATAATTTATTAAGTTATTGGTTCAAGTATGATCTTAATGTCGAAAAGGTCTTACTTGGCACGACTGGAGACACATTTGAAAAATTTGGAAGTATGATTTGCTCTAATGTTTTTTGCTTGTTACCTACTTAAAATTTCGATTTTTACAGGTTGGAGTAAACCAATTCAGATATTTTTGGCGCTATTAAAACTGCTGCCGTCCACTTCATTAGGGCCTCGCTCGAAGAGTTCGACATGATTAAATTTCGATCAATGTGTCGAGAAATTTATTACTTTCAAAGATGTAAATAGCAAAAAATGAAAGTTAATAATATATATCGAAATTAACTCAATCAAAATTTTTTTTGCAGATCAATACCCCGATTAAAAATTTGAAAATAGAAGATAACAAACTACACATCGTTGCAAGGGGACCTAATAAGGCAGCTATATCAGAATATTTCATAGCAATTGATACGAAGTTGGTCCCTATGCCATTTCACTTCACTATTTTGCAAGTAGTAGATCTTTTATTTAAAGCATTTTATATTTTTAACATTGAGTTTGATGCTAATTTATCTAACTTTTACAAATTTATAAGTATTTTTATATTTGAAATTGATACTACGAAACCATCCGCTAACTTACTAGAAGTTTATGGTCGATTTAATCATATATCTGAAGCATATTAAATCATGTTTTGCTTTATTTGTCACAAAAGTTTTAAGGCTGTAAATCACATAATATTTCATTTACAATATGATCACTTCTTAACATCCAATCGAAATCTGAATCTAAAATGTATTATTGATGCTAAATGTGTCTCTAAATTTTCTTCATTTATTGGGCTTAGACGCCACGCAAAATATGCTAAGCATTTTGAAACAAGTTAAAAGAATGTTATTGAATTTAATCAAGATCTGTCTATTAAAGATTACTGCTATGATAGTATTCCTTCAACCGAAAATTTGGATATAAATGCAACGCTCAACTCATTAGAAACAACACAAGAGCTTGATGTTGCGACCAATATACAAAGAGACGTTCAACACTTCTCAAATGAACTTATGGCGCTTAATATTTCTCAAAATAATATCACAAATTTTTTCGAAAAGTTAACTGATTTTATTATGAAAAATAATAATTATAGAATATCTTATTTAAAGGCATCTGACAAA
Organism: Beris chalybata; assembly: GCA_949128065.1. Classification (NCBI taxonomy): domain Eukaryota; kingdom Metazoa; phylum Arthropoda; class Insecta; order Diptera; family Stratiomyidae; genus Beris; species Beris chalybata. The sequence continues at coordinate 439,992 of OX421898.1, forward strand.
AATATTAGTAACAGTAACATTGGGAAAAATATTTCAAATTACGATACAGTAACATTGAATGCATAACGTAATTATTCTTCATATTACAAAAGAAAAAATGCTATTCAAAAAAATGAGTTTTACACTAAAGTCGCAGAAGTAAATTTGGGTAGCAGATGGGACAAAAGGTTTGATAGTAAACAAAACATTTATAAAACTGTTTTTCTTCAGTGTACCTTCCAGTACGTATCGATTAAAGATACTATAACAACTCTTTTCAAAAATGTAAATTTTAGGAACGTATATTTTAATAACAATCACATTTGTAACGATAATATTCTCGAGCGATTTTGCTGTGCTTCTTCGTTTAAAGGTTCATCCTTTTTTGAGCAAAACAAAAACGCATTACAAATTCAAATTTTCTTTGACGACTTTGAAGTGTCCAATGCACTAGGTAGCAGAAAGACAATCTATAAAATAGGTGCCATATATTTTTCCTTGAGGAACTTAGCACATCCGTTTAATTCAAAGTTGGATAATATATACTTAGTCGCGCTGTTTTTCAGCAATGACATAAAAAATAATAACATCACATTCAATAATGTGTTAGAACCTATCGTAAAAGATATCCTAGAATTAGAAGAAATTGGAATCAACATTGAACATGAACATAAAATCTTCAATATTAGGGGTACATTAGTGGCATTTTCTCATGATAACTTAGGTGCTAATTGTGCTTTAGGCTTTATTCAGTCATTTCGAGGACACTACTTTTGTCGAATTTGTACCGCTAATAGAGAAGAATGTCGTTAGTACGACAAAATCAAAATAAATTGAGAAGTATTTCAGTATACAAAGAATTATTTACAGACAAAAAGGCTACTTTCACAAATTATGACGAATCAAAAGGTATTAAACATTATTGCATTCTTAACGATCTTCATTATTACAATATATTTGATAACTGTAATGTAGATATCATGCACGATATCCTAGAGGGAGCTGTGCCATTTATTATCAAAAATTTTCTTCAAGCCGCAATAAATTCAAATGAAATAAAACTTGAAGAAATAAATGACAGAATAAGCAATTTTAGATTTTGATATACTTATCAAAAAAATTCGCTTTCACATGTATGTGTTGAGAAGACCTCTAATACGTCAATAGGACTAACTGCTTCCCAAAACCTATGTTTAATATTACATTTTCCTTTTATTTTTTCCGACTTAGAAGTGAAATTTCCTGAGTTATGGGTGGGAATCACAAGTTTACTTCAAATTATCAGCATTGTATTCGCACCAACTGTGCACCTTCAATGGATTTCCTCATTAAAAGCATATATAGAAAAACATCTAGATTGCATTTTACATAATTACAATTTACTTTTATTACCAAAACATCATCTATTAACTCACTACCCTGATATAATATTAAAACTTGGACCTTTGGTGCATACGTGGTGCATGCGGTACGAAGCAAAACATCGCTATTTTACAAGAACGAATGCAAACATTAGCAATTACAAAAATGTATGTAAGACACTTTCCTTCCGTCATCAAAGTATGATGTCTGAAATAATGTTCCATAATCGATTTGAAGAAAGAAAAATGTACGGAAAAATAAAAGAAGTTTACAATTTCTCAAATTTGCCAGTTCAAATTTCTGAACATTTTATTAGATCGAATTATTTTTATTTTTAAAAAATTTAAATCAGTATGGAAAAATTAAGAATATAATACATGTAAATGAAGAGTCTTATTTGTCATTAGTTCTTTATGATATCTTACAAATGAATGAAAAACTTAACAGTAGAGAAATTAAGCAAACGACTGAATGTTTATTTGTTAACTATTTAGATTTACAGTGTAAACGATCTTTTGAAAGATATTTTGATAATGAGAAAGAATATATTTTAGTTCCGTATTTGTTTTAAGTTTAAGATTATAGTTTTAAGTATTGAATGTAATTTATTTTCTAAATAAAAATGGATTATCGAAATTTCCTATATTTTATTTGATTTTTTCTATTTTACATACATAACATATCCTTAATTTTATAGCATAAATGTTCAAATGTAACATATTTAATATTAAAGCGTTAGCAATAAAATGCGATTATAATATAACCCTGGCAAATTACATTGTCATAATAAAGTCAGGGTTAAATTTTATATTTGAAAAATTACAAAAACTGTAACACGAAGCATATTAAATAATAACACCTGATAAATTACATTGTCATAATAAAGTCAGGGTTAAATTTTATTTTTGAAAAATTAGAAAAACTGTAACACGAAACATATTAAATAATAACACCTGATAAATTACTTGCTCGGTTCTAATCTTTTGAAGAAATTAAAAATTAACCCGAAGTTGGGCTGGTCTATTATGTAACCCAATTTTTGTTGAAATTTAATACAAAATTTTTTGCGTGTACTATACAATCAGCTAATAAATTGAACGATTTTCAAGAAATGCCTTCAGAGCTATGTTAATGCTTTTTAATATTCTGAATTCGGTTGCCGAAATCTTGCGATTTAGATGCGAAAATGAAAAGTTGATATTTTTAAGCAGTAGGTACCAGCCAAAGCTACCATAGGATTTGCACATTTTCCATCCACGCTGATAAGGGATACTGCACCAATTTTCTATACAGTAGCCACTGAACTTCAATGGCCCCCCCCTTGGAAGAGCAATATGACCGCCACTGGAATGTACACACCACACACCAGAAACTGTCAGATGCAACTGCTGATATTTGAGTACAGGGATGGACTAGGGCGGCCACGAACGCGTAAAATTAGGCCGTTTTCAATTTTGACGCAATTTTAATTCTCTTAATTTTCCTAATTATGTAGTGCCCTGGCCTTTAATTGTATATGCTTCAAGTGCATATTTGAGTACAGGGATGTGTTATGTGCTATTTTGTGTCCTAACAGGGAATGCTACAGATCAATTTTCATTGCAGGTTCAAATGGTAAAAAGAAAGTAATCCTAGGTATAAAGGATTTCGTTATTGATTGGAGGTGCAGGTCATGAGGAGAAAACGTTTCAAGAGCCGAAAGGACGATGGCAATGGAAGAACCGAAGCGGTACGCGGACACAACCGGAATGGATCTGTAGTTTCTATATACCATTTAATGTATATATCTCGGTCCCTGAAATTTGTATTGTTTATATTAGTAATCATAATTGAAATCATTTGATACCTGACGCCGAAGGGTCTCAGCCTCGTTTAGTTATTACTTCCGCGAGCCTGTTAGGACTGTCGGGCCAGTTGGGTGGAGCCTGTGAGGGGGTGAGGAAATATGCTAAGGCTACAGGCACCGCGTTCGTCCGGGCGGATTTGTGCCCCATTCTTCCTACTCCGCTGTCTATTCCTGACTTCGAGTGTCTATAAGACGTGTAGCAGCAATAAACGAAATAACAGCACAACGAACACCTGCATCCCCGTCGGAGGAACAATTTAACGTCGTCCGTACCGAGCAGGGTCCGTAGGTGAATGCCGGATCCTGGGGTGGGACAGGAAACGCGTCAGAACGGTGAGGATCGGTTCTACTAGATTTAAATTTGCCGCTCTTATGAAAGTCCCGTGGTGGGTGGCTCGTTCGAAGATCGTCCGATGGCAGCCGATCAACTTCGAAAGTACCGAAAGGCTTTTTCCCGCGCGTTTTCCTTTTCAAAATTACGGAGTTCACTGAGACCGTCGTACGTGGAAAATGGATTAAAAAACTCGAGTGACAGACTTGAATAACCTGCGGCAACAGCTTTAGTGAAATGTCATCGTCCGAGATGTGGCAGTTCAGGTTTTCGTACTGAAAATAGAAACAGATGGAAACGAAACACGAAGTTGGCCGAGGGTTTTACCGGCTGGGTATATAAGGGCCAAGCACCGTCTCGAACGGGGAGTTAGTTTTTGGAAGTTCTGGAGATTCGACGGTTGACTAGTCGAGGTTGAAAAGTAGAAGGAAAGTTGAAGTCGCGCCTTTGGGAAATACGAAGGAAGTGGAAAACGTTTGAACGAGATCTCGAGAGGAAGCGGATGAAGTAGTAAACCATCGTGAGAAGAAAAGTAAGATTGGGTACGATGAAATAAGGAGGACAGCGGAGTTGAGCGCGCAATTATATCAAGCTAAGTATCCTGTTGGTTTCCTCCCCTCTCTTAGGTGGGCCTTTTATTGTTTCGCGTGGAAATTTCCATCGACATAGTGTCTCGCGATGGTGACCCCTCGGCTAAGGTCATTTCGGTCCCATTTCTGTTTTATTTAAATATAGAAGTAGAACTCCAATTAAATATTATTTGATTTTTTATGTGATTCAGCGTCTTTGCTATTATTTAAATATTGAAGTAGAACTTCAATTAAATTGATTTGATTTTTTATGTGATTCAGCGTCTTTGCCGAGTTTTCTTTCTTTTTTTGAATATATATTTAATTATTTGTAACGTGCATTTGTCGTTTCCTTCCGTGTGTGTGAAGTTTCCCAATCGTCCTCGTAATAAACGATTGGGTGGCGCCCAAAAACAAATTAACTTCTATAGCTAACCGAATTCGAAGTAGGCCGCGAAAACCCTCCTTTCTTCGACTGAGCAAGACCTAGGCATTTGTTGAAGTGAAGTGAGCACAAAAGATTATAGCGGCTGGGTAGCGGAGTGGGTAACGTCTTGGGCTCACGACTAGAGCGCTGCGAATTCGAAACTCCGGGAATATTTTCTTTTTTTCATTATTCAACCTAAAGGGGTTTCAGATGGACTAGGGCAGCTACGAACGCGTAAAATTAGATCGTTTTCAATTTTGACGCAATTTAAGTTCTTTTAATTTTCCTAATAAGGTAGTTCGCTGGCCTTTAATTTTATATGCTTCAAGTGCATAATTGCGTACAGGGATGGACTAGGGCGGCTACGAACGCGTAAAATTAGGCCGTTTTCAATTTTGACGCAATTTTAATTCTCTTAATTTTCCTAATTAGGTAGTGTCCTGGCCTTTAATTTGATATGCTTCAAGTGCATATCTTAGTACAGGGATGGACTAGGGCGGCTACGAACACGTAAAATTAGGCCGTTTTCAATTTTGACGCAATTTTAATTCTCTTAATTTTTCTAATTAGGTAGTGCCCTGGCCTTTAATTTGATATGCTTCAAGTGCATATTTTGGTTCCTTATTATCGTATTAACCATTATATTACATTCTAAAACTTTGAAATTAGTCTTTGTTCGTTTTCCGAAGATATTCCAATGTCTTCTTCACCCGCCTATCCTAAAATTGGAATTCCTAACTTGATGCAGTGCATCTAAGTCGCAATATTACCTCCGCTCGCTCTTCATATTCGATCGTCCTTGATTGCCGCGTCCCGATCGATTACCTTTCTGTGAGATTTTCGATTGTTCGCCAGAGTTTTGAACGCGTTGTGTTGTTTGTTGTTGTGCGAGTTTCGGAGCAGGAGCCGGAACCGACGTCGTACTTGCAACTGTTGACGGTACTGCAGTCGGTCGATTTTGAATCACACCGCCATTATTGGTGTTTCCGTTATTCGCCAATATCTGAACGGGATTTGGAACCTGCGGACTTCCAAGTTGTGGCTGCAGCTGTTCGGCACGTTTTGGTTCGCTCATGTTTAGCTGTTCGTTGAATGTAAGGCAAAATTCACCGATCTTATGGATGTCGCCATTCTTCCCGGAGTATAAAGTTAAGCAATGTCGCCAGATTGAAGCGTATCCTTTTGTCAGCCGGACAATGTCGCCGGGTACTAGCAATTTACCAGGCTCGTCCCACACCGAGACATTTATGCATGCCGTTTGGTCGGCCACTTTAAAATTCCGAACTTCGCGATTCTCCTTTGTTACTGTCGCTGCTCCTACTTCAAGGACAATGAACATGACGTTGACATTCTTTAGTCCGGGCTTAATGTCCTCAATTGGGATACAATCCGAGTACATATTGAATCACCTTAAAAAGTGCATAAAACACCGCAATTGGAACTACTCTCTCTTTTGCAGAATGTACCAGTGGCGGTGATACGGGGGGGGGCCATGGGGGCCATGGGGGCCATGGGGGCCATGCCCCCCCCCCCTGACAGATCCGTCACACATGATTTTTTTATCACGTCTTCTTTAAAGAAAAATTATATGAGACTATTAGATTAAAGGATACACTTAATAAAGTAACATATGATGCTATTAAATCTGATTTTCTCTTATGTCTTTCTTGAATCTTCTTTTGTCTTTCGTCTCCTGATTGAAAAGAAAGTAATAAAATTTCGAATATAAATATGTAATCAATCTTATGGTTATGTTAAGGATTGAGTTTTACTTTATTATTTTTTAATAATAAAGTATTTATGTACTGTTTCAAACTAATTTTGAAAAATTTGGATTTGGATTATTCTAGGACAGTTTTCATTAGGTATTCTATTAATTTTCCCATATCTGGATGAATTTGAAATTTTCTCAGGGAAAAAGGATACTTCAAATCCTAGTTAAAGCTAATAACTCCATTTAAAATTTTTTAATTTTTTCACAGTACCCATCAAAAACAAAAACTCGTTTGAAGTTTCATCTCGACAATGGGTATTACGTGCCTCAAGAACCTTAAAGAACCAAAATTGTATACATATGTGTAAGACTCCGTAAACTCACAAGATAGCGACATAGAGCCTATATAGTATCATTCTGAGGATGATATAACTCTAAATATATAGGTGGTTGGTATACTATCGAAAATGCCATCTATGCTTAAATTCAGAAATTGAAGTTTTTCTTAAAAAATAAATTTTTGAGCGTAACTTTGTAACGGTAAACGACACGAAGTTAGTGACATAAGTAGGTGCTCAATGTTGTGAAAAAAAGTCCTTCAGCAAGGTAGAAAACGATGATTTTTAACATTTAATCACTAATCCATTATAGCTTTTATGTAGTACTTAGTGAAGGACTTTCTGAACCATTTTTTCTTTCTATAACATAATATTGAGTATTAGAAAACAGATATTTTTGTCCACTATACTAGCTTCGTATTATTAACCATTATCAAAATACAGTCGAAACCGATTTAATATGAAAAACTTCACTTTCTCATTGTCTCCGATGGTACATAACCCATATACGAGTGTTTGAAATTACAATCATCCCCAGATTTATCAAGATTTATCCCCGTTTTATCAATACATCGGGGCTAATTTTTCGGAATCTCAAATTTTTATTTTTATTTTTTCTGTTCGGGGTGAAACTTAAAACATACATTTTTTACATTAATTAGAACCATAATAAGAGGTAAATTTCAATACAAATAATAGTCACTAAACAGTTCTAAAATTATCTGTCACCACAACTACCTGTATAAAATATTACAAAATTTCAAATTGCATGATAATGCAAGCTTTCGACTCCTGTTCATTCAATTTAAATGTCCTAGTTTGCAAAAGTTAACTCTTACAAAATAAATTAGTAATTTTGTTGTAAACTCTTTTCGAGATTTCAAAATCTACTTGCCAAAATTATGCGATTGAAATCAGTAGCTCAGTTCTGTAACTTATGAGTGAGAAATTTCTCACTAGAAAGTCAAAATGAGGACGAATTAATGCAGTTTTCTCTATGTATTCTCACCAAATGAGAATGCACCGTACTACGGACCGCACCGAAATACGGACTACGCATTTGGCAATTTTTCATTTCTCATTTGGTGAGAATACAGAGAGAAAACTGCATTAATTCGTCCTCATTTTGACTTTTTGGTTAGAAATTTCTCACTCATAAGTTACAGAACTGAGCTACAGGTATAAGATACTGCTATTATGTACTTATAATAATTGAAAACAGTTTTAGAGAATTTCTAACTTTTTAAAATTATTAAATTAGGAGAGTAGGTTAGGTTGGGTTATGGTGGTAGCCATCTAAACTATAGATCTAATCAGTAAGGAGACTATGTGAATATGTAGCGGAAGGTGGGGCAAAGTGGGGCAAAGTGGGCCAGCAAGGCAAAGTGGGCCCCCTTAAAATTTCTAGTTTGCAATAGCGCAAAATCTTCGGAAAAAAAATTATTTGATAAAGCTTCAAGCATTGATTACAATGCACTATAAAAGAAATCCACTTTAATTACAGTTCCCCGAATTTTCTCATATTACGATTTTGGCACTATTTCATGTAAATATCAGTGTTCAATAATTGGATTAAAAAAACTTGTTAGCGATTGAGGATTTTTTTGGAACAGTATCCTTGAGATCGGGGTACGGATTGTGAAACTTGCAAAGTAAGATTTGATGATTATTTAAAAAGTATATAAATTTCAGCAGATGCTTACTATTTAGTGTTCATTCGGGGTAAAGTGAACCCCGGGCAAATTTTACCGCATGCCAATATAATTTTATTTGATATTTAAAATAACAATTTTAACATGGCTAGAACAGTAGACTTTGCCCCAGTAGTGGGGCAAAGTGGGCCCTTTGAAGTTTGTATAGCAAGAAGTAGATAACTTTCTTATCAGCATCAACAATTTAATTTCACGAATACATGACTAAGCTAACATCCTAAGCTAACATCCTATTTCACAGAATCTCGGTACAAACCTTAGGGGGCTCACTTTGCTCCACCTTCCCTTATACATACCTAATAAATTATTATGAGATGTAGAGTTCGGATCATAATGCGCAATATTCAGTTTTACCAAATATGTATGATAGTAGAACTAATAAAAATTAAGTATACTACTTTTCTGATGGTCTCAAAAAACAGCTAATTTACATCCAAAGATTTCAAATAGGATTTGGCGAAATCTCGAAATTTTTATGAAAACTCTTAAAATCTACTAGATTTTTCATACAGTATGAGAGATCTCTGCCTGTTTGGGCTTCTAAATTTTGTAGAAATCAAGACCGGCATCGACTTCTACTAAAATCAAAAATTATTTTCAATAAGCTTTGGAATCAATTAATATTATTTTCTAGTTCTTGCTATTAAATTTCCTATTACTTAAAGACTTACAATCATAAAAAACTGGTTTAAATTTTTAATATCATACACGGCAAAAAATTTCAGACTTTTTTTTAACCTCAGCTTAAGGTTAGGTCCATATTACTGTATTATTTATAATACAGTATTGTTATCGATTTTTAAAAAAAAAAAATTTGCTGCCCTCAAAATTTTTTTGTCCACGTTTCATGACTAGTAGACGCGAAAAAAGCAATAAAAATTTTCACTCCGTCTGTACGCCGTACGCCGTACCCCGTACGCCGTACGTCGACCGCCCCAAAATCTTTGAAGGCTTGTAGCTCTCAAACCAGTGGAGCTATTAAATTAAAATTTTTTCTAAGAATAGACTTGGTGGACCCCTTGAATTGACATTATTTTCAGGGGAGGAGGTGTAAGGGGGAAGGCGGGGTAAGCGTTTTAGACGAAAAATTTAGGTTTCTAGATCTCAGGAACCGCTTGTGTTAGGAGGCTGAAACTTAGAATTTCTATAGAGCTTTGATAATGGACCCATTTGCAAAAAAGAAAACAGATATGGGTGAAGGGGTGTGGGAGTGGAGGGGGAAGCAATGCGTCCGAAACGCAAAAAAGTCGAGATCGACACATTCTAAAATCCATATCTCCTAAACCGTTAATAGCAAGCAATTAAAACTTAACAAATATCTGTAGTTATACTAGGAGAATAAATTGAAACAAAATTTTTGGGTGGGGATAGTGACGTACGGGGGTGGGGGTTGAAATACTTAACATTACAATATCTCCCAAACCAGTGGCACCAGAAAAACAAAATTTGGTTTGGATACAAAGCTTGATAAATTAAGATTGCTCACAGTAAAATCTTTGAAGGGGGCGGGGGAGTACGTAAGTGGAGGGGATAAGATTTTTTCAAAAACAAAACGTTTCATATCTCAATAACAGTGTAAGATGGTTGCTTCAAATTTTTACCAGAAGTAGGCCTAATAGAACCCTAGTAGGAAAAAACAGTTTGGGGGTGTGGGTGTAGAGGGTGAGGGTGGGGAGGGGTGAGAAAGAAAAAGTTCCGATGCTTATATCTTAAGAATCTATAATGATTGGAAACTGAAATTTGGTATTTTGATAGAGCTATAGTAGTGGCATGGTGGAAAAATAAAATTTTTTTTAGGGGTAGTATGGTACGGTGGTGGGGGGTGTTTTTCCTAACTTTAGAACGGCTTATGCTGTTAAGTTGAAACTCGGTACGTATATGTAAATTAACTAGATAAGTAATTCTGATAAAAAAAAATTCAAATATTCATTGGCGTTCAGAAGGGGGGGCAAAAAAAAATATCGGTTAGTATAAAATGCATATATTTTCACGATTTTCGTCATATCTACTAGGTCTTTCGAAATATTGAGTTCATTTTTTTTCTACGAATTCTTCATGTGAATACCTAGAAAGTGTTTTCAAGATTTTTTGAAATTCGACCCCTAAGAGGGTGTAAACTGGTTGTATACTTTTTCATGAATTCCACCATGTTCCTCAGGTCTGATCAGATATCGAATATCTTTTCACTTCCCCAGGCTTGTTTAATAATCACCTATTTTTAAGTTTTGTTTTTTTCAACCTCTAGACCGCATCCCGGAATATGACCCAATTATTTAATTCATATGTTACACCCTTTTCTAACCGCTTCCCGAACTTTTTGTTAGGTTTTCAGTCACATAGTAACATACACCGCATCTCCGAATTGAACGCGTTCTGAACTTCTGCCGGAAAAATAATACAGTTGCGCCCAGACTGTTGGCAGATTTTTTTCAATATCATTATATTTGTTTTCAATAACGAGAGAAAATTACATTTAAATCCAATATTTTTTGGGTTAAAATGTAACAAATTATAATTGAAAATAGACATTTAATTCGCATAAGTTAGAATGTAGTCCCATTTGTCTTAGAGACGAATATCAGAATGATTAGAATTTAATTTCATAAGGTTACAAATGGTAATTTCGTCACAAAAAGGAACGTGTCTAAGCTTGATCGCTGTTTTTAATTGTAGAAGGGTCTGCTTTTAACCCGAGAAGGTTGATAATTTGACCAGATCGGTATTCGATTGTCGTTTGTTGTTTGTGAAAGCCATTTCGAGATCAGCAATGGCTGACATTAAGTATTTAAAAGTGTTGTACAGCGGCATTATTGGAGGAAAAAAACAAAAAAAAATCATTGATATAAGAAATTGTTGACAAAGATTATGCGTTTGGAATAGAAAAAGAACTTTATTCACACAAGTATTAAAAATAAAAGTAAAGTACATAAAGATAACTGAACCGCTTGCGACGCGATCTTGTGGCGTTGTGTTTATCTTGCATGGATGAACTGCTGAGAGCGTATTCTAGTGGTATGAACAAAAATAGCTCGGCAACGCGTGTCTAAGGTTGTATCGCATTTGGAACTCGGTAAATCTGACACTTCCCCTCGAGACAACCGCAGAAATCCCTCGCTGGTGCCCGCATCAGTCCCAAAAGGTTAACACATCGTTCATGCTTCGGCCCACCCAAAGCCTTTGTTAAAACGTCGGCAGGCATGTCGTTCGATGCTACATGCTCCAGAATTATTTGGCCGGACTCGATGATTTCGCGTACAAAGTGATGACGAATGTCGATGTGTTTAGTCCGCCCGTGGAAAACTGGATTACATGCCAATTTATGCGCACTGAAGTTATCGTTGCACAACTTGATGGGTTCTGTTTCTGCCGCCTCGACTTCTGCCAGGAACCGTCGAAGATGCACAGCTTCCTTTGCTGCCTTGCTGAAGGCCATATACTCAGCCTCAGTCGTCGAAAGGGCGACTGTGCGTTGCTTTCTGGAGTCCCAGGATATGACTCCACCGCTCATCATAAAAGCGTATCCCGTGAAGGATCGTCTATCGTCTACCGATCCTCCCCAGTCAGCGTCGACGTAACCTTCAATTGAGCCCTCTTGATGCTTGTAGAAAATCCCGTGGCCTGCTGTGCCTTTGAGATATCGCAATACACGTTTTGCTGCGTTCCAGTGATTCTTGTTGAAACAATCGTTGTACTGACTCAATGTGCTAGCTGCATGAGCTATATCCGGACGTGTAGCTACTGATAGGTACAGTAAGGATCCAATCAACTCCCGGTAAGGGGGTTTCTCGCCGTCAAGGTTTGACCATGCTTCTCCTTTGATGAGCTTGTTTGAGATATCCATAGGCGTACATACAGGATTACAATCCTGCATCCCAAATCGTTGAAGTATCTCGGTGATGTACGTATCTTGGTTGATGAAAATTCCACCGTCTTCTCTGATGAAATCCATTCCCAAACACCGTTTAAGGCTTCCGAGATCCTTTAAGTCAAATAAGTTTGATAATTTTTCCGCAAAACTTTCTATATCCTCGGAATTTCAACTTATCACCAAAATGTCGTCGACATAAATAACGATGATCATCAATTCATCAAATTAATGTAAAAATAAATTATGCATTGAGTGAGAATTGAAGCGAGATTCAGTTTACCGTGATTGTTTTTATAATCGATAGACGCGAATAAATTTATGTCTTTGCACATATGCGATGTGCATCCACTGTCGAGGCACCAAATGTCACTACTCGCGCCGTTTCCGGTTACGAACACTGAATTTACCGATTCGTCTGACGTAAATAAACTGACACTTGCGGTTTGCTTGTTTTGGTTTTCCGTTTTACGGCAATTCTTGGCGCGGTGACCGATAACTCCACACTTATAACACTTCATGTTGGAGTCATTTTTCACGGGATTTATTTCAGCATTCTTTTCGCGTCGGAACTTGTTATGCCCATTACTGCTCCCCCGCTTTCCCGCGACCATCGCGTTCTGTACTGTTTTTCGATTCGTGTCGCAGCGTGCATCGAATTCTTCGGCGATTTTTATTCGAAGCGCCTCCATTGATGGCAAAACGTCGCGTGTCGATATGGCGCACCGAAAATTTTCAAAACTGTCCGGTAAACTGCGCAATAGCATGACGGCCAACAGATCTTGGTTGATTTCGACTTCCAGCTCAGCCAGCTTGTCCACTGTGTCAAAGAATATTCGAGAGTGCTCATGAGCGTCGCTTCCGTCTCTTATCTTCAAAGATATTAAATGGTTCAGTAGCGCAACTTTACGTGCGGGTCCCTTGGATTGGTAAATACCTTCCAATTTTAACCAAATATCTTTCGCGGTCTCGCAGTTCTTTATCTGCTTAATCTCCGATGGGCTTATCGCTAGCACAATGTCCGATTGTGCCTTTAAATCTCCCTCGGTCCATAGCCTTGCAGCTTCTTGTTCTGCCTCGGAAATTCCTTCGGGTTTTGTTCTGGTACCGCTAACGAAACCCCATGCGTCGTTTTTGATCAGAACGGCACGCATCTGTATTTTCCAGGTATCGTAGTTCTCCTTCTTGAGAACTTCGAATCTAACGCTGGATGTGGCCATTTTCACTCATAACCTGTTGACAAAGATTATGCGTTTGGAATAGAAAAAGAACTTTATTCACACAAGTATTAAAAATAAAAGTAAAGTACATAAAGATAACTGAACCGCTTGCGACGCGATCTTGTGGCGTTGTGTTTATCTTGCATGGATGAACTGCTGAGAGCGTATTCTAGTGGTATGAACAAAAATAGCTCGGCAACGCGTGTCTAAGGTTGTATCGCATTTGGAACTCGGTAAATCTGACAGAAATAAGTGCAGTTCAGATGAACTTTTAAGTGCAAGTACGTGTTGTGTATATTTACATTATCTTTACAGGTGTGTTTTCAATTCTGTGTTCTATTAGTTACAGCCAATTTGCCTATCGAGCTGCAAATACATGAATTTTGTCTTGAGCTTGCGATAGATGGATTTGCTATTTCCGTGACTGATTTGAAAGATATTATTGAACAATTTGGTAGATGCAGTTGTCTAGTAATCGAGGTAAAAATCACAAGTGAGAATTGTCCGACATCAACACCAGTTAGAAGATGTGATGCAATTATTGGAGCTGAACTCTTGATTAACTCTGCGGTAAGTACTTACGCACAATATGTTAATTACTAAGACCGCAACTTGGCCGAATTGTGTGTTTCTATGTGCTATGGAATCTTTTAAAAGTACCTTGTTTTTCGTCTAAAACTCGTTAAATTTGAGCATTTTCGTATTATTATGATATTTTCAGTAGTTTGCCCATGCAAAACATTTTTTTGTCTTCATTTAAGTGGTGTCCATATATAGTAAATGTCCTTAAATATAAGGACATAGTGAGGTTATTTCCTAGAGATATGTCGGTGTTTGTTTCAGGTGTTTTGTTACATCCTGTAGGAAACTTGAATATATATCTGGGGAAGATGCTGACGAATACACAACGCGGTCATAAGACGAAGTCAGAAACCTAATTTACTTAAACAATGTTTTTCGTATTATAGGAGCTAGAGAGCTATTTAAAAACCGAGGACGAAGGCATTAGAATTTTAAATAAATACGAAGAATCTAATGTTTTTTCAAAATCGGAGCGAAGATCGTTTGTAAAATTATTGACTAACTTTATAAGAAAAGTTAGTGGCAATTATCCATCCAGAGAGGAGAAAATAGCGGCAGCAAAGGCAGCAATTGATTTGTTCCCTCCATTAAAGGCCTAGTACCTTCGGCGGAATCGTAAGATAATTTCAATATACATATTGTTGTTTAGAAATTGTAAATTTCATATATTTAGGATATTTTATACAATCCAGAAAAAAATACGGGATTCTTGGCTTCAAAACTTAAAAATTTGAATAACAAACGTCAAATTTTAAAAATTGTGTGGTCCCCGCACAAACGTAAACTATAAAACTAAAACTTAAATCGACTCTAGACGAGAGAATAACACTGTTTCGGGAGCCCATAAATATTTTGGAGAATTTTCCATTCTTCGCACATGACCCGACACTTGTAATTATATTTATCAAAATTACGTCCAATTGTTTTTAGAGGAAACTTTTTTATTTTCTAGATTTTATATGATTTTGAACTCCGATATAAGGAGAAATCCAATAATTTATTAAGTTATTGGTTCAAGTATGATCTTAATGTCGAAAAGGTCTTACTTGGCACGACTGGAGACACATTTGAAAAATTTGGAAGTATGATTTGCTCTAATGTTTTTTGCTTGTTACCTACTTAAAATTTCGATTTTTACAGGTTGGAGTAAACCAATTCAGATATTTTTGGCGCTATTAAAACTGCTGCCGTCCACTTCATTAGGGCCTCGCTCGAAGAGTTCGACACGATTAAATTTCGATCAATGTGTCGAGAAATTTATTACTTTCAAAGATGTAAATAGCAAAAAATGAAAGTTAATAATATATATCGAAATTAACTCAATCAAAATTTTTTTTGCAGATCAATACCCCGATTAAAAATTTGAAAATAGAAGATAACAAACCACACATCGTTGCAAGGGGACCTAATAAGGCAGCTATATCAGAATATTTCATAGCAATTGATACGAAGTGCCATTTCACTTCACTATTTTGCAAGTAGTAGATCTTTTATTTAAAGCATTTTATATTTTTAACATTGAGTTTGATGCTAATTTATCTAACTTTTACAAATTTATAAGTATTTTTATATTTGAAATTGATACTACGAAACCATTCGCTAACTTACTAGAAGTTTATGGTCGATTTAATCATATATCTGAAGCATTGTAAATCATGTTTTGCTTTATTTGTCACAAAAGTTTTAAGGCTGTAAATCACATAATATTTCATTTACAATATGATCACTTCTTAACATCCAATCGAAATCTGAATCTAAAATGTATTATTGATGCTAAATGTGTCTCTAAATTTTCTTCATTTATTGGGCTTAGACGCCACGCAAAATATGCTAAGCATTTTGAAACAAGTTAAAAGAATGTTATTGAATTTAATCAAGATCTGTCTATTAAAGATTACTGCTATGATAGTATTCCTTCAACCGAAAATTTGGATATAAATGCAACGCTCAACTCATTAGAAACAACACAAGAGCTTGATGTTGCGACCAATATACAAAGAGACGTTCAACACTTCTCAAATGAACTTATGGCGCTTAATATTTCTCAAAATAATATCACAAATTTTTTCGAAAAGTTAACTGATTTTATTATGAAAAATAATAATTATAGAATATCTTATTTAAAGGCATCTGACAAAAATATTAGTAACAGTAACATTGGGAAAAATATTTCAAATTACGATACAGTAACATTGAATGCATAACGTAATTATTCTTCATATTACAAAAGAAAAAATGCTATTCAAAAAAATGAGTTTTACACTAAAGTCGCAGAAGTAAATTTGGGTAGCAGATGGGACAAAAGGTTTGATAGTAAACAAAACATTTATAAAACTGTTTTTCTTCAGTGTACCTTCCAGTACGTATCGATTAAAGATACTATAACAACTCTTTTCAAAAATGTAAATTTTAGGAACGTATATTTTAATAACAATCACATTTGTAACGATAATATTCTCGAGCGATTTTGCTGTGCTTCTTCGTTTAAAGGTTCATCCTTTTTTGAGCAAAACAAAAACGCATTACAAATTCAAATTTTCTTTGACGACTTTGAAGTGTCCAATGCACTAGGTAGCAGAAAGACAATCTATAAAATAGGTGCCATATATTTTTCCTTGAGGAACTTAGCACATCCGTTTAATTCAAAGTTGGATAATATATACTTAGTCGCGCTGTTTTTCAGCAATGACATAAAAAATAATAACATCACATTCAATAATGTGTTAGAACCTATCGTAAAAGATATCCTAGAATTAGAAGAAATTGGAATCAACATTGAACATGAAAATAAAATCTTCAATATTAGGGGTACATTAGTGGCATTTTCTCATGATAACTTAGGTGCTAATTGTGCTTTAGGCTTTATTCAGTCATTTCGAGGACACTACTTTTGTCGAATTTGTACCGCTAATAGAGAAGAATGTCGTTAGTACGACAAAATCAAAATAAATTGAGAAGTATTTCAGTATACAAAGAATTATTTACAGACAAAAAGGCTACTTTCACAAATTATGACGAATCAAAAGGTATTAAACATTATTGCATTCTTAACGATCTTCATTATTACAATATATTTGATAACTGTAATGTAGATATCATGCACGATATCCTAGAGGGAGCTGTGCCATTTATTATCAAAAATTTTCTTCAAGCCGCAATAAATTCAAATGAAATAAAACTTGAAGAAATAAATGACAGAATAAGCAATTTTAGATTTTGATATACTTATCAAAAAAATTCGCTTTCACATGTATGTGTTGAGAAGACCTCTAATACGTCAATAGGACTAACTGCTTCCCAAAACCTATGTTTAATATTACATTTTCCTTTTATTTTTTCCGACTTAGAAGTGAAATTTCCTGAGTTATGGGTGGGAATCACAAGTTTACTTCAAATTATCAGCATTGTATTCGCACCAACTGTGCACCTTCAATGGATTTCCTCATTAAAAGCATATATAGAAAAACATCTAGATTGCATTTTACATAATTACAATTTACTTTTATTACCAAAACATCATCTATTAACTCACTACCCTGATATAATATTAAAACTTGGACCTTTGGTGCATACGTGGTGCATGCGGTACGAAGCAAAACATCGCTATTTTACAAGAACGAATGCAAACATTAGCAATTACAAAAATGTATGTAAGACACTTTCCTTCCGTCATCAAAGTATGATGTCTGAAATAATGTTCCATAATCGATTTGAAGAAAGAAAAATGTACGGAAAAATAAAAGAAGTTTACAATTTCTCAAATTTGCCAGTTCAAATTTCTGAACATTTTATTAGATCGAATTATTTTTATTTTTAAAAAATTTAAATCAGTATGGAAAAATTAAGAATATAATACATGTAAATGAAGAGTCTTATTTGTCATTAGTTCTTTATGATATCTTACAAATGAATGAAAAACTTAACAGTAGAGAAATTAAGCAAACGACTGAATGTTTATTTGTTAACTATTTAGATTTACAGTGTAAACGATCTTTTGAAAGATATTTTGATAATGAGAAAGAATATATTTTAGTTCCGTATTTGTTTTAAGTTTAAGATTATAGTTTTAAGTATTGAATGTAATTTATTTTCTAAATAAAAATGGATTATCGAAATTTCCTATATTTTATTTGATTTTTTCTATTTTACATACATAACATATCCTTAATTTTATAGCATAAATGTTCAAATGTAACATATTTAATATTAAAGCGTTAGCAATAAAATGCGATTATAATATAACCCTGGCAAATTACATTGTCATAATAAAGTCAGGGTTAAATTTTATATTTGAAAAATTACAAAAACTGTAACACGAAGCATATTAAATAATAACACCTGATAAATTACATTGTCATAATAAAGTCAGGGTTAAATTTTATTTTTGAAAAATTAGAAAAACTGTAACACGAAACATATTAAATAATAACACCTGATAAATTACTTGCTCGGTTCTAATCTTTTGAAGAAATTAAAAATTAACCCGAAGTTGGGCTGGTCTATTATGTAACCCAATTTTTGTTGAAATTTAATACAAAATTTTTTGCCGTGTACTATACAATCAGCTAATAAATTGAACGATTTTCAAGAAATGCCTTCAGAGCTATGTTAATGCTTTTTAATATTCTGAATTCGGTTGCCGAAATCTTGCGATTTAGATGCGAAAATGAAAAGTTGATATTTTTAAGCAGTAGGTACCAGCCAAAGCTACCATAGGATTTGCACATTTTCCATCCACGCTGATAAGGGATACTGCACCAATTTTCTATACAGTAGCCACTGAACTTCAACGGCCCCCCCCTTGGAAGAGCAATATGACCGCCACTGGAATGTACACACCACACACCAGAAACTGTCAGATGCAACTGCTGATATTTGAGTACAGGGATGGACTAGGGCGGCTACGAACGCGTAAAATTAGGCCGTTTTCAATTTTGACGCAATTTTAATTCTCTTAATTTTCCTAATTATGTAGTGCCCTGGCCTTTAATTGTATATGCTTCAAGTGCATATTTGAGTACAGGGATGTGTTATGTGCTATTTTGTGTCCTAACAGGGAATGCTACAGATCAATTTTCATTGCAGGTTCAAATGGCAAAAAGAAAGTAATCCTAGGTATAAAGGATTTCGTTATTGATTGGAGGTGCAGGTCATGAGGAGAAAACGTTTCAAGAGCCGAAAGGACGATGGCAATGGAAGAACCGAAGCGGTACGCGGACACAACCGGAATGGATCTGTAGTTTCTATATACCATTTAATGTATATATCTCGGTCCCTGAAATTTGTATTGTTTATATTAGTAATCATAATTGAAATCATTTGATACCTGACGCCGAAGGGTCTCAGCCTCGTTTAGTTATTACTTCCGCGAGCCTGTTAGGACTGTCGAGCCAGTTGGGTGGAGCCTGTGAGGGGGTGAGGAAATATGCTAAGGCTACAGGCACCGCGTTCGTCCGGGCGGATTTGTGCCCCATTCTTCCTACTCCGCTGTCTATTCCTGACTTCGAGTGTCTATAAGACGTGTAGCAGCAATAAACGAAATAACAGCACAACGAACACCTGCATCCCCGTCGGAGGAACAATTTAACGTCGTCCGTACCGAGCAGGGTCCGTAGGTGAATGCCGGATCCTGGGGTGGGACAGGAAACGCGTCAGAACGGTGAGGATCGGTTCTACTAGATTTAAATTTGCCGCTCTTATGAAAATCCCGTGGTGGGTGGCTCGTTCGAAGATCGTCCGATGGCAGCCGATCAACTTCGAAAGTACCGAAAGGCTTTTTCCCGCGCGTTTTCCTTTTCAAAATTACGGAGTTCACTGAGACCGTCGTACGTGGAAAATGGATTAAAAAACTCGAGTGACAGACTTGAGTAACCTGCGGCAACAGCTTTAGTGAAATGTCATCGTCCGAGATGTGGCAGTTCAGGTTTTCGTACTGAAAATAGAAACAGATGGAAACGAAACACGAAGTTGGCCGAGGGTTTTACCGGCTGGGTATATAAGGGCCAAACACCGTCTCGAACGGGGAGTTAGTTTTTGGAAGTTCTGGAGATTCGACGGTTGACTAGTCGAGGTTGAAAAGTAGAAGGAAAGTTGAAGTCGCGCCTTTGGGAAATACGAAGGAAGTGGAAAACGTTTGAACGAGATCTCGAGAGGAAGCGGATGAAGTAGTAAACCATCGTGAGAAGAAAAGTAACCTGGCTACATGAAAGTGGAAGAATTAAGGCCGGAAGATTGGGTACGATGAAATAAGGAGGACAGCGGAGTTGAGCGCGCAATTATATCAAGCTAAGTATCCTGTTGGTTTCCTCCCCTCTCTTAGGTGGGCCTTTTATTGTTTCGCGTGGAAATTTCGATCGACATAGTGTCTCGCGATGGTGACCCCTCGGCTAAGGTCATTTCGGTCCCATTTCTGTTTTATTTAAATATAGAAGTAGAACTCCAATTAAATATTATTTGATTTTTTATGTGATTCAGCGTCTTTGCTATTATTTAAATATTGAAGTAGAACTTCAATTAAATTGATTTGATTTTTTATGTGATTCAGCGTCTTTGCCGAGTTTTCTTTCTTTTTTTGAATATATATTTAATTATTTGTAACGTGCATTTGTCGTTTCCTTCCGTGTGTGTGAAGTTTCCCAATCGTCCTCGTAATAAACGATTGGGTGGCGCCCAAAAACAAATTAACTTCTATAGCTAACCGAATTCGAAGTAGGCCGCGAAAACCCTCCTTTCTTCGACTGAGCAAGACCTAGGCATTTGTTGAAGTGAAGTGAGCACAAAAGATTATAGCGGCTGGGTAGCGGAGTGGGTAACGTCTTGGGCTCACGACTAGAGCGCTGCGAATTCGAAACTCCGGGAATATTTTCTTTTTTTCATTATTCAACCTAAAGGGGTTTCAGATGGACTAGGGCAGCTACGAACGCGTAAAATTAGATCGTTTTCAATTTTGACGCAATTTAAGTTCTTTTAATTTTCCTAATAAGGTAGTTCGCTGGCCTTTAATTTTATATGCTTCAAGTGCATAATTGCGTACAGGGATGGACTAGGGCGGCTACGAACGCGTAAAATTAGGCCGTTTTCAATTTTGACGCAATTTTAATTCTCTTAATTTTTCTAATTAGGTAGTGCCCTGGCCTTTAATTTGATATGCTTCAAGTGCATATTTTGGTTCCTTATTATCGTATTAACCATTATATTACATTCTAAAACTTTGAAATTAGTCTTTGTTCGTTTTCCGAAGATATTCCAATGTCTTCTTCACCCGCCTATCCTAAAATTGGAATTCCTAACTTGATGCAGTGCATCTAAGTCGCAATATTACCTCCGCTCGCTCTTCATATTCGATCGTCCTTGATTGCCGCGTCCCGATCGATTACCTTTCTGTGAGATTTTCGATTGTTCGCCAGAGTTTTGAACGCGTTGTGTTGTTTGTTGTTGTGCGAGTTTCGGAGCAGGAGCCGGAACCGACGTCGTACTTGCAACTGTTGACGGTACTGCAGTCGGTCGATTTTGAATCACACCGCCATTATTGGTGTTTCCGTTATTCGCCAATATCTGAACGGGATTCGGAACCTGCGGACTTCCAAGTTGTGGCTGCAGCTGTTCGGCACGTTTTGGTTCGCTCATGTTTAGCTGTTCGTTGAATGTAAGGCAAAATTCACCGATCTTATGGATGTCGCCATTCTTCCCGGAGTATAAAGTTAAGCAATGTCGCCAGATTGAAGCGTATCCTTTTGTCAGCCGGACAATGTCGCCGGGTACTAGCAATTTACCAGGCTCGTCCCACACCGAGACATTTATGCATGCCGTTTGGTCGGCCACTTTAAAATTCCGAACTTCGCGATTCTCCTTTGTTACTGTCGCTGCTCCTACTTCAAGGACAATGAACATGACGTTGACATTCTTTAGTCCGGGCTTAATGTCCTTAATTGGGATACAATCCGAGTACATATTGAATCACCTTAAAAAGTGCATAAAACACCGCAATTGGAACTACTCTCTCTTTTGCAGAATGTACCAGTGGCGGTCATACGGGGGGGGCCATGGGGGCCATGGCCCCCCCCCCCCTGACAGATCCGTCACACATGATTTTTTTATCACGTCTTCTTTAAAGAAAAATTATATGAGACTATTAGATTAAAGGATACACTTAATAAAGTAATATATGATGCTATTAAATCTGATTTTCTCTTATGTCTTTCTTGAATCTTCTTTTGTCTTTCGTCTCCTGATTGAAAAGAAAGTAATAAAATTTCGAATATAAATATGTAATCAATCTTATGGTTATGTTAAGGATTGAGTTTTACTTTATTATTTTTTAATAATAAAGTATTTATGTACTGTTTCAAACTAATTTTGAAAAATTTGGATTTGGATTATTCTAGGACAGTTTTCATTAGGTATTCTATTAATTTTCCCATATCTGGATGAATTTGAAATTTTCTCAGGGAAAAAGGATACTTCAAATCCTAGTTAAAGCTAATAACTCCATTTAAAATTTTTTAATTTTTTCACAGTACCCATCAAAAACAAAAACTCGTTTGAAGTTTCATCTCGACAATGGGTATTACGTGCCTCAAGAACCTTAAAGAACCAACATAGAGCATAGACATAGAGCCTATATAGTATCATTCTGAGGATGATATAACTCTAAATATATAGGTGGTTGGTATACTATCGAAAATGCCATCTATGCTTAAATTCAGAAATTGAAGTTTTTCTTAAAAAATAAATTTTTGAGCGTAACTTTGTAACGGTAAACGACACGAAGTTAGTGACATAAGTAGGTGCTCAATGTTGTGAAAAAAAAGTCCTTCAGCAAGGTAGAAAACGATGATTTTTAACATTTAATCACTAATCCATTATAGCTTTTATGTAGTACTTAGTGAAGGACTTTCTGAACCATTTTTTCTTTCTATAGCATAATATTGAGTATTAGAAAACAGATATTTTTGTCCACTATACTAGCTTCGTATTATTAACCATTATCAAACTACAGTCGAAACCGATTTAATATGAAAAACTTCACTTTCTCATTGTCTCCGATGGTACATAACCCATATACGAGTGTTTGAAATTACAATCATCCCCAGATTTATCAAGATTTATCCCCGTTTTATCAATACATCGGGGCTAATTTTTCGGAATCTCAAATTTTTATTTTTATTTTTTCTGTTCGGGGTGAAACTTAAAACATACATTTTTTACATTAATTAGAACCATAATAAGAGGTAAATTTCAATACAAATAATAGTCACTAAACAGTTCTAAAATTATCTGTCACCACAACTACCTGTATAAAATATTACAAAATTTCAAATTGCATGATAATGCAAGCTTTCGACTCCTGTTCATTCAATTTAAATGTCGTAGTTTGCAAAAGTTAACTCTTACAAAATAAATTAGTAATTTTGTTGTAAACTCTTTTCGAGATTTCAAAATCTACTTGCCAAAATTATGCGATTGAAATCAGTAGCTCAGTTCTGTAACTTATGAGTGAGAAATTTCTCACCAGAAAGTCAAAATGACGACGAATTAATGCAGTTTTCTCTATGTATTCTCACCAAATGAGAATGCACCGTACTACGGACCGCACCGAAATACGGACTACGCATTTGGCAATTTTTCATTTCTCATTTGGTGAGAATACAGAGAGAAAACTGCATTAATTCGTCCTCATTTTGACTTTTTGGTTAGAAATTTCTCACTCATAAGTTACAGAACTGAGCTACAGGTATAAGATACTGCTATTATGTAGTTATAATAATTGAAAATAGTTTTAGAGAATTTCTAACTTTTTAAAATTATTAAATTAGGAGAGTAGGTTAGGTTGGGTTATGGTGGTAGCCATCTAAACTATAGATCTAATCAGTAAGGAGACTATGTGAATATGTAGCGGAAGGTGGGGCAAAGTGGGGCAAAGTGGGCCAGCAAGGCAAAGTGGGCCCCCTTAAAATTTCTAGTTTGCAATAGCGCAAAATCTTCGGAAAAAAATTATTTGATAAAGCTTCAAGCATTGATTACAATGCACTATAAAAGAAATCCACTTTAATTACAGTTCCCCGAATTTTCTCATATTACGATTTTGGCACTATTTCATGTAAATATCAGTGTTCAATAATTGGATTAAAAAAACTTGTTAGCGATTGAGGATTTTTTTGGAACAGTATCCTTGAGATCGGGGTACGGATTGTGAAACTTGCAAAGTAAGATTTGATGATTATTTAAAAAGTATATAAATTTCAGCAGATGCTTACTATTTAGTGTTCATTCGGGGTAAAGTGAACCCCGGGCAAATTTTACCGCATGCCAATATAATTTTATTTGATATTTAAAATAACAATTTTAACATGGCTAGAACAGTAGACTTTGCCCCAGTAGTGGGGCAAAGTGGGCCCTTTGAAGTTTGTATAGCAAGAAGTAGATAACTTTCTTATCAGCATCAACAATTTAATTTCACGAATACATGACTAAGCTAACATCCTAAGCTATCGAGTTTGCACGAAAAGGATTTTATAACTATTATTTCACAGAATCTCGGTACAAACCTTAGGGGGCTCACTTTGCTCCACCTTCACTTATACATACCTAATAAATTATTATGAGATGTAGAGTTCGGATCATAATGCGCAATATTCAGTTTTACCAAATATGTATGATAGTAGAACTAATAAAAATTAAGTATACTACTTTTCTGATGGTCTCAAAAAACAGCTAATTTACATCCAAAGATTTCAAATAGGATTTGGCGAAATCTCGAAATTTTTATGAAAACTCTTAAAATCTACTAGATTTTTCATACAGTATGAGAGATCTCTGCCTGTTTGGGCTTCTAAATTTTGTAGAAATCAAGACCGGCATCGACTTCTACTAAAATCAAAAATTATTTTCAATAAGCTTTGGAATCAATTAATATTATTTTCTAGTTCTTGCTATTAAATTTCCTATTACTTAAAGACTTACAATCATAAAAAACAGGTTTAAATTTTTAATATCATACTATACAATCAGCTAATAAATTGAACGATTTTCAAGAAATGCCTTCAGAGCTATGTTAATGCTTTTTAATATTCTGAATTCGGTTGCCGAAATCTTGCGATTTAGATGCGAAAATGAAAAGTTGATATTTTTAAGCAGTAGGTACAAGCCAAAGCTACCATAGGATTTGCACATTTTTCATCCACGCTGATAAGGGATACTGCACCAATTTTCTATACAGTAGCCACTGAACTTCAATGGCCCCCCCCTTGGAAGAGCAATATGACCGCCACTGGAATGTACACACCACACACCAGAAACTGTCAGATGCAACTGCTGATATTTGAGTACAGGGATGGACTAGGGCGGCTACGAACGCGTAAAATTAGGCCGTTTTCAATTTTGACGCAATTTTAATTCTCTTAATTTTCCTAATTATGTAGTGCCCTGGCCTTTAATTGTATATGCTTCAAGTGCATATTTGAGTACAGGGATGTGTTATGTGCTATTTTGTGTCCTAACAGGGAATGCTACAGATCATTGCAGGTTCAAATGGCAAAAAGAAAGTAATCTTAGGTATAAAGGATTTCGTTATTGATTGGAGGTGCAGGTCATGAGGAGAAAACGTTTCAAGAGCCGAAAGGACGATGGCAATGGAAGAACCGAAGCGGTACGCGGACACAACCGGAATGGATCTGTAGTTTCTATATACCATTTAATGTATACATCTCGGTCCCTGAAATTTGTATTGTTTATATTAGTAATCATAATTGAAATCATTTGATACCTGACGCCGAAGGGTCTCAGCCTCGTTTAGTTATTACTTCCGCGAGCCTGTTAGGGCTGTCGGGCCAGTTGGGTGGAGCCTGTGAGGGGGTGAGGAAATATGCTAAGGCTACAGGCCCCGCGTTCGTCCGGGCGGATTTGTGCCCCATTCTTCCTACTCCGCTGTCTATTCCTGACTTCGAGTGTCTATAAGACGTGTAGCAGCAATAAACGAAATAACAGCACAACGAACACCTGCATCCCCGTCGGAGGAACAATTTAACGTCGTCCGTACCGAGCAGGGTCCGTAGGTGAATGCCGGATCCTGGGGTGGGACAGGAAACGCGTCAGAACGGTGAGGATCGGTTCCACTAGATTTAAATTTGCCGCTCTTATGAAAATCCCGTGGTGGGTGGCTCGTTCGAAGATCGTCCGATGGCAGCCGATCAACTTCGAAAGTACCGAAAGGCTTTTTCCCGCGCGTTTTCCTTTTCAAAATTACGGAGTTCACTGAGACCGTCGTACGTGGAAAATGGATTAAAAAACTCGAGTGACAGACTTGAATAACCTGCGGCAACAGCTTTAGTGAAATGTCATCGTCCGAGATGTGGCAGTTCAGGTTTTCGTACTGAAAATAGAAACAGATGGAAACGAAATACGAAGTTGGCCGAGGGTTTTACCGGCTGGGTATATAAGGGCCAAACACCGTCTCGAACGGGGAGTTGGTTTTTGGAAGTTCTGGAGATTCGACGGTTGACTAGTCGAGGTTGAAAAGTAGAAGGAAAGTTGAAGTCGCGCCTTTGGGAAATACGAAGGAAGTGGAAAACGTTTGAACGAGATCTCGAGAGGAAGCGGATGAAGTAGTAAACCATCGTGAGAAGAAAAGTAACCTGGCTACATGAAAGTGGAAGAATTAAGGCCGGAAGATTGGGTACGATGAAATAAGGAGGACAGCGGAGTTGAGCGCGCAATTATATCAAGCTAAGTATCCTGTTGGTTTCCTCCCCTCTCTTAGGTGGGACTTTTATTGTTTCGCGTGGAAATTTCCATCGACATAGTGTCTCGCGATGGTGACCCCTCGGCTAAGGTCATTTCGGTCCCATTTCTGTTTTATTTAAATATAGAAGTAGAACTCCAATTAAATATTATTTGATTTTTTATGTGATTCAGCGTCTTTGCTATTATTTAAATATTGAAGTAGAACTTCAATTAAATTGATTTGATTTTTTATGTGATTCAGCGTCTTTGCCGAGTTTTCTTTCTTTTTTTGAATATATATTTAATTATTTGTAACGTGCATTTGTCGTTTCCTTCCGTGTGTGTGAAGTTTCCCAATCGTCCTCGTAATAAACCATTGGGTGGCGCCCAAAAACAAATTAACTTCTATAGCTAACCGAATTCGAAGTAGGCCGCGAAAACCCTCCTTTCTTCGACTGAGCAAGACCTAGGCATTTGTTGAAGAAGTGAAGTGAGCACAAAAGATTATAGCGGCTGGGTAGCGGAGTGGGTAACGTCTTGGGCTCACGACTAGAGCGCTGCGAATTCGAAACTCCGGGAATATTTTTTTTTTTTCATTAATCAACCTAAAGGGGTTTCAGATGGACTAGGGCAGCTACGAACGCGTAAAATTAGATCGTTTTCAATTTTGACGCAATTTAAGTTCTTTTAATTTTCCTAATAAGGTAGTTCGCTGGCCTTTAATTTTATATGCTTCAAGTGCATAATTGCGTACAGGGATGGACTAGGGCGGCTACGAACGCGTAAAATTAGGCCGTTTTCAATTTTGACGCAATTTCAATTCTCTTAATTCTCCTAATTAGGTAGTGCCCTGGCTTTTAATTTGATATGCTTCATGTGCATATTTCAGTACAGGGATGGACTAGGGCAGCTACGAACGCGTAAAATTAGGCCGTTTTCAGTTTTGACGCAATTTTAATTCTCTTAATTTTTCTAATTAGGTAGTGCCCTGGCCTTTAATTTGATATGCTTCAAGTGCATATTTGAGTACAGGGATGGACTAGGGCGGCTACGAACGCGTAAAATTTTGCCGTTTTCAATTTAGTTCTTTTAATTTTCCTAATAAGGTAGTTCGCTGGCCTTTAGTTTGATATGCTTCAAGTGCATAATTGCGTTCAGGAATGGACTAGGGCAGCTACGAACGCGTAAAATTACGCCATTTTCAATTTTGACTCAATCTTAATTCTCTTAATTTTCCTAATTAGGTAGTGCTCTGGTCTTTAATTTGATATGCTTCAAGTGCATATTTGAGTACAGGGATGGACTAGGGCGGCTACGAACGCGTAAAATTAGGCCGTTTTCAGTTTTGACGCCATTTTAATTCTCTTAATTTTCCTAATTAGGTAGTTCGCTGGCCTTTAATTTGATATGCTTCAAGTGCATAATTGGGTACAGGGATGGACTAGGGCGGCTACGAACGCGTAAAGTTAGGCCGTTTTCAATTTTGACGCAATTTAAATTCTCTTAATTTTCCTAATAAGGTAGTGCCCTGGCCTTTAATTTGATATGCTTCAAGTGCATATTTGAGTACAGGGATGGACTAGGGCGGCTACGAACGCTTAAATTTAGGCCGTTTTCAATTAAGTTCTTTTAATTTACCTAATTATTTAGTTCGCTGGCCTTAAGTTTGATATGCTTCAAGTGCATAATTGCGTTCAGGGACGGACTAGGGCAGCTACGAACGCGTAAAATTAGGCCGTTTTCAGTTTTGACGCAATTTTAATTCTCTTAATTTTCTTAATTAGGTAGTGCCCTGGCCTTTGATTTGATATGCATCAAGTTCATATTTGAGTACAGGGATGGACTAGGGCGGCTACGAACGCGTAAAATTAGGCCGTTTTCAATTTTGACGCAATTTTAATTCTCTTAATTTTCCTAATTAGGTAGTGCCCTGGCCTTTAATTTGATATGCTTCAAGTGCATATTTGAGTACATTGATGGACTAAGGTGGCTACGAACTCGTAAAACTATTCCGTTTTCCATTTTGACGCAATTTTAATTCTCTTAATTTTCCTAATTAGGTAGTGCCCAGGCCTTTAATTTGATATGCTTCAAGTGCATATTTGAGTACAGGGATGGACTAGGGCGGCTACAAACGCGTAAAATTAGGCCGTTTTCAATTTAGTTCTTTTAATTTTACTAATTAGGTAGTTCGCTGGCCTTTAGTTTGAAATGCTTCAAGTGCATAACTGCGTTCAGGAATGGACTAGGGCGGCTACGAACGCGTAAAATTAGGCCGTTTTCAATTTTGACGCAATTTAAGTTCTCTTAATTTTCCTTATTAGGTAGTGCCCTGGCCTTTAATTTGATATGCTTCAAGTGCATATTTGAGTACAGGGATGGACTAGGGCGGCTACGAACGCTTAAATTTAGGCCGTTTTCAATTAAGTTCTTTTAATTTACCTAATTATTTAGTTCGCTGGCCTTAAGTTTGATATGCTTCAAGTGCATAATTGCGTTCAGGGACGGACTAGGGCAGCTACGAACGCGTAAAATTAGGCCGTTTTCAGTTTTGACGCAATTTTAATTCTCTTAATTTTCTTAATTAGGTAGTGCCCTGGCCTTTGATTTGATATGCATCAAGTTCATATTTGAGTACAGGGATGGACTAGGGCGGCTACGAACGCGTAAAATTAGGCCGTTTTCAATTTTGACGCAATTTTAATTCTCTTAATTTTCCTAATTAGGTAGTGCCCTGGCCTTTAATTTGATATGCTTCAAGTGCATATTTGAGTACATTGATGGACTAAGGTGGCTACGAACTCGTAAAACTATTCCGTTTTCCATTTTGACGCAATTTTAATTCTCTTAATTTTCCTAATTAGGTAGTGCCCAGGCCTTTAATTTGATATGCTTCAAGTGCATATTTGAGTACAGGGATGGACTAGGGCGGCTACAAACGCGTAAAATTAGGCCGTTTTCAATTTAGTTCTTTTAATTTTACTAATTAGGTAGTTCGCTGGCCTTTAGTTTGAAATGCTTCAAGTGCATAACTGCGTTCAGGAATGGACTAGGGCGGCTACGAACGCGTAAAATTAGGCCGTTTTCAATTTTGACGCAATTTAAATTCTTTTAATTTTCCTAATTAGGTAGTGCCCAGGCCTTTAATTTGATATGCTTCAAGTGCATATTTGAGTACAGGGATGGACTAGGGCGGCTACAAACGCGTAAAATTAGCCCGTTTTCAATTTAGTTCTTTTAATTTTACTAATTAGGTAGTTCGCTGGCCTTTAGTTTGAAATGCTTCAAGTGCATAACTGCGTTCAGGGATGGACTAGGGCGGCTACGAACGCGTAAAATTAGTCCGTTTTCAATTTAGTTCTTTTAGTTTTCCTAATTAGGTAGTGCCCCGGCCTTTAATTTGATATGCTTCAAGTGCATATTTGAGAACAGGGATGGACTAGGGCGGCTACGAACGCATCATATAATGCCGTTTTCAATTTTGACGCAATTTTAATTCTCTTAATTTTCCTAATTAGGTAGTGCCCTGGCCTTTAATTTGATATGCATCAAGTGCATATTTGAGTACAGGGATGGACTAGGGCGGCTACGAACGCGTAAAATTAGGCCGTTTTCAATTTTGACGCAATTTTAATTTTCTTAATTTCCTACTTAGGTAGTGCCCTGGCCTTTAATTTGAAATGCTTCAAGTGCATATTTGAGAACAGGGATGGACTAGGACGGCTACGAACGCGTAAGATTAGGCTGTTTTCAATTTTGACGCAATTTTAATTCTCTTAATTTTCCTAATTAGGTAGTGCCCTGGCCTTTAATTTGATATGCTTCAAGTGCATATTTGAGAACAGGGATGAACTAGGGCGGCTACGAACGCGTAAAATTAGGCCGTTTTCAATTTTTTTTTTTTTAATTTTCATAATTAGGTAGTGCCCTGGCCTTTAATTTGATATGCTTCAGGTGCATGTTTGAGTACAGGGATGGACAAGGGCAGCTACGAACGCGTAAAATTAGGCCGTTTTCAATTTTGACGCAATATCAATTCTCTTAATTTTCCTAATTAGGTAGTGCCCTGGCCTTTAATTTGATATGCTTCAAGTGCATATTTGAGAACAGGGATGGACTAGAGCAGCTACGAACGCATCATATAATGCCGTTTTCAATTTTGACGCAATTTTAATTCTCTTAATTTTCCTAATTAGGTAGTGCCCTGGCCTTTAATTTGATATGCATCAATTGCATATTTGAGTACAAGGATGGACTAGGGCGGCTACGAAAGCGAAAAATTAGGCCGTTTTCAATTTTGACGCAATTTGAATTTTCTTAATTTTCCTAATTAGGTAGTGCCCTGGCCTTTAATATGATATGCTCCAAGTGCATATTTGAGTACAGGATGGACTAGGGCGGCTACGAACGAGTAAAATTAGGCCGTTTTCAATTTTGACGCAATTTCAATTCTCTTAATTTTCCTACTTAGGTAGTGCCCTGGCCTTTAATTTGATATGCATCAATTGCATATTTGAGTACAGGGATGGACTAGGGCGGCTACGAAAGCGTAAATTAGGCCGTTTTCAATTTTGACGCAATTTTAATTCTCTTAATTTTCCTAATTAGGTAGTGCCCTGGCCTTTAATTTGTTATGCTTCAGGTGCATGTTTGAGTAGAGGGATGGACAAGTGCAGCTACGAACGCGTAAAATTAGGCTGTTTTCAATTTTGACGCAATTTCAATTCTCTTAATTTTCCTAATTAGGTAGTGCCCTGGCCTTTAATTTGATATGCTTCAAGTGCATATTTGAGAACAGGGATGGACTAGGGCGGCTACGAAAGCGTAAAATTAGGCCGTTTTCAATTTTGACGCAATTTTAATTTTCTTAATTTTCCTAATTAGGTAGTGCCCTGGCCTTTAATTTGATATGCTTCAGGTGCATGTTTGAGTACAGGGATGGACAAGGGCAGCTACGAACGCGTAAAATTAGGCCGTGTTCAATTTTGACGCAATATCAATTCTCTTAATTTTCCTAATTAGGTAGTGCCCTGGCCTTTAATTTGATATGCTTCAAGTGCATATTTGAGAACAGGGATGGACTAGAGCAGCTACGAACGCATCATATAATGCCGTTTTCAATTTTGACGCAATTTTAATTCTCCTAATTTTCCTAATTAGGTAGTGCCCTGGCCTTTAATTTGTTATGCTTCAGGTGCATGTTTGAGTAGAGGGATGGACAAGTGCAGCTACGAACGCGTAAAATTAGGCTGTTTTCAATTTTGACGCAATTTCAATTCTCTTAATTTTCCTAATTAGGTAGTGCCCTGGCCTTTAATTTGATATGCTTCAAGTGCATATTTGAGAACAGGGATGGACTAGGGCGGCTACGAAAGCGTAAAATTAGGCCGTTTTCAATTTTGACGCAATTTTAATTCTCTTATTTTTCCTCATTAGTTAGTGCCCTGGCCTTTTATTTTATATGCTTCAAGTGCATAATTGCGTACAGGGATGGACTAGGGCGGCTACGAACGCGTAAAATTAGGCCGTTTTCAATTTTGACGCAATTTTAATTCTCTTAATTTTCCTAATTAGGTAGTGCCCTGGCCTTTAATTTGATATGCTTCATGTGCATATTTAATAATTTCATAATTTATTGATAGACAATTAAAGTCCATTTAACAAATACAAATGTTCTTAATACTAAACTCTTAACAATAAAAACATACTTATACATACTTATGGAAAATAAGAAAAGTGATAACCAAACATTTATATATTTATATAATAACAAAAAAAAGAAGCACAAATGACCAAATTAGACCTTGGAATTTTAATAATGTCTTATATATATTATATTACAAATAATTTCTTAAATTTAGCCATAATTTTGTCCTTATAAGTATTTCTGCTAACAGAACAGTTAAAGCAATCTGAATTACGATTAAAGTTTTTTATGGTACAAACAATAGCGTCATTCATCATGAAGTTTGAATGATTCTCCATTTTCAGGATTCTGCCGTTTCGAAGGTTAGTCCTGTGATCAACAAAAATGATGCGGGAAAGGAGCTCGTTCGAAACTAAATTGGAATTAATTAAATCGAAGGCAAGAGTTGCCGAAGCAAGCTCTCTTCTTCTCTCAAGCGTGGTCATATTCAACAAAAGTAGCCTACACTTGTAAGATGGCAGACGGTAGCTACTAAACTGAAGGCTTCGCAAAGCAAACAGCTAAAATTGAACTTGTACTCTTTCAACCTTGTAAGAGTCAACCTGAGTGGATGGAGTCCAGATAACACTTGCATACTCGAGCAAAGGCAACAACAACGTACAGAAAAGGGTCTTACACAAATGTGGGTCATTGAATTCTTTGACTCTCCTTTTTAAGAAACCTAACATAGCCATTCCACTATTCGAAATTTTGTCTATGTGAGACTTGAACGTCAACTTTGAGTCAAATATTACCCCTAGATCTTTGATCTGTGAGACACGTTTTAGCTTTTCATTGTTGATATTGTAGTCGAACTGCATAGAACCGGCTTTTTTTCGGGAGAATGTTATTGCTGCACATTTTTTTACGTTTAATTGCATAGCGTTATTTAAACACCAATCAGATAAAGTGTCAATATTGTTTTGCAATATAAGACAATCCTGATTTGAGTCAATTGTTTTGAAAATTTTTAGGTCATCAGCGTAAAAGGATGCTTTACAATCGGTCAGAAGTAATGGAACATCATTAATAAAAATTATAAATAAGAGTGGTCCCAAAATGCTACCTTGAGGAACACCCGAGGAAACTGAAGCTGTTTTGGATAAATGGGATAAACATTTTACTTTTTGCGTACGATCGGATAAGTAAGACTTTAACCAATTTAAAAGTGCACCTCTTATACCATATCGCTCCAGCTTAAATAGTGGCAGATCGTGATCCACTACACTGAATCTACCTGTTTACCTTTGCCCAATTCGTGCCTGATAAACGTGGAATATTTCAGAAGATTAGAAACAGTAGACTTTCCCTTTAAAAAGCCATGCTGGCATGGATGAATAATAGGAGTTATAGTCTCTGCTAGTACTTCAGCTACCAGTTTTTCGAAGACCTTACTAATAGCAGATAAAATGCTAATTCCTCTGTAATTGTGAATGTCAGATCTATCTCCAGACTTAAAAATGGGTGTTACATGTGCCAATTTTTTTTTTTTTTTTTTTAAGGATACTGATCTGGACTTAGGTGGTTAGCCTTTAATACACTGTAGTGTACAATCCAGTCAGCTTAGGGATGGGAGGTCAGAAATTGGGCCGGGTATGGCAGTGTACTAGTTGGTGTTAATAATTTTGAATGCTGTTTGGCTTTGAGATGTGATCTACCAGAACAGCAATGTTGCCTATAACAAATCAACTACTGTCTGGTATCTCTGAGGGTGTTAGTGAATCTGATAAGAATGTAAGCAAAACTCATCTGCTCAGTGTTAAATCCTTTAGTAGTGATCCTATTAAACATTCCGCACTGTTCACCATTTATATTAATAATTTCAAAGCCAATAGCAACTGAAAAAATTCTTATAAATAATTTATGCATAGAGTGGGAATTGAACCCACGACATCGCGTTTACAAGCCTAGTACGCTACCACTGGACTACACCCGGCTCGTAGACTACACGTAGGGAAAATTTTGAAGAGACTGATTAAACAGAGGGAGCAATAATCCAGATAAAGTATAGGCGGTTTTATTTAAAAAAAATTGGGGGAATGAGATCCGGACCAGCACCTTTTTTAACGTCAAGATCAAGCAGCGCAGTTATTACTTGATCATTAGTCAAAATCACATCAGTTAATTTTGGATCGTGTAAAGGTATATGTGAAAAATTAACTGGATCAAAATTAAAAGAATTGGCAAATTTAGATTTAAAGTGTTTAGCGAATAGGTTTGAAATTCTTGCGGGATCAGAAGATGACTGGTCATTAAGTTTCATAGACGCTGGACAGCATTTAGTTCCACGTTTGTCGTTAATGTTTTGCCAAAAAATTTTAGGGCGATCGAAAAGGCTGTTTATCATTTTGCGGTTATACAGTGCAATGGCTTCCGTTTCCTTAATATTGAAATGTTCCCGAAGGTACAGAAATGCAGTGAGATCCTCCACTGATTGAGATTTACTCCATTTTCTATAGGCTTTATTACGTTTGTTACGTAATATTCTAAGGCTTTAATCCAAATGTGGAGGACAAGATAATATTGTACAAATGCGCTTGGGTGTATGCTTATCTATTATCTGTATTAACGAGGCAATGAGGTTTTCAGCTATTACATCAACATCTGTAATATTGTCTGAAGGTTTTAAATTGGAAATTTCGAGCTTTATCATATCGTAGTCAGCGTTGAGAAAAACATAAGTTATGGTCTTGTTGGAATCGCTATGAAAATCATGTTTGGAAGATACATAGGTTAAGGAAAGAATATTGTGGTAAATACTTGTCTTTTTAGTCAAGGTAGAGGAAGCCTCTATCAAAGAAAAGTTTGAAGTGAAACTAGTGAAAATGAGATCTAAAACATTTCCGAATTGATTTATTTTATCGCATAGTTGAAACAAGCCCAGTGAGTGAATTTCTGATAAGAAAGTAACATGACGATTCTTTATGTTAGAAGGATCGAATACGGAACTGCAGAGTTCACTGGGTTCCCATTTAACACCCCTGAGATTTGCGTCACCATACATCAAGAATTCATCACCTGGAAGGATAGTTGAGTGAATCAATGAAACGGATTTAGCAAGATCAGTATACTGCTCTTCAGTAGATTCAGGAGGGATGTAGAAGCACACTAATACCAGATTTCTATCCTTCATGCGAATTTTACATGCGGAAAGTTCAAAAACGGCATTAGTAGGTACTAGAAACTGTATGGGAAAGCTAGACAGTTTGTTGTTGACTGCGATAAAAACACCGCCACCTCTTTGATCGACCAAATCGGATGGTTTGAATTTATCCTTCCGAAAAATGGACAACCCTGACGGGATGATTTCCGCATCCAAGTGGGTTGATGTTAGGAGCCAAGTTTCGGTGATCATAGCAATGTCATAAGGACAGTTTGCCAAATCATTGCGAAACTGGGGCAAAGAGCATCTCATTCCTGACATATTATGGAAATAAAAATTCAAATCGTTAGTAGTGGTGAATAGATCTGGACTAGTTTTAACTTGCTTTAGGCAACTCAGACGTCTGCCAAAGCTATGAACCATACTGGATTCAGTGGAAACTTTAGGCACGAAAAAATCTATTGTGATCTTCACGGGCTTTTTGCATATTAGAAATATGTTTTGAAGAAACATGAGATCCATATGCAGCTAGATCATTCTCAACTTGGTCCGGCGTAAGATGAAATTGCTCGTGAAAACGGATGTAGATCAGCTGTAAAGCTTTTAGATCCGTTGAAAGTCCTTCTTGTTGAATGGACAATATCAGACTAGTTTTAGTTTTACCAAAGATGCAGGTCGAATCGGGTTTGTTATGCATATATGCCAGAAACAGTCGCACATTCTCAAATATTCTAGGGTCCCTTAAGCGAGATAAAAGGTATCTGTTCTCCTCAGATTGCGATGAAATTATCGAATGTTTCACAGTTGGGGGAAGAAGGGGGTCAAGGAAAGGAGGATTATTATGAGTGGCTTCTGAATTATTTACTGTGGACGATGGGTAGGGATTGATTGTATCGCCACGCACGAAATTGTTGCAAGGACTAGGACCTGAGACTAGGCTCGAGATTTGATGGTTATAGGTTAGATGCGACGAATTGTTTGCAGTGTTAATGAGATTAGTTGATCCGTGCCTAGATTTTAACTTCATGGTCGTAGAATTGGCAGAAGTAGTTATTTTCTTAGGCAATGAATAGTTACCTGTGTTAGTTTTACTTGTTGATACCTTACCGATAGCGACAGTTTTGGAAATTTGAATAGCAGAAACTGGAGAAGTTTTATTCTTATTCGTTATTTTAATGTTATTCTTAATGTTCCTATTATTGTTACGCTTATTTAAATTTTTATTATTGTCATGTTTATTTAAATTTTGATTTCTTTTCTTATTATTATTACGTTGAGGATTCTCCTTCCAGCGCCTGATTTCCACTTTACCCCATTTGAAGACATCCGAATTCGAGTTGAAGAAGATCCAGTCATATTGCATGGGCATATGCAGCTTGAAATTGGTGTATTTTGGTTTTAACCGGCGGGTTGGCAACTTTTCGCACTTAAAGCCTCTTAATGAGAATTTGTTCGCAAGTAGTTTAGACAGCCACGCTTCATCTGCGTTTGGAAGAGCTTTCGTAATAAAATATGAGTGTGTCGAGAGATTTATTGCCTTTTTGAGATTTATTGCCTTTTTGCATGTTCCTGGTGTTGAGTTTCTTCAGTCTGGCATCCCAATCAGGTCGCGACCACGTTGTGTTGAACCTAACAAGTGAACTGGTCTGTGCATCACAAGCAACCTCAGGTAAATGAACTTTAGGCAGCGCGAATTTTTGATTAGGTGATAGCGAAACTGTTTGTATGTGTAAGTTCTCATCAGATGGTTTAGATGAACATCCTTACATACAAATCGGGATACAGCTAGTTCACGTTCAAAATCAGCAAGTTTCGCCGTTAAATCATTTGATTGTTTGATTACGGATCCAGAAGTGTGATGCAGATGATTCGATACTGAACCGAGGGACTTATTAGCACTAGTTACAAGTTCCATTACTGTCCTGATGTCCTCGTGGATATAGTTCAGCTTCTTAGTAACATCATTACCGTCAGAAATCGAGCCGTTGTCAGTTGATGTAGTGAAGCCGCTTGCAGAGACACTATCGGATAAACTGTTAAGGATTGCAGTAAGTTTTGCGTCAGACTGAGACCATTTTTTCAGTGACTTCGACGAGTCGTGTTGGATTAAGCTGCAACATTTGAGTAATTTATCCAGTTGCGATCCATAGTCACGAACTTCATCGATGCAGTCATTTAAATTCAAAACACTATCCGCGAGATTGTTCACTTTGTTTGCAATAAAAGTGCAAGCACTTTTCAGGTCCTCTAGAGCCGTGTTGTTTGAGTCAATTCGCGACGAGTTAATTTTTAAAAGTCTCAAAATGTGGCAAGGCTTGATGGCACAACACTCCTTACATGTAAAACCGCATAACTCAGAAGAAGGCCGTGAAGATGAGACACAGACATTGTGAAAATTGCGTTCACAGATTCCGAACGCGTAAAATTAGGCCGTTTTCAGTTTTGACGCAATTTTAGTTCTCTTAATTGTCCTAATTAGGTAGTGCCCTGGCCTTTAATTTGATATGCTTCAAGTGCATATTTGAGTACAGGGATGGACTAGGGCGGCTACGAACGCGTAAAATTATGACGTTTTCAATTTTGACGCAATTTTAATTCTCTTATTTTTCCTCATTAGTTAGTGCCCTGGCCTTTTATTTTATATGCTTCAAGTGCATAATTGCGTACAGGGATGGACTAGGGCGGCTACGAACGCGTAAAATTAGGCCGTTTTCAATTTTGACGCAATTTTAATTCTCTTAATTTTCCTAATTAGGTAGTGCCCTGGCCTTTAATTTGATATGCTTCATGTGCATATTTAATAATTTCATAATTTATTGATAGACAATTAAAGTCCATTTAACAAATACAAATGTTCTTAATACTAAACTCTTAACAATAAAAACATACTTATACATACTTATGGAAAATAAGAAAAGTGATAACCATACATTTATATATTTATATATTAACAAAAAAAAGAAGCAAAAATGACCAAAATAGACCTAAGAATTTTAATAATGTCTTATATATATTATATTACAAATAATTTCTTAAATTTAGTCATAATTTTGTCCTTATAAGTATTTCTGCTAACAGAACAGTTAAAGCAATCTGAATTTAGGTTAAAGTTTTTTATGGCACAAACAATAGCGTCATTCATCATGAAGTTTGATGAATGATGATGAATGATGAATGGTTAATCCTGTGATCAACAAAAATGATGCGGGAAAGGAGCTCATTCGAAACTAAATTGGAGTTAATTAAATCGAAGGCAAGAGTTGCCGAAGCAAGCTCTCTTCTTCTCTCAAGCGTGGTCATATTCAACGAAAGTAGCCTACACTTGTAAGATGGCAGACGGTAGCTACTAAACTGAAGGCTTCGCAAAGCAAACAGCTTAAATTGAACTTGTACTCTTTCAACCTTGTACGAGTCAACCTGAGTGGATGGAGACCAGACAACACTTGCATACTCGAGCAAAGGCAACAACAACGTACAGAAAAGGGTCTTACACAAATGTGGGTCATTGAATTCTTTGACTCTCCTTTTTA
The DNA here is from genome assembly GCA_949128065.1 of Beris chalybata. NCBI lineage: Eukaryota > Metazoa > Arthropoda > Insecta > Diptera > Stratiomyidae > Beris > Beris chalybata. Next base: position 478,976 of record OX421898.1, read on the forward strand.
AGAAACCTAACATAGCCATTCCACTATTCGAAATTTTGTCTATGTGAGACTTGAACGTCAACTTTGAGTCAAATATTACCCCTAGATCTTTGATCTGTGAGACACGTTTCAGCTTTTCATTGTTGATATTGTAGTCGAACTGCATAGAACCGGCTTTTTTTCGGGAGAAGGTTATTGCTGCACATTTTTTTACGTTTAATTGCATAGCGTTATTTAAACACCAATCAGATAAAGTGTCAATATTGTTTTGCAATATAAGACAATCCTGATTTGAGTCAATTGTTTTGAAAATTTTTAGGTCATCAGCGTAAAAGGATGCTTTACAATCGGTCAGAAGTAATGGAACATCATTAATAAAAATTATAAATACGAGTGGTCCCAAAATGCTACCTTGAGGAACACCCGAGGAAACTGAAGCTGTTTTGGATAAATGGGATAAACATTTTACTTTTTGCGTACGATCGGATAAGTAAGACTTTAACCAATTTAAAAGTACACCTCTTATACCATATCGCTCCAGCTTAAATAGTAGCAGATAGTGATCCACTACATCAAAAGCACTGGAAAAATCCGTGTACACTGAATCTACCTGTTTACCTTTGCCCAATTCGTGCCTGATAAACGTGGAATATTTCAGAAGATTAGAAACAGTAGACTTTCCCTTTAAAAAGCCATGCTGGCATGGATGAATAATAGGAGTTATAGTCTCTGCTAGTACTTCAGCTACCAGTTTTTCGAAGACCTTACTAATAGCAGATAAAATGCTAATTCCTCTGTAATTGTGAATGTCAGATCTATCTCCAGACTTAAATATGGGTGTTACATGTGCCAATTTGAAACACGTAGGGAAAATGGAATTTTGAAGAGACTGATTAAACAGAGGGAGCAATAATCCAGATAAAGTATAGGCGGTTTTATTTAAAAAAATTGGGGGAATGAGATCCGGACCAGCACCTTTTTTAACGTCAAGATCAAGCAGCGCAGTTATTACTTGATCATTAGTCAAAATCACATCAGTTAATTTTGGATCGTGTAAAGGTATATGTGAAAAATTAACTGGATCAAAATTAAAAGAATTGGCAAATTTAGATTTGAAGTGTTTCGAATAGGTTTGAAATTCTTGCGGGATCAGAAGATGACTGGTCATTAAGTTTCATAGACGCTGGACAGCATTTAGTTCCACGTTTGTCGTTAATGTTTTGCCAAAAAATTTTAGGGCGATCGATAAGGCTGTTTATCATTTTGCGGTTATACAGTGCAATGGCTTCCGTTTCCTTAATATTGAAATGTTCCCGAAGGTACAGAAATGCAGTGAGATCCTCCACTGATTGAGATTTACTCCATTTTCTATAGGCTTTATTACGTTTGTTACGTAATATTCTAAGGCTTTAATCCAAATGTGGAGGACAAGATAATATTGTACAAATGCGCTTGGGTGTATGCTTATCTATTATCTGTATTAACGAGGCAATGAGGTTTTCAGCTATTACATCAACATCTGTAATATTGTCTGAAGGTTTTAAATTGGAAATTTCGAGCTTTATCATATCGTAGTCAGCGTTGAGAAAAACATAAGTTATGGTCTTGTTGGAATCGCTATGAAAATCATGTTTGGAAGATACATAGGTTAAGGAAAGAATATTGTGGTAAATACTTGTCTTTTTAGTCAAGGTAGAGGAAGCCTCTATCAAAGAAAAGTTTGAAGTGAAACTAGTGAAAATGAGATCTAAAACATTTCCGAATTGATTTATTTTATCGCATAGTTGAAACAAGCCCAGTGAGTGAATTTCTGATAAGAAAGTAACATGACGATTCTTTATGTTAGAAGGATCGAATACGGAACTGCAGAGTTCACTGGGTTCCCATTTAACACCCCTGAGATTTGCGTCACCATACATCAAGAATTCATCACCTGGAAGGATAGTTGAGTGAATCAATGAAACGGATTTAGCAAGATCAGTATACTGCTCTTCAGTAGATTCAGGAGGGATGTAGAAGCACACTAATACCAGATTTCTATCCTTCATGCGAATTTTACATACGGAAAGTTCAAAAACGGCATTAGTAGGTACTAGAAACTGTATGGGAAAGCTAGACAGTTTGTTGTTGACTGCGATAAAAACACCGCCACCTCTTTGATCGACCAAATCGGATGGTTTGAATTTATCCTTCCGAAAAATGGACAACCCTGACGGGATGATTTCCGCATCCAAGTGGGTTGATGTTAGGAGCCAAGTTTCGGTGATCATAGTAATGTCATAAGGACAGTTTGCCAAATCATTGCGAAACTGGGGCAAAGAGCATCTCATTCCTGACATATTATGGAAATGAAAATTCAAATCGTTAGTAGTGGTGAATAGATCTGGACTAGTTTTAACTTGCTTTAGGCAACTCAGACGTCTGCCAAAGCTATGAACCATACTGGATTCAGTGGAAACTTTAGGCACGAAAAAATCTATTGTGATCTTCACGGGCTTTTTGCATATTAGAAATATGTTTTGAAGAAACTTGAGATCCATATGCAGCTAGATCATTCTCAACTTGGTCCGGCGTAAGATGAAATTGCTCGTGAAAACGGATGTAGATCAGCTGTAAAGCTTTTAGATCCGTTGAAAGTCCTTCTTGTTGAATGGACAATATCAGACTAGTTTTAGTTTTACCAAAGATGCAGGTCGAATCGGGTTTGTTATGCATATATGCCAGAAACAGTCGCACATTCTCAAATATTCTAGGGTCCCTTAAGCGAGATAAAAGGTATCTGTTCTCCTCAGATTGCGATGAAATTATCGAATGTTTCACAGTTGGGGGAAGAAGGGGGTCAAGGAAAGGAGGATTATTATGAGTGGCTTCTGAATTATTTACTGTGGACGATGGGTAGGGATTGATTGTATCGCCACGCACGAAATTGTTGCAAGGACTAGGACCTGAGACTAGGCTCGAGATTTGATGGTTATAGGTTAGATGCGACGAATTGTTTGCAGTGTTAATGAGATTAGTTGATCCGTGCCTAGATTTTAACTTCATGGTCGTAGAATTGGCAGAAGTAGTTATTTTCTTAGGCAATGAATAGTTACCTGTGTTAGTTTTACTTGTTGATACCTTACCGATAGCGACAGTTTTGGAAATTTGAATAGCAGAAACTGGAGAAGTTTTATTCTTATTCGTTATTTTAATGTTATTCTTAATGTTCCTATTATTGTTACGCTTATTTAAATTTTTATAATTGTCATGTTTATTTAAATTTTGATTTCTTTTCTTATTATTATTACGTTGAGGATTCTCCTTCCAGCGCCTGATTTCCACTTTACCCCATTTGAAGACATCCGAATTCGAGTTGAAGAAGATCCAGTCATATTGCATGGGCATATGCAGCTTGAAATTGGTGTATTTTGGTTTTAACCGGCGGGTTGGCAACTTTTCGCACTTAAAGCCCTCTTAATGAGAATTTGTTCGCAAGTAGTTTAGACAGCCACGCTTCATCTGCGTTTGGAAGAGCTTTCGTAATAAAATATGAGTGTGTCGAGAGATTTATTGCCTTTTTGCATGTTCCTGATGTTGAGTTTCTTCATTCTGGCATCCCAATCAGGTCGCGACCACGTTGTGTTGAACCTAACAAGTGAACTGGTCTGTGCATCACAAGCAACCTCAGGTAAATGAACTTTAGGCAGCGCGAATTTTTGATTAGGTGATAGCGAAACTGTTTGTATGTGTAAGTTCTCATCAGATGGTTTAGATGAACATCCTTACATACAAATCGGGATACAGCTAGTTCACGTTCAAAATCAGCAAGTTTCGCCGTTAAATCATTTGATTGTTTGATTACGGATCCAGAAGTGTGATGCAGATGATTCGATACTGAACCGAGGGACTTATTAGCACTAGTTACAAGTTCCATTACTGTCCTGATGTCCTCGTGGATATAGTTCAGCTTCTTAGTAACATCATTACCGTCAGAAATCGAGCCGTTGTCAGTTGATGTAGTGAAGCCGCTTGCAGAGACACTATCGGATAAACTGTTAAGGATTGCAGTAAGTTTTGCGTCAGACTGAGACCATTTTTTCAGTGACTTCGACGAGTCGTGTTGGATTAAGCTGCAACATTTGAGTAATTTATCCAGTTGCGATCCATAGTCACGAACTTCATCGATGCAGTCATTTAAATTCAAAACACTATCCGCGAGATTGTTCACTTTGTTTGCAATAAAAGTGCAAGCACTTTTCAGGTCCTCTAGAGCCGTGTTGTTTGAGTCAATTCGCGACGAGTTAATTTTTAAAAGTCTCAAAATGTGGCAAGGCTTGATGGCACAACACTCCTTACATGTAAAACCGCATAACTCAGAAGAAGGCCGTGAAGATGAGACACAGACATTGTGAAAATTGCGTTCACAGATTCCGAACGCGTAAAATTAGGCCGTTTTCAGTTTTGACGCAATTTTAGTTCTCTTAATTGTCCTAATTAGGTAGTGCCCTGGCCTTTAATTTGATATGCTTCAAGTGCATATTTGAGTACAGGGATGGACTAGGGCAGCTACGAACGCGTAAAATTAGTCCGTTTTCAGTTTTGACGCAATTTTAATTCTCTTCATTTTTCCAATTAGGTAGTGCCCTGGCCTTTAATTTGGTATGCTTCAAGTGCATATATGAGAACAGGGATGGACTAGGGCGGCTACAAACGCGTCAAATTATGCCGTTTTCAATTTTGACGCAATTTTAATTCTCTTAATTTTCCTAATTAGGTAGTGCCCTGGCCTTTAATTTGATATGCTTCAAGTGCATATTTGAGTACAATGATGGACTAGGGCGGCTACGAACGCGTAAAATTATGACGTTTTCAATTTTGACGCAATTTTAATTCTCTTATTTTTCCTCATTAGTTAGTGCCCTGGCCTTTTATTTTATATGCTTCAAGTGCATAATTGCGTACAGGGATGGACTAGGGCGGCTACGAACGCGTAAAATTAGGCCGTTTTCAATTTTGACGCAATTTTAATTCTCTTAATTTTCCTAATTAGGTAGTGCCCTGGCCTTTAATTTGATATGCTTCATGTGCATATTTAATAATTTCATAATTTATTGATAGACAATAAAAGTCCATTTAACAAATACAAATGTTCTTAATACTAAACTCTTAACAATAAAAACATACTTATACATACTTATGGAAAATAAGAAAAGTGATAACCAAACATTTATATATTTATATATTAACAAAAAAAAGAAGCAAAAATGACCAAAATAGACCTAAGAATTTTAATAATGTCTTATATATATTATATTACAAATAATTTCTTAAATTTAGTCATAATTTTGTCCTTATAAGTATTTCTGCTAACAGAACAGTTAAAGCAATCTGAATTTAGGTTAAAGTTTTTTATGGCACAAACAATAGCGTCATTCATCATGAAGTTTGATGAATGATGATGAATGATGAATGGTTAATCCTGTGATCAACAAAAATGATGCGGGAAAGGAGCTCATTCGAAACTAAATTGGAGTTAATTAAATCGAAGGCAAGAGTTGCCGAAGCAAGCTCTCTTCTTCTCTCAAGCGTGGTCAACGAAAGTAGCCTACACTTGTAAGATGGCAGACGGTAGCTACTAAACTGAAGGCTTCGCAAAGCAAACAGCTTAAATTGAACTTGTACTCTTTCAACCTTGTACGAGTCAACCTGAGTGGATGGAGACCAGACAACACTTGCATACTCGAGCAAAGGCAACAACAACGTACAGAAAAGGGTCTTACACAAATGTGGGTCATTGAATTCTTTGACTCTCCTTTTTAAGAAACCTAACATAGCCATTCCACTATTCGAAATTTTGTCTATGTGAGACTTGAACGTCAACTTTGAGTCAAATATTACCCCTAGATCTTTGATCTGTGAGACACGTTTCAGCTTTTCATTGTTGATATTGTAGTCGAACTGCATAGAACCGGCTTTTTTTCGGGAGAAGGTTATTGCTGCACATTTTTTTACGTTTAATTGCATAGCGTTATTTAAACACCAATCAGATAAAGTGTCAATATTGTTTTGCAATATAAGACAATCCTGATTTGAGTCAATTGTTTTGAAAATTTTTAGGTCATCAGCGTAAAAGGATGCTTTACAATCGGTCAGAAGTAATGGAACATCATTAATAAAAATTATAAATAAGAGTGGTCCCAAAATGCTACCTTGAGGAACACCCGAGGAAACTGAAGCTGTTTTGGATAAATGGGATAAACATTTTACTTTTTGCGTACGATCGGATAAGTAAGACTTTAACCAATTTAAAAGTACACCTCTTATACCATATCGCTCCAGCTTAAATAGTAGCAGATAGTGATCCACTACATCAAAAGCACTGGAAAAATCCGTGTACACTGAATCTACCTGTTTACCTTTGCCCAATTCGTGCCTGATAAACGTGGAATATTTCAGAAGATTAGAAACAGTAGACTTTCCCTTTAAAAAGCCATGCTGGCATGGATGAATAATAGGAGTTATAGTCTCTGCTAGTACTTCAGCTACCAGTTTTTCGAAGACCTTACTAATAGCAGATAAAATGCTAATTCCTCTGTAATTGTGAATGTCAGATCTATCTCCAGACTTAAATATGGGTGTTACATGTGCCAATTTGAAACACGTAGGGAAAATGGAATTTTGAAGAGACTGATTAAACAGAGGGAGCAATAATCCAGATAAAGTATAGGCGGTTTTATTTAAAAAAATTGGGGGAATGAGATCCGGACCAGCACCTTTCTAAACGTCAAGATCAAGCAGCGCAGTTATTACTTGATCATTAGTCAAAATCACATCAGTTAATTTTGGATCGTGTAAAGGTATATGTGAAAAATTAACTGGATCAAAATTAAAAGAATTGGCAAATTTAGATTTGAAGTGTTTAGCGAATAGGTTTGAAATTCTTGCGGGATCAGAAGATGACTGGTCATTAAGTTTCATAGACGCTGGACAGCATTTAGTTCCACGTTTGTCGTTAATGTTTTGCCAAAAAATTTTAGGGCGATCGATAAGGCTGTTTATCATTTTGCGGTTATACAGTGCAATGGCTTCCGTTTCCTTAATATTGAAATGTTCCCGAAGGTACAGAAATGCAGTGAGATCCTCCACTGATTGAGATTTACTCCATTTTCTATAGGCTTTATTACGTTTGTTACGTAATATTCTAAGGCTTTAATCCAAATGTGGAGGACAAGATAATATTGTACAAATGCGCTTGGGTGTATGCTTATCTATTATCTGTATTAACGAGGCAATGAGGTTTTCAGCTATTACATCAACATCTGTAATATTGTCTGAAGGTTTTAAATTGGAAATTTCGAGCTTTATCATATCGTAGTCAGCGTTGAGAAAAACATAAGTTATGGTCTTGTTGGAATCGCTATGAAAATCATGTTTGGAAGATACATAGGTTAAGGAAAGAATATTGTGGTAAATACTTGTCTTTTTAGTCAAGGTAGAGGAAGCCTCTATCAAAGAAAAGTTTGAAGTGAAACTAGTGAAAATGAGATCTAAAACATTTCCGAGTTGATTTATTTTATCGCATAGTTGAAACAAGCCCAGTGAGTGAATTTCTGATAAGAAAGTAACATGACGATTCTTTGTGTTAGAAGGATCGAATACGGAACTGCAGAGTTCACTGGGTTCCCATTTAACACCCCTGAGATTTGCGTCACCATACATCAAGAATTCATCACCTGGAAGGATAGTTGAGAGAATCAATGAAACGGATTTAGCAAGATCAGTATACTGCTCTTCAGTAGATTCAGGAGGGATGTAGAAGCACACTAATACCAGATTTCTATCCTTCATGCGAATTTTACATGCGGAAAGTTCAAAAACGGCATTAGTAGGTACTAGAAACTGTATGGGAAAGCTAGACAGTTTGTTGTTGACTGCGATAAAAACACCGCCACCTCTTTGATCGACCAAATCGGATGATTTGAATTTATCCTTCCGAAAAATGGACAACCCTGACGGGATGATTTCCGCATCCAAGTGGGTTGATGTTAGGAGCCAAGTTTCGGTGATCATAGCAATGTCATAAGGACAGTTTGCCAAATCATTGCGAAACTGGGGCAAAGAGCATCTCATTCCTGACATATTATGGAAATGAAAATTCAAATCGTTAGTAGTGGTGAATAGATCTGGACTAGTTTTAACTTGCTTTAGGCAACTCAGACGTCTGCCAAAGCTATGAACCATACTGGATTCAGTGGAAACTTTAGGCACGAAAAAATCTATTGTGATCTTCACGGGCTTTTTGCATATTAGAAATATGTTTTGAAGAAACATGAGATCCATATGCAGCTAGATCATTCTCAACTTGGTCCGGCGTAAGATGAAATTGCTCGTAAAAACGGATGTAGATCAGCTGTAAAGCTTTTAGATCCGTTGAAAGTCCTTCTTGTTGAATGGACAATATCAGACTAGTTTTAGTTTTACCAAAGATGCAGGTCGAATCGGGTTTGTTATGCATATATGCCAGAAACAGTCGCACATTCTCAAATATTCTAGGGTCCCTTAAGCGAGATAAAAGGTATCTGTTCTCCTCAGATTGCGATGAAATTATCGAATGTTTCACAGTTGGGGGAAGAAGGGGGTCAAGGAAAGAAGGATTATTATGAGTGGCTTCTGAATTATTTACTGTGGACGATGGGTAGGGATTGATTGTATCGCCACGCACGAAATTGTTGCAAGGACTAGGACCTGAGACTAGGCTCGAGATTTGATGGTTATAGGTTAGATGCGACGAATTGTTTGCAGTGTTAATGAGATTAGTTGATCCGTGCCTAGATTTTAACTTCATGGTCGTAGAATTGGCAGAAGTAGTTATTTTCTTAGGCAATGAATAGTTACCTGTGTTAGTTTTACTTGTTGATACCTTACCGATAGCGACAGTTTTGGAAATTTGAATAGCAGAAACTGGAGAAGTTTTATTCTTATTCGTTATTTTAATGTTATTCTTAATGTTCCTATTATTGTTACGCTTATTTAAATTTTTACTATTGTCATGTTTATTTAAATTTTGATTTCTTTTCTTATTATTATTACGTTGAGGATTCTCCTTCCAGCGCCTGATTTCCACTTTACCCCATTTGAAGACATCCGAATTCGAGTTGAAGAAGATCCAGTCATATTGCATGGGCATATGCAGCTTGAAATTGGTGTATTTTGGTTTTAACCGGCGGGTTGGCAACTTTTCGCACTTAAAGCCCTCTTAATGAGAATTTGTTCGCAAGTAGTTTAGACAGCCACGCTTCATCTGCGTTTGGAGGAGCTTTCGTAATAAAATATGAGTGTGTCGAGAGATTTATTGCCTTTTTGAGATTTATTGCCTTTTTGCATGTTCCTGGTGTTGAGTTTCTTCATTCTGGCATCCCAATCAGGTCGCGACCACGTTGTGTTGAACCTAACAAGTGAACTGGTCTGTGCATCACAAGCAACCTCAGGTAAATGAACTTTAGGCAGCGCGAATTTTTGATTAGGTGATAGCGAAACTGTTTGTATGTGTAAGTTTTCATCAGAGGGATTGATGAACATCCTTACATACAAATCGGGATACAGCTAGTTCACGTTCAAAATCAGCAAGTTTCGCCGTTAAATCATTTGATTGTTTGATTACGGATCCAGAAGTGTGATGCAGATGATTCGATACTGAACCGAGGGACTTATTAGCACTAGTTACAAGTTCCATTACTGTCCTGATGTCCTCGTGGATATAGTTCAGCTTCTTAGTAACATCATTACCGTCAGAAATCGAGCCGTTGTCAGTTGATGTAGTGAAGCCGCTTGCAGAGACACTATCGGATAAACTGTTAAGGATTGCAGTAAGTTTTGCGTCAGACTGAGACCATTTTTTCAGTGACTTCGACGAGTCGTGTTGGATTAAGCTGCAACATTTGAGTAATTTATCCAGTTGCGATCCATAGTCACGAACTTCATCGATGCAGTCATTTAAATTCAAAACACTATCCGCGAGATTCTTCACTTTGTTTGCAATAAAAGTGCAAGCACTTTTCAGGTCTCTAGGTCTCTAGAGCCGTGTTGTTTGAGTCAATTCGCGACGAGTTAATTTTTAAAAGTCTCAAAATGTGGCAAGGATTGATGGCACAACACTCCTTACATGTAAAACCGCATAACTCAGAAGAAGGCCGTGAAGATGAGACACAGACATTGTGAAAATTGCGTTCACAGATTCCGTCACACGTAATAATATTATCGTTAGTGATAGCTTTATCACAGATACCACATAGCACGTGGGACATTGAAAGTGCAGAAGACATTTCAAAAAAGATATGTAGTTATTAAGCAAAAAAAAAATTATTACATTAAGTCCGGGTAACACAAATGAAGTCGATTAAGACTAGGTCAAGTTCGTCTTAATAAATCACAATATCAATCAAATCGATAAATTGGCAATGTCAGCAGATTGCACAAAAATTAATAAATTTTTTAAGTCGATCAAGTACTTATTACAAAAGACGTTGAGCAGATTGCACAAAAATTAATTAATTTTTTAAGTCGATCAAGTACTTATTACAAAACACGTTGAATCCATGTAGAACGAAGCAATATCGCGGAGCCAAACGAAAACGCGTGTGCACTGTACGGCGGTCAAATTACAATTGAAAAATTTGAGTACAGGGATGGACTAGCGCGGCTACGAACGCGTAATATAAAGCCGTTTTCAGTTTTGACGCAATTTTAGTTCTCTTAATTGTCCTAATTAGGTAGTGCCCTGGCCTTTAATTTGATATGCTTCAAGTGCATATTTGAGTACAGGGATGGACTAGGGCAGCTACGAACGCGTAAAATTAGTCCGTTTTCAGTTTTGACGCAATTTTAGTTCTCTTAATTTTTCTAATTAGGTAGTGCCCTGGCCTTTAATTTGGTATGCTTCAAGTGCATATATGAGAACAGGGATGGACTAGGGCGGCTACAAACGCGTCAAATTATGCCGTTTTCAATTTTGACGCAATTTTAATTCTCTTAATTTTCCTAATTAGGTAGTGCCCTGGCCTTTAATTTGATATGCTTCAAGTGCATATTTGAGTACAGGGATGGACTAGGGCGGCTACGAACGCGTAAAATTATGACGTTTTCAATTTTGACGCAATTTTAATTCTCTTATTTTTCCTCATTAGTTAGTGCCCTGGCCTTTAATTTGATATGCTTCAAGTGCATATTTGAGAACAGGGATGGATTAGGGCGGCTACGAACGCGTGATATTAGGCCGTTTTCAATTTTGACACAATTTTAGTTCTTTTAATTTTCCTAATAAGGTAGTTCGCTGGCCATTTATTTTATATGCTTCAAGTGCATAATTGCGTACAGGGATGGACTAGGGCGGCTACGAACGCGTAAAATTAGGCCGTTTTCAATTTTGACGCAATTTTAATTCTCTTAATTTTCCTAATTAGGTAGTGCCCTGGCCTTTAATTTGATATGCTTCATGTGCATATTTAATAATTTCATAATTTATTGATAGACAATTAAAGTCAATTTAACAAATACAAATGTTCTTAATACTATAGTAAACTCTTAACAATAAAAACATACTTATACATACTTATGGAAAATAAGAAAAGTGATAACCAAACATTTATATATTTATATATTAACAAAAAAAAGAAGCAAAAATGACCAAAATAGACCTAAGAATTTTAATAATGTCTTATACATATTATATTACAAATAATTTCTTAAATTTAGTCATAATTTTGTCCTTATAAGTATTTCTGCTAACAGAACAGTTAAAGCAATCTGAATTTAGGTTAAAGTTTTTTATGGCACAAACAATAGCGTCATTCATCATGAAGTTTGATGAATGATGATGAATGATGAATGGTTAATCCTGTGATCAACAAAAATGATGCGGGAAAGGAGCTCATTCGAAACTAAATTGGAGTTAATTAAATCGAAGGCAAGAGTTGCCGAAGCAAGCTCTCTTCTTCTCTCAAGCGTGGTCATATTCAACGAAAGTAGCCTACACTTGTAAGATGGCAGACGGTAGCTACTAAACTGAAGGCTTCGCAAAGCAAACAGCTTAAATTGAACTTGTACTCTTTCAACCTTGTACGAGTCAACCTGAGTGGATGGAGACCAGACAACACTTGCATACTCGAGCAAAGGCAACAACAACGTACAGAAAAGGGTCTTACACAAATGTGGGTCATTGAATTCTTTGACTCTCCTTTTTAAGAAACCTAACATAGCCATTCCACTATTCGAAATTTTGTCTATGTGAGACTTGAACGTCAACTTTGAGTCAAATATTACCCCTAGATCTTTGATCTGTGAGACACGTTTCAGCTTTTCATTGTTGATATTGTAGTCGAACTGCATAGAACCGGCTTTTTTTCGGGAGAAGGTTATTGCTGCACATTTTTTTACGTTTAATTGCATAGCGTTATTTAAACACCAATCAGATAAAGTGTCAATATTGTTTTGCAATATAAGACAATCCTGATTTGAGTCAATTGTTTTGAAAATTTTTAGGTCATCAGCGTAAAAGGATGCTTTACAATCGGTCAGAAGTAATGGAACATCATTAATAAAAATTATAAATAAGAGTGGTCCCAAAATGCTACCTTGAGGAACACCCGAGGAAACTGAAGCTGTTTTGGATAAATGGGATAAACATTTTACTTTTTGCGTACGATCGGATAAGTAAGACTTTAACCAATTTAAAAGTACACCTCTTATACCATATCGCTCCAGCTTAAATAGTAGCAGATAGTGATCCACTACATCAAAAGCACTGGAAAAATCCGTGTACACTGAATCTACCTGTTTACCTTTGCCCAATTCGTGCCTGATAAACGTGGAATATTTCAGAAGATTAGAAACAGTAGACTTTCCCTTTAAAAAGCCATGCTGGCATGGATGAATAATAGGAGTTATAGTCTCTGCTAGTACTTCAGCTACCAGTTTTTCGAAGACCTTACTAATAGCAGATAAAATGCTAATTCCTCTGTAATTGTGAATGTCAGATCTATCTCCAGACTTAAATATGGGTGTTACATGTGCCAATTTGAAACACGTAGGGAAAATGGAATTTTGAAGAGACTGATTAAACAGAGGGAGCAATAATCCAGATAAAGTATAGGCGGTTTTATTTAAAAAAATTGGGGGAATGAGATCCGGACCAGCACCTTTTTTAACGTCAAGATCAAGCAGCGCAGTTATTACTTGATCATTAGTCAAAATCACATCAGTTAATTTTGGATCGTGTAAAGGTATATGTGAAAAATTAACTGGATCAAAATTAAAAGAATTGGCAAATTTAGATTTAAAGTGTTTAGCGAATAGGTTTGAAATTCTTGCGGGATCAGAAGATGACTGGTCATTAAGTTTCATAGACGCTGGACAGCATTTAGTTCCACGTTTGTCGTTAATGTTTTGCCAAAAAATTTTAGGGCGATCGATAAGGCTGTTTATCATTTTGCGGTTATACAGTGCAATGGCTTCCGTTTCCTTAATATTGAAATGTTCCCGAAGGTACAGAAATGCAGTGAGATCCTCCACTGATTGAGATTTACTCCATTTTCTATAGGCTTTATTACGTTTGTTACGTAATATTCTAAGGCTTTAATCCAAATGTGGAGGACAAGATAATATTGTACAAATGCGCTTGGGTGTATGCTTATCTATTATCTGTATTAACGAGGCAATGAGGTTTTCAGCTATTACATCAACATCTGTAATATTGTCTGAAGGTTTTAAATTGGAAATTTCGAGCTTTATCATATCGTAGTCAGCGTTGAGAAAAACATAAGTTATGGTCTTGTTGGAATCGCTATGAAAATCATGTTTGGAAGATACATAGGTTAAGGAAAGAATATTGTGGTAAATACTTGTCTTTTTAGTCAAGGTAGAGGAAGCCTCTATCAAAGAAAAGTTTGAAGTGAAACTAGTGAAAATGAGATCTAAAACATTTCCGAATTGATTTATTTTATCGCATAGTTGAAACAAGCCCAGTGAGTGAATTTCTGATAAGAAAGTAACATGACGATTCTTTATGTTAGAAGGATCGAATACGGAACTGCAGAGTTCACTGGGTTCCCATTTAACACCCCTGAGATTTGCGTCACCATACATCAAGAATTCATCACCTGGAAGGATAGTTGAGTGAATCAATGAAACGGATTTAGCAAGATCAGTATACTGCTCTTCAGTAGATTCAGGAGGGATGTAGAAGCACACTAATACCAGATTTCTATCCTTCATGCGAATTTTACATACGGAAAGTTCAAAAACGGCATTAGTAGGTACTAGAAACTGTATGGGAAAGCTAGACAGTTTGTTGTTGACTGCGATAAAAACACCGCCACCTCTTTGATCGACCAAATCGGATGGTTTGAATTTATCCTTCCGAAAAATGGACAACCCTGACGGGATGATTTCCGCATCCAAGTGGGTTGATGTTAGGAGCCAAGTTTCGGTGATCATAGCAATGTCATAAGGACAGTTTGCCAAATCATTGCGAAACTGGGGCAAAGAGCATCTCATTCCTGACATATTATGGAAATAAAAATTCAAATCGTTAGTAGTGGTGAATAGATCTGGACTAGTTTTAACTTGCTTTAGGCAACTCAGACGTCTGCCAAAGCTATGAACCATACTGGATTCAGTGGAAACTTTAGGCACGAAAAAATCTATTGTGATCTTCACGGGCTTTTTGCATATTAGAAATATGTTTTGAAGAAACATGAGATCCATATGCAGCTAGATCATTCTCAACTTGGTCCGGCGTAAGATGAAATTGCTCGTAAAAACGGATGTAGATCAGCTGTAAAGCTTTTAGATCCGTTGAAAGTCCTTCTTGTTGAATGGACAATATCAGACTAGTTTTAGTTTTACCAAAGATGCAGGTCGAATCGGGTTTGTTATGCATATATGCCAGAAACAGTCGCACATTCTCAAATATTCTAGGGTCCCTTAAGCGAGATAAAAGGTATCTGTTCTCCTCAGATTGCGATGAAATTATCGAATGTTTCACAGTTGGGGGAAGAAGGGGGTCAAGGAAAGGAGGATTATTATGAGTGGCTTCTGAATTATTTACTGTGGACGATGGGTAGGGATTGATTGTATCGCCACGCACGAAATTGTTGCAAGGACTAGGACCTGAGACTAGGCTCGAGATTTGATGGTTATAGGTTAGATGCGACGAATTGTTTGCAGTGTTAATGAGATTAGTTGATCCGTGCCTAGATTTTAACTTCATGGTCGTAGAATTGGCAGAAGTAGTTATTTTCTTAGGCAATGAATAGTTACCTGTGTTAGTTTTACTTGTTGATACCTTACCGATAGCGACAGTTTTGGAAATTTGAATAGCAGAAACTGGAGAAGTTTTATTCTTATTCGTTATTTTAATGTTATTCTTAATGTTCCTATTATTGTTACGCTTATTAAAATTTTTACTATTGTCATGTTTATTTAAATTTTGATTTCTTTTCTTATTATTATTACGTTGAGGATTCTCCTTCCAGCGCCTGATTTCCACTTTACCCCATTTGAAGACATCCGAATTCGAGTTGAAGAAGATCCAGTCATATTGCATGGGCATATGCAGCTTGAAATTGGTGTATTTTGGTTTTAACCGGCGGGTTGGCAACTTTTCGCACTTAAAGCCCTCTTAATGAGAATTTGTTCGCAAGTAGTTTAGACAGCCACGCTTCATCTGCGTTTGGAGGAGCTTTCGTAATAAAATATGAGTGTGTCGAGAGATTTATTGCCTTTTTGAGATTTATTGCCTTTTTGCATGTTCCTGGTGTTGAGTTTCTTCATTCTGGCATCCCAATCAGGTCGCGACCACGTTGTGTTGAACCTAACAAGTGAACTGGTCTGTGCATCACAAGCAACCTCAGGTAAATGAACTTTAGGCAGCGCGAATTTTTGATTAGGTGATAGCGAAACTGTTTGTATGTGTAAGTTTTCATCAGAGGGATTGATGAACATCCTTACATACAAATCGGGATACAGCTAGTTCACGTTCAAAATCAGCAAGTTTCGCCGTTAAATCATTTGATTGTTTGATTACGGATCCAGAAGTGTGATGCAGATGATTCGATACTGAACCGAGGGACTTATTAGCACTAGTTACAAGTTCCATTACTGTCCTGATGTCCTCGTGGATATAGTTCAGCTTCTTAGTAACATCATTACCGTCAGAAATCGAGCCGTTGTCAGTTGATGTAGTGAAGCCGCTTGCAGAGACACTATCGGATAAACTGTTAAGGATTGCAGTAAGTTTTGCGTCAGACTGAGACCATTTTTTCAGTGACTTCGACGAGTCGTGTTGGATTAAGCTGCAACATTTGAGTAATTTATCCAGTTGCGATCCATAGTCACGAACTTCATCGATGCAGTCATTTAAATTCAAAACACTATCCGCGAGATTGTTCACTTTGTTTGCAATAAAAGTGCAAGCACTTTTCAGGTCCTCTAGAGCCGTGTTGTTTGAGTCAATTCGCGACGAGTTAATTTTTAAAAGTCTCAAAATGTGGCAAGGCTTGATGGCACAACACTCCTTACATGTAAAACCGCATAACTCAGAAGAAGGCCGTGAAGATGAGACACAGACATTGTGAAAATTGCGTTCACAGATTCCGTCACACGTAATAATATTATCGTTAGTGATAGCTTTATCACAGATACCACATAGCACGTGGGACATTGATAGTGCAGAAGACATTTAAAAAAAGATATGTAGTTATTAAGCAAAAAAAAAATTATTACTTTAAGTCCGGGTAACACAAATGAAGTCGATTAAGACTAAGTCAAGTTCGTCTTAATAAATCACAATATCAATCAAATCGATAAATCGGCAATGTCAGCAGATTGCACAAAAATTAATAAATTTTTTAAGTCGATCAAGTACTTATTACAAAACACGTTGAGCAGATTGCACAAAAATTAATTAATTTTTTAAGTCGATCAAGTACTTATTACAAAACACGTTGAATTCATGTAGAACGAAGCAATATCGCGGAGCCAAACGAAAACGCGTGTGCACTGTACGGCGGTCAAATTACAATTGAAAAATTTGAGTACAGGGATGGACTAGCGCGGCTACGAACGCGTAATATAAAGCCGTTTTCAGTTTTGACGCAATTTCAATTCTCTTAATTTTCCTAATTAGGTAGTGCTCTGGCCTTTAATTTGATGTGCTTCAAGTGCATATTTGAGTACAGGGATGGACTAGGGCAGCTACGAACGCGTAAAATTAGTCCGTTTTCCTTTTTGACGCAATTTCAACTCTCTTAATTTTCCTAATTAGGTAGTGCTCTGGCCTTTAATTTGAAATGCTTCAAGTGCATATTTGAGTACAGGGATGGACTAGGGCAGCTACGAACGCGTAAAATTAGTCCGTTTTCCTTTTTGACGCAATTTCAATTCTCTTAATTTTCCTAATTAGGTAGTGCTCTGGCCTTTAATTTGATATGCTTCAAGTGCATATTTGAGTACAGGGATGGACTAGGGCGGCTACGAACGCGTAAAATTAGGCCGTTTTCAATTTTAACGCAATTTTAATTATCTTACTTTTCCTAACTAGGTAGTTCAATGGCCTTTAATTTGATATTCTACAAGTGCATAATTGCGTACAGGGATGGACTAGGGCGGCTACGAACGCGTAACATTAGGCCATTTTCAATTTTGACGCAATTTCAATTCTCTTAATTTTCCTAATTAGGTAGTACCCTTTAATTTGATATGCATCAAGTGCATATTTGAGTACAGGGATGGACTAGGGCAGCTACGAATCCGTAAAATTAGGCCGTTTTCAATTTTGACGCTATTTTAATTCTCTTAATTTTCCTGGCCTTTAATTTGATATGCTTCAAGTGCATATTTGAGTACAGGGATGGACTAGGGCGGCTACGAACGCGTAAAATTATTCCATTTTCAATTAAGTTCTTTTAATTTTTCTAATTAGGTAGTTCGCTGGCCTTTAGTTTGATATGCTTCAAGTGCATAATTGCGTTCAGGGATGGACTAGGGCAGCTACGAACGCGTAAAATTAGGCCGTTTTCAATTTTGACGCAATTTTAATTCTCTTAATTTTCCTAATTAGGTAGTGCCCTGGCCTTTAATTTGATATGCTTCAAGTGCATATTTCAGTACATGAGTAGTATGGATATACCGATTCTGGACCAAGGGAGCAAGGGAGCAGAGCTTTGTATGGATGACGTCATAGACTTGTAAGGAATTTGCTCCCCCCAATGCCGCAGGGTTCAATGACCTTTGGTGGGGGGACCTTTGGTATGGGGTCAATGACCTTTGGTATGGGGTCAATGGCCTTTGGTGGGGGGCCTTTGGTATGGGGCTAATGACCTTTGGGGGGGTTGCGTATTCAGTATGCCAAGGTTACAGCCAAAATAGTGTTGGGGTACCACGGCCGTTTAGAATAGCTGATATGGAAATTAGGTCAGATAAAACAGGAAATCTGATCATGTATCATGGCGGAAAGTGCTTCGAACTGAACTAGTTTTTCTTTGCGACGATCTCATGTCTTTCGTACTTGTTCTTGTTGTATGTAGTTAAATCCCAAATATATTTTCTACTTTTATAAGTAACCTGTGTCTATCGTTTAAAATTTCGATTAGTTATGCTACATATTGCAAAAAGTTGTGAAATAATTGTTCTAGTTTGTTTTCAAATTGATTAGTCATGTATACTGCACTGTTATGTGCCGACATACGAAAGTGGATATAAAAAAGAGCACGTATGTATATGCGAAGACGAATTAAAAAAAATAACATGTGCATCTTCTTGATGCAACTATAATGCAGTGTGTATTTTTTTACGGCATAAGTGACGCGAAGAGTAAAATGAAAACGCATGTGATTGTATGTTTTATTTTATGCAATTTGAATCCTATATGATAATGACAATGAGTTGTAGTAAACATGAAGCACTGTGGTCAGTTTTTTACTTTGTTGTGAAATTGTACCTGGAAACTTTAAAAGTAGTAAATGAAACAGTTTTAGCTTTTATTCAGCATCTAAAAAATAACTACTCCAAACGATTTAATCGACAATTTTTACATTATATAATGGGCTGCAGTAACTTTATGCACTTTTACACACATTTTTCCGATTCATGTAACAATTTTTGTGCATATATTATTTTTTTAAGGGAGACAATGCATCACTTTAGTCAATATTATTGCTTAATATTATGAAATAGTGCCTGAAAACTTCAAAAGTATTGAATGAAACAGGTTTTATTCGCGTTTTTCCGGATCACGATGCAACACTTTAGCTGATATTATTGCTTAATATTATGAAATTGTGCCTGAAAACTTCAAAAGTAGTGAATGTAACAGGTTTTTACAGTATTAGCTTTTATTCAGCATCTAAAAATGACTACTGCAACCGATTTAAACGACTATTTTTAGATTATATAATGGACGGTAGTAACTTGATACATTTTTACACGCATTTTTTCTGATTCATGTGTCAATTTTTGCGCGCTTATCATTTTTTGAGGGAGACAATGCATCACTTTAGTCAATATTATTGCTTATTGTTATGAAATTGTGCCTGAAAACTTCAAAAGTATTGAATGAAACAGGTTTTATTCGGGTTTTTTAGATCATGCGTCAATTTTCACGCGTTTTATTATTTTTTGAGGGAAAAGATGTAGTACTTTTGCTGATATTACTGCTTAATATTATGAAATTGTGGGTGAAAACTTCAAAAGTATGGAATGAAACAAGTTTTTTCGCATTTTTCTGGTTCATGTGAAAATTTTTGCGTATTTATTAGTTTTGATGACGATGATGCACCACTTAAGCCAATTTTATTGCTACATTTTGACCGAAAACTTCAAAAGTATTGAGTGAAACAGGTTTTTTTCGCATTTTTCCGGTTGATGCGTCAATTTTCACTCGTTTTATTATTTTTTGAGGGAAAAGTGGTAGTACTTTTGCTGATATTACTGCTTAATATTATGAAATTGTGGGTGAAAACTTCAAAAGTGTGGAATGAAACAAGTTTTTTCGCATTTTTCTGGTTCATGTGAAAATTTTTGCGTATTTATTAGTTTTTGATGACGATGATGCACCACTTTAGCAAATTTTATTGCTACATTTTGACCGAAAGGTTAGAAAGTATTGCATGAATTAGGTTTTTTTTCGCATTTTTTTGTGCCTCTTGCATCAATTTTCGCGCGTTTCATTAATTTTTGAGGGAAAAGAGATAGTACTTTGGCTGATATTATGAAATTGTGGCTGAAAACTTCATAAGTATTGAAAGAAACAAGTTTTTAGCATTTTTCTGGTTCATGTGAAAATTTTTGTGTGTTTATTAGTTTTGATGACGATGATGCATCACTTTAGCCAATATTATTGCTTAATATTACGAAAACTCTTGGGATTTGTCGAGGATTATAAAAAAAATATGTAAACGTCAAACATGAACTAATTTTAGTTCGCACGAGAGCCGATGAGAAAGCATTTTTATCACCCATGATGATGTATAATTCAAAATTTCTAAACTACAATGGAAGGTGTCTCAAGTAACCTTAGATGGTTCTGAAAATTACAAATGCTGAAAAATATCGAATCTGGTCAAGCAGTTTAAATGTGTTTTCGAAATTTATATGAATATCCAGTTTTAGCAATAACAACCAATCATGTATGGAGTATTAAAACAACAAGTCAACTGGAAAACCGCGATATTTTATTATAGTTTTGCAGACGAATCAAAAAAATTGAAAGTATAAAGATGCAAGCAAATTTTAGCATTGTGAACTCACAAATGTTAAAATACACCTAAGCTCGGAATCATATCCATATGATGAATTAAATATTAAATTTTTAACGTGATCGATATGCTATATTATACGATTATATGGTATAGCAATTTTCAACAATCTTGTTATGATGTCTAAGCACAACCAGTCCTTTCGCGAACGGAATACAAGAAAGATGCATCAATTATGGTAATTGGCTGTCCACGACAAAATGAAAACTATTAAAGGGAGCTCAGTTGACATACGGTTAGAAATCAAAACTTCAGGAGATATACCAGCACTAACAACAGCCAATAACTTATTGTTTTACGATCGTATAATTGAGTATAATCCTCTCACTAACGCAGTTCAAAAAAAACTTGTATAAAGTTTAAGATAGATTGTCAACCACGATGGATGTTGTTATCGATATTCAAGGCTTCAAAGGTCCACAAAATAAATGTATTGTACAAGAATTGACTATCGTACACTTCAATGAAAACATTTACCATCGACATTTTATAATGAAACCACCATACAGTTTTGAAACGCTTCCAGATAATCTGAAACATCAAGCACAATGGTTATATGAAAATCATTACGGATTCAAATGGGATGGCGGTGATTCTATGACCTGAAACAATATTTACTACTCGATATGGAAAATACTATAATATACGTTAAAGGATTGGAAAAGAAAAACTGGCTTGAGAACTTATTCAGCCTAAATTGTTGTTCAGATATTCGACTTGAATAGTTTCGGTGTTCACAAGCTCAAGACACTGAGAAAGAACTATCCTGATACACAAAGATGTTCTTATCATACTGGATGTTGTTCTCTACAAAATTCTTATCTCTTAAAAAACATTGTTAGTTATAAAAAATTCAATAAATAGCTAACTTGTTTAAAACAAAAATTAGTCTATTTAAACATGAGTAAGCGAGAAGTTGTGAATGAATTACATACATCTGCTCGGAAGAACTTTAAACGACGACGGGTAATTATAAAAGGTTTGGATGACTTATGGCAAGCTGATTTAGTTGAGATGGGCGCATACGCTACCGAAAATACAGGATTTCGATTTCTACTTACAATAATTGATACGTTTTCAAAATATGCTTGGGCTGTTCCTATTAAATCGAAGTCGCTAAAGCAATTGAGTCCATTTTCAAGCAGGGTCGGATTCCCAAGAACTTGCAAACGGATGATGGAAAGGAATTTTTCAATAAAAACTTTAAAAACTGTGGTAACCCTAAGAAATAAATACGTTTGACAAGCTCTGGTCTAAAATGTCAAAAGCATTAGACGCGTGTTTTGATTCTATTCCAAAACGGAACTGTGAGTTTTAGATCAACGTGCGGTTCAGAAAACATACAAGTTAGAGAATAACATAAAAGTTATAATAGTTGGCGACGAGGAAAAAGAAAAATTCAAAGAAAATCAAGAAAAACATTGCAAATTGATCGTCCCGAATGTGGATGGTTTTTCAAGGTTAAGATCATAGCCAAAATTGTATAAGGTAAAAATTTTTACATTATCTTTTACCTAAATTTCCGGGAAAATACTTAAAAATGGAAGCAAGCCAGTTAAGGGAGATTATCGAGACGTTACATGAGCAACAGCGCGCATTAATAGCGCAAATTGCAGTAACGCTTTCTCAGGAACAACAACCGGGAAGTTCCGAGAAATTTTTCAACATAGCTCCTTTCGAAAATTTCGAAGCTCGCCGTGAAAAGTTTTCATGCTATTTAGAACGATTTGGAAACTACTGCGACATGAAAGGGTTAAGCGATAAAGGGAAAATCGCACAACTGCTATGTGTATCGATAGGTCAAAGCCATTATAACACATTAGCAGCATTTCTTGGTCCCGAAAAGTTGATAAAAAACCTAAAGTATGATGAGCTCATAAAGGCATTGAAAGAAATGCTTATTCCGAAAAAGAGTGCAATTGTTTCTCAACATTATTTCCTTAACAATTATCAGAAGGAATCACAGTCAATCTCAGAATACGTTGCCGAATTGCAACGCGATATCGCAGAATGCGAATTCACAGTAAAATGTCAATGTGGAAAAACAGTTCCAACTACGGAATGTTTCATTCGAGCACAGTTTGTTCGTGGCCTGCGTGACGACTGGTTACGAGAACAAATTTTACAATCAGGCACTATTGATTTTCAAGACATTTTAACTAAAGCAACGGCCCTAGAAGCATCAAAAATCGAAAGTAAAGAACTAGGACAACATTCCTATTTGAACCGTACAAATTCCAATGTCTCAGATACAAATAAAATTTCAAACTTTTCAAGACATCGTTCAAAAGTTCAATCCAGTTTCAAATCATTCAGTCCAGACTCCAGAAACTCACAAGTAAACTTCAGGCATAAACCGAATTACAAGACGCTTGGAATCGAAAATCTTTGTATAAGATGCGGAAAAGCAAATCATAAAATTAAGCAATGTCGTACTGATAAAAATAAACTCAAATGCAACTCTTGTAAAAAAGCCGGTCATGTTTCAAAAGTATGTATTTCGAGTCTTATAAAAGGATTACACAATAGACCAGGAAATTCAAATGATACATCAACAGTTAACAATATATCTGACTCATACTCCAGTAATTCGAATTCCATTCATGGAATTAACAAAATAGAAATTGTAGATTTATTCGAAATGACTCCTGATTCAGACAAGTATATCATTTCTGTAAAAATTAACGGAAAATATCAGAAGTTTGAAGTCGATTCAGGTGCAAAATTTTCCTTATTACCAGAAGATGTTTTCAATCGTATGAATTTGAATATACCTGTCGAAAAGTCAAATATTGCATTCAGATCCTATTCAGGAAATATTATTGAGCAGAAAGGGAAAATTTCTGTTAAAGTTGCATATCACGGA
The DNA here is from genome assembly GCA_949128065.1 of Beris chalybata. NCBI lineage: Eukaryota > Metazoa > Arthropoda > Insecta > Diptera > Stratiomyidae > Beris > Beris chalybata. The sequence goes on from OX421898.1 coordinate 502,613, forward strand.
AAGGAAATCATGGGCGAATTACACATTGTTCCAGCCGGATATCATGCACTCTTAGGTCGACAATGGATACGAGGCCTAGGTATAGAACTTCAACACGTGGACGCCGAAATGCTAAATTCATCTCAAGTATGTCAGATGTCTAAAACACATGCTATCGATTCAATTGAAGAGATTTTCAAAAACTACGCATCAATCTTCGAAGAACGTATTGGTTGTGTTCCAGAATTCGAAGTCAAATTTCAACTGCGAGAAGGCGCAAAACCTAGTTTTACGAGGGAACGAGACGTACCATTTGCACTACGAGAACGAGTGGAAAAGGAACTAGATTCTCTAGAAGAGCAGGGAATCATTTCTCCAGTTTCAAATACCGATTGGGGCTCCCCATTAGTTGTAATTCCGAAACCCGATGGTGGCGTTCGATTATGCGTCGACTACAAATGCGGGGTAAACGAAAGATTGGTCCAGGCATATCATCCAATACGGCGTATCGACGAGATACTCAACAGCCTTCGAAATTCAAAATATTTCTGTAAGCTTGATCTATACAAGGCTTACTTACATCTCAGAGTAGATAACGATAGTAGCATGATCCAGACAATTTCAACACACCGGGGCACATATCGTATGAACCGACTGAGTTTTGGTATTAAAACAGCTCCATTCGAATTCAATAAATTTCTTACTCAGATTCTAAGAGACATTCCAAAAACCGAAGCATATTTCGATGACATTATAGTTCACGGAACTACAGAAATGGAATGCATTAAAAATTTACAAATGTGTTTACAAAAACTATATAGTTATGACCTTCATATCAAGAAACATAAATGCTCATTCTTGAAACAAAAAATCGAGTACTTGGATCATATAGTAGAATACAACAAGATCAGCAAGTCAACATTGAAAGTTCGAGCTATTCAAGACATGCCACGTCCATCAAATTGTGACGAGATTAGAAGATTTTTGGGACTAATAACATACTACTCTCGATTTGTTCCAAATTTTTCAACAATGTCATATCCTCTTCGTTGTTTATTAAGGAAAGGTGAACGTTGGGTATGGACATCGAGCTGCGAATCAGCATTCCAGAAATTAAAAGCTGAGATTTGCAGTGAAAGAGTACTTATACCATTCGATCCCAGCTTACCACTTGTATTAACAACCGATGCAAGTCCAACAGGTATAGCAGCGATATTGAGTCATAACATGAACGGAATTGAAAGGCCACTATCATTTGCATCACGATCACTCACTGTTTCAGAAAGAAATTACAGTCAGCTAGATAGAGAGGCACTTGCCATTATATTCAGCGTAACTCATTTCTATAATTATTTGTTTGGGAAACATTTTCTACTAATCACCGATAATGAGCCATTATCACGTATATTACACCCGAACAAAGCACTGCCACAAATGACATCAGCACGCCTACTTCGATACGCTTCTTTTCTATCAGGTTTTAATTACTCTGTACAATTCAAAAAAGGAAAAGAGAATCAGAACGTGGATTGTTTATCACGAGCACCTTTACCGAAATCCAGAACTTCAGTAGACGAAGCAATAGGTGAAGAAGTGAACCAGATATATTCACAAGTTATTTTTCAAATTTCAAACGGAAAAATTACATCCATGACTATAAAGGACGAAACTAAAAAAGATCCAGAACTTAGCAAAATCGTCAATAATCTTATAAATCAACCAGAAAATTCTGAATTTACATTACTGGACGGCATACTATTCAGGAAAGACAGGGTTCTAATTCCAGGTTGTCTACGCTCCAGAATACTTGATGAACTTCATGAGACACACCTGGGTATTACAAAAATGAAGCAGCTTGCACGCCGCTACGTATACTGGCCGAGCATCGACCGTGATATCGAGAGATTAGTTAAGGGATGCGAAAGCTGTGCTCTAAGTCAATCAAATCCAGCCAAAGTTCCTGTTCACCCGTGGGATCCTCCTGAAAATAATTGGGAAAGGATTCACATAGACTATGCCGGACCGTTCGAAAACTTATACTTCTTGGTGTGTATAGATGCAAAATCTAAATGGGCTGAAATTAAAATTATCAAAGAAGCACCAACCAGCTCAGCAACAATATCTCTATTGGAAAGAATATTTGCAGTACACGGATATCCACAAGTCATTGTATCAGACAACGCATCAATTTTCCAGAGCGAGGAATTTCGCACTTACTGTACAACAAATGGAGTTTTTCAAAAATTTATTGCACCGGGACATCCCGCTACAAATGGTCTCGCAGAACGCAACGTACAAACTCTAAAACATAAGTTAAAAGCTTCAGCAAATGAAACTACACCAATACACGAGAAACTACAAAACATTTTATTCCGTTATCGGGCAACGCCACTTGCATGTGGTCAATCTCCAGCCGAGTTATATTTACATAGGAAATTACGGATTCGATTAAACGCCATTTTTCCGAACAAACCTCAAGCATCCCAGATTGTTGTTAAACCAGCACGAGCTTTTCAAGAGGGGGAGAGGATCCAAGTTCGTCTCTTCATTAACAACAAAAATGTTTGGCAATTTGGGAAGATCCAGAAGAAATATGGAAATCGTCATTACCAGGTCATCCTAGATACGGGAAGACAAATTAAAAGACACACAAATCAATTAAGAGCAACATTGGTTCCCAAATGTAACAGGCATGTGAAGTTTGAACCGAACCAATCATTCAACATACCAACGATTCCAGAAATTCCAGTATCACCGGAGTTAAATCCAGAAGCTCAAAACTATCAAGAACACCAGCCAGTTATTGAAACAACACCAGAAGCTCCACATGGACGACCATACAGAGAAAGACGTCCACCGAGGAAATTTAACGAATATACAATGTTTTAAAATTAGTATTTTCAAAATCGAATATAAAATAAATTAAAATTAGTATTTTCAAAATCGAATATAAAATAAATTAAAATTAGTATTTTCAAAATCGAATATAAAATGAATTAAAATTAGTATTTTCAAATCGAATTTAAAAATTATTGTGTTCAAAAATTAAATTGTCAAAATAAGTGGGGAAGACTGTGGTAACCCTAAGAAATAAATACGTTTGACAAGCTCTGGTCTAAAATGTCAAAAGCATAAGACGCGTGTTTTGATTCTATTCCAAAACGGAACTGTGAGTTTTAGATCAATGTGCGGTTCAGAAAACATACAAGTTAGAGAATAACATAAAAGTTATAATAAAAACGTAATGGAAAAACATCAAATTAATCATTATTCTACGTACAGCACTCTTAAAGCATCAATTATAGAGCGATTTAATCGTACGCTGAAAAATATGATGTGGAAAGAGTTTAGTATGAATGGAAACTACCAATGGATTAACTTAATTATTGTACTGATCAATACATATAATAACACAAAGCATCGAACAATTAAAATGAAACCTTCAGCAGTGAATAACTTAAATGAAAAAAGACTTCTTTCTACCGTATGAAGTCGGTGATCATGTTCGAATTAGTAAATATAAACATATATTTGGAAAAGGTTACACACCAAACTGGACAACAGAAATTTTTAAGATTCGAAAAATTCAAAACACCAATCCTGTAACATATTTGCTAGAAGACTATGTAGGATATCCAATTAAAGGAGGATTCTACGAAGCTGAATTACTGAAAACTAAAAACCCATCGCTGTATCTAGTGGAAAAAATTCTTAGAAAGAATGGAGACAAGGTGTTTGTTAAGTGGTTAGGATTTTCATCAAAACACAATTCGTGGATAAATGTAAATGAAATACTATGAAAATAAGTTTAATTATTCAATAATCTCATGTAAAGAGCTACAAAAGTTTTTATTTCACACATTATCCACTGCTCATCATAACCATAGTATAAATACTACATAGTAAGCAAACTCCCTAGTAGTAAGGAAGGCACCTACCGTACAAAAATTACCAGGTGCGATAGTGACAGGTAGCAAAGAGAGTGTCCAAAGTGCCTACCAAAAAGGCCGGTCTTTGTTGTTGTTCTGAAGGTTAATGACCTCTGCTGGTGCCTTCTTTTGGGCGTGAACAATTGTGATGACGTCAGCTGGTGCCTTCTTTTGGGCGTGAACAATTGGGTGCAAGGGAGTGAGGTAGTTAGCATACTTGAGAGAGCAATATGTTTGATGAGAGTTATTTCCCTCACCATGTGACGGTTGAGCGGATTTTATATCCCACCAGCAGATTCCAGCACCCAGCAGGTGAGATGCAGTTAGCATTCTCGGTGTTTGAGTGAGGAGGTAGACAGGTGATGGTTGGTAAACAAAAAAGCAGTTCCTCTACATTATAAGCAAAAAAGAATCATTTCCTCTCCATTGTAAACGAAGAAGAATTAGTTCCTCTCCATTATAAACAAAATAACCAGTACCTGTACCTTTTGTGCAAAACCACTTGCGGGAATGTAATTTCGGTAATCTCGTATTCCGTTTTAGACTCTGGCCTTCTTTTTAAATCTCGACTAATGTACCATACATATGTATATCCAATATGCGTAATGTGTTTAAGTTTGAGGTGATACTCTTGAGATGACTTTTTATTTGGGTGAATTACCTACCGTGGGAATATTAAAAACAAGTTTCCAGCTTGTTTCTTTCAAAACGTTATAGCGTCGATCGTTTTGTTTTTTCTGATAAATCATATATGTAAATAATAACATGGGTGACGTGTTGGGTTGAATTGATGGGAATTAAAGTACAAATTTTTCGTTTTATGTTTTATTCAAAGCTGTATAGAACTTTTACAAAGTGAGTAATTTGATACAATTATGCTACAAGAGCTTAACTTTATTTTGATTACAGAATAGATTGTTTCTTAAGTAAAATAGGTGTTAGTAATTCTTCCATTTTTAAAATCCTGCGTTGAAACCTTAATCGATCTAATGCATCGGTTTGCCAAGTACCCTTTCTACTGGATCTATATGCGTACTCCCATGCAATTATGTATTTAACCGAAACCTGATCACAAAATCGAACATGTTTATAATCTAGAGATGACATTGAATAGATTGAGTAGCTCGACGATCAAGAAAAATATTGCAATTATCAGCAGAAGTAATTTCAACACTGTAGGCAATGATGGCGGCCAATGTGATTTTTTAACCGGCTTGTTATACGGTCCACAAACGTCTTTGCCGTTAGCGAACACACAATCAGGAGACAAGCGTCGATGCGCAGCTTCCACATCAGAAGACGTAGAAAATGCACTCATTATCAGTGAGCAGAAGAAACACCTGACGTAGTCCTTCAAGTTAGTGTAAAAGAAACCGCTTTTTACAAGCTTAAGAACTTTCCTCTCCTCTAGATCCAAATTTTTAAATGTCTTTAAACGGTCGTATTCATGTCTTAAGTTTAGCATATTGACTAAAGTCCGAATGTTATAGCACGTCTTTTATAGCAATCCAAGAATTATGAGCTGATGGAAAACCAAGCCATTTTACGTAAACTTGACTCCCCCTCCTTTTTAGAACCTCTTCTACAAGATAAACATCAGGATGTTTGACTTTTATTAACTCTAGTTCATAGAACCCTCCTTGTATTATATTTCCCTGATAGTCTTTGAGTATGTATGTACGTGGTTCTGTTCTCTTTACTTCGGTTATCTGAAATATTTCCGTGGACCAGTTAGGGGTATAACCCTTCTCGAATACATGCTTGTACTTGCTTACACGTACATGATCTCCTTTCTTGAATTTAGGTCTTGACGTAACCTTCAGCTTACGGTAGACATCTCTAAGAAGCTGAATTTCATTTGATGGCCCAACATCTATAGGACGCATTTTTATGGTACGATGTTTTGTCCTTTTGTATTTATTTATTAACTCTTTTAGTAACCCAGTCCAGTTATAGCTCCCGTTCATACTAAACTCTCTCCACATCATATTTTTCAAAGTTCTGTTAAATCGTTCTACAATTGAGGCCTTTAACGAACTGTACGTGGAGTAGTGATTGATTTCAAATTTCTTCATCAAGTCCTGAAATGCTTTATTGAAAAACTCTTTCCCATCATCTGTTTGCAAATTTTTTGGAAAGCGTTGTCCATTAAAAATGGATTGCATAGCGTTGATAATCTCCCCAGCACTTTTGTTTTTAAGTGGTAAGGCCCATGCATATTTGGAGAATGTGTCAATTACTGTTAGAAGAAAGTGAAAGCCCTTATTCTTAGTTGAATAAGAGCTCATATCCACTAGATCCGCTTGCCATAAGTCATCTATTCCACGAATGGTCACACGACGGCGCCTAAAATTTCTGCTGGCTGTCTTATGTAGTTCGTTAATAACCTGTCTTCTGCTCATTTCATCATGTGTATAAATAGAGGACATGTTTGTACATGTTTTATATAGAATCCAGTATAGGAAATGATACGTTTTGATCATCCTTTCACCATGATGGTAGCGGGTCCGTCAGGAAGCGGTAAGACGACGTTTATTGAAACGTTACTGGAAAACACATCACTCATTAACACTCCGATAAAAAAGATTATGTGGTGTAATACCGAGCGAGGCGCCATTCCTTCACAATTACCATTTCAAAATATTGAGTATTTAAATTCTATACCGGAGGATTTTATAAACGAAACCAATGAGCCAACATTAATCGTACTAGACGATATGATGCTAAATGCATTTTCAAAGCAGGTTTGTCAACTTTTTACAAAAGGGTCACACCATAGGAATTTTTCAGTAATACTTGTAACACAGAATGTCTTCCATCAAGGCAAGTTTTGTCGAGATATTTCTCTTAACTGCAAATATATGGTCGTTTTCAAAAACCCCCGCGATAAAAGCCAGTTCCTTCATTTGGCCAGACAGATTTACCCTGAAAATAGTGCAGAGCTAGTGAGAATATATAAAGAAATTACTCAAGCTCCCCACGGGTATTTGCTTATTGATCTGACTCAGTCTACCAACGATTTACTTAGATTCAGAGCGGATATTTTTAATAAAAGATTTGTAACGTGTTATTGTTCAGGGACTGATTTAAACAGTAAAAATGGTGTCACGAATGAAACGCTTGAAGGACAACAAACATATGCTATATGTTCTCAAAAATGCTAGTCCATGTTTAAGAAAGGCTATCATGAAAAAAGCAGATCTTGAAGTGATCAAGACTATTTGTGAAATTGCATTAAACACGCTGAAGGGGAATCATGTGCCACGTCGTAAAATATTTAACAGTCTATGCAAGTATAAAAAGAGCATGCGAAGGTTAGTTGATGCTAGACGATCTGTTCCTAGACAGCGTAAAATCTTAGTACAGCAAGGAGGCTTTTTACCAATCCTGATAGGGAGTGTACTTTCAAGTGTTATAGGCTCGATGATTGAAAAATATGCCTAGAAAGAGCGTTCTCAATAAGATGTTTCTTCTTTCACCAGAAGTGTATGAACAGTTAAGGGGGCAGATAGATGATGGAGTTGGCCTGTCCATCTTCGATAAGACTATACATGGCATATTGAGAAATAAAAAAATGTCTGACGAGGACAAATGGTATAATTATAGGAACACGCTGATAAAGTTTCTTAATGCAAAGCGTAAAGGAAGACAGATTCGCGAAGAAAAATCTCTCGCGTTTGCGCCAGAAGTAAAGTTAGGAAATCATAAAAATTTACGAGATAATGCGACACAGACAAGGTTTGCTTTCAAAGAGGAAATGTCAACACAAACTTCTCCGATTAAGAATCCCGATCCGTTTTACAGTATGGCTGAAGATATCTTTGAGGCTGGTGACATGACTTCACCAAAGTATAATAGCTCTAGTGCGGAAGAGATAACCCCGCCAAGGCGATCACTATCGCCTCGGTTCAAAAGACGATTATCTGTAAGCGGTATAGCTAAAAGTTTAAAACCGGCTTCAAAGTTTCATAAGACTACTCCTGAAGTCAAGAGCGTGGATAAAGAATATAGAGTTATAACAGGTGATGACGGTATAACGCAGTATACTATACCGAGTGAAATGGAGGTTGATGAAGCTGCCCGACTTATAGACGAACTAGAGCAGAAAGAAGGAGCAGAAAAGCCAGAACAGAGAACGCCTGCCAAACAGCTTATATTAAGGCCTTCACGACTAGAAAATGCTTCATTAAGTACAGACGAACAGTACCCTATAGCTGGGTGTTTAAGAAGAAGAACTGAACGAATCGGAAGTGCTCCAAATATTTTCTGGGAAAGACTTTAAAAATGCCTGTAAGCATAAGAGAAAACGAATTTTACATAGGCCTTCTAAGTAATAATTCTATGGGCATATACAATGAAAATACTTTGTCGGCCTTCACAAATTTACTTCCTAATGCTTGTAAGCTGGACGGTGGATGGACTGTTGGAATTACAGAAATTGCATTAGCTAATCGTAAATCGAGAACTGCTGAGAAGAAAGATGGAAAACGCGTCATAGATGATGGAATAGCGAAAAGTACTACTAAAAAAGCGAAAAGAGCTGCTACAGATGCACATAAGATTAATGCTTTTGTAAAAGCAGTGTATGGTTTGTCTATTTATCTTAAATGGAGTTACCAACAGTTATTAAATTTATGTTACAATAAACAAGATATGAACTTTTCTACTTTCTTATCTTCGTTTAACGACGCAGTTGAACCCTATTGGGCTGCTGATACCTTTGCAGATTTTAAAGAGGGTTTGTATAACAGTTTGGTAACTGATTCAACTATTCGAAATATCCCTGATACTAGCAAAGATGCGCGACATCCGAGACCAGAAGATTTCTCTTTGCACATTTATCAGGATAGTGAAGTTGCGGATATTGTAACTTTAGGAGCTTCCGAATATAAGTCTATATATCATCTTTTCAATAGTATAATTGGACAGATTCCTAGAGAGAAGCGAAAATATAAAGCACTATTACACATGATAGACTATTACATACCTCCAGTTTACAGTATAAGTGAAAAGGCCGGGGAAAGTGTTCCGAAGAAGCTTGACTCTTTAGATTTAGAGATAAAAGAATTGAAACTTAAAATAAAGATAAAGTATCCGCTACCAACGCCCATTAACGTTAATGATTTAGTCGGGCTTTTTGTCGCGAATATACAGTATGATGACGAAACTATAGCTGTTCTACCTCGGAGGAGAAAATCAGATCAAATTAGGAAAAAAATTATTCAAACTCTAACTGAGATACCGCACAAGCGCACAATTACGGATAAAAGTATAATATTAAAAGTTCCTTATAAAAAACTACCCGATGGTACCCTGTTAACGACAGGTGTGCCTATAGATTAGAAGAAGAAAGACTTATCAGGATTCATTTCCGATATATTCTTTCAAACGCCTGTGAAGGAGCGTGATGCTAGTGTCCTTGCCGAGGAGGTAGGCAAGTCGTTTGAAAAAGCCTCAGTAGAAGAGAAGAAGAAGAAGGGTACTTTAGACAGAATCGCCGTATTAGAAGATTCCATTATCGAAATAAAAAGCAGATTTCCCGGAGAACTAGCAACTGTAGCTGGAGTAGAATGCAAGGATGTAGGAATAATACACGTTTACACTGATATCATTCGCCCCCAAATAGTAGGAAACAAATTAGTGAGAAATCTGCGTATGATTCCATTGAAAGAATGTGATAATATCTTCAGGTTTGAGCATGTAGAATACTACCCACTGGAAAAGACCTACATTGAAAGTATCTCCATAAAGATAACCGATGATCAAGGTGAATTAATTGACTTCATCCCCGGCTATACCCCGACATATGTGATGCTTCACTTCAAAAGACAATAAAGTATAAATATTCAGACGCGCATAAGGGATCTTCATAACTAGTGCACTTTCAAATCAGAATGAATTCATCTTATACAAGGTATTATTTAATTCAAAGCGGCGCTGGTTTGTCGGATATAGGTGATGTTTATCGATCTCCACTAATATTCCAGCGTGGAAGAGGTATCGGTAGCTTCTTTAGCGGATTACTACGTTATTTACGACCTTTAGTTTCCTCAGGTGTAAAAACTATAAAGGAGCAAGCTGTTAAGACTGGAAAAACAATATTATCAGAAGTGGGAAGTAAGCCTCTCAAGAACATTTTGAAAGAACAAGGACAAGCCGCTACTCAAGAACTGATGCAAAAGGGTGTGAAAAAACTCTTTGACAGTATGGGTAGAGAGGGAATGAAAAGGCGTGCGACTATAAAAAGGGCTAATCCGTTTTCGATAGCACAGTTAAATACAGCTCTTAAACGTAGAAAACCTACCAAGTCCAAGAGAAAATCAATTAAGAAGGCAACCAGTAAAAATAAAAAAGTTAAAAATAGAAAACGTAAGCGCGTATTGGATATATTCGATAAATAAGGAGAATGACCTCGTACAGAGAATGTATGAAATCTGAATTAGATTTATTCAAGGCGCCACCGATACAAGCTAATATTTTAAAAACCGAAGAAGTTTCATACAAGCCAATAGCATCTCTTGATAACTCCTCAGTTCTGGAATTCGTCTCGCTAGGACATGGGGATACGTACCGTGATTTATCCAGTATCTACCTACGCTTAAAAGTTCAGCTTATTAAGACAAAAGGAAGAATTGTACACTGGAAAAGAAAAAACAAAAGTTAAGGATTCAAAGGGTGCTGAGCATGAAGAGTCAAGTGACCCAATCGGTGTAGTTAACAACCTAATGCATTCGCTTTTTAGGCAATGCACAATACAATTAAATGGTAGACCTATTGCGCAAACTGACAACAATTACCATTACAGAGCATACATCGAGAACTTATTGAATTATGGTAGAGATGCATCAACAACACATTTAGAATCTGTAGGATGGTACCTCGATCAAGATGGTATGGAAATGATTGAAGATGGAAGCAAAAGTGGTGCTCCTAGTGAATTTAATGAAGGATATCTCAAACGATCTGATTTGTTTTCGAAAAGTAATGCGGTGGAGCTTATGGGAAAGATTCACGGCGATTTACTCAATCAAGATAAGTTACTTTTGAATGGGGTGGATTTCAGACTTTCACTTTCTATGGAAAAATCCGAATTTTACCTCTACTCAAAAGATGACGGACACTCTCCGCAAATTAAAATTATTGATGCCACAATGTATATGAACCATGTAACTGTCAACCCCAATATTTTAATGGCACATGAAACTATTCTTCAACGCTCAAACGTGATATAGGGTAGAATGGGTAGCCCTGCACCATAGGTAGAAATGCACCACTCGCCATTGGCGCTCGCCCGTAAGTAAAATCTACAAAGCAGAAGTAGTATTCTCTTTCTCTTTCCTATCCATACGATTGTGTTCAGGAATCGTTAAAATACCGAGTAATACCGAACAGTTATTCGGAGTAAAAGAAAAACGCTAAGGAAAGTAACTTTTCGTATATATGCAACATTTTTGAGTTAAGACAAATTATTGATCGTGAACCTTTCTAGGTAGGCATAAATATAGCTTGTAGTCTAAGGTGTGTTTTAGCAAAGTGCTAGTTTTTTATTTGCTAATATTTATTTAAAAAAAATATAAATGTTCATCTGGTCAGAATCGGTAGAATTGCACCACGAGCTTATAGGGAGAAATGCACCAGATTCTTATACCTAAGTAGCATGAATTTATGGTCACAAATCATAAAGAAATTCAAATTATTTTGCTGGAATCAGAACGAGCTCGTGCTGCAAGCATACAGCAAACATATCAAATTTGAAATCGATTTTTAAAATTTTAATATCCGTTAACTTATAAAAACGTACATAAAACCATTAAATTACTATTATTTGGTATTTTCTATTATTTTTTATTAGTATAAAACCCGAAAAATATTTAATAGATTTACTGTTTAGTTCGTTATTGTTTGTTACTTTTGTCAATATATTTAATTTTTTTGTTTCAACTAATTTGGTTGGAATTTGCTACATATTTAAAATGTGGTGTATTTATACCTTGCAAGTGGTTCATTTCTCCCGTACGATGGGAGAAATGCACCATTTGGACCTGCCTGTGCTCTTCTTCATTATGCTCTCGATCTGATTATATTTTGATCTTTATTACGAATACAATATTTGCGAAAGGTATTTGATCAAACAGAGAAAAAAAAATTAATCAAGTTCCACAATTTTCTACGGAGATATGGAGTAATTAATGGAAAATGGTGCATTTCTACCTAGTCTACCCTACCCGTATAAGCGCGTCGAGGTGAAGAGTTATACGCTACCAGCTAACAGTTCAACACTATCTTTCGATAATGTTATAATCGGACAGCTACCGAACTTGTTAATTTTCGGTATGATAGATAATGATGCCTACAGCGGTAAACAGACGAAGAATCCATTCAACTTTAAACACAATGATATCACACGATTTAATTTAGCCGTCAATGGAGTCCAAGTTCCAAACCAGGCTTTAGAGTTTGATTATTCTCAGGAGAGACCTATAAGTACACGAGGGTACCTTTCACTATTTAAGGGTACAGGTATTCATTATTTCGACAAAGGTAACCAAATCTCAAAGAAATTCTTCGATAATGGATGCTTTCTAATGGCGTTCGATTTAACTGCAGACAATTCATACGGGTCATCTTGTGGCAACTTATTAAATCAAGGAACTGTGAGGATCGAAGGAAGGTTTAAGTAAGCGTTGACAAAAAGTGTAACTTGTATAGTGTATGCCGAGTATGATGGAAGTCTTGAAATAGACAAACTTCGTGGAATACATATTGATTTTTGAAAAGTATAAATATAACCTTTTAATCTCACAATTCTTCATATTATTCAGCTGACGGGTAAGAATAACAGAGATGGCCTATTGTATTGTAAATGTAGAATATTTTAATGAAGGTAATCTAACCTTCTTTAAAAAGGTTTCGTTTGCCGGTTTCTCATCACAAAATAAATTATTCTCGAAGGAAATAACGTATAAATATCCCACATCATCGGCTAGCACAACAGATCAGGCTGGTGCATTTGGAAATTTGGAGCTTAAGCGTCTGGATGAAAATCTTATTATGACATTAGCGAAATTCGCAACCGTTTTTGTTTATAGCGCAACGACAAAGGAATTCTTAGAAAGTTACACCACCAGTCACACTAAGATCATTGACATTGATGCTATCGCTTCAAAAGAGCAGATATGAACACGATTGTCAAAAACCGAACGCTTCCAAACGGATGTTAAAAACCGAACGCTTCCAAACGAAAAACCGACCGTTTTTTAAAACGCAATTCGGAGTTCAGTTCAAGTTTGGACGTGAACGACACCAGTTGAAAAAAGAAACCAATAAAAACGAAACGCGACGCGAATCTATTTTTCTTTGAATAAATAACAAATCAAATTAGTCAGTGTGTTTTTATTTGCCGCTACATTGTTTTTTATTGTAAAAACTAGTGCCGTGAAAACTTGCAGCCAAGTCGTAAGTTTTTTTTTTGCCAGTCGTCCATAGTAAGTGCCGGGACAATGCCGAAAAGAAAGACAAGGAAAAGGGATGTTGACGCCGACGCAGAAGCCCTCGGAGAAGAAGAAGCACATCCGGAATCTGCCGCTAGCACTCCTTTTAGACGAGTGCCACTTGGTCAAATTAATGACCAAATGACAGCAATCATGTCGGGTATGTCGGCTCTTCAAACTGCGTTTGAAGACATTCGACGCCAAACAACCGCAAATATGGAGGATTTGCGTGCCGAAATTGCATTAAAGGCCGGCGAAGCATCAGGTGCTCCGCTAACGCAACCAGTAGACGCCCCATATTTACCGCAACCCACGCTACGCACACGCATACAAATTCCCCCATGGACCAAACCGTAACCCCCGGAATGCTTATAAAAGCCATGAAGTTGAATTTGTGACCAACACATTCAAAGCCATTAGTCGACCGTCCGGCTGATTGAAAAATGGCGACTGTTGTCATTTTTTGGTGTTGGATGTAAACACTACGCGCATTTTAGTTAGATATTTGTATATTTTAGAATTCGTATCGTAAACCGCGTTACCGGAAAAAACGTCAATTACCGTATTTTGTGTTCGTGTCTTTTTTGTGTGCTTTTTAAGTTGCCCGAAAAATGTTTTTGCCTGTCCTGTCATTTGTTGTTTTGCTGGATCTCTGTGGGAAAAGTCGTAAGGCCTGGTTTAAGAAGGGCACCGTGCTCACTAGATCTACTGAATTATGCCTGTTTTTCCTGCAGGGATATCAGGACTTCATTTGAAGGAAAGAACTAACTTTTTACTTTTAATTCATGAATAATATTTATTAAATAAAATACATCTGGTGATGTTAAAAAAAATTTAATAAAAAAATAAAAGTTGGTGTAATAGTAATTTAATAAAATAATATAAGAAACAAGACACAAGGCACAAAATTAATAATATAATTCAAACTAACAATTGCGTTAAAATATTATATAAAATAATAACAGTATAATAACAAAATAAAGTAAATAAATAAAAATAAATATTTTCAATTTAACAATAACAAATACTTTGTATATCAAATTCTTTGATCATAAAAAACACTTAAATAATATCAAAAACATAACAATTGAGGAAGTTTGAATTACGTCTTTCGTAAGAAAATGCTTAGCACAAACAACAGTAGCCTTTGTTGGTATCCAATTTTTTCGTGGAATGGCTTTTACCCATAATTTATGACGATTCGCGTCGCGGGGAAATGAAAAAACTGAAACCGAATTACTCACGCATCCGGGAACACAACAACGGTCAGGCATATTAAAATAACTTTTACTGAATTTAGAAAAATTGGAACTACACACAGTTAAAAACCCTACGCTTAAAACTTCCGCATTTAAAATAATAGGTATAAATAAAAATTGCCTAGAACACCATGTTCACTGTAAATGTTGTCCAACGTTGTTCCATTCACGAAAATTGATGGTGTCCAACGTCGTTTCCTTTGGCGCTGATAATTCTGGACACTATCCTAAAATTAAAGGCAATTTATCCATTCACAAAATATTTTATTTAAATTACCGAGTTTGTTCTATCGAGGTCAATTTCTAAGATGTTCATCGCCAAGAATTGCCTTTCATCCTAGTCGCAAGAATCCTGTAAAATAAAGATTTTGAACATAATTTGCATAACTTGGACTTACTGTATTTAAATTTACTCACCTTTTGATGTTTAGTAACCCAATTTTAGCAATGCTAATTGGAACTCTGTCCCGGCGAATAATTATTTCCCACCAAAATCTGACAGATGTGCGCAACCGTTCGGACTGCTAGCACACATTCACAACTTTCTGCTTCACGGCTTGTGTTAGTATTCCGGGGGTTACGACCAAACAGACTCTGCCGTGTATGAGTAGAACGCTACCTACACAACCGCCATCAGATTTTTCCGAGCCTAAAACGACGCTGCCGTTTATGAGTAGAACGCTACCTACACAACCATCATCATATTCTGCCGAGCCGAATGTGACATTGCCGGGTGTGAGTAAGCCAGCACCAGTACCGCCGTCGTTATATACAACTTCACCGACGTCATATGCATTCCCGACGATAATGCAGCCTACTGCAGAACCCGCACAAAACGTCAATTGCGGACTGTTATACAACATGCCCGAACGTCAACAACTTTTCGATTTGCCGAAATTTGATGGCAAACCGGAAGAGTGGCCGTTATTTAAAACTTCGTTTATTGACAGTACACGGGAGTTCAATTACGCGAATCGACAAAACATAATAAGACTAAACAAAGCTTTATACGGTGCCGCGAAAAGTGCTGTAGTGTCGTTATTGATCTTTCCGGACAATGTACCAGAAGTGATGCAAGAACTAGAGTTTAATTTCGGTCGTCCTGACATGCTCGTGCGTTCGCAAATTGAGAAAGTGAATCAAATACCCGCGATGAGTGAAGCGCGCATTGACGAGGTGCTAGCTCTGTCTAATCAGCTCCGAAATATGGTGGCACTCTTTAGATCCGCCGGGTGTGAACATCATTTGATGAATGGCACTTTATTGGATGAGCTAGTTCGCAAATTGCCGCCGTCCAAGCAGTACGAGTGGGCTAGATATGCTGTTTGCCTGCCGTCCTTCCCAACTGTGGACAAATTCGCAGAATGGCTAAGACAGCTCGCAAATGTCGTCAGTGTAATGCAAACAAATGCTGCCACCAGTCAACGTACTTCGCAAACGACACGTCAACAACCGGAGAAGCCTGTATCGACATCGCGCAGAATACTGCATAGTTCCAGTAACTCGGCACCACCACAAACAATGTCTTGTCTACACTGCGACCAGCAACATATTCTCGAAGATTGCAAGACATTTGTGGCTCTGTCGACCGACGACAAGTGGAAAATCGTAAAAAGTAAACATTTATGTTTTAGCTGCCTGCGAAGAGGACACAATCTCTTCAGTTGTCGAAAAAAGCAACGTTGTTCTGTGAACGGATGTCAACGAATGCATCACAAGATATTACATAATAATGACATAGAATCGCCCAGACCAATTCAGTCTAATTCTGACGCCCACGTATTGAATTGTCGCCCAAATGTTGAAGACGTCACCCTATTCAAAGTGGTACCGGTTGTGCTGTCTGGACCTTCGGGAAGTGTTGAGGTATATGCCATGTTGGACGTGGGCTCATCAATATCTTTAATTGAAGCCGATATTGCCTGCAAATTAGGACTAAATGGACAGGAATTTCCACTCACATTGCAGTGGTTTGGAAACCAACGGAAAACAGAACAATCAAGAAAAGTGAGCGTCGAAATTGGAGGAGAATATATATCGGCACCAACCTTTACTCTAAAGGGAGTGCACACTATCGTTAGTTTGAACCTAACCGCGCAAACCCTACGCAAGGAGAAGTACAAGCATATGTCAGCGTTACCGATTTCAAACTACTATCAAGTCCAACCAAAAATTTTATTGGGACTGGATAACGCCTTCCTGGGAGTCAGCGAAAGAGTCGTTGAGAACGGATGCCATCAGCCAATCGCCATAAAGACCAAGCTAGGATGGATTGCCTATGGGCCGAGCGATCAGGTTTCCCGGGCTGATCCCACTGTTCTTCACATCACCAAAACTCTGTCACTGAAGGATATTAATAAACTCGTTAGTGAATATTTTTCAGTTGAAAATTTCGGAGTCCGCAGTACTGACATCGAGATGAAATCAGACGAAGATCGACGTGCCGTTAAAATTTTGGAAGATACCACTAAAAGGATTGGAGATCGCTATGAAACAGGATTGCTTTGGTGTAGTGACGAGATCCATATGCCGCCAAGTTATGACATGGCCAAAAACCGACTGATAAAAGTCGAGAAACGAATGAATAGTGACAGCCAGTATGCAGAGAGGTACATCGGCGAAATTAATAAGTACATAGAGAAAGGATATGCGAGAAAGCTGACCATGGAGGAGACGAAGGTAGAAGACAACCGGACCTGGTACCTTCCCCATTTTGGAGTCGTCAATCCAAATAAGCCGGAAAAACTTCGAATCGTTTTTGATGCCGCAGCAAGAACAAGTGAAACATCGCTTAACTCCGTTTTAATTAAAGGTCCTGAGCACGCCAAGCCGCTTCAGACTATTTTGTTTCAATTTCGTCAGGGATCAATAGCCGTCGCCGGAGACATCATGGAGATGTTTCCGCAAGTTCGAATCCGGGAGGCAGATCAGAATGCTCAGAAATTTTTATGGAGACAAGGTAAACAAAACGAACCAATTCAGATATATGCAATGACGTCAATGATTTTCGGAGCCATATGTTCACCTTGCTGTGCCGAATATATTAAAAACAAGAATGCCATGGATTACGCCGCCATAATGCCAAATGGAGCTTCAGTTGTTATAAATAAATCATACGTGGATGACTTAGTAGCGAGTTTTCATGATGAAAATGCAGGAGAAGCCACCGTTAAAGAAGCCATCAAAATAAATTCAAAAGCTGGGTTTGTTCTTCGAAATTTCGTCTCGAATAGTCAGCGACTGCAAAATGTATTGAATAAAGACGGAACTAGCGGCAATCGAGGAGGAATAAATTTGGATCGAGGAACGACAACAGAAAAAGTATTGGGGTTATTTTGGAATACTACAGACGACACCCTTCAATACAGGTTTAAGTTTCACAAAATACCACGAGAAGTTTTGGAAAAATATCGACCGCCGACAAAGAGAGAACTTCTGGGAATTATAATGTCCGTATACGATCCCTTTGGTATATTAGCCAACTATACGACCTACTCAAAATTGATCATGAGAGCGACATGGAAAGCAGATATCGGTTGGGATGATCCACTGCCGGACCACCTGAATGAACAATGGAAAGCTTGGTGGACACGTTTTCAAGATGTTAGACATTTTTCCGTACCAAGATGTTATTCGCCGCTGTTCTTCGAACCAGATGACATTCAACTACATGTATTTGCCGACGCCAGCTCCAATGCCTACGCCGCGGTCGCCTATTTGAGATGTCAAAAGGGACAACAGATTCACATCGCTCTCGTTGCCGCCAAGAGCAGATGTGCTCCAATAAAAGGAATGACCATTCCGAGGCTAGAACTCCCAGTAGCTATTTTGGGATGCCGTCTTTCCGAGTCAATAAGAAAATGCTTGGAAGTCAAACTAATGGATATCGTTTTTTGGTGTGACAATAAAACCGTCATACAATGGGTACATTCGACAACCAGGCAATACAAACAGTTCGTTTCTTGTCGAATAGCAGAAATTTTATCAGTCTCAACGCCTAGTCAGTGGAAATGGTTATCAAGTAAATTAAATGTCGCTGATGAAGCTACTAGGGCCACGCTACCGTCGAGTGCTGACAGCAGTTCCAGGTGGATAAAAGGACCGGTATTTCTAAGATATGATAAGGAATTGTGGCCTACAGGAATCATCGATACTCCGGACGACTACACTGTGGAAGATATTGCCAAGCCATTCCTGCTGATAAAAACGAAATCCAAATTAATAATTGAATACACGAGATACTCTTCGTATATGAAAGTTTTGCGGATTACAGCTTGGATATTACGATTTATACATAATGTGAAAAATATAAGCCACCGCCTTGCAGACGAATTGACAGCCAGCGAGATTTCGTGTGCGGAGAATGTAATTTGCCGCGAAGTACAAGCTACGTGCTTTATGAAAGAAGCTTCTGCCTTAGTAGGCAAAGAATGTGTCTCAAAAACAAGCGACATATTTCAATTGACGCCATATTTGGATCTGGATGGAGTAATGAGGGTGAAAGGACGAATCGACGCTGCCAGCTGTTTGCCATTTAGTGCTCGAAATCCAATAATATTACCGCAGGATCATTATATCACCAGCCTTATCGTGAGTTATCATCACATGAAACGTCATCACCAAAACGATCATCTGATCATCAACGAAATTCGCCAGAAATTTTGGATTCCACGAATACGGTCTGTTCTAAAAAGGGTGAAGAAAGCTTGTCCAACTTGCCAATACTTAAAGGCAAAACCTCAAGTACCACTCATGGGACAATTGCCGCCTGATCGTATCACGCCATATGTTCGTCCGTTCACCTATAGTGGAGTGGACTATTGTGGGCCATTTTTTGTGGCTATAGGACGACGTCGAGAAAAGAAATGGGTTGCTCTTTTCACGTGCCTTACAACACGTGCCGTACACATCGAGATAGCAGACGATTTGTCAACGGACTCATTCCTTTTATGCCTAAGGAATTTCATGAATCGTCGAGGAACCCCAGTAAGAATGCGAAGCGATAACGGAACAAATTTTATTGGGGCGCAAAAAGAACTTCGGAAGGAGAATCGAATCTTCGATTTAGATTTAATTCACCGGACTATGTCAACAGAGAACATCGAATGGGTATTCAATTGCCCTGCTAATCCACATGCCGGTGGATGTTGGGAGCGCTTGATACAATGCGTTAAGCGACTGTTAAGCCGAGTTTTCAAAGAGGAAGCTCCAAGGTTGGAGACATTCAGAAGCGCGTTAATTGAAGCTGAAAACATTATAAACAGTAGACCGTTGACGGACGTGCCAACAACACTAGATGAAGACGAACCCTTAACACCGAACCATTTTCTTTTGGGTTGTTTGAACTCCACACAAACACCAAGTAACAACAACGAGAAAGTATGTCTGCGCAAGCAATGGCGCATAGCCCAAAACTTGAAGGATCAACTTTGGAAACGATGGATGCTTGAGTATCTGCCACGTCTTATATGCCGTCCGAAGTGGAGACAGGAGGTTACACCCTTGCGATCTGATCAGTTAGTCATCGTCTGCGATCCTAATCAGCCACGGGGCCAGTGGCTCAAAGGACGAGTGACCCAAGTATTCCCCGCTAAAGATGGACAAGTTCGAACAGCCGAAGTGATGACCCGTCAAGGACTTCTTCTACGTCCCGCAGTGAGGCTAGCCGCCTTAGAATATCGCGAATCTTCTTCGCAGAAGGATTCACCTGGGCCCGAGGATGTCAAAAACCGAACGCTTCCAAACGGATGTTAAAAACCGAATGCTTCCAAACGAAAAACCGACCGTTTTTTAAAACGCAATTCGGAGTTCAGTTCAAGTTTGGACGTGAACGACACCAGTTGAAAAAAGAAACCAATAAAAACGAAACGCGACGCGAATCTATTTTTCTTTGAATAAATAACAAATCAAATTAGTCAGTGTGTTTTTATTTGCCGCTACAACGATTGAACTTGTTAATGCATTAAGGAAAAATAAAAACACAAGAAGATTATTCAAAGGTGTATTTCCTTGCGATCGTTTACCTTATAAAATTAAAAAACCAGCATGTGTTATTGCAAATACCGACCCCGCAGACAAAAAAGGTATTCATTGGATAGCATTTTATTTTCCGAGGAAAGGTCCTGCTGAATTTTTTGACTCCTTTGCCAGATACCCCAACAATAAATATTTTAAAAGATTTTTACATACCAACTGCAAGGTTTTTATAAATAACAAAAAACGATTACAAAGTGTATACTCTTCGACTTGCGGAAATTACTGCTGTGTATTTATATATTCTCGTTGCAAGGGGAAAAGTCTAAATTTTTTTCTCAAGCAGTTTTCATCAAAAGATTTTACGGATAATGACGCCAAGGTAGTTAACTTATACCACCATATATTTTCATCGGTGCTACACAGAACGGTGGGATTTTTCGTAACCAGTATTGTAAATCGGAGGTTGAGAGTATAAAAGCATCAGTTTAAACCACCCGACTTTCAGTTTTTCTCTAAAATTCTTCCGGACAATATGGCTTCACCTATTACAAAAAATGAGGGTGTCATGAAACAGCGACAATCTAACAAAAGAAAAAAATCTGCCAACAGTCTGGGCGCAACTGTATTATTTTTCCGGCAGAAGTTCAGAACGCGTTCAATTCGGAGATGCGGTGTATGTTACTATGTGACTGAAAACCTAACAAAAAGTTCGGGAAGCGGTTAGAAAAGGGTGTAACATATGAATTAAATAATTGGGTCATATTCCGGGATGCGGTCTAGAGGTTGAAAAAAACAAAACTTAAAAATAGGTGATTATTAAACAAGCCTGGGGAAGTGAAAAGATATTCGATATCTGATCAGACCTGAGGAACATGGTGGAATTCATGAAAAAGTATACAACCAGTTTACACCCTCTTAGGGGTCGAATTTCAAAAAATCTTGAAAACACTTTCTAGGTATTCACATGAAGAATTCGTAGAAAAAAAATGAACTCAATATTTCGAAAGACCTAGTAGATATGACGAAAATCGTGAAAATATATGCATTTTATACTAACCGATATTTTTTTTTGCCCCCCCTTCTGAACGCCAATGAATATTTGAATTTTTTTTTATCAGAATTACTTATCTAGTTAATTTACATATACGTACCGAGTTTCAACTTAACAGCATAAGCCGTTCTAAAGTTAGGAAAAACACCCCCCACCACCGTACCATACTACCCCTAAAAAAAATTTTATTTTTCCACCATGCCACTACTATAGCTCTATCAAAATACCAAATTTCAGTTTCCAATCATTATGGATTCTTAAGATATAAGCATCGGAACTTTTTCTTTCTCACCCTTCCCCACCCTCACCCTCTACACCCACACCAAACTTTTTTTTCCTACTAGGGTTCTATTAGGCCTACTTCTGGTAAAAATTTGAAGCAACCATCTTACACTGTTATTGAGATATGAAACGTTTTGTTTTTGAAAAAATCTTATCCCCTCCACTTACGTACTCCCCCGCCCCCTTCAAAGATTTTACTGTGAGCAATCTTTATTTATCAAGCTTTGTATCCAAACCAAATTTTGTTTTTCTGGTGCCACTGGTTTGGGAGATATTGTAATGTTAAGTATTTCAACCCCCACCCCCGTACGTCACTATCCCCACCCAAAAATTTTGTTTCAATTTATTCTCCTAGTATAACTACAGATATTTGTTAAGTTTTAATTGCTTGCTATTAACGGTTTAGGAGATATGGATTTTAGAATGTGTCGATCTCGACTTTTTTGCGTTTCGGACGCATTGCTTCCCCCTCCACTCCCACACCCCTTCACCCATATCTGTTTTCTTTTTTGCAAATGGGTCCATTATCAAAGCTCTATAGAAATTCTAAGTTTCAGCCTCCTAACACAAGCGGTTCCTGAGATCTAGAAACCTAAATTTTTCGTCTAAAACGCTTACCCCGCCTTCCCCCTTACACCTCCTCCCCTGAAAATAATGTCAATTCAAGGGGTCCACCAAGTCTATTCTTAAGAGACGAGCTGACAGTCGAAGTGAACGGACGTGTTTTAACTAGCTCCTTGAAATTCGAACTTTAACAGAAAGACGTATACCTGCACCGGTAGGTAAGGACGATTTCGTATTTAAACAGGATAAAACCTGTTTAAATCGCAGCGCGCGGCATACCAGTGTTAGTGATAGTGCCTAAAAGTGACCGAGAGACAGGTACCAGTGGTAGTGACATTAAGGACAAGAAGCACATACCGTGATAGTACGCGAGAATTAGTGCTCCAAATGGGACGAAATTCTAAAAGGGTGCGGTCTAGGGACCAAACCCTTAACGCGAGTGACACGGACAGTGACGATGCTGTTGCGAAAAAAAGAGATAAGATAGAGACCAGCAACAGGGGCGGAGCTTACAGCGTCCTCGCAGAGAAGGAAAGCGACAGTGAGTACGAGAACGGGACTGAGAGGGGTTTTACTGCGCGTGAGGCAGAACTAGTGAGCGAGATCGAAAAGCGCGATAGCATTATAAAGGCCCTGCAACTACAAATGCAACAAATGCAGGAAGCGCTTGGCAAGCTCCAGGCCAACGAAGAAAAGAGAGCACCCGAGAAAAAGGCGTCCGACGTGGAAATGGTAGCCAAAGAAACAACGGAGACGGACTATGTTGAAATGGTGCTGCGCCAAAACCGCGCTAAACCAGCAGCAAGCACGAAGCCCAAGTCGGCCCTGCCAGCAGAGAAAATAACCGCGACGAAAAATAAGATGACCCAAAAGAAAAAAGCGTCTAAAATGCCGCCAATAAAAACGTTCAACCAAAATTCAGAAACGTTAGTGAAATTACTGGAAAAAAGTGCCGGTATCGAGAATTTCCAGGTAAAAAACATCACTGCATCGAAAATCGCAATCCACACATCAAATATCGATGATTTTCGCAAAGCGAAAGAAGTCCTGGAAAAGAGCGAATCGAAATTCTTCACCTATACCCCACGTGAAGAGAAAACCGAGACGTTCCTAATGAAGGGACTGAGCAGCCACGCGGTCCCCGAGGAGATAAAGGTTGAGCTGAAAAAGCAACTGCCGGAGACCGAAATCCTTTCGGTGTCGAGATTTTCAACGAGAAGATCAGCGTTGGAAAAGAGAGTGCTCCCGACTCTCATGGTCCAGATTGGGTGCAATAGCAAAGCGTCAGATTTGCATCAAGTCCGCTACTTAAACCACCAGGTGGTGCGTTTTGAAAAGCTCCGCAAGACGGAAATCTCCCAGTGCCGGCGTTGTCAACGGTATGGCCACTCAGCAGCGAACTGCAAAATGGCCTACCGATGTGTTAAGTGCGAGCAAACTCACTCCCCAGGCGAGTGCAAATTAGATGCGTCAGCGGAAAAGGCGCAAACATACTGCGTAAACTGCAAAAGCCACGGCCACCCAGCGTCATTCAAAGGATGCCCAGCACATAAGGAAGCGAAAACCCGGAGAAATACCGCCCGACAGGAAAAAACAGCAGAGACAACAAAACCAACGAATCAACAACTACAACGGATCATAGACAGTGCAGTTCGACCAGGAATCAACTTTTCAGATGCCGTGAAGGGAAAGGATAATACGAAAGCTCTGCGAAACCCGGAAAACCTACGAGAGCACACAAGTAAGGATAATAATAACAGTAATCAAAATTCCCTTAAATCTTTTCAGGAAAACTTATTCCAGTTACTTAATAACAAGTTGGAGCGTTTCGAGCAAGCCATTGGCGCTCACGCTCAACAACTTAGCCATATAAGTCGCGTCTTAAATATGTCCAATGTCTGTTGATGGCCAGGTAACACAAAGCCTTCAGATGACCGAGCTCAGGCTCATCTCTGTCAATGTCAACTCCATTGTGTACCTAAATAGAAGGATGAATTTAGACGATCTCCTAAAAAAAGAAAAACCCGATCTCCTCCTTTTAAACGAAACAAAATTAAAACCTCACCATACCCCCCAATTCACTAATTACGACTTTATACGAACGGACCGACCGAACTCCGGAGGTGGAGGCGGCACGGGTATTCTTATAAAAAAACCTTTAAACTTCACTACAATAAACCGGCCGGAATTCGCCCTTTTTGAATGTTTAGAACTGACCTGTATAAAAATCTCCCTGCAGAATAATGATAATCTTTTCGTTATTAGCACCTATGCCTCAAAAAGAAATTCCGAAAAATTCAATGACGAATTTCAGTCACTATTCCAGACTCTTGAATTAAATAGCCTTAGAAACTACTATGTAATAGCAGGGGATCTCAACGCGAAACACAAATCCTGGCTTAACCGAGATAATAACACACGTGGAAATTTTTTGTTTAACTGGGTTTTAGACAACCAAATAGAATTCAAATCTATACTCTACGGCCCCGACTCGCCCACCCTACCAAGAGCAAATTCATACCTTGATATTTGCATAGCAGATGCCCGATTGAACTTCACGTTCGCAGGAAGCCAAAATAAATTAGAAACCATAAATTATGATAGCGACCACCAAGCCATACTCATGACATTTGGTCATGAGAAAGACGATCATTTCGTCATTAATTCTCAAGCGGAAAATATTATCCTTAATTATAAAAAAACTAACTGGAAATTGTTTCGAAAGAGAATAGCGAAAGCTCACTCAGAAACAATTTCAGAAGAAGAAGAATTCATGACCCCCACAGATAGGAACCTAACAAACTCGGAGATAGAACACTATCTCCAAATACTAGAAAATCTCACAATTGCCACAATAGAACGAACTGTCCCAAAAAGAAAAATCCGAAATACCTTAGACAATTACGAAAACCCAATTATCCGAAAACTCCAAAGACTTAAAAGTCATTTGCTCACGCGAATTAATAACATTTATCGTAGATTTTTTTTTACAATAACCCCAACTTGAGTAGACTAAAATCAATCTTAAAAAATGTTAAAACTCTAATTCGACAAAACTTCGCGAACGAAAGTAATAGGCAATGGAGGGAAAAAATTCAATCTGTTAGACCCAGCGACTCCCCCGGGATGTTTGCCCAAATAAATTCTATATTCAGGAAAAAGAATAGTGCAAGTGTACCCACGATTAAGGTACCGGCCGACTCCCAAAAACTCCTGGAAGACGCGAATATCGATATCACAAGTGCAAACCGTGATACAAACGGCTACTTCGTGATAACCGACGAACCCCAAAAGCTAGATCTAATAGGGACCCACTTAGAGGGAATTCATACACAAAACTCCAACTTGGGAAGGGAAAGACTAAATCAATTAGTTACGCAAAAGGCCACAGAATTCAAAAATGAGAGCGAAGGCAATGAGCCTTTACTCACTTTTAGCGAAAATCGGATGGCCGATCAAATTCCAGACAACCAACTATCAGACTACTTCGTTTCATTTGAAACAATCCAATTTTTATTCAAACGCCTCAATAATAAAAAATCATCCGGCTTGGATGGAATTCCAAATTTAGTATTAAAGAATCTGCCGGATGTAATTATTCAGGAATATTGCACCCTTTTTAATAACCTATTAAACAACTCTCACTACCCTGAAAAATGGAAACGCGCGAAAACATTCCCGATCCTTAAGAAAGGGAAAGATCCTTCAGATCCAAAAAGTTACAGACCCATTAGTCTTCTACCCAACATAAGCAAAGTCTTTGAATCCATCCTCAATGACTCCCTGAATTCCCATATTCGACAGAATGATCTGATACCGAATTGTCAATTTGGCTTTCGAAATAGACATTCTACCATACACGCCATAACGAAGGTTACATCCGACATCTGCTGGCATTTGAATAATAAAGAATGCATAGGTGCCTGTCTAATAGACATGGAGAAGGCCTTCGACACAGTCTGGCTTGACGGTCTGATCTTTAAATTAATCCAAAAAAAATTCCCCAAACACTTGATAAAACTCCTTGTACATATGATATACAACAAAAACTTTGTGCTAACAAACGGGAAAACTGTTACCACACAGACCTTTAATGTTAGGGAAGGGCTCCAACAGGGAACAGTAACTGCACCCACTTTATTCGCGATCTACATTAGCGATCTTTTGGAAGCATTTGATTTTAATAAATCACCCAAGAGATCTATTGTAGCCTTCGCAGACGACCTTATTATATACACACCCCATTCTAAAGCGACTAAAGCCCAAGAGGAACTTCAGAAAATGTTTAATGATGTTCAGTTCTACACGAACTCCTGGAAGATGAAAATTAATTCACAGAAATGTGAGACTATCCTATTCCGCACCACTTTAGCACATGCCAATAGAGATTTGAAGCGCAATTGGAAGAAATTCCATATTGTAGCCGGGGAGGGAAGCCACGATAAAATTCCGCACAAAACTTGTGTTAAATATCTAGGAGTAAACTTAGATCAACACTTATACTTCAACCAACACTCTAATATCCAGATTGTAAAGGCGCGTAACGCATTCATGGCTCTAAAACGACTTTTTTACGCGAAACATTTATACCCTCGCGTTAAAATCATTTGCTACCAAGCTTTGGTAAGACCTATTCTCACTTATGGCTGCCCCATCTGGTTCAATATTAGTCCATCTTATATGGAAAAATTTAGACTGTTCGAAAGAAAATGTCTACGCGCGTGTACTGGCATCTATAGAAAGGCAGAGACAGATTTTCTGCATTACATATCGAACGAGGAAATATATGAAACGGCAGAAATCTCCCGGGTTGATACGGCAATCTTAAAATTAATTAGGAACCTTATAGCTCGAACCACCTCAGATCAAGACCTTAACCCATGGATCCACCAACCCTTCTTCCCAAACCCACAATATATTGAAAAAACCATGTCAACTGGTTTTATTCCACCTGAAGCCTTCGTCTACCTTGACGAAAACGGCTACATTTTAGATTCCGACTACGTACCAATCATTTATCACGCATATAGGCGCGCGACCGATAAAAAAATAGAATACGACCCCAATCTCGAAACCAGCGACCCCCTGCCCTTATGGCGTTACTCCACCGCGAACTATGTTGACATTGACAGACATGAGCGTGAGGCTACGCGATACTGGTGGCTTAATCAACAAGACATTTAGTTAGTTTTTCAAGTATAGGTTAATTAAGTAATTAAGCTAACCAAAAAAAAATATAAACGAAACTAGAATAAGTACTAACCTTGTTAGCAGCTTCCCTAGTTATAAGGCATGCCGGACCGAGACAATTGCTACAGGAACTGATGGCCTTCAGCTATCGGTCCAGGTGACGAATGGCTCGGCCCGGAATAGTTATAAGGAAAAATTATGTATGATAAACTGTTATATTTAAGGAACATTGTAATAAATTAAATAAAGTGATTCGTATCCCACCTAAATATTCCCTTCTCGATGCATTCTTAAATGCAATTATTGTACACTGGACTGAGCTGTCCGCGGCCGGGAACGGTTGTTTCTGCTCTACTATTCTCGAATAGTGGAGCATGATGCTGCTGGCCCCGGCGGCGGAGAGTTCGGCTCAAACCCTAGTTTTAAGTTAGTATGTAAGAATTGTATATAGTTTAAGTAGAGTAGAGTGAAATTGATGTAATATTGGGTTTTTTTGCCATTTTCCCAATAGTTTATTTTATTTAATGATAAGTATACATTAAGAATGTAATTAAATAAAGAGACTCTGATCCCCCCCAAAAAACATCCCCCCGATAAAATGTATATCTTAGAGTGCCCATTGAGGCCATTAAGAACGGTAGCAGCTTAGATATAGACTAATCTTAGCTTTAGGATTAAGATAGAAAACCTGTTAGCATTAAGAACTTACGGCAAATAAAGCACCTTTTAAAATTAAAACTAAAAACTAAAAAACCAAGTCTATTCTTAGAAAAAATTTTAATTTAATAGCTCCACTGGTTTGAGAGCTACAAGCCTTCAAAGATTTTGGGGCGGTCGACGTACGGCGTACGGCGTACGGGGTACGGCGTACAGACGGAGTGAAAATTTTTATTGCTTTTTTCGCGTCTACTAGTCATGAAACGTGGACAAAAAAATTTTGAGGGCAGCAAATTTTTTTTTTTTAAAAATCGATAACAATACTGTATTATAAATAATACAGTAAAATCAGCCCCTTCGGGTGAATTAACTGTTAAGAAACCATGCAAGCAGAAAAGGTCTGAGGTTCCTGGTGAAGGTGCTCTACTGAACTACACCTACTATCTGGACGGTTGCCAAAACCGAAAGGTTGTATTAGGCTTTGACCCGTTCACATTTGAGGCGAAAATAATCTTCAGTTACCCTGGACGTTTCCCTGTGTCAACAAACTACTCCGGATGGACTTCGCTGTACAATTATCTGATCAAGCTAAAACATGAAAATGACGAAGCTACTCAAGCGGTTCAAGCTGGTTTAAAAAAGAAATTCGTCATACCGGTCGATGGAGGTAGTATTCGACTATCATCCCAGAACCTTTTAAATTTGTTTGAAAGGATGGATTTCTTCAATATCGTCATGTTTCATAACAACAACGCTTCTGAAAGTGTGAGGGATTATTTCAATCAATACACAACTAAATGCAAGGAAAAAGATGTATTACAGCTATCGAGTGAAGACTTTTTTATACCATCACGCACTTCATATGTACATATTAATTATTCTCGACTTTTTTATGAAATTCCGTGGTTTTGTAGTGCAAGAATTATTTTTAATATAACGATTTGCTAATAAAAAATTTGTCTAAACTAAATATTTGTGTTTTCTTTTATAAATAAGCTTTATTCATCAGCATATATAGATATATATTTACACAGTTCTGCACGGCGCAACGAGTAGCTCGAGCTTGGTTATGATTTTTACATAGTGATTGAAAATTTTGAAGCTCTGATAATTTAGGTATTTCAAGCTGAATTATCTCAGCGTCTGGTAAGTACCTTCTGATGAAACTCTCCTTCACAAGTCCTTTCACATATATAGTAAAGCTGGTAAATTCCTTCAAAATAACGGGTAAATTGTTATAACATGTCTCGCCATCATTCCAGTGCAAACCATTAATGTTTTCTCGTTCAAACTTCTGCTGTCGATCCGCTTTTATGTTCAGTTCCTGATAGGGGTGAGGGGGTAGAAAGAAATAAAACGTTGGGTATATCGACCCAAAAGGCAGAATAGCAAGCTCTTTAGCAAAATACTGCCCGAAATTTCCAGTGACGAACTGGATATCAATAATAATTTTATCCATATTCTCGTGAAGGCGTAATACTATTTTTAATAACGTAATAATATTTTTTCTACATTAATTTATTTCAAATATTCGGTAATCTCTTAATTCTTAATCTTAACAAAAGTTATACAAAATATCAAGTGCTTATGCATGTAATTTACATTATTTTTTATCTTCTATCTTCATTTTCTTGTGGCCGTACGGAAAAGAGAAATATCCATCCTTGACGATTCTTTTATCGAATGTAAACTGAAAGTTCTTTTTTTCGGGTGAAGAAATAACAACACCGTGGCGTTTGCGTTTTATTTTTCTATCATTTTTGATATATACGGGCTCATCATCATCATTTCCGATCACCATCGACTTGAACCGATCAAAATTAATAACCTGGGCATTTTCAAAATTTAAAGTTATACCTTTACATTTTGTGATATATTTGGATCCCTCTTCTGTTTCAACTTTCAAGCTGTAGCTTTTTGGGCCTGTACTTACGAATTCCGAAATAAAGGCTTCAGGTCCGAAGCATTTAATTTCATCTGTTAAATCGCCTAAAAAGTCTGATATTAAGAATGATGAAGGAGTCTTTTTGCTATCCACGAAAATTAAACTATCAGTGTCGCAATAAAGCAAATCAATACCAGCCTTTTCTAACACCTCATGAAGCTTTAGTCTAGCAAACGCTGTAGTATAGGCCGCAACAGGGATATTGACGTGTGGAAGCATATTCATATTTTCTTCGATATACTTCCATGTGATCCACATTGTCTCCTCATTAGCTGGGAGTAAAGAGCATATTTCTATACCTGGTGAGTCAATAAACTCACAAAATTCTTTATACTTGTTGACAACTTTTGTATACGTTCTATCTTCTCTTTGCGCGAATTTTCCCCAAAAAGAGTTAAGACAAATCTTAGCAGTATTCCGTCTACCAGCATTTTTTCCGTTATTTTTCTTCTCCAAGACAATATCTTCTTTCAACCGGTAAGCTTTTAAAAATTCATCTTTCTCAACTTCCGAGGAAAGCTTACTGTTCCATCCGCTAGCTTCTTGCTTAATTTTTAAAAAAATATTAACATATTCTGTAAATAACCCCCCTGTTTTTAAAAATGGGTCATACTGAATATGGTCGTATTTCCAGACTTCAAATACTGTCTTTATTTTATAACCATTTTTAACAGCTAAAGATACTTCAGGGATAACCCACGTACCAGTGAAGGCTCTATCTTCTTCTATGTGATCGCAATTAAATAAGTTATTTATTTCAGCACACTTTCTGCATAGAGCAAAATATAATTTCTTATTATTTTTGAAAGGGAGAACCGGAATATACAAAGTCGGTGGTGGGATAACAGTGCATTTGATAATTCCATGCATTAAAAGTATATCTGGTAATAAGGGTATATTTTCATTACGAAAAATTGTAGGATGTCCGATTGGATATGGAGAATACTTATTAATGTATGGGTATAGACTCGTGAAATCTAAATATCGTATTATTTCATCTTCTTTTGCTTTATGATATAATTTGAATACTTCAGTACGACCTCCGAAAATGGCATCTCTCGGGTTAATTGGCAGAGTAATGTTCGTTATACTTTTATCTAACCTCTTATCTATTTCTTTGTTTTCTCTTAAGAATTCCTTAAACTCACACTCCCAAATATATTCGAGATTGTAACCGCAGTGTTTAATTGTTTCGAGGCGTCTTTGCGTACTCTCGTTTCTTTGCTTTAAAGTGTCTAAATTATGATTTGATTTATCAGAGACTTCTTCTAGCTTAAAACATTGTTTACAACCGTGATAAAAGCAACCTAGGAACTCAAATACTGTATTAGTTCTTGTATTAAAACCATCTACTCGAAAGCCGCTTTTTTCCAGTTTAACTTCCCCTTTGTTTATAGCAGAAATAATTTCGTCATCTAACTCCCAACTCTTAGAAGTAAGCCACTTTAAGGAAAGTCTGGAATAATTTTTAGTATTATAGTAGCTACTTTTCGGCATTATCCCCAATGTATTTCTTTTAAGGAAATTTTTTCGGAAGACCAGCATACAAGCTGAAGCTATAGTCACACTTGATGTGAAAGGATTAATTCCGGTTATAGTAAGAAATTCTTGCATGAATCGAATACAACCTATTCGTAGTATATCGACATCATTAATACAATATTTTAACATTTCCATTTTATTATTGAAGACTCCTGAAGATACATTGTTGTACCATTTTAAAAATTCCTCTCTTTCGCCCGATTTCATGGCGTTGTATCCATACATTTCACGGTGCGGAAATCCTCCAACATAATCAATATTTTCCACAGTGTTAAAGAAATAAGGATAATACCCCTTCACATGATCGTTAATAGCAAATACTTGGGTTGAATTTGGAAAGAGGGAATGCTAGAAAATTTAATGAGTCTATAAAGGCTATTTTCCCACATTTCAATTTCATAATTCTAGTACCATTCATAATAGGTTCAATTTTTAATTTCCTATTTAAGATCTCTGAAATTAAAAAGTGCCCATCGTACCCCTGTAAATTATGTGCAATACAGAACACATTGTTTATAAAGGGACGATCTTTTAAACAATAATCTAAAAATCTACTAACAACCGTTGTTTTATTATCAAACTCAAAAACATGCTCTCTGACACCGCAGACGCCACATTTTTCTTTTATATCCGGGTTGTCATAACATTTATAACATACTTGATGTGCTACTATTAAATTCACGACATGTAAAAAGGATGTTGCACTTGACTCATATGAAGTATTCTGTGTGCTTTCACAGTCGAAAAAAATAATTAGGAATCTAGCATTATCCTTACCATTATATGGCTTGATATAGCATAAGTGGCCTTCAGGAACAATTTTTGAGCAAATTTGACAATAATACTCATTACAGGTATGACTTTTTTCTCGCTTCTTGTCATGAATTATAAATTTTTGACACAATTTACATATCTTGAAGGTTTCGCACATGTTTTTACCCTCAATTTTGTTTTGTAAATGATTGAGGTAACAAACTTCACCTCTAAAAGTACGGTTACAGTCTTCACACATTTTCTCCTGCCTAACAAATTTACATGATGGGAAAGCATTACAGCATTACAGCATTTCATTACACACTTATGCCTACTCTTTTGTGAAATTTTATCGCAAAAAGGACAGATGTAATCTTTATCAAAAAGTCCTGTTACTGACTTGATCACGTAAAAGTGTTTTAAATTCTTTGAATAGTACAGATAAATTTTGTTTTCAAAACTTCTTTGCATTTGAAGATTGAAAATAATTGAGTTTGAATCTCCCAAGTTATCAAAAACGATTATCTGATAATCTTTTAAAAATTTTAGGAACTTATAAAGATCCTGTAAAATGCACCCATCCTTTCCAACCTGAACGTGTGCATTTTTGCACAGAATCTCGGCCTTTTCACCCAAAGTTTGAAGAACTTTTACACTTTGACGTTTACTGACATTTTTTGCAGCCAATTCTATTGCAAAACAAATGCTTCGTGGTAGACAATTTACATCATCATCCTTTCCCACATCTATTATACTCCTTTTCCTACTAAGTATTTCACTCTCTCCCATAGAACCGGCTTTAAGTCTAGCTCCTGCATTTGGAAAATTAACTATATCTGCCTTCAATTCCATAATATTGTCTGAAAGGAAACTGTTATTGAACTGATTCACATTCGAAATCAGCCCAATAATATATTTCCCGCTTAATTCATTAATAGGTCTTAAACTTGCCCATATTGGTTTTACGTCCGGTGAGTTTGGTAGCGTAATTGTAAATCCCACTTTACTATCTTTGCTTGAATTCGTAAGAATCTCTTTAATCACTTCATCAAACACTTTTTCTAAAGCCTTAAAAGGATCTTCCGAAATATCACCAAGATCCTTTATCTTAAAACTTATTTTCACGCCTTCCACATGAAATTTTTTATAAAATTTTGCATGCTTGGATAGCAGTTCATACCCTGTTTTTGAACCGTGCCCAATCTGTATGTCTTCGTTGCGACCAGCGCAATTCTTTCCAAAAAACATTTGCTTAGTGCTTCCTGTCTCTGGAATATCTTCCATCTTCCGAAGATAATCTGCGGCTTCCTTCACCACACTGTTTGAAAACGAGACATTGAAGACCGTCGAGAATTTTGTCAATATTTCCAAGAATGTATATTTCTCTTGGACTGAAAATGAGGTTTTTTGTTTTTTTTATCTCCTTAATTACATTACTTAAACTAGATATAAAGAAATCATGGCCTAGGACTAAAGCACAATCTAAGATATTAAAAAATTTTTGGGAGTCCATAACTATGGTAATTCCCTTTACTAAACTATTTTTATTAAAAACTCTTATTTATTTTAACTTAAATTAACTTAACACTATTCTACTATATTATTAATATTATTTTGTTTTTTCAATTTATTTTTCCTCCGTAATTCCTCAGTATTTCTGAGCCAAGAGGAGGTATGCCAGACGGGGTCAATGGGGTGAATCCTCACTTTTCGTCTTCTTTCCTGCTTTCCGGAAACTTTTTTTCTTTCAACTTGTGTTGAGCTTTCCTTTCCGGATTTGATTATTACTTTTCCTTCTTCATCTAACGCCTCCAAACGTGTATTAATTTTTTCTATTTGTTTGCTAAGGAGCTTAATTTTCTCTCTTAGAACAATGTTTTTTACAACTAATGTAGAATTTTTTGAATCGGACATAAGGTCTGTTCTTTCTACATACAATTTCTACACTAGATTACACTAGATAAACTCATATAGTCATCAACTTCAACAAATGGTGAAGAAGAAAAACCTACACCTGCTCCCAAACCAGTGTAAAAAGTGTTATTAGAGTACACTACACTCGACTAAAAGAATATATCTTTTAGGAGACGTCGAACTTTGTGGTTTTGGATTTTTTCCTTCTTCTCCTTTCCAGTGCACCTACAAGCGCTATTATTCTTCAGTTTTTTGGTGTGGTCCGTCCTAAAGATGTCCAGTTTCTAGCTTTTTGGGGTAAAAATATACACAATTAAAAAGTTTTTAATATTGACAATGAAGCATACTTACATCTTCAGCTCCTTAGTTATCGTAAATGTAATTTCCGTTGGTTACTTTAGCCTTTTTATACTGAAGTCCACGAATATTTTACACAATGAGAAAGGTGGGGGGCTATCCATCACTCTAAACTTAAATAAATTGTGTAATATGGTAAAGTACCTTATTCTTTGATCCGTATGAACTTGACTGAACAATTTTTTCCTCAATATTAAACCAATAATTAAATATGACCTTTTGAGACATATTGGAATATTTTACCTCAGACATAGTAAAATCAGAACTGTGAGATATATATAAATGTTTTTTAATCGAAAACATGTTCGATTAATGCTTCTACACTTTACTGGTAAACATAACTTATACGGAAAATTAAACTAATAATTAAATATGACCTTTATAAAACATATTGGGAAAATTTTTCCTCTGGCATAGCTTAATTACACATGTGAGATTAAAAAATCAAAAAAGGGTTTAAATCGAAGACATTTCCAATTAAAGCTTCTGTTTATTTCAGGTATACAAAAATGACTACTGGAAAAATTAATTCAGTTTTAATATAAAATTAAATCAGTTTTTAATTTACCGATTTTAATGGACCTACGATTTTTATGACATTGTAGTAAACGACAATGTGTATTATCTTTTTACTCTTGATTTAAACATCTTATATGTGTAATTAGTACCGTGAATTGTATATAAATACAGAAAATTCTGTGCCCATCATCACACTCAATCAAACCTATTACAGGAGTAATAATGGTAAGGGTTTTTTCTCAATTTAAAATTTTTACATTTTAAATCTAATTTATTTTGTTTTTTATTACAGAGCACCTTTGAACTTTTGTGCGATACGGCGGAGAACGGATATGGTACCCTTATTCCGATAACATCGTTGGAAATTGGAGTACAACACCCTATAAAGTGTTTCGGCTTGGTGAAGACCAAATATGGTCTACGCCTAACCGTTCATTTTAAAAGAGGGGAATATATTTATTTACCGCCACGGTTTGCGGATAAGATAAAAAATCAGAAGCAGATTGATGAATTGAACCAAATTCCTCAATCTTTAGTATTTGAAGGTAAAGATGAAGCTAAAGGTGGCTTCATCATGATGAAATTTGTCAAAAACTAATTTAAAAATTAAATAAATGAACAAATTTGTTATTTTAAAAATAATTGTTTTATTCATTTTTCTTTTATCCCCTTTCCCATTTTTCCTTCTTCTGCTCACTGATAATGAGTGCATTTTCTACGTCTTCTGATGTGGAAGCTGCGCATCGACGCTTGTCTCCTGATTGTGTGTTCGCTAACGGCAAAGACGTTTGTGGACCGTATAACAAGCCGGTTAAAAAATCACATTGGCCGCCATCATTGCCTACAGTGTTGAAATTACTTCTGCTGATAATTGCAATATTTTTCTTGATCGTCGAGCTACTCAATCTATTCAATGTCATCTCTAGATTATAAACATGTTCGATTTTGTGATCAGGTTTCGGTTAAATACATAATTGCATGGGAGTACGCATATAGATCCAGTAGAAAGGGTACTTTGCAAACCGATGCATTAGATCGATTAAGGTTTCAACGCAGGATTTTAAAAATGGAAGAATTACTAACACCTATTTTACGTTTACAATGGAGAGGAAATGATTCTTTTTTGCTTATAATGTAGAGGAACTGCTTTTTTGTTTACCAACCATCATGCTAACTGCATCTCACCTGCTGGGTGCTGGAATCTGCTGGTGGGATACAAAATCCGCGGTAGTGGGATATAAAATCCGCTCAACCGTCACATGGTGAGGGAAATAACTCTCATCAAACATATTGCTCTCTCAAGTATGCTAACTACCTCACTCCCTTGCACCCAATTGTTCACGCCCAAAAGAAGGCACCAGCTGACGTCATCACAATTGTTCACGCCCAAAAGAAGGCACCAGCAGAGGTCATTAACCTTCAGAACAACAACAAAGACCGGCCTTTTTGGTAGGCACTTTGGACACTCTCTTTGCTACCTGTCACTATCGCACCTGGTAATTTTTGTACGGTAGGTGCCTTCCTTACTACTCTCCCTTTCTTCACCATAGCCCGAAAAAATTTTCGCATAAAAAAAATTACCTCTCAAATGGACGGTTTTGATTGGACGTACCTCTCAAAATTTTAAACAGCTGACGACTGAGACAAATCTTTCGTCTCTTTCAATTACGTACGTGCAATATAGCTTTACCGCTTTATTGTCTGTTTGGTTTTTTCGACGCATATTTCGTGGTATTGCCAGATCCCAAATTTTGTTAACGGAAATGTTAACGCTATGAATTTCGCTTCGTTAGTATTTTTTCATGTTTATTATGTATTTCTTCAACTTTGTACGTATTTGGTTGCCGTAATGCTATAGAATTGCTTTAGGTTTAAAATAAAAAAATTTCAAATGAAATCATTGTCAATATTTTTTCTTGTGTCGTTGTTCCTTTTGTGTTATAGCACTAAATGATGGTGCCCAGTTTATGAATCAACACCCTGATCACTGTGATGGGATCATTTCATTTATGGCAATTCCTTCAATAAAGGAATCTGATAGTGACAATTCCCTTTCCTTTATTTGTATTTTATCTAAAAAGGAATTGTTCGCAGCATCGAGAGTTGCTTACCACGTTGGAATATGTTTAACATTTCGGCAACTACGTCAACCACCATTAATATAATATGGATGAGAGTACTATACTAATTACTTTTTTTGTAAATATGTTTTATAAAATGTAATAAATTTAAGTTAAAATTTTGAAAATCATTCAAGAATGCAATATGCAAAGTATGAAATCGAGTTTTAAATTTTTCAAAACTTATTAGAAAAATAAAACAGGAATCTGGCAATATCCTGACGTCATTTTCCCTAATTACTATTCCATACATACCAAATCGTGCAAAAGAAACGGAAACTTGTGTCAGAGTAATCGCCCATGACTGAAAGAGAAGCAGGTTCTGAATACGTGTAGACTGTACGTGTGTTGGTGAGTTTACATCGAGAATTCGAGCTGGAGTTTGGCTACTATGTTAGTATTTATACTATGATCATAACTTTCCAAGTATCTGATCTACATGATGTATCATCATAAACCTAAGGACAGTTTATATATTGTTTTCCAAATTAACGAGTGTGTAAAAAAAGGGACAGTGTGTTTTACTGTATTATTTATAATACAGTATTGTTATCGATTTTTTTAAAAAAAAAATTTGCTGCCCTCAAAATTTTTTTTCCACGTTTCATGACTAGTAGATGCGAAAAAAGCAATAAAAATTTTCACTCCGTCTGTATGCCGTACCCCGTACGCCGTACGTCGACCGCCCCAAAATCTTTGAAGGCTCGTAGCTCTCAAACCAGTGGAGCTATTAAATTAAAATTTTTTCTAAGAATAGACTTGGTGGACCCCTTGAATTGACATTATTTTCAGGGGAGGAAGTGTAAGGGGGAAGGCGGGGTATGCGTTTTAGACGAAAAATTTAGGTTTCTAGATCTCAGCAACCGCTTGTGTTAGGAGGCTGAAACTTAAAATTTCTATAGAACTTTGATAATGGACCCATTTGCAAAAAAAAAACCAGATATGGGTGAAGGGGTGTGGGAGTGGAGGGGGAAATAATGCGTCCTAAACGCAAAAATGCCGAGATCGACAAATTCTAAAATCTATATCTCCTAAACCATTAATAGCAAGCAATTAAAACTTAACAAATATCTGTAGTTATACTAGGAGAGTAGATTGAAACAAAATTTTTGGGTGGGGATAGTGGCGTACGGGGGTGGGGGGTGAAAAACTTTAGATTACGATATCTCACAAACCAATGGTACCAGAAAAACAAAATTTGGTTTGAGTATTAAGCTTGATAAATAAAGACTGCTCAAAGTAAAATATTTGAAGGGGGTGGAGGAGCACGGAAGTGGGAGGGACTAGAATTTTTCAAAAATAACACGATTCATATCTCAATAACAGTGTAAGATGGATGCTTCAAATTTTTACCAGAAGTAGGCCTAATAAAACCCTAGTAGGGAAAAAAAGTTTGGGGTGTGGGTGTCGAGGGTGAGGGTGGGGAAGGGTGAGAAAGAAAAAGTTCCGATGCTTATATCTTAAGAATCTATAATGATAGGAAGCTGAAACGTGGTATTTAGATAAAGCTATAGTAGTGGCATGGTGGAAAAATATTTTTTTTTTTAGGGGTAGTATGGTACGGTGGTGGGGGGTGTTTTCCCTAACTTCAGAACGGCTTTTGCTAGGAAATTGAAACTCGGTACGTATATGTAAATTAACTAGAAAAGTAATTCAAATAAAAAAAAATTCAAATATTCATTGGCGTTCAGAAGGGGGGGGCAAAAAAAAATATCGGTTAATATAAAATGCATATATATTCACGACTTTCGTCATATCTACTAGGTCTTTCGATATATTGAATTCATTTTTATTCTACGGATTCTTGATATGAATACCTAGAATGTGTTTTCAAGATTTTTTGAAATTCGACCCCTAAGAGGGTGTAAACAGGTTGAATACTTTTTCATGAATTCCACCATGTTCCTCAGGTCTGATCAGATATCGAATATCTTTTCACTTCCCCAGGTTTGTTTAATAATCACCTATTTTTAAGTTTTGTTTTTTCAACCTCTAGACCGCATCCCGGACTATGACCCAATTATTTAATACATATGTTACACCCTTTTCTAACCGCTTCCCGAACTTTTTGTTAGGTTTTCAGTCACATGGTAACATACACTGCATCCCCGAATTGAACGCGTTCTGAACTTCTGCCGGAAAAATAATACAGTTGCGCCCAGACTGTTGGCAGATTTTTTTTTGTTAGTTACCAGATATCACACAAGTGTAAATATTGCATTTGTGAAGCAATTTGGCGAAATTTTAAGATGGTTAATGTGAGAATTTATGCAAATCTACTGGAAGTGTTTTTAACCCCGGAAGACGAAACAAAATCTCTTGTACTACCATTAGAAAAATGAATTTTCTTTTCAAACTTGCTAGCATGTTAAAATTGAAGTATTAGGTATGCAAGAAAATTTTTTAGACAATAAATTGTTGCTAATAGTTTTTTACTTTAGGTAGCGAAATTACTGTAGCAGGAAATGTTTTACCTGGTTTTAGTGGATATAAAAAAAATTTTTTTTTCGAGAGGTTGTCCCTTCAGTGAAGATGGTGATTGGACTACGTCGACGGATGAGGAGGAGCAGTTGAAGGAAGTTTTTCGTATGAATGGAGCTATTCATCCATATACAAAAAATAGATAACGAAATCAAACGAGTGGAACGAGAGCTTGCATGTTTAAAAGAAACAGGCAATTTGAAAGGTTTTGAAGAAATATATGCTTAAATCCAACGTATAGAAGAAAAGCTTAAAAGCTTTGAAAAATAGCGGAAGAAACAAGATTAATTTAAAAGGGTAAAACATCATGAAAAAAACATAACGCAGTCACGATCGGCTGCAAGCCAATCGTATGATGATTTTAGTTCGAAATATATTAAAACAATCAGGAGTGCACAAGCAATTATTACATGACCTTTTACTTACAGGTACAAACTATTGTATAGTGGCTACTCGACTTTACTTTATTAGTAATAATACAGTATTGTTATTGATTTTCAAAAAAAAAAAAATTTGCTGCCCTCAAAATTTTTTTGTGCACATTTCATGACTAGAAGACACGAAAAAAGCAATAAAAATTTTCACTCCGTCTGTCCGCCGTACGCCGTACGCCGTCCGCCGTACGTCGACCGCCAAAATCCTTTGAAGGCTCGTAGCTCTCAAACCAGTGGAGCTATTAAATTAAAATTTTTTCTAGGAATAGACTGGGTAGACCCCTTGAATTGACATTATTTTCAGGGGTGGGGGTGTGACGGGGAAGGTGGGGGAAGCGTTTTAGACGAAAAATTTTTGTTTCTAGATCTCAGCAACCGCTTATGTTAGGAGACTGAAACTTGAAATTTCTATAAAGCTTTGATAATGGACCCATTTGCAAAAAAATTGATGATATGGGTGAAGGGTTGTGGGAGTGGAGGGGGAAGCAATGCGTCTGAAACGCAAAAAAGATCTACACATTCTAAAATCTATATCTCCTAAACCGTTAATAGCAAGCAATTAAAACTTAACAAATATCTGTAGTTATACTAGGAGAGTAGATTGAAACAAAATTTTTGGGTGGGGGTAGTGGCGTACGGGGGTGGGGGTTGAAATACTTAACATTACGATATCTCCCAAACCAATGGCACAAGAAAAACAAAATTCGGTTTGGGTATAAAGCTTGATAAATAAAGATTGCTCAAAGTAAAATCTTTGAAGGGGGCGGGGGAGTACGTAAGTGGAGGTGATAAGAATTTTTAAAAAATAACACGTTTCCTATCTCAATAACAGTGTAAGATGGATGCTTCAAATTCTTACCAGAAGTAGGCCTAATAGAACCCTAGAAGGGAAAAAAAGTTTGGGGGTGTGGGTGTAGAGGGTGAGGGTGGGGAAGGGTGAGAAAGAAAAAGTTACGATGCTTATATCTTAAGAATCTATAATGATAGGAAGCTGAAACTTGGTATTTAGATAGAGCTATAGTAGTGGCATGGTGGAAAAATAAAATTTTTTTTAGGGGTAGTATGGTACGGTGGTGGGGGGTGTTTTTCCTAACTTTAGAACGGCTTATGCTACGAAGTTGAAACTCGGTACATATATGTAAATTAACCAGAAAAGTAATTCTGATAAAAAAAAATTTGAATATTCATTGGCGTTCAGAAGGGGGGGGCAAAAAAAATTATCATTATATATAAAGAGCATATATTTTCACGATTTTCGTCATATCTACTAGGTCTTTCGAAATATTGAATTCATTTTTATTCTACGAATTCTTCATATAAATACCTAGAAAGTGTTTTCAAGATTTTTTGAAATTCGACCCCTAAGAGGGTGTAAACTGGTTGTATACTTTTTCATGAATTCCACCATGTTTCTGAGGTCTGATCAGATATCGAATATCTTTTCACTTCCCCAGGCTTGTTTAATAATCACCTATTTTTAATTTTTGTTTTTTTCAACCTCTAGACCGCATCCCGGACTATGACCCAATTATTTAATTCATATGTTACACCCTTTTCTAACCGCTTCCCGAACTTTTTGTTAGGTTTACAGTCACATAGTAACATACACCGCATCCCCGAATTGAACGCGTTCTGAACTTCTGCCGGATAAATAATAAAGTTGCGCCCAGACTGTTGGCAGATTTTTTTCATTTAAAGTCAGTTCTATAAAGTATAGTAAGTTAGGACATTTTACAGAATTTTTGTATGGCAACTACATGATGGACTTATGGGATATTTTTCATATTAATAGTTACAGCTGCGACTATTATAAAATTAATGTGTATAAAATTTCAAAGTCGTTACTTAAAGCGTTCAAAAGTTATCGTTCAATATTGGTGAACACGTGTTTTAAGGACTTTTGTATGACAGCTACCCGAAAGAGTCGACGGATGGCGCTAATTAATAATATCCGTCTTGGTTTTGGTATAAAACTAATTCCTGTAAAATTTAAAATTCCTGCTTTAACTCGTTCTGGAGTTATAGTGGATTCAGTAACTAGCATACATTTTTGAAGGACTTTTCTAGGCTGCTACACGAAGGACTCATTCGATTTGCATTATATTCGGAAACTTCGATAAAAACATTGTAGACCTTAAGTATGCAAAGTTTCAAGTTCCTAACTTGAAGCATTCGAGCAATAATTGTGAAAACGTGTTTTAAGGACTCTTGTATGGGAGGTACCCGAAGGAGTGGAAGAATTTCGCCCATTAACGAACTTAGCCTTACTTTTTCCATTTTACAAGTTGTGACAAAATTTCAACTTCCTAGGTCAACGCGTTCTTGAGTTATCGTGCTAACGGACGGACGGACGGACGGACGGACAGCAAACGGATTTGGGGGTTTTGGCCAAAAATAAACACAAAATAATATAAAAC
Source organism: Beris chalybata (assembly GCA_949128065.1). Lineage (NCBI taxonomy): Eukaryota > Metazoa > Arthropoda > Insecta > Diptera > Stratiomyidae > Beris > Beris chalybata. The sequence goes on from OX421898.1 coordinate 545,473, forward strand.
TTTTTTTCGTCCGAGGCTCGGTTCTATGCGTTACAAATTTTTCGGGCTGGATTAAACTTATAATACTCTATATGTTCATCTAGAGTATAACAAGTTAGATTCAACGATACGAATGTCATCATACAGCTTGTTGCCTGGAGTTTCGAATATCATTATAAGCTAAGAGGAATATGGGAAATGTGATAGTAAGATTTAAAATTTTTTTTAGATTTAATATTATGTAGTGAACATAGAGATAGAGTTTATAATAAAAGATTTTATATTTAAAAAAATGTGTTCTCATTCAAAAGTTATAGAAATTTGATATGCTTGAAGACTCATCAATAGACCACCTGCTGAATTTTGCAACTCCGGTTAATAAAACCACCTGCTCAAAAACATGTCTCAACTTGTGTGCTGACTATCAACCTGCTATGACTCATCGCTCAATTTCACAACTTGCTTCGATCATGCCGCCTGCTATTTTTTCTTTTTTAAATAATAACAACAATCATTTTTTACTTTATTTATTCAACAATTATAATTTTTTTAGTTTAATAATATATTTTTTATCTTATAGTGAGCCCAAGCATAGGTTTCTACCCCATTATCCTTTATGTAACGCTTATCATCTATATAACTTAATGTTATCTTATTAACTAATTGTGTATAAATATTGTGAATTTTAGATCTAAGCATAAACATATTTCCGTAAAATATTTTCTTATTGATTAGACAACTTTTATAATCTACTAAACTTAAATTATTCAATGCGCTTCTTTTTACACCTTTAGCTTTCTTAATTGCCTTACAATTTTCAACTTTTATACAATACATTTTTGAGCGAAGTCCTATAAATTCTCGCATAATATTACCGTTGCATTCATCTTTCATCATTCCTAATACTTTTTTATTAACAAGCGGAAGTTTAAATCTATTATTAACAGAATAATCAGATGTATCGAATCGAGAATCAATGTCATGTATAATATCGTTAAAAAAGTCTTCTGTTTTAATAGTATAAATAAAAGAATCTGTATCCATATAATTTAAACTGATATTATCACAGTACTTCGGCTTCATATAATCATAGTGGAACTCATACATTTTCCATTTTGATAATTCGAGTACCGTGAAGCCTACATATGTTGGTTTATTGTATGTCGTAAGTACTCGCTGCATGTGAATGGCTACCATTGTTACCGCGAGTAAGTTTTAGACCAAACTAATGTTTGGTCCAAACTACGTTGAACGCACTCACTAAGTGGACTCAACCCTAACCTCTGGACCTGCACTTCCGCAGACAGTCAACACGAACGTGGGACGAGAAAACACACCAAACACTCCGTCCGAAAGTTTTTCTGGTTTTGTTATTTTTACATAAGAGTTAATTTGAATTTAAAAGGGTAAGTGAAATATAAAATAATCTATTGTGTATCTCTATTTTTAAGAACCTAATTGTATTGCAGGGAATTTACAATTAGATTTGAAGTGTATTTTTTGTTTGATCGCTTGCTTGAATTAAACGCAAAGCGGAATAAATCGGGAAAGAAATCGATAAGAATCTTTTTAATTTGAGTATCATCGGTTTACACAGACAAGAAGCGCTATCAAATTTCGCGCCCCAACAGTCTTCAAATTTAATTTCATCGGAACTATTCAGTTCTAACCTAAAACGCGTAATTCACGTAAGCCACGCGGCGCCTAATATGAAGGCATTCACGCGTTCGAGAAAAACCGGTAGGACTCCGCCACCGGGATCGAATCAAGATGCTCTCGCGAGCTCAAATTGCAAATCGTGTACCGAAATTGATACCGACGATATGGTTCAATGCGATTTATGCGACCAGTGGTATCATTTTTCATGTGTTGGTGTTACGGAGTCAATCGCCGAAAAAGAATTCATTTGCAAAAATTGTGAAGTTAGTGCTTTAGAAGGTGACGAAGCCACTTCTACTAGACGTTCTAGTGTCACTTCGAGATCCTCGAGCAGTTCCATAAAAAGGAGAACGTTGCTAAAACTGAAAAGGTTAGAAGAAGAAAGATTGGCTACGAAACAGTTTCTCGACAAAGAAAGATTGGCCACGAAACAGTTTCTCGACAAGAAGTATGCACTACTTGAAGAAATCATCAGTGACGATGAGAGAGCAACACCTTCAGAACACGAGAAACTTTCAACGGACGTTCAAAACTGGGTCGCAAACTCATCATCATGTTTCTACGGTAGATCCGTCGTCTAATACAACGGCAGCAAACCTAAATGGAGTGCCAGCCACGACCCTTTGTCAACCTAACAGCACATACCACCAGATCGGAGGTCGTAGATCAAACCAGCAGTTTTTTGACAACATCAGCAGTGCCGCCTACATCAACGACGAGGGATAATAATAAGTATCTTTGTAACTTTAACATTAAGCATAATCAAAATAGTTTACCTGATCAATGTAAACCCTCCAATTCAAATTCGGGTATTTCGCGAGGGCAAGATTTCAGTGTTTTCACGTCGCGCCCTCGCGTATCAAGTTGCGTAACAGGTAGTGCTTACCCATACGGAAATATAATCAATCCGGTAGCGACAAATGCTAATATCACGGAACAAACCGTGTATAGTGTCAAAAGTGGTAATAGCGTACCGCAAATAATTCAAAATCCGGGTAACATATCGAGTGCTCCCCAAACGGCTTTAGGAAGCCAATATAATGTGGCTCATCTCGCATCTAGTGCGCCCCAATTCGTACCGCGAAATCAGACCAACACATTTAGTGCTCCTCAATGTCCATTTAGTGCGGCGAATAGTGCAACTGTCAATCAGTTTCTCGCCTCTAGTGGCCCAAATATTGCAATTGGTAATCCAAATTGTGTATCTGGCGCACAATGGCTAGTGCCGAATACCGTACATGGGGGCCCCATCAATGCGAACAGTTCGTTTCAATTCGCAACTAGTGCTTCAAACGTCATACGGCAAAATCCGTACAATATTCCGAATGTCTCTCAACTCGCTTCTAGTGGCCCAAATATAGCAATTGGTAATCCAAATTGTGTATCTGGTGCACAGTGGCTAGGTCAAAACGTTTATCCCATGACTGGTGAATCCCACAATTTACGTGATAACCTTCGTACCAATACAATTCCTGCGCCTCAATCATTTACTGATACTCATCATGGTGGCTTAAGCCATGCACAACAGTCGGCCAGGAAAGTAATGCCAAAAGATTTGCCGACCTTTAGCGGAAATCCCTTTGATTGGCCGCTATTTATTAGTAGTTTTGAAGGATCAACACGTATATGTGGATTCTCGAATGAAGAAAACCTGTTTAGACTTCAAAGATGCTTGAAGGGTAAAGCTCTTGAAGCCGTGAGAAGTCAATTACTATTACCCCAAACAGTATCGGAAGTAATTCAAACTTTACGACTGCTGTATGGGCGGCCAGAAATTGTAATAAACTCTATGTTGCAAAATGTCAGAAATCAACCCGCACCGAAGGTAGAACGGTTCGAAACTCTTATCACTTACGCAATCTCCGTGCAAAACCTCTGTTCAGCTATTGAAGCGTCGGGTTTAGTGGCACATTATTGTAACCCAATCCTTTTACAGGAACTTGTTGACAAACTTCCCGCACATATAAAATTATCATGGGCAATGTATAAACAAAACATTCCAAATGTTAGCCTAATGGTTCTGGGAAACTGGCTTTATAATATAGCTCAAGCTGCAAGTGAGGTTACTGCGCCACAACCAAACCCGAGTTCAGAAACTCGCTCAACCAAGGAAAAGGGTTTTATCCATGCTCACGCGGAAAGTACTGATAGCGTTTCCGATTCTCAAGTCTCAAGCGGGACCTCTAAATCTGAACAATATCAGACATCATTATCGACTCAAGGTCGTGGTCAGTGTTCGAATACGAAGACTTGTGTTATTTGCAGTGAGAGTAACCATACTGTAGAGAAATGCAAGAAATTCGAAAGTTTAACCGTTTCCGATAGATGGAACGCAATAAAAGCGAACAAATTGTGTCGAAAATGTTTAAAGTCACACAATCAATTACACTGTAAAGTTAATAAAATTTGCTGGAAAGATGGATGTTCCTACAGACATCATCAATTGCTGCATAGCTTTAAAAGCAATGAAGTAGAAAGCCCAAAGGCTAAATCTGAACCATTATCAGTAGAACACCCAAGTAATACCCATCAACAACCTCGACAAACAATCCTTTTTCGAGTGTTGCCTGTGACTCTATATGGAAAGAATACAGCAGTAAAAACGTATGCTTTTCTTGACGAAGGCTCGTCAATTACGTTAATGGAGAACGAATTAGCTAACGAATTAGCTTTAAGCGGTACCATAGAGGAACTCTGTCTTAAGTGGACTGGCGATAATGTTCGCGTTGAGCCGGATTCCAGAAGAACAATACTAGAGATCTCTGGCACCTACCCTAATGCCAAGATCTATAGAATGTCTAACGTTCGTACGGTAGAAAAGCTTAGTTTACCTAAGCAGTCGATATCTCTACCGAAACTGTGTGAAAACTATACACACCTCAATGAAGTACCAATTGAACCTTACAAGGATGCAGTCCCTCGCATTCTTTTAGGCCTGGACAATTGGAGTTTAGGTCTGCCTCTAGAAGTTAGGGAAGGGAGAAATGAAGGCCCAGTTGCGACTAAAACTCGACTTGGATGGGAAGTTCATGGGTGTGACAAAACCAATCCCTGCACGGGACAAGTGAATGACTATCAGCATATTTCCTTTCATACCTGCGATTGTAAGTCTACGAAAGATCTCCACCAGTTAGTGAAGTATTATTTTTCAGTCGAAAGCATTGGGATTAAAATTCCCGATAACATGCCTACCTCTAAAGAAAATAAACGTGCTATAGATATTATGACATCTACCACACGTAAAAAGGGGAATCGGTATGAAACTGGGCTGCTTTGGAAATATGACAACTTAACGTTGCCAGATAGTTATCAAATGGCTTATCAACGTTTTCTTTGCCTTGAAAGGCAAATGTCGAAAAATCCAACACTTGGCAGACGTGTTGATGAATCAATAAGTGATTACATCCAGAAGGGTTACGTTCGCAAGCTAACCGAGCATGAACTAGCAACGCACTATCCGCGCATGTGGTATATACCACTGTTTACTGTAAGCAATCCAAACAAACCGGAAAAGCTAAGGATACTATGGGATGCGGCAGCGAAAACTAATGGTGTCTCACTCAACAGCGTTTTACTCAAGGGTCCGGATGAGCTGACACCATTGTTGGATGTCATTTTCAAACTTCGTGAAAATGCAATCGCTATTACGGGTGACATCCGTGAGATGTTTCACCAAGTTTTAATTCGTGAAGAAGACTAACAAACTCAACGCTTTCTTTGGAAAAATGAACCAAAGGAAGGAAGCCCAGACATATATGTCTTAAAAGTGATGACCTTTGGAGCTACATGCTCTCCAAGTTCCGAGCAATATGTGAAAAATGTTAACGCTTCTCGATACTCTGATAAATTTCCAAAGGCAGCTAAAGCAATTGTATCGAACCACTACGTCGACGATATGCTTGTCAGTGTCGAAACCGTAGATGAAGCAATTGAACTTGCAAAAGAGGTTCGATATATCCATTCTCAGGCTGGTTTCGAAATCAGAAACTGGGTGTCGAATTCGCCCCAGGTTCTAACAGCGTTAGGAGAAAATAAGGAAAGAGACGTGAAGAGACGTGAGACGTTGCTATGAAAGAAACATCCACTGAAAGAGTTCTAGGTATGTTATAAAACACGAATACAGATACCTTTCAATTTCCCCTCACCTTAAGCAAAGTCAATCGCGATGTCTTAACACAGAAACGCAGACCCACGAAGAGGGAAGTACTAAAAACGTTAATGGCAATATTCGACCCTTTAGGCTTTCTTTCGCCCTTCGTTGTTTGTGGTAAGATTTTGCTTAGGGGTATTTGGCGTTCACCTTTGGATTACGTCCGCCCAGCTGGGGGGCCAGCCACTTCCTCCAAACTTAATGAAAAAACTGCAGAATTATGCACTATTTATGCGCTCTCCAAAAATCCAAGAAAAAAATTTTGCACTCCTTTCGTTTAGTAAGGATAAATCATTTAAAGGTGGGGGGGCTGAGTGGGCGGCAAGCTAGCCCCCCACCCCTAAAATTTGCAAAAATTTACAAAAAAAAATACACAGGAATTATGCACTATTTATGCATGAATTCAATACAACTGATTTTTGCACTATGTCCTTTCTAGGACCTCCCACACAAATCGCAGGTCGAGATTCTCAAAAAGCACAAATAACACCAAATAACTATACTAACTATGATTAATGCGCTCTTAAAATCTGCAACTCGCGATTTTTGCACTGCGTCCTGTCAAGGACCTCCCATACAAATCGTCAATTCCGAAACAGTAAAACAGAAATGCCTACTCGACCAATGCGAAATCGTACTAAATAATCATGCACGATCGATACGTGATTTATGCGCTCCCGGAATTTGGTACATTTGATTTTTGCACTATGTCCTTTCTAGGACCTCCCATACAACTCGCAGGTCGAGATTCTTAAAAAGCAATAATTACACCAAATAACTATACCAGCTAAATCTATGATTTATGCGCTCTCAAAATCCGCTATTCGCGATTTTCGCACTGCGTCCTGTCAAGGACCTCCCATACAAATCGTCAATTCCGAAACAATAAAACAGAAATGCCTACTCGACCAATGTGAAATCGTACTAAGTAATCATGCACGATCGATACGTGATTTATGCGCTCCCGGAATTTGGTAAATTTTATTTTTGCGCTATGTCCTTTCCAGGACCTCCCATGCAACTCGCAGGTCGAGATTCTCAAAAAGCAATAATTACACCAAATAATTATACCAGCTAAATCTATGATTTATGCGCTCTTAGAATTTGCAATTCGCGATTTCAATAGTTAAGAAAAACACCCCCCACCCCCGTACCATACTACCCTTAAAAAAAATTATGTTTTTCCAACATGCCGCTACTATAGTTCTGTCTAAACACCAAGTTAAAGGTTTATATCATTACAGGTTCTTAAGATATAAGCATCGAAACTTTTTCCTTTTCACCCTCACCCACCCTTACCCTTTACACTCGCATCTTCAAAATTTCCTCATTAGGGTTCAATTAGCGCTACTTCTGGTAAAAATTTGAGCATCTATCTTACACTATTCTTGAGATATGATATATGCTTTTTTTGAAAAATTCTTATCCCCTCCACTTCTATGCTCCACCGTCCACTTAAAACATTTTACTTTGATCAGTATTCATTTGTCGACCTTTACACCGATACCGAATTTTATTTTTCTAGAGCAGTTGGTACAGGAGATATCGTAATCTAAAGTTTTTAGCCCCCCACCCCCATACGTCACTGCGCCTACTCAAAAATTTGTTTTCAATCTTTTCTCCTAGTATAACTACAAATATTTCTTAAGTTTGAATAGTGTGCCATTAACGGTTTAGGAGATATGTATTTTAGAGTGCGTCTATCTCGGCTTTTTTGCGTTTCGGACGCAATATTTTTCCCCTCACACCCACACCCCTTGATCAATATTGACAATTTTTATGCAAATGGGTCTACTATCAGAACTCTATACAAATTCTAAGTTTCAGCTTCCTATCAAAAGTAGTTGCTGAGATCTAGAAACCAAAATTTTCCGTCTAAAACGCTTCCCCCTCCTTCCCCTCACACCCCACCCCTAAAAATTTGGTCACTTCAAGGAGCCTACCCCGTCTATTTGTAAAAAAAATTTCAACTTAATATCTCTAAGCGCTTGGGAGCTACGAGCCTTCAAACGATTTTGCGTACCGCGGACAGATGGACTGAAAATTTTTATTGCTTTTTTCGTGTCTACTAGTTATGAAACGTCTAAAAAACATTTTTCAGGGTAGCAAGTTTTTTTTTTTAAAAAAATCTATCACAATACTGTATTATTAAAATAATAAAGTAAAACGTTCTTAAATCGTCAGTTTAATTTACAAATGTTGAGCTCGTCAAACAATGAACAAATATATTATTTATTCGTTGTTCTTTATTGTATTTTGAAATGGCGTCACTGAAAAATTGAAACAGATAAGATCAGATAAATATTACCATCATATTCAGCTTCGTCTCACCGATCCCTTATACAATCGATCGACCCGATGATGTCCCATCGAGCCACGCACTACTTTACATACATATAAAAATGACTATACGAACGTAAAAACGCGAGAAAATTTACGCATAAATAAAATCGATAATAACTTCTTACTTCTTCTTCGCTATAACTTTTTTTTCTTAACAGTTAGCGTAAATGTTCATAAGGTGTAATCTATAGAACTCTTTGGAGGGCAAACGGAACTCTAACCAGAACTACCCCAACCCTTACAGGGAAAAAGTTTTATTTCAATCACTCGAAAAATTTTAATTTCAATGCGCTATAACTTCTTTTCATCAACAGTTAGCGTAAATGTTGATAACGTGTTATCGACAGAACTCTTTCGGGGGCAAATGGAACTCTATCTTAAAACACCCCAACCCTAACTAGTAGTTTTTTTCTGACAGACTGAAAAATTTTCTAAGTAGTGCACGTGATCTTTTTTTTCTCAGAAATCCAGTCGATATTTTCAGAGTTCTGGGTAGTCAGTTCCTCACAAGTTCTGAAAATTCCTTTCTACAGGGTGTTTGGTACCCCGTGTGCCACACAGGTCAGTTTTCAATAAGAAAAGTGGTTATGAAAAGTGTTTTTGACCGGTACCCTCACTCAGCTGAAACGTTTGATTTTAAAAACAAATAATCACAAGGCAAAGTGTTCCAGCTTGTTTTTAAGGGAATCGAATTACCTTTCATTTGACAGTCTAAATTGTAACAGCACCCAATCTTGAGGTATTTACTCGAAAACATAGATTTTTGTTACGTCAACTCTAAAAATTCAGTGATCAACGTAGTTTTTCTCAGAAAACCCCATTATGAGATTGTCATTTTTTATTTTTTTTTATTTTTAAGGAATCATACTAATAGCTACAAAAGCTGCATACATATTACGAATACATTTTGGAAGTAATTGGTAAAAATGAATGTCAAGCATAAAAATTAAATATTTAAAAAGTCAGTGCCATAAAGTGAACCTCGTTTAAGAACCTGTTTAAATTATTGGTAGTACTGAAGTATTTTTATTGCCCATTTGTTACTATTGCAGTATGGAGGAAATCAATGAAATGTAAATGAGTTTCAACGAAGTTTCGACGAAGGCTCGTCAATTACGTTAATGGAGAACGAATTAGCTAACGAATTAGCTTTAAGCGGTACCATAGAGGAACTCTGTCTTAAGTGGACTGGCGATAATGTTCGCGTTGAGCCGGATTCCAGAAGAACAATACTAGAGATCTCTGGCACCTACCCTAATGCCAAGATCTATAGAATGTCTAACGTTCGTACGGTAGAAACGCTTAGTTTACCTAAGCAGTCGATATCTCTACCGAAACTGTGTGAAAACTATACACACCTCAATGAAGTACCAATTGAACCTTACAAGGATGCAGTCCCTCGCATTCTTTTAGGCCTGGACAATTGGAGTTTAGGTCTGCCTCTAGAAGTTAGGGAAGGGAGAAATGAAGGCCCAGTTGCGACTAAAACTCGACTTGGATGGGAAGTTCATGGGTGTGACAAAACCAATCCCTGCACGGGACAAGTGAATGACTATCAGCATATTTCCTTTCATACCTGCGATTGTAAGTCTACGAAAGATCTCCACCAGTTAGTGAAGTATTATTTTTCAGTCGAAAGCATTGGGATTAAAATTCCCGATAACATGCCTACCTCTAAAGAAAATAAACGTGCTATAGATATTATGACATCTACCACACGTAAAAAGGGGAATCGGTATGAAACTGGGCTGCTTTGGAAATATGACAACTTAACGTTGCCAGATAGTTATCAAATGGCTTATCAACGTTTTCTTTGCCTTGAAAGGCAAATGTCGAAAAATCCAACACTTGGCAGACGTGTTGATGAATCAATAAGTGATTACATCCAGAAGGGTTACGTTCGCAAGCTAACCGAGCATGAACTGGCAACGCACTATCCGCGCATGTGGTATATACCACTGTTTACTGTAAGCAATCCAAACAAACCGGAAAAGCTAAGGATACTATGGGATGCGGCAGCGAAAACTAATGGTGTCTCACTCAACAGCGTTTTACTCAAGGGTCCGGATGAGCTGACACCATTGTTGGATGTCATTTTCAAACTTCGTGAAAATGTAATCGCTATTACGGGTGACATCCGTGAGATGTTTCACCAAGTTTTAATTCGTGAAGAAGACTAACAAACTCAACGCTTTCTTTGGAAAAATGAACCAAAGGAAGGAAGCCCAGACATATATGTCTTAAAAGTGATGACCTTTGGAGCTACATGCTCTCCAAGTTCCGAGCAATATGCGAAAAATGTTAACGCTTCTCGATACTCTGATAAATTTCCAAAGGCAGCTAAAGCAATTGTATCGAACCACTACGTCGACGATATGCTTGTCAGTGTCGAAACCGTAGATGAAGCAATTGAACTTGCAAAAGAGGTTCGATATATCCATTCTCAGGCTGGTTTCGAAATCAGAAACTGGGTGTCGAATTCGCCCCAGGTTCTAACAGCGTTAGGAGAAAATAAGGAAAGAGACGTGAAGAGACGTGAGACGTTGCTATGAAAGAAACATCCACTGAAAGAGTTCTAGGTATGTTATAAAACACGAATACAGATACCTTTCAATTTCCCCTCACCTTAAGCAAAGTCAATCGCGATGTCTTAACACAGAAACGCAGACCCACGAAGAGGGAAGTACTAAAAACGTTAACGGCAATATTCGACCCTTTAGGCTTTCTTTCGCCCTTCGTTGTTTGTGGTAAGATTTTGCTTAGGGATATTTGGCGTTCACCTTTGGATTACTTCCGCCCAGCTGGCCCCCCCACTTCCACCAAACTTAATGAAAAAACTACAGAATTATGCACTATTTATGCGCTCTCCAAAAATCCAAGAAAAAAATTTTGCACTCCTTTCGTTTAGTAAGGATAAATCATTTAAAGGTGGGGGGGCTGAGTGGGCGGCAAGCTAGCCCCCCACCCCTAAAATTTGAAAAAATTTACAAAAAAAAATACACAGGAATTATGCACTATTTATGCACCTTCAGAATTCAATACAACTGATTTTTGCACTATGTCCTTTCTAGGACCTCCCACACAAATCGCAGGTCGAGATTCTCAAAAAGCAAAAATTACACCAAATAACTATACCAACTGAATCTATGATTAATGCGCTCTTAAAATCTGCAACTCGCGATTTTCGCACTGCGTCCTGTCAAGGACCTCCCATACAAATCGTCAATTCTGAAACAGTAAAACAGAAATGCCTACTCGACCAATGCGAAATCGTACTAAATAATCATGCACGACCGATACGTGATTTATGCGCTCTCGGAATTTGGTACATTTGATTTTTGCACTATGTCCTTTCTAGGACCTCCCATACAACTCGCAGGTCGAGATTCTCAAAAAGCAATAATTACACCAAATAACTATACCAGCTAAATCTATGATTTATGCGCTCTCAAAATCCGCTATTCGCGATTTTCGCACTGCGTCCTGTCAAGGACCTCCCATACAAATCGTCAATTCCGAAACAGTAAAACAGAAATGCCTACTCGACCAATGTGAAATCGTACTAAATAATCATGCACGATCGATACGTGATTTATGCGCTCCCAGTATTTGGTACATTTGATTTTTGCACTATGTCCTTTCTAGGACCTCCCATACAACTCGCAGGTCGAGATTCTCAAAAAGCAATAATTACACCAAATAATTATACCAGCTAAATCTATGATTTATGCGCTCTTAGAATTTGCGATTCGCGATTTCAATAGTTAAGAAAAACTCCCCCCACCCCCGTACCATACTACCCTTAAAAAAAATTATGTTTTTCCAACATGCCGCTACTATAGTTCTGTCTAAACACCAAGTTAAAGGTTTATATCATTACAGGTTCTTAAGATATAAGCATCGAAACTTTTTCCTTTTCTCCCTCTCCCACCCTTACCCTTTACACTCGCATCTTCAAAATTTCCTTATTAGGGTTCAATTAGCGCTACTTCTGGTAAAAAATTTGATCATCTATCTTACACTATTCTTGAGGTATGATATATGCTTTTTTTGAAAAATTCTTATCCCCTCCACTTCTATGCTCCACCGTCCACTTAAAACATTTTACTTTGATCAGTATTCATTTGTCGACCTTTACACCGATACCGAATTTTATTTTTCTAGAGCAGTTGGTACAGGAGATATCGTAATCTAAAGTTTTTAACCACCCACCCCCATACGTCACTGCGCCTACTCAAAAATTTGTTTTCAATCTTTTCTCCTAGTATAACTACAAATATTTCTTAAGTTTGAATAGTGTGCCATTAACGGTTTAGGAGATATGTATTTTAGAGTGCGTCTATCTCGGCTTTTTTGCGTTTCGGACGCAATATTTTTCCCCTCACACCCACACCCCTTGATCAATATTGACAATTTTTATGCAAATGGGTCTACTATCAGAACTCTATACAAATTCTAAGTTTCAGCTTCCTATCAAAAGTAGTTGCTGAGATCTAGAAACCAAAATTTTCCGTCTAAAGCGCTTCCCTCTCCTTCCCCTCACACCCCACCCCTAAGAATTTGGTCACTTCAAGGAGCCTACCCCGTCTATTTGTAAAAAAAATTTCAACTTAATATCTCTAAGCGCTTGGGAGCTACGAGCCTTCAAACGATTTTGCGTACCGCGGACAGATGGACTGAAAATTTTTATTGCTTTTTTCGTGTCTACTAGTTATGAAACGTCTAAAAAACATTTTTCAGGGTAGCAAGTTTTTTTTTTTAAAAAAATCTATCACAATACTGTATTATTAAAATAATAAAGTAAAACGTTCTTAAATCGTCAGTTTAATTTACAAATGTTGAGCTCGTCAAACAATGAACAAATATATTATTTATTCGTTGTTCTTTATTGTATTTTGAAATGGCGTCACTGAAAAATTGAAACAGATAAGATCAGATAAATATTACCATCATATTCAGCTTCGTCTCACCGATCCCTTATACAATCGATCGACCCGATGATGTCCCATCGAGCCACGCACTACTTTACATACATATAAAAATGACTATACGAACGTAAAAACGCGAGAAAATTTACGCATAAATAAAATCGATAATAACTTCTTACTTCTTCTTCGCTATAACTTTTTTTTCTTAACAGTTAGCGTAAATGTTCATAAGGTGTAATCTATAGAACTCTTTGGAGGGCAAACGGAACTCTAACCAGAACTACCCCAACCCTTACAGGGAAAAAGTTTTATTTCAATCACTCGAAAAATTTTAATTTCAATGCGCTATAACTTCTTTTCATCAACAGTTAGCGTAAATGTTGATAACGTGTTATCGACAGAACTCTTTCGGGGGCAAATGGAACTCTATCTTAAAACACCCCAACCCTAACTAGTAGTTTTTTTCTGACAGACTGAAAAATTTTCTAAGTAGTGCACGTGATCTTTTTTTTCTCAGAAATCCAGTCGATATTTTCAGAGTTCTGGGTAGTCAGTTCCTCACAAGTTCTGAAAATTCCTTTCTACAGGGTGTTTGGTACCCCGTGTGCCACACAGGTCAGTTTTCAATAAGAAAAGTGGTTATGAAAAGTGTTTTTGACCGGTACCCTCACTCAGCTGAAACGTTTGATTTTAAAAACAAATAATCACAAGGCAAAGTGTTCCAGCTTGTTTTTAAGGGAATCGAATTACCTTTCATTTGACAGTCTAAATTGTAACAGCACCCAATCTTGAGGTATTTACTCGAAAACATAGATTTTTGTTACGTCAACTCTAAAAATTCAGTGATCAACGTAGTTTTTCTCAGAAAACCCCATTATGAGATTGTCATTTTTTATTTTTTTTTATTTTTAAGGAATCATACTAATAGCTACAAAAGCTGCATACATATTACGAATACATTTTGGAAGTAATTGGTAAAAATGAATGTCAAGCATAAAAATTAAATATTTAAAAAGTCAGTGCCATAAAGTGAACCTCGTTTAAGAACCTGTTTAAATTATTGGTAGTACTGAAGTATTTTTATTGCCCATTTGTTACTATTGCAGTATGGAGGAAATCAATGAAATGTAAATGAGTTTCAACGAAGTTTCGACGAAGGCTCGTCAATTACGTTAATGGAGAACGAATTAGCTAACGAATTAGCTTTAAGCGGTACCATAGAGGAACTCTGTCTTAAGTGGACTGGCGATAATGTTCGCGTTGAGCCGGATTCCAGAAGAACAATACTAGAGATCTCTGGCACCTACCCTAATGCCAAGATCTATAGAATGTCTAACGTTCGTACGGTAGAAACGCTTAGTTTACCTAAGCAGTCGATATCTCTACCGAAACTGTGTGAAAACTATACACACCTCAATGAAGTACCAATTGAACCTTACAAGGATGCAGTCCCTCGCATTCTTTTAGGCCTGGACAATTGGAGTTTAGGTCTGCCTCTAGAAGTTAGGGAAGGGAGAAATGAAGGCCCAGTTGCGACTAAAACTCGACTTGGATGGGAAGTTCATGGGTGTGACAAAACCAATCCCTGCACGGGACAAGTGAATGACTATCAGCATATTTCCTTTCATACCTGCGATTGTAAGTCTACGAAAGATCTCCACCAGTTAGTGAAGTATTATTTTTCAGTCGAAAGCATTGGGATTAAAATTCCCGATAACATGCCTACCTCTAAAGAAAATAAACGTGCTATAGATATTATGACATCTACCACACGTAAAAAGGGGAATCGGTATGAAACTGGGCTGCTTTGGAAATATGACAACTTAACGTTGCCAGATAGTTATCAAATGGCTTATCAACGTTTTCTTTGCCTTGAAAGGCAAATGTCGAAAAATCCAACACTTGGCAGACGTGTTGATGAATCAATAAGTGATTACATCCAGAAGGGTTACGTTCGCAAGCTAACCGAGCATGAACTGGCAACGCACTATCCGCGCATGTGGTATATACCACTGTTTACTGTAAGCAATCCAAACAAACCGGAAAAGCTAAGGATACTATGGGATGCGGCAGCGAAAACTAATGGTGTCTCACTCAACAGCGTTTTACTCAAGGGTCCGGATGAGCTGACACCATTGTTGGATGTCATTTTCAAACTTCGTGAAAATGTAATCGCTATTACGGGTGACATCCGTGAGATGTTTCACCAAGTTTTAATTCGTGAAGAAGACTAACAAACTCAACGCTTTCTTTGGAAAAATGAACCAAAGGAAGGAAGCCCAGACATATATGTCTTAAAAGTGATGACCTTTGGAGCTACATGCTCTCCAAGTTCCGAGCAATATGCGAAAAATGTTAACGCTTCTCGATACTCTGATAAATTTCCAAAGGCAGCTAAAGCAATTGTATCGAACCACTACGTCGACGATATGCTTGTCAGTGTCGAAACCGTAGATGAAGCAATTGAACTTGCAAAAGAGGTTCGATATATCCATTCTCAGGCTGGTTTCGAAATCAGAAACTGGGTGTCGAATTCGCCCCAGGTTCTAACAGCGTTAGGAGAAAATAAGGAAAGAGACGTGAAGAGACGTGAGACGTTGCTATGAAAGAAACATCCACTGAAAGAGTTCTAGGTATGTTATAAAACACGAATACAGATACCTTTCAATTTCCCCTCACCTTAAGCAAAGTCAATCGCGATGTCTTAACACAGAAACGCAGACCCACGAAGAGGGAAGTATTAAAAACGTTAACGGCAATATTCGACCCTTTAGGCTTTCTTTCGCCCTTCGTTGTTTGTGGTAAGATTTTGCTTAGGGATATTTGGCGTTCACCTTTGGATTACTTCCGCCCAGCTGGCCCCCCACTTCCACCAAACTTAATGAAAAAACTACAGAATTATGCACTATTTATGCGCTCTCCAAAAATCCAAGAAAAAAATTTTGCACTCCTTTCGTTTAGTAAGGATAAATCATTTAAAGGTGGGGGGGCTGAGTGGGCGGCAAGCTAGCCCCCCACCCCTAAAATTTGAAAAAATTTACAAAAAAAAATACACAGGAATTATGCACTATTTATGCACCTTCAGAATTCAATACAACTGATTTTTGCACTATGTCCTTTCTAGGACCTCCCACACAAATCGCAGGTCGAGATTCTCAAAAAGCAAAAATTACACCAAATAACTATACCAACTGAATCTATGATTAATGCGCTCTTAAAATCTGCAACTCGCGATTTTCGCACTGCGTCCTGTCAAGGACCTCCCATACAAATCGTCAATTCTGAAACAGTAAAACAGAAATGCCTACTCGACCAATGCGAAATCGTACTAAATAATCATGCACGACCGATACGTGATTTATGCGCTCTCGGAATTTGGTACATTTGATTTTTGCACTATGTCCTTTCTAGGACCTCCCATACAACTCGCAGGTCGAGATTCTCAAAAAGCAATAATTACACCAAATAACTATACCAGCTAAATCTATGATTTATGCGCTCTCAAAATCCGCTATTCGCGATTTTCGCACTGCGTCCTGTCAAGGACCTCCCATACAAATCGTCAATTCCGAAACAGTAAAACAGAAATGCCCACTCGACCAATGTGAAATCGTACTAAATAATCATGCACGATCGATACGTGATTTATGCGCTCCCAGAATTTGGTACATTTGATTTTTGCACTATGTCCTTTCTAGGACCTCCCATACAACTCGCAGGTCGAGATTCTCAAAAAGCAATAATTACACCAAATAATTATACCAGCTAAATCTATGATTTATGCGCTCTTAGAATTTGCGATTCGCGATTTCAATAGTTAAGAAAAACTCCCCCCACCCCCGTACCATACTACCCTTAAAAAAAATTATGTTTTTCCAACATGCCGCTACTATAGTTCTGTCTAAACACCAAGTTAAAGGTTTATATCATTACAGGTTCTTAAGATATAAGCATCGAAACTTTTTCCTTTTCTCCCTCTCCCACCCTTACCCTTTATAATCGCATCTTCAAAATTTCCTTATTAGGGTTCAATTAGCGCTACTTCTGGTAAAAAATTTGATCATCTATCTTACACTATTCTTGAGGTATGATATATGCTTTTTTTGAAAAATTCTTATCCCCTCCACTTCTATGCTCCACCGTCCACTTAAAACATTTTACTTTGATCAGTATTCATTTGTCGACCTTTACACCGATACCGAATTTTATTTTTCTAGAGCAGTTGGTACAGGAGATATCGTAATCTAAAGTTTTTAACCACCCACCCCCATACGTCACTGCGCCTACTCAAAAATTTGTTTTCAATCTTTTCTCCTAGTATAACTACAAATATTTCTTAAGTTTGAATAGTGTGCCATTAACGGTTTAGGAGATATGTATTTTAGAGTGCGTCTATCTCGGCTTTTTTGCGTTTCGGACGCAATATTTTTCCCCTCACACCCACACCCCTTGATCAATATTGACAATTTTTATGCAAATGGGTCTACTATCAGAACTCTATACAAATTCTAAGTTTCAGCTTCCTATCAAAAGTAGTTGCTGAGATCTAGAAACCAAAATTTTCCGTCTAAAGCGCTTCCCTCTCCTTCCCCTCACACCCCACCCCTAAGAATTTGGTCACTTCAAGGAGCCTACCCCGTCTATTTGTAAAAAAAATTTCAACTTAATATCTCTAAGCGCTTGGGAGCTACGAGCCTTCAAACGATTTTGCGTACCGCGGACAGATGGACTGAAAATTTTTATTGCTTTTTTCGTGTCTACTAGTTATGAAACGTCTAAAAAACATTTTTCAGGGTAGCAAGTTTTTTTTTTTAAAAAAATCTATCACAATACTGTATTATTAAAATAATAAAGTAAAACGTTCTTAAATCGTCAGTTTAATTTACAAATGTTGAGCTCGTCAAACAATGAACAAATATATTATTTATTCGTTGTTCTTTATTGTATTTTGAAATGGCGTCACTGAAAAATTGAAACAGATAAGATCAGATAAATATTACCATCATATTCAGCTTCGTCTCACCGATCCCTTATACAATCGATCGACCCGATGATGTCTCATCGAGCCACGCACTACTTTACATACATATAAAAATGACTATACGAACGTAAAAACGCGCGAAAATTTACGCATAAATAAAATCGATAATAACTTCTTACTTCTTCTTCGCTATAACTTTTTTTTCTTAACAGTTAGCGTAAATGTTCATAAGGTGTATTCTATAGAACTCTTTGGAGGGCAAACGGAACTCTAACCAGAACTACCCCAACCCTTACAGGGAAAAAGTTTTATTTCAATCACTCGAAAAATTTTAATTTCAATGCGCTATAACTTCTTTTCATCAACAGTTAGCGTAAATGTTGATAACGTGTTATCGACAGAACTCTTTCGGGGGCAAATGGAACTCTATCTTAAAACACCCCAACCCTAACTAGTAGTTTTTTTCTGACAGACTGAAAAATGTTTTGAGTAGTGCACGTGATCTTTTTTTTCTCAGAAATCCAGTCGATATTTTCAGAGTTTTGGGTAGTTAGTTCCTCACAAGTTCTGAAAATTCCTTTATACAGGGTGTTTGGTACCCCGTGTGCTACACAGGTCAATTTTCATTAAGAAAAGTGGTTCAGAAAAGTGTTTTTGACCGGTACCCTCACTCAGCTGAAACGTTTGATTTTAAAAACAAATAATCACAAGGCAAAGTGTTCCAGCTTGTTTTTAAGGGAATCGAATTACCTTTCATTTGACAGTCTAAATTGTAACAGCACCCAATCTTGAGGTATTCACTCGAAAACACAAACGTCAACAAAACGTCAACCCTAGAAATTCAGTGATCAGTCTAGGTTTTTTTCCAGAAAACCCCATTATAAAGATGTCACCTTAATTTTATATAATAATAATAACAACAATAATAATAAGCTGCATACATACATATGTATGAGTTACCATTAACATTTTGGAAGTAAAAATGCAATACAACAACATTTTGGAAGTACAGTATAATCCCGATAATTCGTAGTGTCAAGGGACCTAAGGTTTATTACGAATTAACGAGATTTTCGAATTAGCGGGATTGCGAATTATTGATTATTAAAGACGGGCAAAATTCAGATTAACGGAACTTATCGGTTTTTATTAAAATTTAAAATATACACGTTTAATAAAAAAATAAAGTAAAGTATGTAGGTACATATGAATGTACTCTGTTATCCTTGTTAAACAAAAAACCCTGGCATGGAAAAGAAATCAGTTAGTTTTTCCTGATGGAGGGATTATTTACACGCTCGATCAATTGCATTGTCCAGGGTCACAATAACAAAAAAAAACATCGTCACTTAAACTATTTATCGTCAAAAAATGACGCAAGCAAACATGATTTAGAGAATTAAAGAGTGTGCAAGGGAAATTGTTTTCCGAATAAACGGGATTATTACAAGCGACTTACGAATTATAAGACGTTTAATTGGACCTCGAGTAGGAAAATAATTACGAATTACCGAGGGGACCAAAATGCATTGGGTTTTTACGAATAACCGCGATTTTTCCAAGGGACCAGCAGTTTATTTCGAATTAGCGGGATTTACGAATTAACGGGATACGAATTATCGAGATTGTACTGTAATAGGTAAAAATACAATACAACAATACATACTTTTATACAAAAGAAGGACATGTTGAATTACACTCCTTGCTTGAATTGAAACAATTTAATAATGGTTTTTATGTTTTATTTCAATTTTACTGTATTATTTATAATACAGTATTTTTATTATAATAAATGTTCAAAATGGCCATCTTCACTTTTAATGTACGCTAAAGCTCGTTTGCCGAGTGTTCTCTTGGTATTCATATTCCTCAACTGCTGCCTTACTTCTATTGCTTGCTGCCGCTTCGATCCTGGCATTTAGATCTTTCAGTGTTCTACTGCTGTTGCATAGATAAGGTCCTTCATCCGTCCCCATACAAAGAAATCAATAACAGTAAGATCAGGCGATCTAGCAGGCCAATGTATCGGTCCATTTCTACCGATCCAGCGATTGTTATAATTGGAATTTTACCAATTTGTGATTTGTCGCCCATAATGAGCTAGAGCACCATCGTGTTGGAAGCCAATGGTACCAGTGGAATATGATCCAACAAGTCCTGAAGATCATTTGTTAAAAAACGTAAGTAATTATAGCTATTTAGAGTAGACGGAAGCCTAATAGGTCCAAGGAAATCGTCAGCAATCACACCTGTCTATAAATTGACGCTGAATCTGTGCTGAAATGATTCCGCTCTTCTTGTTTGTGGATTGATCTCAGCCCACGTATGTAGTTTATGGAAGCTTGTGATATCGTCACTGGTAAGTTGGAACTCGTCCGTCCACAGAATGTTATTGAAAAAATTTTCGTCATTGTTGTTCAAGGAGCTAATTGCACAACTCCATCCTTTTGGGGAAATCAATGGGAAGCAGCTCCTGTACTGGTGTGCGATGGTAGGCATGGAAGCATTCTACTTTTAAAATACTCCAAACTTTTCAAGTAGAGATGCTAAACTGCAGTGCCAAGCGTCGAATACTGATTGGTGGATCATTTTTAACTGCTTGCAGTATTCTTTCATCGATCTGAACAGCGATTATCGGTGCAGGATTTGCATTTACTCTGTTTGTTATAACATTGCCAGTTTGCCTAACTCTCTCCTGCTACGTGTCCGTCGATGAGGATGTCCCTGATGGTAAAACGCTCGCGCGGATCATGCATCTCCGTGACACTCTCTACAAATGAATATAATGTCCCCATATTCTTCATTAGAGCATTCAGGCATTTTGAAATAATTTTTTAAATTCTACTGACACCTACTTTAAGCAACGTAACTAAAACTGATAAAAATATGAAGGAAGTTTTGCTTTTATAGGCTTTTCATTTTGTAAGTTACCCCATTAAAAATGTTGAAACTCATTTACATTTCATTGATTTCCTCCATACTGCAAATAGTAACAAATGGGCAATAAAAATACAGTACTACCAATAATTTAAACAGGTTCTTAAACGAGGTTCACTTTGGCACTGACTTTTTAAATATTTAATTTTTATGCGGGATATTCATTTTTACCAATTACTTCCAAAATGTATTCGTAATATGTATGCAGCTTTTGTAGGTATTAGTATGATTCCTTAAAAATAAAAAAAAATAAAAAATGACAATCTCATAATGGGGTTTTCTGAGAAAAACTACGTTGATCACTGAATTTTTAGAGTTGACGTAACAAAAATCTATGTTTTCGAGTAAATACCTCAAGATTGGGTGCTGTTACAATTTAGACTGTCAAATGAAAGGTAATTCGATTCCCTTAAAAACAAGCTGGAACACTTTGCCTTGTGATTATTTGTTTTTAAAATCAAACGTTTCAGCTGAGTGAGGGTACCGGTCAAAAACACTTTTCATAACCACTTTTCTTATTGAAAACTGACCTGTGTGGCACACGGGGTACCAAACACCCTGTAGAAAGGAATTTTCAGAACTTGTGAGGAACTGACTACCCAGAACTCTGAAAATATCGACTGGATTTCTGAGAAAAAAAAGATCACGTGCACTACTTAGAAAATTTTTCAGTCTGTCAGAAAAAAACTACTAGTTAGGGTTGGGGTGTTTTAAGTTAGAGTTCCATTTGCCCCCGAAAGAGTTCTGTCGATAACACGTTATCAACATTTACGCTAACTGTTGATGAAAAGAAGTTATAGCGCATTGAAATTAAAATTTTTCGAGTGATTGAAATAAAACTTTTTCCCTGTAGGGTTGGGGTAGTTCTGGTTAGAGTTCCGTTTGCCCTCCAAAGAGTTCTATCGATTACACCTTATGAACATTTACGCTAACTGTTAAGAAAAAGAAGTTATAGCGAAGAAGAAGTAAGAAGTTGTGGCGTAGTTATACAATACACAACACACACACACAATTTCATATATACATTTAGACTTAACATAAAAAACACTTAACAATTAATCACAAACAAAGTATACACAAAAATGTAATTTTAAAAAAATAAACATTGAAAAGTCAGTTGGAAAATATAATCAATAGAATCAAGTTGTATAAAATAAACTTTTTTAGTATTTTAATATTACTAAATTAAGATAATAAATAATAATCTAATATATAAAAACTTAATATGTTTTATTAAAACAGTTTAGTGAAGCTAATAATTTAAGAATAGCTCCACAAAGTTATTATCGATTTTATTTATGCGTAAATTTTCGCGCGTTTTTACGTTCATATAGTCATTTTTATATGTATGTAAAGTAGTGCGTGGCTCGATGGGACATCATCGGGTCGATCGATTGTATAAGGGATCGGTGAGACGAAGCTGAATATGATGGTAATATTTATCTGATCTTATCTGTTTCAATTTTTCAGTGACGCCATTTCAAAATACAATAAAGAACAACGAATAAATAATATATTTGTTCATTGTTTGACGAGCTCAACATTTGTAAATTAAACTGACGATTTAAGAACGTTTTACTTTATTATTTTAATAGTACAGTATTGTGATAGATTTTTTTAAAAAAAAAAACTTGCTACCCTGAAAAATGTTTTTTAGACGTTTCATAACTAGTAGACACGAAAAAAGCAATAAAAATTTTCAGTCCATCTGTCCGCGGTACGCAAAATCGTTTGAAGGCTCGTAGCTCCCAAGCGCTTAGAGATATTAAGTTGAAATTTTTTTTACAAATTGACGGGGGAGGCTCCTTGAAGTGACCAAATTTTTAGGGGTGGGGTGTGAGGGGAAGGAGAGGGAAGCGTTTTAGACGGAAAATTTTGGTTTCTAGATCTCAGCAACTACTTTTGATAGGAAGCTGAAACTTAGAATTTGTATAGAGTTCTGATAGTAGACCCATTTGCATAAAAATTGTCAATATTGATCAAGGGGTGTGGGTGTGAGGGGAAAAATATTGCGTCCGAAACGCAAAAAGCCGAGATAGACGCACTCTAAAATACATATCTCCTAAACCGTTAATGGCACACTATTCAAACTTAAGAAATATTTGTAGTTATACTAGGAGAAAAGATTGAAAACAAATTTTTGAGTAGGCGCAGTGACGTATGGGGGTGGGGGGCTAAAAACTTTAGATTACGATATCTCCTGTACCAACTGCTCTAGAAAAATAAAATTCGGTATCGGTGTAAAGGTCGACAAATGAATACTGATCAAAGTAAAATGTTTTAAGTGGACGGTGGAGCATAGAAGTGGAGGGGATAAGAATTTTTCAAAAAAAGCATATATCATACCTCAAGAATAGTGTAAGATAGATGATCAAATTTTTTACCAGAAGTAGCGCTAATTGAACCCTAATAAGGAAATTTTGAAGATGCGAGTGTAAAGGGTAAGGGTGGGAGAGGGAGAAAAGGAAAAAGTTTCGATGCTTATATCTTAAGAACCTGTAATGATATAAACCTTAAACTTGGTGTTTAGACAGAACTATAGTAGCGGCATGTTGGAAAAACATAATTTTTTTTAAGGGTAGTATGGTACGGGGGTGGCGGGTGTTTTTCTTAACTATTGAAATCGCGAATTGCAAATTCTAAGAGCGCATAAATCATAGATTTAGCTGGTATAATTATTTGGTGTAATTATTGCTTTTTGAGAATCTCGACCTGCGAGTTGTATGGGAGGTCCTAGAAAGGACATAGTGCAAAAATCAAATGTACCAAATTCCGGGAGCGCATAAATCACGTATCGATCGTGCATGATTACTTAGTACGATTTCACATTGGTCGAGTAGGCATTTCTGTTTTACTGTTTCGGAATTGACGATTTGTATGGGAGGTCCTTGACAGGACGCAGTGCGAAAATCGCGAATAGCGGATTTTGAGAGCGCATAAATCATGGATTTAGCTGGTATAGTTATTTGGTGTAATTATTGCTTTTTGAGAATCTCGACCTGCGAGTTGTATGGGAGGTCCTAGAAAGGACATAGTGCAAAAATCAAATGTACATAATTCCGGGAGCGCATACATCATGTATCGATCGTCCATCATTACTTAGTACGATTTCACATTGGTCGGGTAGGCATTTCTGTTTTACTGTTTCGGAATTGACGAATTGTATGGGAGGTCCTTGACAGGACGCAGTGCGAAAATCGCGAATAGCGGATTTTGAGAGCGCATAAATCATGAATTTAGCTGGTATAGTTATTTGGTGGAATTATTGCCTTTTTGAGAATCTCGACCTGCGAGTTGTATGGGAGGTCCTAGAGAGGACATAGTGCAAAAATCAAATGTACCAAATTCCGGGAGCGCATAAGTCACGTATCGGTCGCGCATGATTATTTAGTACGATTTCGCATTGGTCGAGTAGGCATTTCTGTTTTACTGTTTCGGAATTGACGATTTGTATGGGAGGTCCTTGACAGGTCGCAGTGCGAAAATCGCGAGTTGCAGATTTTAAGAGCGCATAAATCATAGATTCAGTTGGTATAGTTATTTGGTGTAATTTTTGCTTTTTGAGAATCTCGACCTGCGATTTGTGTGGGAGGTCCTTGAAAGGACATAGTGCAAAAATCAGTTGTATTGAATTCTGAAGGTGCATAAATAGTGCATAATTCCTGTGTATTAATTTTTTTAATTTTTTCAAATTTTAGGGGTGGGGGGACTAGCTTGCCGCCCATTCAGCCCCCCCCCCCACCTTTAAATAATTTATCCTTACTAAACGAAAGGAGTGCAAAATTTTTTTCTTGGATTTTTGGAGAGCGCATAAATAGTGCATAATTCTGTAATTTTTTCATTAAGTTTGGTGGAAGTGGGGGGCCAGCTGGGCGGACGTCTTTGGATTGGGATGACCAACTGACAGACAAACTTTACGGTAGGTGCGCGTCACTTAAACACAGTACTGCAAAACGAACGAAATATTTCGTCGGTGAAATGTCAACGAAAACTCAATTTTTTTTATATGAACTTTGACAGTTCGTTTCGTTTCGCTCGGAGCACAGTACTAGGCTTTATGCCGTAAAAAAATACACACTGCATTATAGTTGCATCAAGAAGATGCACATGTTATTTTTTTTAATTCGTCTTCGCATATCCATACGTGCTCTTTTTTATATCCACTTTCGTATGTCGGCACATAACAGTGCAGTATACATGACTAATCAATTTGAAAACAAACTAGGACAAATATTTCACAACTTTTTGCAATATGTAGCATAACTAATCGAAATTTTAAACGATAGACACAGGTTACTTATAAAAGTAGAAAATATATTTGGGATTTAACTACATACAACAAGAACAAGTACGAAAGACATGAGATCGTCGCAAAGAAAAACTAGTTCAGTTCGAAGCACTTTCCGCCATGATACATGATCAGATTTCCTGTTTTATCTGACCTAATTTCCATATCAGCTATTCTAAACGGCCGTGGCACCACAACACTATTTTGGCTGTAACCTTGGCCTACTGCATACGCAGCCCCCCCAAAGGTCATTAGCCCAATACCAAAGGCCCCCCTCCCACCAAAGGTCATTGACCCCATACCAAAGGTCATTGACCCCATAATAAAGGTCCCCCCACCAAAGGTCATTGAACAATGCGGCATTGGGGGGAGCAAATTCCTTACAAGTCTATGACGTCATCCATACAAAGCTCTGCTCCCTTGCTCCCTTGGTCCAGAATCGGTATATCCATACTACTTACATGGATGGACTAAGGTGGCTACGAACTCGTAAAATTATTCCGTTTTCAATTTGGACGCAATTTTAATTCTCTTAATTTTCCTAATTAGGTAGTGCCCTGGTCTTTAATTTGATATGCTTCAAGTGCATATTTGAGAACAGGGATGGACTAGGGCTGCTACGAACGCGTAAAATTATGCCGTTTTCAATTTGGACGCAGTTTTTATTCTCTTCATTTTCCTAATAAGGTAGTGCCCTGGCCTTTAATTTGATATGCTTCAAGTGCATATTTGAGTACAGGGATGGACTAGGGCGGCTACGAACGCGTAAAATTAGGCCGTTTTCAATTTTCACGCAATTTTAATTCTCTTAATTTTCCTAATTAGGTAGTGCCCTGGCCTTTAATTTGATGTGCTTCAAGTGCATATTTGAGAACAGGGATGGACTAGGGCGGCTACGAACGCGTAAAATTAGGCCGTTTTCAATTTTCACGCAATTTTAATTCTCTTAATTTTCCTAATTAGGTAGTGCCCTGGCCTTTAATTTGATGTGCTTCAAGTGCATATTTGAGAACAGGGATGGACTAGGGCGGCTACGAACGCGTAAAATTAGGCCGTTTTCAATTTTCACGCAATTTTAATTCTCTTAATTTTCCTAATTAGGTAGTGCCCTGGCCTTTAATTTGATATGCTTCAAGTGCATATTTGAGTACAGGGATGGACTAGGGCGGCTACGAACGCGTAAAATTAGGCCGATTTCAATTTTAACGCAATTTTAATTCTATTAATTCTCCTAAATAGGTAGTCGCTGGCCTTTAATTTCATATTCTACAAGTGCTTAATTGCGTAGAGGGATGGACTAGGGCGGCTACGAACGGGTAACATTAGGCCGTTTTCATTTTTGACGCAATTTAAATTCTCTTAATTTTCCTAATTAGGAAGTGCCCTGGCCTTTAATTTGATATGCTTCAAACGCAATTTTAATTCTCTTAATTTTCCTAATTAGGTAGTTCGTTGGCCTTTAATTTGATATGCTTCAAGTGCATAATTGCGTACAGGGATGGACTAGACCAGTAACGAACGCGTAAGACTAGGCCGTTTTCATTTTTGACGCAATTTCAATTCTCTCAATTTTCCTAATTAGGTAGTGCCCGGGCCTTTAATTTGATATGCTTCAAGTGCATATTTGAGTACAGGGATGGACTAGGGTGGCTACAAACGCGTAACATTAGGCCGTTTCCAGTTTTGACGCAATTTTAATTCTCTTAATTTTCCTAATAAGGTAGTGCCCTGGCCTTTAATTTGATATGCTTCAAGTGCATATTTGAGAACAGGGATGGACAAGGGCGGCTACGAACGCGTCAAATTATGCCGTTTTCAACTTTGATGCAATTTTAATTCTCTTATTTCTCTTAATTTCTCCTAATTAGGTAGTTCACTGGCCTTTAATTTGATATGCTTCAAGTGCATATTTGAGAACAGGGATGGACTAGGGCGGCTACGAACGCGTCAAATTATGCCGTTTTCAATTTGGAAGCAATTTGAATTCTCTTAATTTTCCTAATTAGGTAGTGCCCTGGCCTTTAATTTGATATGCTTCAAGTCCATATTTGAGAACAGGGATGGACTAGGGCGGCTACGAACGCGTCAAATTATGCCGTTTTCAATTTTCACGCAATTTTAATTCTCTTAATTTTCCTAATTAGGTAGTCGCTAGCCTTTAATTTCATATTCTACAAGTACATAATTGCGTAGAGAGATGGACTTGGGCGGCTACGAACGAGTAACATTAGGCCGTTTTCAATTTTGACGCAATTTAAATTCTCTTAATTTTCCCAATTATGTAGTGCCCTGGCCTCTAATTTGATATGCTTCAAGTGCATATTTGAGTACAGGGATGGACTGGGGCGGCTACGAACGCGTAAAATTATTCCGTTTTCAATTTTGACGCAATTTTAATTCTCTTGATTTTCCTAATTAGGTAGTGCCCAGGCCTTTAATTTGAAATGCTTCAAGTGCATATTTGAGTACAGGGATGGACTAGTGCGGCTACGAACGCTTAAAATTAGGCCGTTTTCAATTAGGTTCTTTCAATTTTCCTAATAAGGAAGTTCGCTGGCCTTTAGTTTGATATGCTTCAAGTGCATAATTGCATTCAGGGATGGACCAGGGCAGCTACGAACGCGTCAAATTATGCCGATTCCAATTTTGACGCAATTTTAATTCTCTTAATTTTCCTAATTAGGTAGTGCCCTGGCCTTTAATTTGATATGCTTCAAGTGCATATTTGAGAACAGGGATGGACTAGGGCGGCTACGAACGCGTCAAATTATGCCGTTTTCAATTTGGAAGCAATTTGAATTTTCTTAATTTTCCTAATTAGGTAGTGCCCTGGCCTTTAATTTGATATGCTTCAAGTGCATATTTGAGAACATGGATGGACTAGGGCGGCTACGAACGCGTCAAATTATGCCGTTTTCAATTTGGACGCAGTTTTTATTTTATTAATTTTCCTAATTAGGTAGTGCCCTGGCCTTCAATTTGAAATGCTTCAAGTGCATATTTGAGAACAGGGATGGACTAGGGCGGCTACGAACGCGTCAAATTATGCCGTTTTCAATTTGGAAGCAATTTGAATTCTCTTAATTTTCCTAATTAGGTAGTGCCCTGGCCTTTAATTTGATATGCTTCAAGTGCATATTTGAGAACAGGGATGGACTAGGGCGGCTACGAACGCGTCAAATTATGCCGTTTTCAATTTTCACGCAATTTTAATTCTCTTAATTTTCCTAATTAGGTAGTCGCTAGCCTTTAATTTCATATTCTACAAGTACATAATTGCGTAGAGAGATGGACTAGGGCGGCTACGAACGAGTAACATTAGGCCGTTTTCAATTTTGACGCAATTTAAATTCTCTTAATTTTCCCAATTAGGTAGTGCCCTGGCCTCTAATTTGATATGCTTCAAGTGCATATTTGAGAACAGGGATGTACTAGGGCGGCTACAAACGCGTCAAATTATGCCGTTTTCACTTTGGGCGCAATATTAATTCTCTTAATTTTCCTAATTAGGTAGTGCCCTGGCCTTTAATTTGATATGCTTCAAGTGCATATTTGAGTACAGGGATGGACTAAGGTGGCTACGAACTCGTAAAAGTATTCCGTTTTCAATTTTGACGCAATTTTAATTCTCTTAATTTTCCTAATTAGGTAGTGCCCAGGCCTTTAATTTGATATGCTTCAAGTGCATATTTGAGTACAGGGATGGACTAGGGCGGCTACGAACGCGTAAAATTAAGCCGTTTTCAATTTTAACGCAATTTTAATTCTATTAATTCTCTTAATTAGGTAGTCGCTAACCTTTAATTTGATATTCTACAAGTGCATAATTGCGTAGAGAGATGGACTAGGGCGGCTACGAACGAGTAACATTAGGCCGTTTTCAATTTTGACGCAATTTAAATTCTCTTAATTTTCCCAATTAGGTAGTGTCCTGGCCTCTAATTTAATATGCTTCAAGTGCATATTTGAGAACAGGGATGTACTAGGGCGGCTACGAACGCGTCAAATTATGCCGTTTTCACTTTGGACGCAATATTAATTCTCTTAATTTTCCTAATTAGGTAGTGCCCTGGCCTTTAATTTGATATGCTTCAAGTGCATATTTGAGTACAGGGATGGACTAAGGTGGCTACGAACTCGTAAAATTATTCCGCTTTCAATTTTGACGCAATTTTAATTCTCTTAATTTTCCTAATTAGGTAGTGCCCAGGCCTTTAATTTGATATGCTTCAAGTGCATATTTGAGTACAGGGATGGACTAGGGCGGCTACGAACGCGTAAAATTAAGCCGTTTTCAATTTTAACGCAATTTTAATTCTATTAATTCTCCTAATTAGGTAGTCGCTAGCCTTTAATTTCATATCCTACAAGTGCATAATTGCGTAGAGAGATGGACTAGGGCGGCTACGAACGAGTAACATTAGGCCGTTTTCAATTTTGACGCAATTTAAATTCTCTTAATTTTCCCAATTAGGTAGTGCCCTGGCCTCTAGTTTGATATGCTTCAAGTGCATATTTGAGAACAGGGATGGACTAGGGCGGCTACGAACCCATCAAATTATGCCGTTTTCAATTTGGACGCAATTTTAGTTCTCTTAATTTTCCTAATTTGGTAGTGCCCTGGCCTTTAATTTGATATGCTTCAAGAGCATATTTGAGAACAGGGATGGATTAGGGCGGCTACGAACGCGTCATATTATGCCGTTTTCAATTTTCACGCATTTTAATTCTCTCAATTTTTCAAATTAGGTAGTGCCTTGGCCTTTAATTTGATATGCTTCAAGTGCATATTAAGGAACAGGGGTGGACTAGGGCGGCTACGAACGCGTCAAATTATGCCGTTTTAAATTTTGACGCAATTTTAATTCTCTTAATTTTCCTACTTAGGTAGTGCCCTGGCCTTTAATTTGATATGCTTCAAGTAAATATATGAGTACAGAGATGGACTAGGGCGGCTACGAACGCGTCAAATTATGCCGTTTTCAATTTTGACGCAATTTAATTCTCTTAATTTTGATAATTAGGTAGTGCCCTGGCCTTTATTTTGATATGCTTCAAGTGCATATTTGAGAACAGGGATGGACTAGGGCGGCTACTAACGCGTCAAACTATGCCCTTTTCAATTTGGACGCAATTTGAATTCTCTTAATTTTCCTAATTTGGTAGTGCCCTGGCCTTTAATTTGATATGCTTCAAAAGCATGTTTGAGTACAGGGATGGACTAGGGTGGCTACGAACGCGTAAAATTAGGTCGTTTTCAATTTTGACGCAATTTTAATTCTCTTAATTTTCCTAATTAGGTAGTTCGCTGGCCTATAATTCGATATGCTTCAAGTGCATAATTGCGTACAGGGATGGACTAGGGGGGCTACGAACGCGTAAAATTAGCCCGTTTTCAATTTTGACGCAATTTAATTGTCTTAATTTTCCTAATTAGGTAGTGCCCTGGCCTTTAATTTGATATGCTTCAAGTGCATATTTGAGAACAGGGATGGACTAGGGCGGCTACTAACGCGTCAAATTATGCCGTTTTCAATTTGGACGCAATTTTAGTTCTCTTAATTTTCCTAATTTGGTAGTGCCCTGGTCATTAATTTTATATGCTTCAAGTGCATATTTGAGTACAGGGATGGACTAAGGTGGCTACGAACTCGTAAAATTATTCCGTTTTCAATTTTGACGCAATTTAAATTCCCTTAATTTTCCTAATTTGGTAGTGCCCTGGCCTCTAATTTGATATGCTTCAAGTGCATATTTGAGAACAGGGATGGACTAGGGCGGCTACGAACGCGTCAAATTATGCCGTTTTCAATTTGGACGCAGTTTTTATTCTCTTAATTTTCCTAATTAGGTAGTGCCCTGGCCTTTAATTTGATATGCTTCAAGTGCATATTTGAGAACAGGGATGGACTAGGGCGGCTACGAACCCATCAAATTATGCCGTTTTCAATTTGGACGCAATTTTAGTTCTCTTAATTTTCTTAATTTGGTAGTGCCCTGGCCATTAATTTTATATGCTTCAAGTGCATATTTGAGTACAGGGATGGACTAAGGTGGCTACGAACTCGTAAAATTATTCCGTTTTCAATTTTGACGCAATTTAAATTCCCTTAATTTTCCTAATTTGGTAGTGCCCTGGCCTCTAATTTGATATGCTTCAAGTGCATATTTGAGAACAGGGATGGACTAGGGCGGCTACGAACGCGTCAAATTATGCCGTTTTCAATTTGGACGCAGTTTTTATTCTCTTAATTTTCCTAATTAGGTAGTGCCCTGGCCTTTAATTTGATATGCTTCAAGTGCATATTTGAGTACAGGGATGGACTAGGGCGGCTACGAACGCGTAAAATAAGGCCGTTTTCAATTGTAACGCAATTTTAATTCTCTTAATTTTCCTAATTAGGAAGTTCGTTGGCCTTTAATTTGATATGCTTCAAGTGCATAATTGCGTAAAGGGATGGACTAGGGCGGTTACGAACGCGTAACATTAGGCCGTTTTCAATTTTGACGCAATTTTAATTCTCTCAATTTTCCTAATTAGGTAGTGCCCGGGCCTTTAATTTGATATGCTTCAAGTGCATATTTGAGTACAGAGAGGGACTACGGCGGCTACGAACGCGTAAAATTAGACCGTTTTCAATTTTGACGACATTTTAATTCTTTAAATTTTCCTAATTAGGTAGTGCCCTGGCCTTTAATTTGATGTGCTTCAAGTGCATTATTGCGTTCAGGGGTGGACTAGAGCGGCTACGAACGCGTCAAATTATGCCGTTTTCAATTTTCACGCAATTTTAATTCTCTCATTTTTCCTAATTAGGTAGTGCCCGGGCCTTTAGTTTGATATGCTTCAAGTGCATAATTGCGTTCAGGGATGGACTAGGGCAGCTACGAACGCGTCAAATTATGCCGTTTTCAATTTTGACGCAATTTTAATTCTCTTAATTTTACTAATTAGGTAGTGACCTGGCCTTTAATTTGATATGCTTCAAGTGCATATTTGAGTACAGGGATGGACTAGGGCGGCTACGAACGCGTAAAATAAGGCCGATTTCAATTTTAAAGCAATTTTAATTCTATTAATTTTCCTAATTAGGTAGTTCGTTGGCCTTTAATTTGATATGCTTCAAGTGCATAATTGAGTACTGGGATGGACTAGGGCGGTTACCAACGCGTAACATTAGGCCGTTTTCAATTTTGACGCAATTTTAATTCTCTCAATTTTCCTAATTAGGTAGTGCCCGGGCCTTTAATTTGATTTGCTTCAAGTGCATATTTGAGTACAGAGAGGGACCAGGTCGGCTACGAACGCGTAAAATTAGGCCGTTTTCAACTTTGACGACATTTTAATTCTTTAAATTTTCCTAATTAGGTAGTGCCCTGGCCTTTAATTTGATATGCTTCAAGTGCATTATTGCGTACAGGGATGGACTAGGGCAGCTACGAACGCGTCAAATTATACCGTTTTCAATTTTGACGCAATTTAAATTCTCTTAATTTTCCTAATTAGGTAGTGACCTGGCCTTTAATTTGATAATCTTCGAGTGCATATTTGAGAACAGGGATGGACTAGGGCGGCTACGAACGCGTAAAATTATGCCGTTTTCAATTTTCACGCAATTTTAATTCTCTTAATTTTTCCAATAAGGTAGTGCCTTGGCCTTTAATTTATATGTTTCAAGTGCTTATTTAAGAACAGGGATGGACTAGGGCGGCTACGAACGCGTCAAATTATGTCGTTTTCAATTTTGACGTAATTTTAATTCTCTTAATTTTAATAATTAGGTAGTGCCCTGGCCTTTAATTTGATATGCTTCAAGTGCATATTTGAGAACAGGGATGGACTAGGGCGGCTACGAACGCGTAAAATTATGCCGTTTTCAATTTTGACGCAATTTAAATTCTCTTAATTTTCCTAATTTAGTAGTGCCCTGGCCTTTAATTTGATATGCTTCAAGTGCATATTTGAGCACAGGGATGGACTTAGGTGGCTACGAACTCGTAAAATTATTCCGTTTTCAATTTGGACGCAATTTTAAGTCTCTTAATTTTCCTAATTAGGTAGTGCCCTGGCCTTTAAATAGATATGCTTCAAGTGCATATTTGAGTGCAGGGATGGACTAGGGCGGCTACGAACGCGTAAAATTAATCCGATTTCAATTTTAACGCAATTTTAATTCTATTAATTCTCCTAATTAGGTAGTCGCTGGCCTTTAATTTCATATTCTACAAGTGCATAATTGCGTAGAGGGATGGACTAGGGCGGCTACGAACGGGTAACATTAGGCCGTTTTCATTTTTGACGCAATTTAAATTCTCTTAATTTTCCTAATTAGGAAGTGCCCTGGCCTTTAATTTGATATGCTTCAAACGCAATTTTAATTCTCTTAATTTTCCTAATTAGGTAGTTCGTTGGCCTTTAATTTGATATGCTTCAAGTGCATAATTGCGTACAGGGATGGACTAGACCAGTAACGAACGCGTAAGACTAGGCCGTTTTCATTTTTGACGCAATTTCAATTCTCTTAATTTTCCTAATTAGGTAGTGCCGGGCCTTTAATTTGATATGTTTCAAGTGCATATTTGAGTACAGGGATGGACTAGAGCGGCTACAAACGCGTAACATTAGGCCGTTTCCAGTTTTGACGCAATTTTAATTCTCTTAATTTTCCTAATTAGGTAGTGCCCTGGCCTTTAATTTGATATGCTTCAAGTGCATATTTGAGAACAGGGATGGACTAGGGCGGCTACGAACGCGTCAAATTATGCCGTTTTCAATTTGGAAGCAATTTGAATTCTCTTAATTTTCCTAATTAGGTAGTGCCCTGGCCTTTAATTTGATATGCTTCAAGTGCATATTTGAGAACAGGGATGGACTAGGGCGGCTACGAACGCGTCAAATTATGCCGTTTTCAATTTTGATGCAATTTTAATTCTCTTAATTCTCTTAATTTCTCCTAATTAGGTAGTTCACTGGCCTTTAATTTGATATGCTTCAAGTGCATAATTGCGTTTAGAGAGGGACTAGGGCGGCTACGAACGCGTAAGATTAGGCCAATTTCAATTTTAACGCAATTTTAATTCTATTACTTCTCCTAATTAGGTAGTCGCTGGCCTTTAATTTCATATTCTACAAGTGATAATTGCGTAGAGGGATGGACTAGGGCGGCTACGAACGAGTAACATTAGGCCGTTTTCAATTCTGACGCAATTTAAATTCTCTTAATTTTCCTAATTAGGTAGTGCCCTGGCCTTTAATTTGATATGCTTCAATTGCATATTTGAGTACAGGGATGGACTGTGGCGGCTACGAACGCGTAAAATTATTCCGTTTTCAATTTTGACGCAATTTTAATTCTCTTGATTTTCCTAATTAGGTAGTGCCCAGGCCTTTAATTTGAAATGCTTCAAGTGCATATTTGAGTACAGGGATGGACTAGGGCGGCTACAAACGCGTAACATTAGGCCGTTTCCAGTTTTGACGCAATTTTAATTCTCTTAATTTTCCTAATTAGGTAGTGCCCTGGCCTTTAATTTGATATGCTTCAAGTGCATATTTGAGAACAGCGATGGACTAGGGCGGCTACGAACGCGTCAAATTATGCCGTTTTCAATTTGGAAGCAATTTGAATTCTCTTAATTTTCCTAATTAGGTAGTGCTCTGGCCTTTAATTTGATATGCTTCAAGTGCATAATTGCGTACAGGGATGGACTAGACCAGTAACGAACGAGTAACATTAGGCCGTTTTCAATTTTGACGCAATTTAAATTCCCTTAATTTTCCTAATTTGGTAGTGCCCTGGCCTCTAATTTGATATGCTTCAAGTGCATATTTGAGAACAGGGATGGACTAGGGCGGCTACGAACGCGTCAAATTATGCCGTTTTCAATTTGGACGCAGTTTTGATTCTCTTAATTTTCCTAATTAGGTAGTGCCCTGGCCTTTAATTTGATATGCTTCAAGTGCATATTTGAGTACAGGGATGGACTAGGGCGGCTACGAACGCGTAAAATTAGGCCCTTATCAGTTTTGACGCAATTTTAATTCTCTTAATTTTCCTAATTAGGTAGTTCGCTGGCCTTTAATTTGATATGCTTCAAGTGCATAATTGCGTACAGGGATGGACTAGGGCGGCAACGAACGCGTAAAATTAGGCCGTTATCAATTTTGACGCAATTTTAATTCTTTTAATTTTCCTAATTAGGTAGTGCCCTGGCCTTTAATTTGATATGCTTCAAGTGCATATTTGAGTACAGGGATGGACTAGGGCGGCTACGAACGCGTAAAATTAGACCGATTTCATTTTTGACGCAATTTTTATTCTCTTAATTTTCCTACTTAGGTAGTGCCTTGGCCTTTAATTCGATATGCTTTAAGTGCATATTTGAGTACAGGGATGGACTAGGGCGGCTACGAACGCGTCAAATTATGTCGTTTTCAATTTTGACGTAATTTTAATTCTCTTAATTTTAATAATTAGGTAGTGCCCTGGCCTTTAATTTGATATGCTTCAAGTGCATATTTGAGAACAGGGATGGACTAGGGCGGCTACGAACGCGTAAAATTAGGCCGTTTTCAATTTTGACGCAATCTTAATTCTCTTAATTTTCCTAATTAGGTAGTGCCCTGGCCTTTAATTTGATGTGCTTCAAGTGCATAGTTGAGTACATGGATTGACTAAGGTGGCTACGAACTCGTTAATTTATTCCGTTTTCAATTTTGACGCAATTTTAATTCTCTTAATTTTCCTTATTAGGTAGTGCCTAGGCCTTTAATTTGATATGCTTCAAGTGCATATTTGAGTACAGGGATGGACTAGGGCGGCTACGAACGCGTAAAAGTTGGCCGTTTTCAATTTTAACTCAATTTTAATTCTATTAATTTTCCTAATTAGGTACTGCCCTGGCCTTTGATTTGATATGCTTCAAGTGCATATTTGAGTACAGGGATGGACTAGGGCGGCTACGAACGCGTAAAATTAGGCCGTTTTCAATTTTGACACAATTTTAATTCTCTTAATTTTCCTACTTAGGTAGTGCCCTGACCTTTAATTTGATATGCTGTAATGTACTCGCGTCGTTTTTCAAATTACATTGCTGTAATCGAAGTAATTATCGTCGCCACGAGTGTATAGGAACTGGTACTCCATCCTGAGACAAGTATAGGGAGTTCGTTTCCATCACCATTTGCTCAAGACGGTCCAAGTCATAAAGACCGGCTAGCACAATTGTCGACAAGTGACAAAGTCACAATTGGGTGACTTATGCCCTATGGATTGCTTGAAGGTAGCGTGCATCTAGCATATAGCACGTGCGTAGCTCGTCGGAAGGGGCGTGGGGTGCTACCTGTATCCATAGACATCGTATTTTTTTATTATGCACGATATGGGCTAAGAAGTACGGTTTGAGAAGTCCGCACTCTATCCTCAGCGGGCTTGTTAGGTGTAGGAAGAAGGCAAGTAGGAAGTCAGACTAGGAAAAGGATTGGAAAAGATTGTAAAGGAAATGAAGGAGGAGAGTACAAAGATTAAGACTTTCGGCGGGAAGGCCGAGGCAGTAACCATATAGATGTTATTGTGGTTTTTGTAAGTTTGCATATATGCATAAATATATATATATATATATATATATATATATATATATATTTGTCAGTTGGTGTTTATCGGGACATTTTTTAGGGGTATTTTTTTTTGTTGAAATTGATAACAGAGATTACGATGATCAAAATAATCTTTGGTTTTTAAATTTTTATTGGTGCAATACGATTATATTAAGAAAATAGTACATAATGGTAGTTATCAGGACTTTACGAGTAACGGTAGTTATCAGGACAGTACATAAATTGGTAGTTATCGGGACTTGTACAAATAAAACATCAGATTGCTTCATGATACCGTTCCTTAAGTATGATCTTTCAATTTACTGCTTTCCTAACATATTTGTAATCAATTGATAAGAAGTGGACATTGGTGACATTGGAGTTTTATCATATCAACTTTTGCTCGAGTCGAATTGAAATGTGAGTGAGTTACTCACTCGACTCGAGTTTCGTAATAGGCTTTCTCATCTGCAAATTAGTTTTCATAGAAAAATTAGGATGGGAAAAATATTACAGTTTTCAACAATATCGGCATACCGGCATTAAAGAAATATGCAGTTAAATTACTTATTTTTGTAAATATAATTCTTATTATATGACTCTCATTGCATGTTGCTATGATTCTGAACATTTGTTATTCAGTATCGACTCTAGAGGATTCGTAAATTCCAATGTTTTGTATTAAAACACCACGCTTTGGGATAATAATATATTGTTATGAACACGTTCCAAAAAAGTTTCTTCGATGAACTGGTATATTTTCTCGTCTCGATCCGTGACGTCACTCATCGAGGCAAAATCAAGTCAAATAATAATAAAACGAAAACAATATGAAAACATCCGATGACCCTTTTTTCCTAAGTGCAGTGTATATATGTAGCTAAATTTACATAGAACTTGATAAGACAAAATAGCAAAATCAAGCAAATTTCCGCCCCCACAGCAAGGTTTGGATCCACCTCTGGCATGTTGGCAATCAATAGCGATGCCCCAAGCCATTGGACGCGCATAAATTCCCACGACTGACCTTTTTTGTTTTTTCCCGATCGGCTTGAATTCCGCTGAAATCCGTATATGAATCTCAGCTTGTAGCTATTGGTGTATAAGTGAAACTGTTCAATGAAAGAACCTATACATTTTTCTTTTTTATTGAACGATACAGACAAAGGGTTTTGAAGGTCACGCGATCATTGCTTATGCCAGTGCTGTCGTTTTGTTATCTTATATATTGTTTTCTTTTATACTGATTTTTAAAACATCACAAAATCTGCCAACAGTCTGTTCGCAACTTTATTATTTTTCCAGTAGAAGTTCGGAACGCGTTCAATTCTGAGATGCGGTGTAGGTTGCTATGTGACTGAAAACCTAACAAAAACTTCGGGAAGCGGTTAGAATAGGGTCGCGCTGGAATACTTAAGCCGCTGCCATAAAGAATATATAAATTACATTATTGGGTTTTATTCCGGGATGCGGTCTAGGAGTTGATAATTAAAAAACTTCATAGTTCATAGTTCATAGTTTTTATTCTAATGATGGATACAATGCTGGCATAAACATACATACATAAATACTTAATTAGAGACTAGGCTGATCTAAAGCCTTTACAACAATAGTTTATTTTGCTTTGTGCACTTGGCAGTTGATTGTTGATAAGACTGATTACTTGTGAATGAATGAAAAAACCTTATGAATATAATGAACCTAACTTAACCTAACCTATAACTAACTAAATAATAAAAAAAAAGTAAAATAATAAAACAAGAAGAAATGAAAAAAAAATAATAATAATACAAACAGAAACTATGTGAGGCATGCAACCAGTGGGTTTTGAATATGTTGGCATTTGGTAATTATCAAACAAGCCCGTAGAAGTGAAATAGAGAGATATGTCAGAATTCATGAAAAGTATACAACCACTTTACACTCCCTTAGGGGTCAAATTCCAAAAAAAAACTTGGAAAACACTTTCTAGGTATTCATATACATATGTAAACAATCCGTAGAGTAAAACCGAATACAATATTAAGGAAGACCTAGTAGATATGACGAAAATCGGGAATATATATGTACATATACTGTTTTTACTGATCATTTTTTTTTCATGTTTCCACTAATGGATACATTACAATGGATGTGCATATTGGAGTACAAAAGTTGGCTATGAGGGCGTTTGACCGGTTAAAAATTTGAAAACTTTAGTATTTTCACACTTTCGGCGATAACTGTATCAATTTTGCATTAATTTTGGTGCAATCTTCATTCTGTTAAATGTCCTAATTAGCTTAATCCTTTAACTTGATTTACTGTGAAATTTGTGCATATTGGAATACAGGGGTGGGCTAGGGGAGCGTTTGACCGGTTAAAAATTCGAAAATTTTAGTATTTTCGTAATTTCGGCGATAACTGTATCAATCTTGCATTAATTTTGATGCAATATTCATTCTGTTAAATGTCTTAATTAGCTGGATCCCTAACCTTGATTTACTGTGAAATTTGTGCATATTGGAGTTCAGGGTGGGCTAGGGGACCGTTTGACTGGTTAAAAATTCGAAAATTTTATTATATTTACACTTTCAGTGATAACTGTATCAATTTTGCATTAATTTTGATGAAATCTTCATACTGTTAAATGTCCTAATTAGCTGGATCCCTAACCTTGATTAACTGTAAAATTTGTGCATATTGGAGTACAGGGTGGGCTAGGGGAGCGTTTGACCGGTTAAAAATTCGAAAATTCTAGTATTTTCACACTTTCGGCGTTAACTGTATCAATTTTGCATTAACTTTGATTAAATCTTTAGTCTGTTAAATTCCCTAATTAGATGGATCCTTTACCTTGATTTACTGTTAAATTTGTGCATATTGGAGTACAGGGGTGGGCTAAAGGAGCGTTTGACCGGTTAAAAATTCGAAAATTCTAGTACTTTCACACTTTCGGCGTTAACAGTATCAATTTTGCATTAATTTTGATGCAATCTTTATTCTGTTAAATTCCCTAATTAGCTGGATCCCTTACCTTGATTTAATGTGAAATTTGTGCATATTGGAGTACAGGGTGCGTTACGGGTGCGTTTGACCGGTTAAAAATTCGAAAATTCTAGTATTTTCACACTTTCGGCGTTAACTGTATCAATTTTGCATTAACTTTGATTAAATCTTTGGTCTGTTAATTTCCCTAATTAGATGGATCCCTTACCTTGATTTACTGTGAAATTTGCGCATATTGGAGTACAGGGGTGGGCTAAGGGAGCGTTTGACAGGTTAAAAATTCGAAAATTCTAGTATTTTCACACTTTCAGCGTTAACTGTTTCAATTTTGCATTAATTTTAATGCAATCTTCATTCTTTTAAATGTCCTTATTAGCTGGATCCTTTACCTTGATTAACTGTGAAATTTGTGCATATTGGAGTACAAGGTGGGTTACGGTTGCGTTTGACCGGTTAAAAATTCGAAAATTCCAGTATTTTCACACTTCCGGCGTTAACTGTATAAATTTTGCATTAATTTTGATGAAATATTCATTCTGTTAAATGTCCTAAGTAGCTGGATCCCTTACCTTGATTAACTGTGAAATTTGTGCACATTGGAGTACAGGGGTGGGCTAGGGGAGCGTTTGACTGGTTAAAAATTCGAAAATTCTAGTACTTTCACACTTTCGGCGTTAACTGTATCAATTTTGCATTAATTTGATGCAATCTTCATTCCGTTAAATGTCATAATTAGCTGAATTCTTTACCTTGATTAACAGTGAAATTTGTGCATATTGGAGTACAGGGATGGGCTAGGGGAGTGTTTAACGGATAAAAAACCGAAAATTTTAGTATTTTCACACTTTCGGCGATAACTGTATCAATTTTGCAATAATATTCATGCAATCTTCATTCTGTTAAATGTCCTAATTAGCTGGATCACTAACCCTGATTTGCTGTGAAATTTGTTCATATTGGAGTACAGGGGTGGGCTAGGGGAGTGTTTAACGGGTAAAAACCCGAAATTTTTTGTATTTTCACACTTTCGGTGATAACTGTATCAATTTTGCATTGATCTTGATGCAATCTTCATTCTGTTAAATGTCCTAATTAGCTTAATCCATAACCTTGATTAACTGTGAAATTTGTGCATATTGGTGTGCAGGGGTGGGCTAGGGGAGTGTTTAACGGGTAAAAAACCGAAAATTTTAGTATTTTCACACTTTCGGCGATAACTGTATCAATTTTGTACTAATTTTGATGCAATCTTCATTCTGTTAAATGTCCTAATTAGCTGGATCCCTTACCTTGATTTGCTGTAAAATTTGTGCATATTGGAGTACAGGGGTGGGCTAGGGGAGTGTTTAACGGGTAAAAAACCCAAAATTTTAGTATTTTCACACTTTCGGCGATAACTGTATCAATTTTGCATTAATTTTGATGCAATCTTCATTCTGTTAAATGTCCTAATTAGCTGGATCACTAACCCTGATTTGCTGTGAAATTTGTTCATATTGGAGTACAGGGGTGGGCTAGGGGAGTGTTTAACGGGTAAAAACCCGAAATTTTTTGTATTTTCACACTTTCGGTGATAACTGTATCAATTTTGCATTGATCTTGATGCAATCTTCATTCTGTTAAATGTCCTAATTAGCTAAATCCATAACCTTGATTAACTGTGAAATTTGTGCATATTGGTGTACAGGGGTGGGCTAGGGGAATGTTTAACGGGTAAAAAACCGAAAATTTTAGTATTTTCACACTTTCGGCGATAACTGTATCAATTTTGTACTAATTTTGATGCAATCTTCATTCTGTTAAATGTCCTAATTAGCTGGATCCCTTACCTTGATTTACTGTGAAATTTGTGCATATTGGAGTACAGGGATGGGCTAGGGGAGTGTTTAACGGATAAAAAACCGAAAATTTTAGTATTTTCACACTTTCGGCGATAACTGTATCAATTTTGCAATAATATTCATGCAATCTTCATTCTGTTAAATGTCCTAATTAGCTGGATCCCTTACCTTGATTTATTGTGAACTTTGTGCATATTGGAGTAGAGGGGTGGGCTAGGGGAGTGTTTAACGGGTAAGAAACCGAAAATTTTAGTATTTTCACACTTTCGACGATAACTGTATCAATTTTGCATTAATTTTGATGCAATCTTCATTCTGTTAAATGTCGTAATTAGCTGGATCCATTACCTCGATTGGCTGTGAAATTTGTGCATCTTAGAATACAGGGGTTGGCTAGGCAAGCGTTTGACCGGTTAAAAATTCGAAAATTTTAGTATTTTCACACTTTCGGTGATAACTGTATCAATTTTGCATTAATTTTGATGCAATCTTCATTCTGTTGAATGTCGTAATTAGCTGGATCCCTTACCTTGATTTACTGTGAAATTTGTGCATATTGGAGTACAGGGGTGGGCTAGGGGAGTGTTTAACGGGTAAAAAACCGAAAATTTTAGTATTTTCACACTTTCGGCGATAACTGTATCAATTTTGCATTAATTTTGATGCAATCTTCATTCTGTTGAATGTCGTAATTAGCTGGATCCCTTACCTCGATTGGCTGTGAAATTTGTGCATCTTAGAATACAGGGGTTGGCTAGGCGAGCGTTTGACCGGTTAAAAATTCGAAAATTTTAGTATTTTCACACTTTCGGTGATAACTGTATCAATTTTGCAATAATTTTGAAGCAATCTTCATTTTGTTAAATGTCCTAATTAGCTGGATCCCTTACCTTGATTTACTGTGAAATTTGTGCATATTGGAGTACAGGGGTGGGCTAGGGGAGTGTTTAACGGGTAAAAAACCGAAAATTTTAGTATTTTCACACTTTCGGCGATAACTGTATCAATTTTGCATTAATTTTCATGCAATCTTCATTCTGTTAAATGTCCTAATTATCTGGATCCCTAACACTGATTTACTGTGAAATTTGTGCATATTGGAGTAGAGGGGTGGGCTAGGAGAGTGTTTAACGAGTAAAAAACCGAAAATTTTTGTATTTTCACACTTTCGACGATAACTGCATCAATTTTGCACTAATTTTGATGCAATCTTAATTTTGTTAAATGTCCTAATTAGCTGGATCCCTTACCTTGATTTACTGTGAAATTTGTGCATATGACGAACTGTGATATGTTCGAGGCTTAAGCTTAAGTCGGCGGTGACTAATGTCTAAAACACTAGTGGCCAACCCGCGGCCTTGATTATTTTTCCGCAAAAATTTCTTGCGACACCATATTTTGACGAAAAGTGTATTGTGTGCAATGTTACCGCGATTTTTTGGAGTAGGAAAATCTAATATGGGGATTTTAATAATATGTGGCCCGCGGATTTATGATGCTTTTCGAAAGTGGCACGCGAGATCATTTGGGTTGGCCACCGCTAGTCTAAAATAACAGAACGATGGCAATGGTATATGGTAAACAATGGTCGCGTGCCCTTGAAAACCCTTCGTCGGTATCGGTCAATAAAACTATAGGTTCTCATTGAGAAGTTTCACTAATCCACCAATCTCTGCAAGCTATGTAGATACGGATACAGTTATCGCCGAAAGTGTGAAAATACTAAAATTTTCGGTTTTTTATCCGTTAAACACTCCCCTAGCCCATCCCTGTACTCCAATATGCACAAATTTCACAG
The DNA here is from genome assembly GCA_949128065.1 of Beris chalybata. NCBI lineage: Eukaryota > Metazoa > Arthropoda > Insecta > Diptera > Stratiomyidae > Beris > Beris chalybata. Next base: position 588,961 of record OX421898.1, read on the forward strand.
TTAATCAAGGTTAGGGATCCAGCTAATTAGGACATTTAACAGAATGAAGATTGCATCAAAATTAATGCAAAATTGATACAGTTATCGTCGAAAGTGTGAAAATACTAAAATTTTCGGTTTCTTACCCGTTAAACACTCCCCTAGCCCACCCCTCTACTCCAATATGCACAAAGTTCACAATAAATCAAGGTAAGGGATCCAGCTAATTAGGACATTTAACAGAATGAAGATTGCGTCAATATTATTGCAAAATTGATACAGTTATCGCCGAAAGTGTGAAAATACTAAAATTTTCGGTTTTTTACCCGTTAAACACTCCCCTAGCCCAACCCTTGTACTCCAATATGCACAAATTTCACAGTAAATTAAGGCTAGGGATCCAGCTAATTAGGACATTTAACAGAATGAAGATTGCATCAAAATTATTGCAAAATTGATACAGTTATCGCCGAAAGTGTGAAAATACTAAAATTTTCGGTATCTTACCCGTTAAACACTCCCCTAGCCCACCCCTCTACTCCAATATGCACAAAGTTCACAATAAATCAAGGTAAGGGATCCAGCTAATTAGGACATTTAACAGAATGAAGATTGCGTCAATTTTATTGCAAAATTGATACAGTTATCGCCGAAAGTGTGAAAATACTAAAATTTTCGGTTTTTTACCCGTTAAACACTCCCCTAGCCCACCCCTGTACTCCGATATGCACAAATTTCACAGTAAATCAAGGTAAGGGATCCAGCTAATTAGGACATTTAACAGAATGAAGATTGCATCAAAATTAATGCAAAACTGATACAGTTATCACCGAAAGTGTGAAAATACTAAAATTTTCGAATTTTTACCCGTTAAACACTCCCCTAGCCCACCCCTGTACTCCAATATGCACAAATTTCACAGTTAATCAAGGTTAGGGATCCAGCTAATTAGGACATTTAACAGAATGAAGATTGCATCAAAATTAATGCAAAATTGATACAGTTATCGCCGAAAGTGTGAAAATACTAAAATTTTCGGTTTTTTATCCGTTAAACACTCCCCTAGCCCACCCCTGTACTCCAATATGCACGAATTTCACAGTAAATCTAGGTTAGGGATCCAGCTAATTAGGACATATAACAGAATGAAGATTGCATCAAAATCAATGCAAAATTGATACAGTTATCACCGAAAGTGTGAAAATACTAAAATTTTCGGTTTTTTACCCGTTAAACACTCCCCTAGCCCACCCCTGTACTCCGATATGCAGAAATTTCACAGTAAATCGAGGTAAAGGATCCAGCTAATTAGAACATTTAACAAAATGAAGATTGCATCAAAATTAATGCAAAATTGATACAGTTATCACCGAAAGTGTGAAATACTAAAACTTTCGAACTTTTACCCGTTAAACACTCCCCTAGCCCACCCCTGTACTCCAATATGCACAAATTTCACAGTAAATCAAGGTAAGGGATCCAGCTAATTAGGACATTTAACAGAATGAAGATTGCATCAAGATCAATGCAAAATTGATACAGTTATCACCGAAAGTGTGAAAATACAAAAAATTTCGGGTTTTTACCCGTTAAACACTCCCCTAGCCCACCCCTGTACTCCAATATGCACAAATTTCACAGTATATCTAGGTAAGGGATCCTGCTAATCAGGACATTTAACAGAATGAAGATTGCATCAAAATTAATGCAAAATTGATACAGCTATCACCGAAAGTGTGAAAATACTAAAATTTTCGAATTTTTAACCGGTCAAACGCATGCCTAGCTAACTCCTGTACTCTAAGATGCACAAATTTCACAGTGAATCGAGGTAATGGATCCAGCTAATTACGACATTTAACAGAATGAAGATTGCATCAAAATTAATGCAAAATTGATACAGTTATCGTCGAAAGTGTGAAAATACTAAAATTTTCGGTTTCTTACCCGTTAAACACTCCCCTAGCCCACCCCTCTACTCCAATATGCACAAAGTTCACAATAAATCAAGGTAAGGGATCCAGCTAATTAGGACATTTAACAGAATGAAGATTGCATGAATATTATTGCAAAATTGATACAGTTATCGCCGAAAGTGTGAAAATACTAAAATTTTCGGTTTTTTATCCGTTAAACACTCCCCTAGCCCATCCCTGTACTCCAATATGCACAAATTTCACAGTAAATCAAGGTAAGGGATCCAGCTAATTAGGACATTTAACAGAATGAAGATTGCATCAAAATTAGTACAAAATTGATACAGTTATCGCCGAAAGTGTGAAAATACTAAAATTTTCGGTTTTTTACCCGTTAAACACTCCCCTAGCCCACCCCTGTACACCATTATGCACAAATTTCACAGTTAATCAAGGTTATAGATTAAGCTAATTAGGACATTTAACAGAATGAAGATTGCATCAAGATCAATGCAAAATTGATACAGTTATCACCGAAAGTGTAAAAATACAAAAAATTTCGGGTTTTTACCCGTTAAACACTCCCCTAGCCCACCCCTGTACTCCAATATGAACAAATTTCACAGCAAATCAGGGTTAGTGATCCAGCTAATTAGGACATTTAACAGAATGAAGATTGCATCAAAATTAATGCAAAATTGATACAGTTATCGCCGAAAGTGTGAAAATACTAAAATTTTGGGTTTTTTACCCGTTAAACACTCCCCTAGCCCACCCCTGTACTCCAATATGCACAAATTTTACAGCAAATCAAGGTAAGGGATCCAGCTAATTAGGACATTTAACAGAATGAAGATTGCATCAAAATTAATGCAAAATTGATACAGTTATCGCCGAAAGTGTGAAAATACTAAAATTTTAGAATTTTTAACCGGTCAAACGCCCTCCTAGCCAACCTTTGTACTCCAATATGCACATCCATTGTAATGTATCCATTAGTAGAAGGGGGGCAAAAAATAATGATCAGTAAAAATAGTATACATATATTTTCCCGATTTTCGTCATATCTACTAGGTCTTCCTTAATATTGAATTCGGTTTTATTCTACAGATTATTTACATATGGATGTATATGAATACCTAGAAAGTGTTTTCAATTTTTTTTTGGAATTTGACCCCTAAGGGAGTGTAAAGTGGTTGCATACTTTTCATGAATTCTGACATATCTCTCTATTTCACTTCCACGGGCTTGTTTGATAATTACCAAATGCCAACATATTCAAAACCCACTGGTTGCATGCCTCACATAATTTCTGTTTGTATTATTATTATTTTTTTTCATTTCTTCTTGTTTTATTATTTTACTTTTTTTATTATTTAGTTAGTTATAGGTTAGGTTAAGTTAGGTTCATTATATTCATAAGGTTTTTTCATTCATTTTTCCTGAATTCACAAATAATCAGTCTTATCAACAATCAACTGCCAAGTGCACAAAGCAAAATAAACTATTGTTGTAAAGGCTTTAGATCAGCCTTATCTCTAATTAAGTATATATGTATGTATATGCCAGCATTGTATCCATCATAAGAATAAAAACTATGAACTATGAACCATGAAGTTTTTTAATTATCAACTCCTAGACCGCATCCCGGAATAAAACCCAATAATGTAATTTATATATTCTTTATGGCAGCGGCTTAAGTATTTCAGCGCGACCCTATTCTAACCGCTTCCCGAAGTTTTTGTTAGGTTTTCAGTCACATAGCAACCTACACCGCATCTCAGAATTGAACGCGTTCCGAACTTCTACCGGAAAAATAATAAAGTTGCGCCCAGACTGTTGGCAGATTTTTTGATGTTTTGAAAATCAGTATAAAAGAAAACAATATACAAAATAACAAAACGACAGCACTGGCATTAGCAATGATCGCGTGACCTTCAAAACCCTTTGTCTGTATCGTTCAATAAAAAAGAAAAATGTATAGGTTCTTTCATTGAACAGTTTCACTTATACACCAATAGCTACAAGCTGAGATTCATATACGGATTTCAGCGGAATTCAGGCCGATCGGGAAAAAACAAAAAAGGTCATTCGTGGGAATTTATGCGCGTCGAATGGCTTGGGGCATCGCGATTGTGGCAGTGTCGGATCCAGACCTTGCGGGGGGAATTTGTTTGACTTGGCTAAAATCAGAGTCATAAAAAACATGACAGAAAACAATATCCATAACAATTGCTCAGGCGATAAATGTATACAGCTCCTTATACATTTATCGTCTAAGCAATTGTTGTGTTGTTGCTTCTACCCTCGAGTTACGTCGAAAATTCTCTGAGCCTAACTCTGACGTATGTCGAGGGATTACTGTATTCGAAATACACCTTTTATTTCGAATATTTGTCAAGACAAGTCCCGATATCATACAATGATCAAAAGCAAAGGTTGTCAGGACTGTCCTGATATACACGGTCTGTTCGAAAAAAATAATCTGTACACAAAAAGGTGTTTGTCAAGACATGTCCCGATATCATACAATAATAATAAAAAATTGTCAGGACAGTCCTGATAAGTACCAAGTGTCCCGGTAACATACAATATACGAGACAAATAGTCCTGAGAACTACCAGCTGACATATATATATATATATAACTATATTTATGTCAAAGGGTACGTATGGGGTCTTTTACGCATTAAATCTATGGTCTAATGGTACTTATGGGGACATTTGGCACATGTGGGGTCCGACCCTATTTCTTTCGGATGTCAATGGATATAATATGGGGTCCGGACCCCATAAGTTTCTGAGATATGAAACGGTGATTATACATGTATGTATACATCGTATAATTAGATATCGGTACCGTTTCTGATTGGTTGACCATTACTGGAAAGATTGTCACAGGCACACTACAAGGTATGCTCGACAGATCGCTTTGATATGTGCGTGACGTCAGCAAATAGGCTCGGAGCTCCCAAACGCTTTGAGATAATGAATTGAAATTTTTTTTACGACTAGACGGGGTAGGCTCCTTGAAGTGTCAAAGTTTTTAGGGGTTGGGTTGTGAGGGTGAAAAAGGGGGAAGTGTTTTAGACGGAAAATTTTGGTTTCTAGATCTCAGCAACCGCTTATGATAGGAAGATGAAACTTGGAGTTTCTATAGAGCTCTGACAGTAGACTTATTTGCATGATAATTTTTAATATTGATCAAGGGGTGTGGAAGTGGGAGGAAAAATAATGCGTCCGAAAAGCAACAAAGCCGAGATAGACACATTCTAAAGTCCATATCTTCTAACCCGTTAATGGCACACTATTCAAACTTAAGAAATGTTTCTAGTTATACTAGAAGAAAAGATTGAAAACAAATTTTTGAGTGGGGTCAGTGGCGTACGGGTGTGGGGGGTAAAAAACTTTAGATTACGATATCTTAGGAACCAATTGTTCTAGAAAAATAAGACTAGGTTTGGGTATAAAGGTCGATAAATAAAGATTTATCAAAGTAAAATTTTTTAAGTGAGCGGTGGAGCATATAAGTGGAGGGGATAAGAATTTTTTTAAAAAAAAACATTTCATTTGAAGAACAGTGTAAGGTAGATGCTTAAAATTTTTACCAGAAATAGCGCTAATTGAACCCTAGTAGGGAAAAACTTTTGGGAATGTGGGTGTAAAGTATGGGGGTGGGTAGGGTGAAAAGGAAAAAGTTCAGATGTTTATATCTTAAGAACCTGTAATGATATAAACCTTAAACTTGGTATTTAGATAGAGCTATAGTAGCGGCATGTTGGAAAAATATAATTTTTTTAGGGGTAGTATAGTACGGGGGTGGAGGTTTTTTCTAACTATAGAACGGCTTATGCCAGAAAGTTGAAGCTCAGTTCTGTAACTTATTTATGAGAAATTTCTCACCAAAAAGTCAAAATGGGGACGAATGAATGCAGTTTTCTCTCTGAATTCTCACCATATGAGAAAGCACCGTAATTGACTACGCATTTGGCGATCTTTCATTTCTCATTTGGTGAGAATACAGTGAGAAAACTATCAATTCGTCCCCATTTTAACTTTTTGGTGAGAAATTTCTCATTCATAAGCTACCAAACTGAGCTACTGATTAGATATCGAAAATCTTTAAACTTCCACGGGCTTGTTTAATAAACACCCATTTACAAGTTTTTCTCCTCTTTCAACCCTTAGACTGCAACCCGAAATATGACCCAATTATGTAATTCATTCACTTGTCAGCCCCACCACTGCCAAAAACATTCGCTTGCATGGCGGTTTTTGACGAACATCAAGGAGATTTGCTTGTAGCATGTGCGTACCGTTTTCACATGTGCCCAGACAGTCGCGCTCATCGCACATGCTCAATGCAAATGAAGGCACAGGTGTAAACGCGGCATAACATACGTATAATCTTTGTACGTACAAGTCCTACTGCATTTCTACGAGTGGTACAACATATTTACCCGCATATTTTTCTTATTTCCGCCTTTTAAATAGAGTACTGAAGGATTTGAAATTTGACTTATGAAGTCCTGACGCTGAAGCAGCTGCCGAATTTCGAATCTTTCTATTCCAAAGGCAAGGCAGAATTAATAAAAATGAGTATTCAAAATGTAAGATGAAATGTGACTTAAAAAATACAATGCCAACTCGACACCTTTGTCGCGTTGATAACACGTGCTTCAAAGCTGAAACTAAAAAAACCATCACGCCTTAAGGTAACCTGAAACTTTATACAAAATATATTCGTAATACAATCCGTAAGAATACGGTTGAAATTCATTTGTATCGACATGGAGAGTTGAATGATTAAACTTTACTGAAAATGATAGCTCAAATACGGAATGCGTCGCTGTCAAAATGTCATTTGAGTTGACGTTTATGTGTTGCTATATATGTATGTGATATTCCTTTCTTACATTTTGTGATAGATGTGTGTAGAAAATCTATTGAATTTTCCTTACATTTATACGGAGTCTTTTGTAACAGCTGAGAGTAACAACATCTCTATCGTACACATAAATTTATATGTCCGTTGAAAATGTGTACAAATTTCACGATTATTCAATAGTCACGGTTCGGTTCGAAAATGTGTAGAATTTCGATTAGATTTCTACAGGTGCAGTCTGCCTGTTGGGGTTGCCTGCTGGGCTGTTACCGTTTCTCGAAAATGAAGAACAAAAGACGATCGTTTCAATAAATAAACTTATGCATAAAAACTGTGTTTGTGTTGGGACCGATATCGTGTAAGGGTAGATATGGTACCGATGTTGCATGTGTGTATGTAAAACACATCCGAAGTCGGACCCAATATCTACCGTATCACATGAATTTATATGTCCGTTGAAAATGTGCAGAATTTCGACTAGATTTCTACAGGTACAATCTCCGTTGGGTTGTCTAAGAAACTTTGCCTGCTGGGCTGTTGCCGTTTCTCGAAAGTTAAGAACAAAAGACGATCGTTTCAATAAATAAACTCATGCATATAAACTGTGTTGTAAAGATAATTACCGGGACCGGTATCGTGTAAAGGTAGATATGGGTACCAATTTTGCATGTGTGTATGTAAAACACATCCAAAGTCGGACCCAATATCTACCGTTACGTAATTTTCAATAACAAAATTTTATATGGCCCGGTCTCCGTAATTCCGTCCACACAATGTACAAAATTAAAATGCCCGGTCATCGTCATTACCATCACAGAGTGGTTTCAATATTCAATATCAGTGGAGATACAGGGTGTCGAAGAAAAGTGTTTCAGACCTGTACCCTCAATCACTTTAAACGTTATGTCTTGAAAACTAATAATCAAAATTTAAACTGTTTTTAGGGAATCGAATTGCCTTTCTTTTGATGTAACAGTTAAAATTATAACTTCACCCGATCCTGAGATATTTACTTCAAAATAAAAATTGTTGCTACTTCAACCCTAAAAATTTTGTGATCAATGTAGTTTTTCTTAGAACACCCTATTATAAAAATGTCAGTTTAATTAAATTTTTTTATTGGTCATATTATTTCCTAAAAAAGTTGCTAACAAACCGCATCCCGATACATTCTTAATATGAACGATTTTAGGCTGTGCTCCCATATGATCACTTATAATCCGCGCTCTCCTACATATTTGGCTAGCATCGCCTGATTGCCGCCATTATTCCAATTGTTGCCTAGCGACGAGAAAATTCCGAAAAATCGGTCGTCTCCTGTTTTTACTTTATTATTTTAATAATTAAGTATTGTGATTGATTTTTTAAAAAAAAAAATTTGCTACCCTCAAAATTTTTATTTTCACGTTTCATAACTAGTAGACGCGAAAAAAGCAATAAAAATTTTCAGTCCGTCTGTCCGCCGTACGCCGTACGCCGTACGCCGTACGCAAGATCGTTTGGAGGCTCGTAGCTGCCAAACGCTTTGAGATATTAAATTGAAATTTTTTTAACGAATAGATGGGGTAGGCGCCTTGAAGTGACCAAATTTTTAGGGCTAGGGGTGTGAGGGGGAAGGAGGGGGAAGTGTTTTAGACCGAAAATTTTGGTTTCCAGATCTCAGTAACCCCTTATGCTAGGAAGCTGAAACTTGGAATTTCTGTAGAGCTCTGATAGTAGACCCATTTGCAGAAAAATTGTCAATATTGATCAAGGGGTGTGGGAGTGGGGGGAAATGTAATGCGTCCGAAACCCAAAAAAGGTGAGATAGACACATTCTAAAATCCATATCTCCTAAACCGTTAATGGCACACCATTCAAACTTAAAACATATTTGTAGTTATACTAGGAGAACAGAATGAAGAAAAATTTTGGGTGGGGGAAGTTGTGTATGGGGGTGGGGGGTGAAAAACTTAAGATTACGATATCTCATGAACCAATTGCTCTAGAAAAATAAAATTTGGTTTGGGTGTAAAGGTTGACAAAAAAAGATTGATCAAAGTAAAATTTTTTAAGTGGGAGGTGGAGCATAAAAGTGGAGTGGATGAGAATTTTTCAAATCAAACACATTTCATATCTCAAGAACAGTTTAAGATAGATGCTTAGGATTTTTACTAGAAGTAGCGCTAATTAAACTCTAGTAGGGAAAAAAGTTTTGGGGTTGGGGGTGAAGAGAGGGAGGGTGGGGGAGGTTGAAAAGGAAAAAGTTCCGATGCTTATATCTTGAGAACCTGTAATGATATAAGCCTTAAACTTGGTATTTAGATAGAGCTATAGTAGCGGAATGTTGGAAAAATAAATTTTTTTTTAGGGGTAGTATGCTACGGGGGTAGGGGGTGTTTTTCCTAACTATTAAACGGTTCATGCTAGAAAGTTGAAACTCGGTGTGTATCTGTAAATCAACTAGAAAAGTAATTGTGATAAAAAAAAATTTGAATATTCATTGGCGTTTAGAAAGGGGGGCAAAAAAAATTATTTGTAAATATATTATATATAAAATGCAAATATTTTCACGATTTTCGTCATATCTACTAGGTCTTTCCAAATATTGAATTCATTTTTATTCTACGGATTCTTCGTATGAATACCTAGAAAGCGTTTTCAAGGTTTTTTGAAATTCGACCCCTAAGGGTTGTGTGGTACAAGTGGGGGTGTTTTTCCTATATATGGAACGGCTTAAGCTACAATGTTGAAACTCGGTGTGTATATGTAAATCAACTAGAAAAGTAATAGTGATAAAAAAAAATTTGAATATTCATTGGCGTTCAGAAGGGGGGGGGGGCAAAAAAAAAATATTTGGAAATATAATAAATATAAAATGCATATATTTTCACGATTTTCGTCATATCTACTAGGTCTTTCCAAATATTGAATTCATTTTTATTCTACGGATTCTTCGTATGAATACCTAGAAAAAATTTTCAAGGTTTTTTGAAATTCGACCCCTAAGGGTAGTGTGGTACAAGTGGTAGGTGTTTTTCCTATATATAGAACGGCTTAAGTTACAATGTTGAAACTCGGTGTGTATATCTAAATCAACTAAAAAAATTATTTTGAATAAAAAAAACGAATATCTATTGGCATTCAGAAGGGGGGCCAAAAAAAATTATCTGTGAAAATAGAATGCATATTTTACCACGATTTTCGACATATCTACTACCTCGTCCCAAATAATGAATTTAATTTTATTCTATGTATTCTCCATATGAATACCAAGACAGTGTTTTCAAGATTTTCTGAAAATTGACCCCTAAGGGGGTGTAAAGTGATTGTGTACCTTTTCATAAACTATTCCATATCTCTCAGATCCAATCAGATTTTCACTTCCATGATCTTGTTCTTTTTGTTAGGTTTTCAGTCACATAGTAGCCTACACCGCATTTCAGAATTGAACGCAATTTTTACAGCTCGAAACCTTTGTGGCATTGCTAGCACGTGCTTCAAAGCTGAAACTAAAAAAACATAAATGCAGCTCATCAAGTCTTGGGATAACCTGAAACTTTCTACAAAAAATATTCGTAATACAATCCGTAAGAATACGGTTGAAATTCATTTGTATCGACTTGGAGAGTCGAATGATTAAACTTTACTGAAAATGATAGCTCAAATACGGAATGCGTCGCTGTCAAAATGTCATTTGAGTTGACGTTTATGTGTTGCTATATATGTATGTGATATTCCTTTCTTACATTTTGTGATAGATGTGTGTAGAAAATCTATTGAATTTTCCTTACATAACCTAACCTAACATAACCTAACTTCTGCCGGAAAAATAATAAAGTTACGCCCAGATTGTTGGCAGATTTTTTTTTACTAATCGCGAGTCACTAGGTTTGTTATTTTTACTTACACCTGGTGTACGCTATACCAAATTTGAACAGACAAAAAGAACGCGATAGTGCAGAAACATGACATATAAAAATTTGATTTTTTTTATTTGCTTGAATTTTTCATTTCTGTCAAGGCAAAAGTTGTTGCTAAGCAATATTGTTGCATATATTTATTGAAAACAGTATTTCCCTAAATACTAAAAGTCAATTTTATCTGCGTGTAGCCATCAATTTTTACAGATGAGAAGAAAGTACACCTGCTGTCGAGCGAGTGTAGAAAGTTTACACTTAAAATACAATGCCAACTCGAAACCTTTGTCGCATTGCTAGCACGTGCTTCAAAGCTGAAACTAAAAAAACATAAATGCAGCTCATCAAGTCTTGGGATAACCTGAAACTTTCTACAAAAAATATTCGTAATACAATCCGTAAGAATACGGTTGAAATTCATTTGTATCGACTTGGAGAGTCAAATGATTAAACTTTACTGAAAATGAAAACTCAAATACGGAATGCGTCGCTGTCAAAATGTCACTTGAGTTGACGTTTATGTGTTGCTATATATGTATGTGATATTCCTTTCTTACATTTTGTGATAGATGTGTGTAGAAAATCTATTGAATTTTCCTTACATTTATACGGAGTCTTTTGTAACAGCTGAGAGTAACAACATCTCTATCGTACACATAAATTTATATGTCCGTTGAAAATGTGTACAAATTTCACGATTATTCAATAGTCACGGTTCGGTTCGAAAATGTGTAGAATTTCGATTAGTTTTCTATAGGTGCAGTCTGCCTGTTGGGGTTGACTGCTGGGCTGTTACCATTTCTCGAAAATGAAGAACAAAAGACGATCGTTTCAATAAATAAACTTATGCATAAAAACTGTGTTGTAAAGATAATTACCGGGACCGATATCGTGTAAGGGTAGATATGGTACCGATCTTGCATGTGTGTATGTAAAACACATCCGAAGTCGGACCTAATATCTACCGTATCACATGAATTAATATGAAAATGTGCAGAATTTCGACTAGATTTCTACTGGTACAATCTCCTAGCTGGGCAGTATACGAACTTTGCCTCAATGTTTCTCAAAAGTTTAAAACAGAAGACGATCCCAGTATTTCCCTTTACTGTACTTGACTCAATGTGCAAAGTGCTTTGTTAAAATAAAAGTTCAAATTACCGAATGTTAAATATAATATTAATAAATATAATGTTTGCCTTAGTGTGTTTTCAAGATGGTGAATATTACATCTGCAAAGAAGCAGATGTAACTTCAAAAGGAAGTGAAACCGTTATACGGTATAAAGGCTCGCGTTATGCAGGTGATCTTGTGGCCTTGAAAGGTAAGTGATACTTTTTTGATAAAAATTGTTATTGAAAACAGGATGGATTGTGTTGAAAAATATTCTGGGTCTTGGTTGGTAAATAAAGCTAAGCTTAGGGTTATTCCATCAAAAATCGTAAAAGTTACCATCGCCGTTTTTTTTTGAAAATTTATCTACTCGAAGAATTAGTGGATTGCTCAAGGTAAAATTTTAAGGGGGTGGTGGAACATGGAAATGGGCGGGATAAGAAATATTCAAAAAAATCACGTTTCATATCTCAAGAACAATATAAGATAGATGCTCAATTTTTTTACCAGACGTAGGCCCAATAGAACCCTAGGAGAGAAAAATTTTTCGGGGATGTGGTGTAGAGGGTGAGGGTGGGGGAGGGTTTCGATGTTTATATCGTAAGAACCTATAATGATAAAAAGCTTAAACTTGATATTTAGATAGAGCTTTAGTAGTGGCATGTTGGAAAAATATAATTTCTTATAGGGGTAGTATGGTACGGGGGTGGGGGTGTTTTTCCTAAATATGGAACGGCTTATAGTAGAAACTCGGTATGTATATGTAAATCAACTAGGAAAGTAATTTGGATTGAAAAAAAATTCGAATATTCATTAGAGTTCGGAAGTGGGGGCAAAAAAAATGTTCAGTCAAAATAGAATGCATATATTTTCACGATTTTCGTCATATCTACCAGGTCTTCCAAAATATTGAATTCTCTTTTATTTTCCGGGGTCTTCATATGAATACCTAGAAAATGTTTTCAAGATTTTTTGAAAATTGACCCCTAAGGGGGTGTAAAGTGATTGTATACTTTTTCATAAAATATTTCATATCTCTCAGATCCGATCATATTTTCACTTCCACGGGCTTTTCTTTTTGATAGGTTTTCAGTCACATAGTAGCCTACAACGCATCTCAGAATTGAACGCGTTCCTTGCTTTTGCCTGAAAAATAATAAAGTTACGCCCAGATTATTGCCAGGTTTTTTTTTGTTTTTATGTTAAAGATTTCGCAAAAATGTTGTCAAAGCTAGGGTGACCAACTATATTTTTGGGAAAAGTTTAAAATTCATAAGGCAAAAAGAGTGCACTACTATTCTTCCGACCTAACATTAAAGCTTAACGAATTTTTATGTAGTCTTTCGGAGTGAGTACAAAACATAAAAAATTTAAAAAAAAAAAAAATGGTTTTTGAGATATTCAAGGATAAATGACAAAACCGTTATCCTTGAAAAAACATTTAAGGATAAATTTTATTGGTATTTTTTTCATTTTCCGACAACCTTCCCCTTTAAAATAAGTCCTACTTTATTGTTCTATGATAAAAATTAATAGAGACATGAATTTTCAAAGAGGGCTTTGACACCATTTTTGCGAAATCTTTAAAAAAATGAGATAAAAAAAAAATTGAAATTATAATTATTTTTTCACTAGTTCTTCAAGCAAAAAAATTTTCAAAAGAATCGGCGATGGTAAGGTTACAAAATTGGCCTTTTTTGCGATTTTTGGTGGAATGACCCTTTAACAATTTATTCATATCTGGTGCTTCTTGTGAGATTATTGTATTTAGATTGGTTATTACATACATTTTAAGAACGTCGTTTGAATATGGCGAGGCTAGTAGAGTATGTTTTAAAAATTATTTAACTTACAGCAAATAAAGACAAGCTTCCTGATATGAAGAAACAACTAGAAGACGATCACGCGGCAAAAGAAGAACATGTTGTCGAAGAAAGTCAATCGTTCACAAATGAGTGGAATTCGAAGAAACAACTAGAAGACGATCACGCGACAAAAGAAGACCATGTTGTCGAAGAAAGTCAATCGTTCACAAATGAGTGCAATTCGAAGAAACAACTAGAAGACGATCACGCGGCAAAAGAAGAACATGTTGTCGAAGAAAGTCAATCGTTCACAAATGAGTGCAATTCGAAGAAACAACTAGAAGACGATCACGCGGCAAAAGAAGACCATGTTGTCGAAGCAAGTCAATCGTTCACAAATGAGTGCAATTCGAAGAAACAACTAGAAGACGATCACGCGGCAAAAGAAGACCATGTTGTCGAAGAAAGTCAATCGTTCACAAATGAGTGCAATTCGAAGAAAAAACTAGAAGACGATCACGCGGCAAAAGAAGAACATGTTGTCGAAGAAAGTCAATCGTTCACAAATGAGTGAAATTCGAAGAAAAAACTAGAAGACGATCACGCGGCAAAAGAAGACCATGTTGTCGAAGCAAGTCAATCGTTCACAAATGAGTGCAATTCGAAGAAACAACTAGAAGACGATCACGCGGCAAAAGAAGACCATGTTGTCGAAGCAAGTCAATCGTTCACAAATGAGTGCAATTCGAAGAAACAACTAGAAGACGATCACGCTGCAAAAAAAGAACATGTTGTCGAAGAAAGTCAATCGTTCACAAATGAGTGGAATTCGAAGAAACAACTAGAAGACGATCACGCGACAAAAGAAGACCATGTTGTCGAAGAAAGTCAATCGTTCACAAATGAGTGCAATTCGAAGAAACAACTAGAAGACGATCACGCGGCAAAAGAAGACCATGTTGTCGAAGAAAGTCAATCGTTCACAAATGAGTGCAATTCGAAGAAACAACTAGAAGATGATCACGCGGCAAAAGAAGAACATGTTGTCGAAGCAAGTCAATCGTTCACAAATGAGTGCAATTCGAAGAAACAACTAGAAGACGATCACGCGGCAAAAGAAGACCATGTTGTCGAAGAAAGTCAATCGTTCACAAATGAGTGCAATTCGAAGAAAAAACTAGAAGACGATCACGCGGCAAAAGAAGACCATGTTGTCGAAGCAAGTCAATCGTTCACAAATGAGTGCAATTCGAAGAAACAACTAGAAGACGATCACGCGGCAAAAGAAGACCATGTTGTCGAAGAAAGTCAATCGTTCACAAATGAGTGCAATTCGAAGAAACAACTAGAAGACGATCACGCGGCAAAAAAAGAACATGTTGTCGAAGAAAGTCAATCGTTCACAAATGAGTGCAATTCGAAGAAACAACTAGAAGACGATCACGCGGCAAAAGAAGACCATGTTGTCGAAGAAAGTCAATCGTTCACAAATGAGTGCAATTCGAAGAAACAACTAGAAGACGATCACGCGGCAAAAGAAGACCATGTTGTCGAAGCAAGTCAATCGTTCACAAATGAGTGCAATTCGAAGAAACAACTAGAAGACGATCACGCGGCAAAAGAAGACCATGTTGTCGAAGAAAGTCAATCGTTCACAAATGAGTGCAATTCGAAGAAACAACTAGAACACGATCACGCGGCAAAAGAAGAACATGTTGTCGAAGAAAGTCAATCGTTCACAAATGAGTGGAATTTAAGTCACGTACAGAATACAGGTGCATCTATTATTATTTTTCTGATTACACTCAATTTACTTAATTTGTTAATATATTTTAATGCCAATTTCTAGAAAAAGAAAATGAGGTCCAATTTCTAGAAAAAGAAAATGAGGTGACACAGTTCATATTATCATATTATGAACCGATCACTATTACACCCAACAACAAAATACATATAATTAGTGACGAAATTATATGGAACCCTAATTTGGCCTGTTGGTCCACGTAAGTATCACTAGTCTAAACTCATGAATTTTCAATATTATTATATACTTGAGCTTTAAGACTAACAACTTTATTTCGTTTCACATACAGTCCAAACTCCGCACCACCAAACACGAATCTGGAAGTCATTTCTGCTGACCTGACCCGAAGCCTTATTAACGGTAAGTTTTTTAACATCTCAATGTAGGTAATGATGCACTTCTATTATAATCCTTATAACAGAAGAAGAAACGCACTTCGATTTAGGTATATCAAATTGTGACAATGGGTCCAATTATGTTCCCGATTCTATTGCTGATCTCAGTCTTAATCGCGCAAGCGGAGAGGTTGAAGCTCAAAAAAACAGTTACAGCGGCAATGGTTCTAACGATTTGGACGGTTCGCTTTCAATTGATAAAATCGTAGACAGCGCACCAGACGATCTCGCTATGCATGTAAGAACCGTCGAATCGGGAGCTAAAAGAGATTTCTGCATATTCTGCCACACTGAACAGACAAAGCTGAGTCGGCATGTCACAAGACAGCATAAACACGAAGCTGAAGTTATTCAGTTCTTATGTTTCGACAAAGGTTCAGATGAGCGAAAGATTTTGATGGGAAATATTCGCAAAAGGGGACAATTTTACTTCAATACAAATCGCGGTGCAAATACTGGCGAACGTAAAGTTGTGCGAAGACCAAATACAAAATATTACAAAACTGCGACTGATTTTGCAACATGCCCGAAATGCTTAGCAGATTATGCTAAGACCTCTCTCCGTCACCACTTCCGACGGTGCTCCAAAACTAATTCCGCAAAAAAGAGAAATATCTTAGAGGCCTCTAGAAGAGTCACCGGTCGAATTCACCCAAAAGCTTGTAACATCCTTCGAATGAAAGTGTTTCCAACAATCTGTGAGGATAAAATAGCAACCACTATCAGATATGATGAGCTTATCATTCTATTTGGAAGTAAGTTGTGCTTAAAATACAAAGATCCTCATTTTTACGATATGATTCGGCAGAAGTTACGCCAACTTGGTAGGTTCCTTCTGGAAGTCAGGAAACATGAAAACGATATTCATGATTTGTTTAGTGTTTTCTATCCAAAACATTACGATGCCGTGATAAGTGCGGTTCAATGCCTTGCCGGCTTAAACAAGAGGGGAACGGGTTTTAGAGCGCCTTCTTTAGCGACCTCACTTGGTACACTACTAAAGCAAGTTGGAAAACTTTGCGTGTCAGAGTGTATTAAAAAGCAAAATAAAGTTGAACAGCAGTACGTCGAAGACTTTATTAAACTTTTGGTGGAAGATTATCCAACTAGCATAACTCGCACTGCCATTGAAACACAAACAACAAAAAAGCGACAAGTACAAACAATTTTACCATCTAGAGAGGATATAAATAAACTTCTACTATATTTGAGAAATACCATCAGAAAAAATTGTGAATTGTTGAATGTTAAGTTCTCGTATATGGCATGGCGAAATTTAGCTTCAGCCACACTGATTTCCATGCAGCTCTTTAACAGACGAAGATCTGGTGAAATAGAGAGAATTTTTATCGAAGATTATTCAAACTTTCAAATGATAAATGAGGGTTCTATTGGAGAAGCGTATGAAAAGTTCACTCCTGAAGATAAGGAGACTGCATTAAAATATGCAAGATTCACTATTCGTGGAAAGCTAAATCGAACCGTCCCTGTCTTGTTGCACAGTGATCTACTGAAAAGCTGTGATTTGATACTAAAGTATAGATCTAACGCGCGAGTTTCCGGAAAAAATCCGTATTTATTTGGAGTTCCGGGCAAAATTAGGGGTGACTATAAATACCTTCGCGCCTGCACGCTTATGCGAACTTATGCAGAGAATTGCGGAGCTGAGAAGCCACTAACGCTTCGCGGTACAAGCCTCCGGAAGCACATTGCTACAATGTGTGTAAATTTTAATTTGAAGGATGACGAAGTATCCGATTTAGCGAATTTCCTAGGCCATGCCGACAAAATTCACAAGGAGCACTACCGACAGCCAATTCTATCCAGAGAAATATTGCGAATTTCAAGGCTTCTAGAGGCCGTGCAAGGAAAAGATAACGACTCCGAAGATGATTCGGACTTCGAAAACCTAGAAGCTTCTACTGTGGGACACTCTACGCTTGATTCTCCTATCGTCAAATTAGTAACAAATAACCAGGAAACTGAAATTCGTCAAGATATACTCATAAGCAATCAGGAAATAAGTCACGTAGAAAACTCCACGGATGATTATGTAAATCCATCGAAAAAGAAGCGTTCGAGTATGAAAATTCATTAAAGTTCCCTAGTGGCTGGTACATTATTTTTTTTTCGGCATCGCCTACTGGACATTGCCGTCGCGTTCGTTGGAGTCAGACCGAAACTAAAATCGCACATGAAGCGTTTGATCACTTCATCAAAAGAAAAACCCTTCCATCATTCCAGCAAGTTCAAGACGTTGTTAATGAGAATCCCGGCATTTTTAATCGGAATCTAGCGACAATTAAAGCATGGGTAAACAACCAGATTGTAAAACAGGCTAAAAGTGGGACTGCGCGCCGTTCATGTTAGGTATAAAGTAAAAATTGCATTTTTCAGCACGCAATATTTTTATAAAATTATTTTATATTTGTAATAACACCGATCGATAGTGCTATCGATAGTTTCTGTGGCCGCTATTCACAGTCGTCATAAAGTTGGGTTTAAGTTAAAGCTGAATTTCGTGTCGAATTATTAATAAGACACTGAAGTCAGCTTTAACTTAAAGCCAACTTTATGACGACTGTGAATAGCGGCCTATATTTTTTTCTATCAAAACAATCGAATGGTTTTCATAATAGATATATTATAATTTTGTTTCAGAAAAGATACCACATGCTATAACACTAGATATAAAATGCAAGACTTGTTTGTAAATCTAGCAAAATGCTATATTTTAAAATTTATTGTTCACTTAACTTACGGATGTAACAATAACAATAAATAACGTTATTTTTATTAGTTCAGATAACCAGCTCAACACAACTGTGCTATTGGCTTATTATGTACTCGTATTATATTATGTACTCGTGTTACAACGTTATTTTGTTTTTATTATTGTATAATAGCTGTGTTTTTTGCGATTTATCCAGATCGAGTGTAGCGATTGAAATTCGTATTGAAAACACCAAAACTACTGTTGTTTTTTTATTTTTTATTGCTTTTTCCTGTATATAGTAGGCTAGATTATAGATTTTAACCCGAATAGTGGCCCCAGTAAGCTTACCGCGGTAGCTTTTCGCGATAAACTCTCTAAAAAGCAATAAAAAATAAAAATAAAACGGTAAAAATAAAGGGCACGCAAAAACAACAACAACAAAGGTACAAATAAACATACTGTATTTCTCCATTTTCAGGTTGGAACGGATGACATAGCATTGTATTTTAAGTGTAAACTTTCTACACTCGCTCGACAGCAGGTGTACTTTCTTCTCATCTGTAAAAATTGATGGCTGCACGCAGATAAAATTGACTTTTAGTATTTAGGGAAATACTGTTTTCAATGAATACATGCAACAATATTGCTTAGCAACAACTTTTGCCTTGACAGAAATGAAAAATTCAAGCAAATAAAAAAAATCAAAATTTTATATGTCATGTTTCTGCACTATCGCGTTCTTTTTGTCTGTTCAAATTTGGTATAGCGTACACCAGGTGTAAGTAAAAATAACAAACCTAGTGACTCGCGATTAGTAAAAAAAAACAGGAGACGACCGATTTTTCGGAATTTTCTCGTCGCTAGGCAACAATTGGAATAATGGCGGCAATCAGGCGATGCTAGCCAAATATGTAGGAGAGCGCGGATTATAAGTGATCATATGGGAGCACAGCCTAAAATCGTTCATATTAAGAATGTATCGGGATGCGGTTTGTTAGCAACTTTTTTAGGAAATAATATGACCAATAAAAAAATTTAATTAAACTGACATTTTTATAATAGGGTGTTCTAAGAAAAACTACATTGATCACAAAATTTTTAGGGTTGAAGTAGCAACAATTTTTATTTTGAAGTAAATATCTCAGGATCGGGTGAAGTTATAATTTTAACTGTTACATCAAAAGAAAGGCAATTCGATTCCCTAAAAACAGTTTAAATTTTGATTATTAGTTTTCAAGACATAACGTTTAAAGTGATTGAGGGTACAGGTCTGAAACACTTTTCTTCGACACCCTGTATCTCCACGGATATTGAAAATTGAACCACTCTGTGATGGTAATGACGATGACCGGGCATTTTAATTTTGTACATTGTGTGGACGGAATTACGGAGACCGGGCCATATAAAATTTTTTTATTGAAAATTACGTAACGGTAGATATTGGGTCCGACTTTGGATGTGTTTTACATACACACATGCAAAATTGGTACCCATATCTACCTTTACACGATACCGGTCCCGGTAATTATCTTTACAACACAGTTTATATGCATGAGTTTATTTATTGAAACGATCGTCTTTTGTTCTTAACTTTCGAGAAACGGCAACAGCCCAGCAGGCAAAGTTTCTTAGACAACCCAACGGAGATTGTACCTGTAGAAATCTAGTCGAAATTCTGCACATTTTCAACGGACAAATAAATTCATGTGATACGGTAGATATTGGGTCCGACTTCGGATGTGTTTTACATACACACATGCAAGATCGGTACCCATATCTACCCTTACACGATATCGGTCCCGGTAATTATCTTTACAACACAGTTTATATGCATAAGTTTATTTATTGAAACGATCTTCTTTTGTTCTTCATTTTCGAGAAATGGTAACAGCCCAGCAGGCAACCCCAACAGGCAGACTGCACCTATAGAAATCTAATCGAAATTCTACACATTTTCGAACCGAACCGTGACTATTGAATAATCGTGAAATTTGTACACATTTTCAACGGACATATAAATTTATGTGTACGATAGAGATGTTGTTACTCTCAGCTGTTACAAAAGACTCCGTATAAATGTAAGGAAAATTCAATAGATTTTCTACACACATCTATCACAAAATGTAAGAAAGGAATATCACATACATATATAGCAACACATAAACGTCAACTCAAATGACATTTTGACAGCGACGCATTCCGTATTTGAGCTATCATTTTCAGTAAAGTTTAATCATTCGACTCTCCAAGTCGATACAAATGAATTTCAACCGTATTCTTACGGATTGTATTACGAATATTTTTTGTAGAAAGTTTCAGGTTATCCCAAGACTTGATGAGCTGCATTTATGTTTTTTTAGTTTCAGCTTTGAAGCACGTGCTAGCAATGCGACAAAGGTTTCGAGCTGTAAAAATTGATGGCTGCACGCAGATAAACTGACTTTTAGTATTTAGGGAAATACTGTTTTCAATGAATATATACAACAATATTGCTTAGCAACAACTTTTGCCTTGACAGAAATGAAAAATTCAAGCAAATAAAAAAAATCAAATTTTTATATGTCATGTTTCTGCACTATCGCGTTCTTTTTGTCTGTTCAAATTTGGTATAGCGTACACCAGGTGTAAGTAAAAATAACTAACCTAGTGACTCGCGATTAGTAAAAAAAAACAGGAGACGGCCGATTTTTATTATTCAACCCCAAAGTAGGTGCAGGGAGGTTCCATATGTTTTCACAAAGCTCTACATATGTATGTATTTCTTAGTTCTAATGAGATATCGAATTCATTTCTACTTCTTTTAAATGATTCCTTGGTAGTAACAATGGAGATCTGATTTCAGAGGACATGCTCTTGCAAAAAGGAGGAGAAAACGAGGTCTTCTAACCTCCCTGAAGAGTAGGGTAGAATGGGTAGCCCTGCACCATAGGTAGAAATGCACCACTCACCATTGGGGCTCACCTGTAAGTAAAATCTACAAAGTAGAAGTAGTATTCTCTTTCTCTTTCCTATCCATACGATCGCGTTCAGGAATCGTTAAAATACCGAGTAATACCGAACAGTTATTCGGAGTAAAAGAAAAAGGCTAAGGAAAGTAACTTTTATTATATATGCAACATTTTTGTTTAAAGACAAATTATCGATCGTTAACCTTTCTAGGTAGGCATAAATATACATACCTTGTAGTCTAAGGTGTGTTTTAGTAAAGTGTTAGTTTTTTATTTGCTAATATTTATTTAAAAAAAAAAAACTATTCATCTGGTCAGAATCGGTAGGATTGCATCACAAGCTTTGGGAGAAATGCGCCAGATTGTTATACCTCAGTAGCATGAATTTATGGTCACAAATCTTAAAGAAATTCAAATTGTATTGCTGGAATCAGAACGGGTTCGTGCTGTAGCAGACAGCAAACGTGTCAAATTTGCAATCGATTTTTAAAATTTTAATATCCGTTAACTTATCAAGTTCTTTATTTTGTTACTTTTGTAAATAGATAAAAGTTTTTGTTCCAATTAATTTGGTTGGGATTTGAAGTATGAGTTAACTTGAAACTCACTTTTACTAACTGTTGGACGAAGAATAAGTTTTATACCTCACTGTACCCTATCAATTTTTCCCTTCTAAATTTCCCCTTACACAACCCTAACAAATGAATTTCCTCCTCTTTTACGAATAAACCAGCAGTCTTAATTCTAACCCCAAGAAGAGCGTTTCTTTTTCTCAAACCAACGAACCAGCGTTTGCCTTTTCGACAAACCCTAAACTTACATTTTGGTGCCTCCTGTGAGGACTGAGTGCAGCAGACTAATCAACGTGGATATAGTAAGAATCATATTAAAGGTTATTGAAAATCGTTCTAGAGATGGCTCAAGCCAGGAGCTCGAATTCGCTTAGACGCGATAACGCCATGTACATGGTCGAACACGTGGCAGAGTGGTTCAAAACCAACGGAACCACTGCGACGCTGACACAGCTAGAGGTTCATGCGGACGACGTCGAGCACTGGCAACAGATTTTCTCGGACAATCAGGAAAAAGTAGAGCTCAAGGCGGTCGACGACGAAGCGCTAAAGCAAGAAAGAGAAATCCGTCTCCAGTTCAATGCGAACTACCTCGACGTAAAGGCCAGTCTCCAGCAGGAAATTGCAGAAAAAAACCCAAGGAAGGCAACGGAAGGCTCCTCGACACAAGGTGCAGCTAACGCGAACGCGGCACGTGGTCTGGCGTTCGCTACACACGCTGGCATACGCCCCGTCGGTGGACTTCAATTCACGGGTGATCGGAAAGAGTGGCATCTTTTCTGGGAGAAGTTCCGTACTCTCTACCACAATAACGAGCTACTCAGTCCAGCCGAGAAGTTAATCTGCCTCCAGGATTGCTGCAAGGACGATGCCTATGCAAAGTTGCATCGACTGGAGCCAACGGACGCTAACTACAAGGCGGCGATTGACATCCTCAAGCAAAACTATGAAGATGTTCAGCTAGCGTGCCACGAACACGTGGCCGCCATTTGCAATGTTCCTACGGTGCCTAAGGATGACTTGGTCGCCTTGCGAACCTTTGTCGACGAATTAAACGTGCATCTACGGGCACTTTCATCGCTCGACCGACCAGTAGACAGTTGGTGCGATCTAATCATATACCTGTCTAAGACGAAACTCTACCGGAACATTGTCGTCGATTGGCAACGGGAGAGCATCGATGAGCGCTTTCCGTGCCATACACCTTTCATCAAGTTTCTACAACGCCGCGTTCAAATACTCGAAAGAGTAAATTCAGACAGTCGCTCCTCATCCTCAAAACAACCCACATCGCTTGGGACACAGAAAAAGCCCGACACAAGGCCGTCGACATCAAAAACATTGAAAGCGGCAAGGAACTCACAAAGGAAAGCAACCTTCGAACTATGAATCCACACCTCGATTCAGATGGAATCCTACGACTTGGAGGACGTCTTCACAACGCCGATATTTCTACGGAAGCGGTAGTGGCGATTTTTCGATATTGGCACACAAAGCCCTTGCACGCAGGACCCAAGACGATGCTAGGCCACATTCAAAACTACTTTTGGCCGATTCGTGGGTCACAATTAGCAAGGAGAACAGTCTCTCGGTGCATCGTATGCTTCTGCTGCAAGCCTACATTAACACGAACGAGCGTGTGGCTGACCACTTCACCTCCTAGTGTTCCGTTGGTCTAGTAAAGAAGTAACTCTAGCATTACCCAGTTGGTCGCGAGTCTCTTTAGAGACGTTGTCTTTATGGTTGTCTTTAGTGCATTTCTTTTCTTATCACTAGATGGAAATAGATAACAATAAAACGATACACCCCTACCACGCTCAATTCAAACAGCCGCACTACATCGAGCGCTACAACTGTCATCCATCACTTAGGAAAAGTAAATGCGCGAGACCGACCGAGATCGACAAATCAAAATTTAAGTTTTCATCTCAAGTGCGGGAGTAACCAAACCGACACAAGTGAAGGAAGTGAAGTTTGAAATAATGAGATTTCTTATTTTTATGATATTGTAGCAAGTTACCTCGACCGTGTTTCCGCACGTTTCATTTCATTATCCCATTTTTTTTTCCAGCCCACGCCGATCTACCAGAAATATTTGTCATCTACTATGCGAAGTGCGCGAATTTGTTGATCTCGGAATAATAAAAAATAAACGGTATATTAAAAATTATTTTTGTTTCATTTATTTTGAACTATGAATGAACACAAAATCAAATCTACACGAAGCTATCATCAACAGATGGCGCTGCGCCAATAACAAATTTGCTATCGAGACATTCGCAGACATGTCTTCCAATTTGGGAAATTCTCGCGGACGCGACCAACTGGGTACTTCAAGGCCTAGGCCCAATTTGGGCTGTTGTACCATTGATTTTTATTCATTAAAATCATAAAGTAAAATGAGACAGAAGAAAAATTAATATTATATTTTTTTCACTAATTCTTCAAGTTCACAAATTTTCAAAAGAATCGGCGATGGTCACAAAGTTAGCCTTTTTTTGCGATTCTTCATGGAATGACCCAATTACACCTGATTTATACTACGAAAGGCACGACAATTGTCGCGTATGGAAACTGAGCTTGAAATGAAATAAAATTTTGCTTAAATTCCGTGATATAAAGGTGCTTACAGGGACCGGTACCCGCAAACACCCTTACATATCAATATATGGTACCGATATCTACCGTTACACAGAAGAAATTAAGCAATTTCACTTATTTTTAAGCGGTCCCCGATTCTACCGTTAGACATAAAATTTTGGTCCATGTATGTACCGCAGGACATCCGAAACTAAGATCCTTGATATTTTTTTACCTGGCGTATACATAGAGTTTTAATTAAGTTTTTATGGATTAATGCTCTAATGTTCACCTATATATACTATCTGTTCCTTATATACTTTCGTACCCCATATCCACCCTTTGACATAAATGTAATATCGGGATTCTTTATTGAGTATAGTAATATTGGATATAAAGATATGGAAATTAATTGTAAATGATAATTCTTTGTTCACCTTTTGACATGCGTTTTTAAACTGCGTCTTCTCGGCGTGTGTCTTCTTCTTCCCCTTCTTCGAATGACGTATTAGTGTTGCCAGCTAGCATCTCATATCCCACATTCGGCCAATCCTGATTCTTCTTCGGTCTCCGAAAACTCTGCTTGATCAACCGTAGCTTGGAACGGCTTCATGAAATCTGCTGCTGAACTCGTTATTCTTGGTCCCTCACCTTCGCCTATTCGAATAACTTCATAACGATTGTTTTCGTTTATCTGCGATATTTTGTATGGGCCCAGAAACTTCTTCTTGATCTTCAGGCCGCTACCAAATTGGGTGCGCTTAATAAACACCAAATCGCCGACCGCGTACTGCTTCGCTGGTTTACATCGACGGTTATGATTCCTGCGATTCTCCTCTTGCATTCGTTGAATAGAAATCTTTGCCATCTGTCGTAGTTCTTCTCGTTCATGGTCGAATATTTGAACAGCTTCTTCAGTTATCAATGCCATGATATCGCTGTCCAGACGTTGCTTCATTTTTATTCCGAACATCACCTCGAAAGGGGTCATCGCAATACTTCGCTGATACGTGCTGTTGATGCTCCGCTGCACTTTGTCAACATGTCTATACCACTTGTCAGGCTCATCTACGGACAATTTCGCCAATACTGCAACAATCACTTGATGAAGCCTTTCAACCTGACCGTTGCCTCTCGGAATGCCTGTTGTTATCGCTACTCGCTCAATACCCTCATCTTGACAATACGATTTGAATTCCTCAGAAGTGTAGGCAGGTCCTTTGTCACTGACGATGCGACGCGGGTTTCCAAATGACTTTTGCTGCATAACTAACTTGTCAATCACCTCTCTAGCATTGGTTGTTTTGGTTGGGTAAATCCACGCAAACTTCGAGAATCCATCGATGACAACGAATAAATGTTTATACATTTTGCCTGTCGCTGTCATTGGCCCTAGATGGTCTACATGGTACGTATCCATCGGTGCTTCTCCCTTTGGAATTGGAATCAGCTCGCCTTCCTTCTTACCACGTTTTCGCTCAGCTACCACACAGGGTACACAGCAACTGATGAATTTCTCCAGCTTCTCCTGCAACTTCGGAATGAAGTATGTGTCCGCAATTTCCTCGGTCATTTTCCTTACTCCAAAATGACCATTTTCTTGAATCCGACGAATAGTTTCAGTATGCATACTGGATGGTAACACAATCACGTTTTTCTTGCCATTGAACTTCATCAACACTCCATTTTCCACGATGTAATCTTTGTATGGTTCTGTCGCCAACAATTCTCGGATGAGATTCATGCGCTCATCTCGCCGCTGATTCTCTCTTATTAAAGCCGTCAAACTGTTTTCAACGATCATGACTGGGTAACGGCTTAACGCATCGACATGTTTAAGACGATCGCTCGCCCGGTGCTCCACAATGTATTCATACTCTTCCAGGAACATCACCCAGCGAGCAACTTTGGGCGTTAGATCCTTTTTCTTCAGGGTTTTCTCAAACGCAGAGCAGTCCGTCACTAGCTTGAATTTTTTACCAAGCAGATATACTCTAAACTTCTCCAGAGCTTTGATGATAGCCAGTGCCTCCAGATGATAGGAATGATACCTCTTTTCTACGTCGCTCGTTTTGCAACTCATGAAATATACAGGATGTAAAGTTATTTCGTCTTGCTTACGTTGCAACATAACTGCTCCGTATCCTTCCTGACTGGCGTCCGTATGTACTTCGGTTACTGCTTCTTGATCGAAGATTCTCAGTACTGGTTCACTCGTTAATACTTTCTGCAGCGCCTTAAACGAATCTCGCTGTTCGAACTCAAAGCGGAATGGTACATCTTTCCTCAACACATCCGACAATGGACGAGCTATTTTCGCGTAGTCTCGTACAAATTTCCGAAAATACCCCGTGAGTCCTAAGAAACTCTGAATATCCTTCTTATTCTTCGGCTCGGGAAAATGTTGTACGGCTCGAGTTTTTTGCAACGATGGTTGAATGCAACCATTTTCTATACGGTATCCCAGAAAATCAATTTGTCGTTTCATGAATTGACATTTCTTCCAATTTATTGATATACCATTTTCAGCAGCTACTTGCAGGGTTATTCTCAGCTTTTCCAACGCGTCGCCATAAGATGTGCCTGGCACCACAATGTCGTCCATATACATCTTGACAATCTTAAGTCGAATCAACTCCGCAAAAACATTTGACACATAACGCAGAAATTTGCCTGGACTGATGCACAACCCGAATGGAGTCTTCATAAATTCGTATTGGCCGCTTGGGGTCACGAATGATGTATATTTTCTGCTTGCCTCGGCCACTGGTACATGGAAGAATCCGTTCTTCAGGTCTAGCGTAGAAAACACCTTAGCATCTGACAAATCATCGATAATATCCTCGATCAACGGCATAGGGAAGCAATCACGAACAATACGCTTATTGAGCTGACGATAATCAATGCACACCCTGTGTGAATTATCTTTCTTCGGTACAATCACCACGGCGCTGGTAAATTCACTTGTGCTCGGGCGTATGATACCCTCTTTTAGCCACACATCAATTTGCTCGTCCAGAATCATTTTCTCCTGATTTGCAAGACGACGTGGTCGGGCCATCACTGGCTCCTCGGACGTTAACACAATTTTTGTTTCGACTGAAGGTTGTACATCTCTTCGCGGTACATACTCATTGATCAAACCTTTAACAATCTCACGGTAAGCTGGAGGAACATCTATCTCTGTCTCCTCGACGTATTCTATTGCCATTACGTCACTGCAGTCAATAGCTGTATTCTCACTGCACTCAGAATCCGTATTAATTATTTTTTTAATATTCACAGCATTTCCTCGAATCAGTACCTCCGCATTCCTCAGAAGATCATGTCCGACTATGAAATCATAAGTCATGCTTACTCTTGGTAGTACATAGATCGTCGATCTGAATGAATCTCCTTGAATCGCCACATTAGCTTCAAGCATACCGATTGTTGCCGTTCCCTTCATTCCTAGGCCGACAAACGTTTTCGTACAGGGTTCAAGCACCAAAGGCTGCAACCTTTGAAAAACATCTTCGCGCATGAGATTGAAGTCACTACCGGTGTCGATAAGAGCAGAACACGTTACGCCATTTACCGCTGCTTCTACGTACATGTGTCCGACTCCTGTCACACAGCCCACGTCGGTTGATTTCTTCTCAGTAGTGGACTTTTTGTTTGGACATTCCCTCGAATAATGTCCGAGCTCGCCACAGCCGTAACATTTTGTCCCCTTCTGCTTATCCGGGCAGTTCTTGGCAATGTGTTCCATGGACCCGCAACTGAAACAAGCGCGTGGACCTCGTGCCTGATTAGCAATTACCGATGCCATTGGTTTCTCTCTCTTCCTGCGCTCAAATTGCGTTGACTTTTCTTTCATCCTGTCATACAAAACCATTTTTTTCTTCAGCTCCGCTATTGTAGTGGCGTCGTACATAACGGTCTTGTTGTATTCTGCGTCCGGAATGCCGTCAATGACATACTGGATTAAGGCGGCATCTTCAACTATTCCTTGTGCAGCAATCTCCTGCATGGCGTACAGGTACTGGCGGCTACTTTCATCTCCCTTTCGCTTTCGCTTTGTCAATTGCGCGTGAATTGTGGCACTTTTCACTTCTACCCGAAATTCTGCGCGCAGCATTCGCTGTAGAATCGACCATGATGTGATTCCTGTTTCATATGACACGAATTTCTTCGCTGAACCTCGCAACATACGTTTGGCATAGACTAGCCGCTGCAACTCATCCCACTCTAGCAATAGGCTCATTTCCTGAAACTCGGAAATCCATTTTTCCACGGAATACTTATCGTCTCCACTGAATAGGGTCAAGCTCTCTTCCACGTCCTTGATGGTGAATCGATTGGAGCCATTGATATTCCTTCGCAATTCCACATCCTGGCATTTCCGCAAATTGCTTTGCACTACGGTACGATCGGCGTCGCCGTCGCTCTCCTCGCTCGCTGACTCCTCCGCGGTCTGCTTCCGCCTTCGGGTGACTGGTTCTTGCGGTGTCGATGTCGCTTTGTTTATCGCTGGTTCCTCCGAAGTAAGATGAACAACTTTCTCTATCTCGTACTTCCTTATCCGCTCGACAATTTCGGCTTTTTTGCCGCTCTGCTTCAAGTTGCGTTTTTGCGCCTCGACTTTAAGCTCGGCCACCGTCATTGCTTCAAACGCACGCAATAATTGTTCCACCTGGTCACTCATTGTCTTTTTCTGAGTAAAAACCTTCACTTTTTTAAAAATTTGTCTTTTGTTCGCAATCGCACTTTCTCGAAAAATCCTCCACGCGATTTTTTTTTTTTTTGTTCACTGCGTAACCTCCAAATTTTTTCCGCGGCGTCACTCAAAAAAAAGTCTCATAAACTGAACCTTCCGGAACTATCACAATTAATCACCTTATCCCGGTTGAGCCCCCAAAATGTAATATCGGGATTCTTTATTGAGTATAGTAATATTGGATATAAAGATATGGAAATTAATTGTAAATGATAATTCTTTGTTCACCTTTTGACATGCGTTTTTAAACTGCGTCTTCTCGGCGGGTGTCTTCTTCTTCCCCTTCTTCGAATGACGTATTAGTGTTGCCAGCTAGCATCTCATATCCCACATAAATATATACCTATATATATATAGATATGTACACGCTTTTAAGATTCTTTCGTGGTATAAAGACAGACGAGGTGCGTTCTCCACTAATATGCATGATGAATATGCATGTATGAATGGGGTTGGTGGTATTTCATCGTCGATGGATGATACTAGACCCCGTAGCCACGCGAGTACCACAGAAAGACAAAAAAAAAAATAAGTCTTCTCGAAGACGAAGTTCGACCCAAAAGTATTTATGCAATATATAGGCGAAAATTGCGCAACATCGATTTGATCACTTTTTCTTGAGGTATATGTACCACAAAAAAAAAATCTGCCAACAGTCTGGGCGCAACTGTATTATTTTTCCGGCAGAAGTTCAGAACGCGTTCAATTCGGGGATGCGGTGTATGTTACTATGTGACTGAAAACCTAACAAAAAGTTCGGGAAGCGGTAAGAAAAGGGTGTAACATATGAATTAAATAATTGGGTCATATTCCCGGATGCGGCCTAGAGGTTGAAAAAAAACAAAACTTTAAAATAGGTGATTATTAAACAAACCTGGGGAAGTGAAAAGATATTCGATATCTGATCAGACCTGAGAAACATGGTGGAATTCATGAAAAAGTATACAACCAGTTTACACCCTTTTAGGGGTCGAATTTCAAAAAATCTTGAAAACACTTTCTAGGTATTCACATGAAGAATCCGTAGAAAAAAAAATGAACTCAATACTTCGAAAGACCTAGTAGATATGACGAAAATCGTGAAAATATATGCATTTTATACTAACCGATATTTTTTTTTGCCCCCCCTTCTGAACGCCAATGAATATTCAAATTTTTTTTTATCAGAATTACTTTTCTAGTTAATTTACATATACGTACTGAGTTTCAACTTAACAGCATAAGCCGTTCTAAATACTACCCCTAAAAAAAATTTTATTTTTCCACCATGCCACTACTACAGCTCTATCTAAATACCAAGTTTCAGCTTCCTATCATTATAGATTCTTAAGATATAAGCATCGGAACTTTTTCTTTCTCACCCTTCCCCACCCTCACCCTCTACACCCACACCCCCAAATTTTTTTTCCCTACTGGCCTACTTCTGGTCTACTTCTGGTAAAAATTTGAAGCAACCATCTTACACTGTTATTGAGATATGAAACGTGTTATTTTTGAAAAATTCTTATCCCCTCCACTTACGTACTCCCCCGCCCCCTTCAAAGATTTTACTTTGAGCAATCTTCATTTATCAAGCTTTGTATCCAAACCGAATTTTGTTTTTCTGGTGCCACTGGTTTGGGAGATATTGTAATGTTAAGTATTTAAACCCCCACCCCCGTACGTCACTACCCCCACCCAAAAATTTTGTTTCAATCTACTCTCCTAGTATAACTACAGATATTTGTTAAGTTTTAATTGCTTGCTATTAACGGTTTAGGAGATATGGATTTTAGAATGTGTCAATCTCGACTTTTTTGCGTTTCGGACGCATTGCTTCCCCCTCCACTCCCACACCCCTTCACCCATATCTGTTTTTTTTTTGCAAATGGTTCCATTATCAAAGCTCTATAGAAATTCTAAGTTTCAGCCTCCTAACACAAGCGGTTCCTGAGATCTAGAAACCTAAATATTTCGTCTAAAACGCTTACCCCGCCTTCCCCCTTACACCTCCTCCCCTGAAAATAATGTCAATTCAAGGGGTCCACCAAGTCTATTCTTAGAAAAAATTTTAATTTAATAGCTCCACTGGTTTGAGAGCTACGAGCCTTCAAAGATTTTGGGGCGGTCGACGTACGGCGTACGGGGTACGGCGTACGGCGTACGGCGTACGGGGTACGGCGTACAGACGGAGTGAAAATTTTTATTGCTTTTTTCGCGTCTACTAGTCATGAAACGTGGACAAAAAAATTTTGAGGGCAGCAAATTTTTTTTTTTTAAAAATCGATAACAATACTGTATTATAAATAATACAGTAAAATTGGTTTCAGCGTCAAAACTAACCGGAGATAGGACGCCCCTCTTATAGGACTTCCTATTCGTCTGCGCCGTACACCGAATATATTTTCTATGCGAAGGAAAAAGGAAATAACCGAAGAAAAGCAAAACTTCTCCATTTCGAATTTTTCTTGTAAGCGAACAATTACAGTATTTTGGCTTCGCCTTGTGGCGCAAGCGTTTAGCTTAGGATAATCAGCGGCGTAGGCGAATTTCCGACAAACCTATGGCATCTCCCTTCACTGCCAGGCTCTACTGCTCTGAAATATTATAAAAAAACTAACAGAATAGTAAATTCAAGTCGGCTCCGGTGTGTAAATTTGCGATCCAACACTTCCGCTTCCAAAGCGGTATTCCAAAGTCCTCACGCGCTTTTTGGTATTCAACAAGAAAAAAAATTGCTGTTCTCGATGGGGCACATTCTTACAATTCTAACGACCGCTGAAAAAAAAGGAATTTGCACAGACAAAATAAAATATGAAAGGGGCAAATGGTCGGAGAAATTGTACCCACGCGGTTACGCGTCACCCACACCTCGTGGAAAATTAAACGGTACCTATGGGTAAGAACCAGTTTCTTTTCATATCAAATACCGCTAACGTAACGGTAAGAACACTTTTCGCCACCGCGTGTTTCATATAATTTTCAAATCGAAACTGCCTTCAAATGTCGAACATTAAGCAACAATTTCATAATTTTCAATGACAAGGGGACTTTCTATACTTAACCTAGCCACTAGATTTTACTTTCAACCCAAATAAAAAGGCTTTTGGGGCTCCGTGGTCGAAGCACGGAACTCATACATGCTTCGCATGTGGAAAAATAAAGCGGTTCTATCTGACCAAAATTCCTATGTGGCACACCAAATTAATCGCGGAAAAGGGTCTTATGCACTACCACTCACGGAGAAGGATGACCTGCATCCTACTTGGGCGATTCAAACCCACACAAATCACGCGCTTTACCACGTTGTGGCAAGAAAGGGGCCCTCGGATGCCACCGATCTTCACTACGCCTAACACGCGCTAAACAAATATCCCCAATAGAACCAAAAAGGGGTCCTTCGGGGTTCCACGGGACTAGGCGCGGGCACCACCGCAAGGCACCACGGCCGGGGCTCTCTTAGCCAGACAATAAACACAAATGCACTCACTAAAAGGGACATAATGCGGCACACAAAAAAAAACTCAAGACTACATTCAATTAATAGCATTCGATATAATTTCCATAATGGGTTTCTCTTATTTTTTTTTTCCTCGGACTCATGTCCCTCCTTCGATTGATTATATTTATATAAGATTATATAGAAAAAAAATTATGAGCTTAGCTCTCATACCGTAGGTTCCTTTAGTTGATACGGCGTAGGGATTTGACAGAAAAAAAAATCCGCAGGACGTTGTTCTACTCCTACTTATTTCTTGTTTTTATCCGGCGTAGGGATTTGACGGCGAGTCAGCAGGACTTCGTTCCACTCCTAATTCTCTCTTCCTTTCTTTTTCCGCCTTCCTGGCGAGTGCGCACACAATAAAAAAAAAACGTTCAGTTTCCACGGTTTTTTTAAGACTTGATTTTAGATTGTTTTTGACCGTCTCGGTCTTAAGGTTCAAACACGACTCGACGATTTTTGCTTATCACTCTCCTTGTCACCTATCCTCCACGGATATCCACCTTTTGATCTTCGACTTCGTGGTGAGTATCGATATCAGTCTGGTGGTGGCGTAATGACAGTCTGTGCAAAAAGTATTTACCAGCAGGTAATTCGTTTTTAATTGTTTGGCCTTCCATTACATTGCTTCAAGTGCATATTTGAGTACAGGGATGGACTAGGGCGGCTACGAACGCGTAAAATTAGGCCGTTTTCAATATTGACGCAACTTTAATTCTCTTAATTTTCCTACTTAGGTAGTGCCTGGCCTTTAATTTGAAATGCTTCAAGTGCATATTTGAGTACATGGATGGACTAAGGTGGCTACGAACACGTAAAATTATTCCGTTTTCAATTTTGACGCAATTTTAATTCTCTTAATTTTCCTACTTAGGTAGTGCCTGGCCTTTAATTTGAAATGCGTCAAGTGCATATTTGAGTACATGGATGGACTAAGGTGGCTACGAACACGTAAAATTATTCCGTTTTCAATTTTGACGCAATTTTTATTTTCTTAATTTTCCTAATTAGGTAGTTCGCTGGCCTTTAATTTGATATGCTTCAAGTGCATATTTGAGTACAGGGATGGACTAGGGCAGCTACGAACGCGTAAAATTAGGCCGTTTTCATTTTTGACGCAATTTTAGTTCTCTTAATTTTCCTAAATGGTAGTGCCCTGGCCTTTAATTTGATATGCTTCAAGTGCATATTCGAGTACAGGGATGGACTAGTGCGTAATATTAGGCCGTTTTCAATTTTGACGCAATTTTTATTTTCTTAATTTTCCTAATTAGGTAGTTCGCTGGCCTTTAATTTGATATGCTTCAAGTGCAGATTTGAGTACAGGGATGGACTAGGGCGGCTACGAACGCGTAAAATTATGCCGTTTTAAATTTTTACGCAATTTTAATTCGCTTAATTTTCCTAATTAGGTAGTGCCCTGGCCTTTAATTTGATATGCTTCAAGTGCATATTTCAGTACAGGGATGGTTTAGGGTAGCTACGAACGCGTAAAATTAGGCCGTTTTCAATTTTGACGCAATTTTATTTCTCTTAATTTTCCTTATTAGGTAGTGCCCTGGCTTTTAATTTGATGAGTGCTCATGCCCAATCTAAAAATTTCTATCACACAGCGTCTCTTTTTTTTTGAGTTTGTTTTCTTATCCGACCAAAATAACAGTTATAGCTTTTGTAATTTTTTTGCGGTATTTTCCTTTTTTTTTATTTATATTTTGTAATTATCGTCTGGTTAGATCAAGGAGATTCTCAAATAAAACAGGAGACGTAAAAGCTTGAGACTTCCTTACGACAATTGTAGAGCATTTAAGCGATCACATGTACGTTGATAAATTTAAGCGTACAAGATAATTAAGACGACGGGGTACTGTTTCGTTATTGGTCAATGGGCAAAACACCTTAAATTTTAAGCTGTCAATTGATCCAATTGACGAATTTGTGCTCCTCGCTTTATAGTATTTACTATGATAATGAGCGACGCGTTAAATATCGCAATACGCGAATAAAACCCAATCACAGCCAACAAAACGAATTAACCATGGCGTGTTCTTTTATTTAATTCGGATACGCGACATACCACTTTAAATTTTCGGTAAAACGCACTATATTCGGTGCTCCCTTTTTGTAAAAGAGTTTTTGGGTACACGTACACTTATCGTTCTCACTTCGAGCCCGAAACTTTCTTGGGACCGTACTTTTAACGCACGAAACGATTAAAATTTTCTTTCGTTCATGCGCTTATGAAATCGATTCAGGTAACTTTTCAATTTTTGGACTCGCAACGCGAAGATTCGGACCCTTTTTATTTTATTTAGCATCCGACACGAACTACTCCACAATATTCGTAATCCAGAGACGAGAGCAAAAAAACTACGCGTAACGATAGTTTATTAAATCTCGAAATCGAAGCCGAAACGCGCCAAGTACGACTTTTGCCTGTCAAACTGGTGTTCATTCGTCGTCGTCCGAATACCAAAAATCGCGTTTTAGCACAAACCAAATTTCTCGGCACCCACGGAAAAGCAACGGGACCTTTTTTATCTTCTCTCAACCTCGCCGTTTCCGGCCTCTACCGAGTAGCGGAAACTTTTTCCCCTTCTTCGTTTGCCGTGAAGTTGGTGGCAGTAGCGACTCAACAGTAGGGATGCCGTTTTCAGATAGATTTAATCGAAGATCGATTAATCGGGTCCTAAAAAATCGATCTTTTTCCGATTTTCTTCAGCCGATTCGATTCATGAATCGTTGCTTTGATCAGGAAATCGTATTCCGATTCTTTTTCAATTTGACCGATTTTAGTTCGTGCTCCCACATGAACGCTTATAGACCGCGCTTACCTACACCCTTTGGCTAACATCGCCTTCGTGGCTTTCGGTTCCAATTGTTGCCTAGCGACGACAATATTCCGACAAATCGGTCGTCACGTGTTTTTTTAACCAATCGGAAGTCACCGCGTGTTGTGTCAATGCGCAAGTTTAAAAATTCCGTTCCGATCTCACGGTCGTCACTGTTTTGTTGTATATTGTCATTGTTGTTTTTGAAAATCGTCCAGATCACAGTTCAAAATCGGCTTAAATCGACTAGATTTTCATTTTTGTTCTAATTACTTGATCGCATAAAGATATATATACTGGAGATGAAATGCAGCGGTTGAGTTGAGGGCGGACATCGTCGCATTCACTTGCACGCAAAACATCAACAACTGACATAACGAATCTGTTTTGTCTCACTCGACCCTGTTTTGTCTCACTTCTCACCGAGGTTTTGGCTTCAAAGCGCTTTATACAAAACCGGTGGCTTTTTGTCTCCAGTAGCTCTATGCTTGATCGTAACCGAACCACACAAATTCCAATAGTTATGGATTTTTGGAAAGTCCCTTAATGTATGGAAATTAATCAAATTCTAGTGGGAAATAGTAACAGAAAGTATGTTAATGTAAGAACATAAAGTGCGTTTATGTAAAAACCTGATTTGCTCCATAGGATTTTCAGATGATAACTTTTCATCTCCTCCTACACGAATCGGCTCCGGCAGATCGGCTAGATCTTGATAAAATCGGCTGAATTTAGCCGATTTTCCGCAAAATTGGCAGCACTGTGCAATACAATATGCTGTACAAAACAGGAAAGTGGGAATCGTAGTCGATTTTTCGATCTCGATTCTTTTCAAACCGATTTCTTTACGATCGATTTTTTACAATGCGATTCGAATCGATCTAAAAAATCGGTTTTTTTTTAAAAAAAACGACATCCCTACTCAACAGGCTTAGACAGATCGGACGGCACTCGCGTGTGTCGGACGATCCCGATATTTTTTTTGACCTAGTTTGTTCTTTGCAGTAACTCGCGCACTTTTTGTTCTTGGGCCGCGCGAAGGATCTCGACTTCCTTATTTTACGACGGTATGAATTCAGTGTTTGTTAATGTTTTGCACTTCATGTCGCCATAATCCTAATAGTCCGGGAGGTAGCGTATCATTAGAGTAAGTCATTTCATACCGACTGAAAATCAAATCAATAATAGTTTTCTCCTAATAGATAACAGATCTGATCGTCAGCTATTCCAGTAGTGGTGGAGCTAACGGGTGAAAGCATGTGAAAGTGGTAAAAAATTTTGAATTTTAAAGTCATTTCATACCGCTCCAAAATTTAGGGGATGATTGTTTAGATCATTTTCAACCTAAAAATAATCGTCAGCTGCATGGAAGACGGGGGAATATACGTCAGTCGCCTACATGAACTTGTTAAAAATTTTGAATTTTAAAGTCATTTCATACCGCTCCAAAATTTTGGGGATGATTGTTTAGATCATTTTCAACCTAAAAGTAATCGTCAGCTGCATGGAAGACGGGGGAATATACGTCAGTCGCCTACATGAACGAACATGTTAAAAATTTTGAATTTTAAAGTCATTTCATACTTAATGAACTTTATGCAGATGAATTTTCATACTTTCCAAAGAATAAAGAAAACCGTCAGCTGTTATAGCATGTTGTA
Source organism: Beris chalybata (assembly GCA_949128065.1). NCBI lineage: Eukaryota > Metazoa > Arthropoda > Insecta > Diptera > Stratiomyidae > Beris > Beris chalybata. The sequence continues at coordinate 626,301 of OX421898.1, forward strand.
GCGGGGGTAATACCGTCAGTCAGGGTCATAAACATGGTACGTGCTCAGTGCATATGAGCATTGTATAGTCTTTTTCACGAATTAAATGACGATCTTTACAATCATCCTGCTGACGTCGATTGTTATTTTTCTTAACAATTAAAGTACTGTACATTTCAATTTTAATAAGAATTATATTAATTTAATATAAGTTATACCACTTTATGCTGTAAATAATGAGTTTTCAATAGATTTTTCATGCTAATGAAGGTCGTGTCCGTTTTGAATTATATAGAAGAATACGTTTTCATAAGAAACGATAATTAAAACCGTTGGAATGCTAAATATTTTCGTTTTTATTTTATTAATAAATTCTAATAATGTAGAAGAAGGCTTATCTCTACTAACACAGAAATTATTGAACGATTTCTTTGTTAAACTCTTCTGTAGTATCTGTTTCGTATTCATCAGTTTTCTCGCAACTATCCTCAAATATTTGGAAAAACAACTACGGGAGGAAACGTGTTGACTTTGCAAATGCTGTAAGAAGAAATTGGCTAATTCTGGTAAATTTGTTGAAGTACGAATGCAACGTGATTTATTCGTTCAATTATTATTGTTGTCTTTAAAAAAAAAAACATTAAGAATTAACGCAGTACTGACTTACCCATTGACACCAGTACCATTAGCGATGTGTCACCTGGATGGAACGTTTTCTAAGACGGATCACTCAGCATCCTCAGCCTCCCGTACTATAAATCTAACCTATCCTATCACTATCCAAATTCATTTTTCTCTAATTCCTATTAATTTTAATTTTTTTTTTAGTACAAGTTTAGTTTTGAGCCAGTTCTTCCTTTTCTGTTTTATTGTAAGTGTTTCATTTCCCGAGTTCTTATACGACATTCTGTTCGTTATTTTAGGTAGGCAGTGACTGGATGAGGCGGCGATACGGAGCGAGTCTTCGCTCGGCCACTTATAATTCATTATTGCGGTAAGTCACAATACTTTGAGTTTTTAATGTTCTACAATCTAATTTTAACCTTCTGCATACTTTTTCTCAGATTCTGGATATGGGAGCTGTCTACGAACTTCACACCGGATAGCGAAAAAGGTATCCCATAAGTATAATAAATTTTCAAAAATAACGTCTTTTCCTTTTCCAGACGTAATACCATCCTCAATCCTCATTCCTCCATCATCCATTCTCCACCATCCATCCTCCATCATCCATCCTCCATCCCACACATCGTCCTTTTGAACTCACATCGTTCTGCAAAAGAACGATGTGAACTCATCGTTCTTCGAAAGAACGATGTGAACTCATCGTTCTTCGAAAGAACGAGGTGAACTCATCGCTCTTCGAAAGAACGATGTGAACTCATCGTTCTTCGAAAGAACGAGGTGAACTCATCGCTCTTCGAAAGAACGATGTGAAACCATCGTTCTTCGAAAGAACGATGTGAACTCATCGTTCTTGAAAAGAACGATGTGAGTTCAAAAGAACTCTGTGAGTTCAGTGAGCTAACTCACCAACTCACTGAACTCGCCAACTCATCAAGAGCTAACTCCGTAGTGAGTGATGGAGGATATATGGTGGATGATGAATTTGAGGAATGAGGATAGAGGATAGAGGATGGAGGATAGAGGATAGAGAATGGAGGATAGAGGATGAAGGATGGATGATGGGGAATTGAGGATAGGGGATGTTGGATTGAGGATTGAGGAAAAAGGGTGGAGGATTTTAAGAAGTTTTAAAAAATTCTAAACAATTCTAAAAAAATTCGAAAAAATAGGAAAAAAATCTGCCAACAGTCTGGGCGCAACTTTATTATTTTTCCGGCAGAAGTTCAGAACGCGTTCAATTCGGGGATGCGGTGTATGTTACTATGTGACTGAAAACCGAACAAAAAGTTCGGGAAGCGGTTAGAAAAGGGGTAACATATGAATTAAATAATTGGGTCATATTCCGGGATGCGGTCTAGATGTTGAAAAAAACAAAAATTAAAAATAGGTGATTATTAAACAAGCCTGGGCAAGTGAAAAGATATTCGATATCTGATCAGACCTCAGAAACATGGTGGAATTCCTGAAAAAGTATACAACCAGTTTACACCCTCTTAGGGGTCGAATTTCAAAAAATCTTGAAAATTTATTCTAGGTATTTATATGAAGAATCCGTAGAATAAAAATGAATTCAATATTTCGAAAGACCTAGTAGATATGACGAAAATCGTGAAAATATATGCTCTTTATATATAATGATAATTTTTTTTGCCCCCCCTTCTGAACGCCAATGAATATTTGAATTTTTTTTTATTTGAATTACTTTTCTAGTTAATTTACATATACGTACCGAGTTTCAACTTTGTAGCATAAGCCGTTCTAAAGTTAGGAAAAACACCCCCCACCACCGTACCATACTACCCCTAAGAAAAATTTATTTTTCCACCATGCCACTACTATAGCTCTATCTAAATACCAAGTTTCAGCTTCCTATCATTATAGATTCTTAAGATATAAGCATCGGAACTTTTTCTTTCTCACCCTTCCCCACCCTCACCCTCTACACCCACACCCCTAAACTTTTTTTCCCTACTAGGGTTCTATTAGGCCTACTTCTGGTAAAAATTTGAAGCATCCATCTAACACTGTTATTGAGATAGGAAAAGTGTTATTTTTTAAAAATTCTTATCCCCTCCACTTACGTACTCCCCCGCCCCCTTCAAAGATTTTACTTTGAGCAATCTTTATTTATCAAGCTTTATACCCAAACCGAATTTTGTTTTTTTGGTGCCATTGGTTTGGGAGATATCGTAATCTTAAGTATTTCAACCCCCACCCCCGTACGCCACTACCCCACCCAAAAATTTCATTTGAATCTACTCTCCTAGTATAACTACAGATATTTGTTAAGTTTTAATTGCTTGCTATTAACGGTTTAGGAGATATAGATTTTAGAATGTGTAGATCTCCACTTTTTTGCGTTTCGGACGCATTGCTTCCCCCTCCACTCCCACACCCCTTCACCCGTATCATCATTTTTTTTGCAAATGGGTCCATTACCAAAACTTTACAGAAATTCCAAGTTTCAGTCTCCTAACATAAGCGGTTGCTGAGATCTAGAAACCAAAATTGTTCGTCTAAAACGCTTCCCTCACCTTCCCCCTCACACCCCCACCCCTGAAAATAATGTCAATTCAAGGGCTCTACCCAGTCTATTCCTAGAAAAAATTTTAATTTAATAGCTCCACTGGTTTGAGAGCTACGAGCCTTCAAAGGATTTTGGCGGTCAACGTACGGCGTACGGCGGACGGCGTACGGCGGACAGACGGAGTGAAAATTTTTATTCCTTTTTTCGTGTCTACTAGTCATGAAATGTTCACAAATAAATTTTGAGGGCAGCAAATTTTTTTTTTTCGGAAATCAATAACAATACTGTATTATTACTAATAAAGTAAAATTTGAAAAAAAATCGAAAAAATTTTAAAAAATTTCAAAACATTACAAAAAAATCTGCTAACAGTCTGGGTGCAACTGTATTATTTTTCCGGCAGAAGTTCAGAACGCGTTCAATGCGGGGATGCGGTGTATGTTACTATGTGACTGAAAACCTTGTTACGTTTAGAAAACGAATGTCGGAAGGCTCGAAGACGGGTGTTATGTGCGGACGTCCGCTAAGTAATTGCTTTACGTTTTGCTCATTAAAATTAAATATTTCGTTTATTTGATTCAAAGTATGTATTACTTTTGCGGAGAGGAAGAAGTGGCACGCGATCGTGAACGTCTAAGTTAACGTTCCCAACACCCGAGAATTTGAAAACCCGAGTAAGCAGCGGAGCTGCCTCATCGGAACTCTATTCGCAGCAACCGTACCAACGTTAGAAAAAAATACTGAAGCCCGGATATGGGGAACGAGTCGAAACCCGAAACCAATACTAAAGCCCGGTAATGGAGACCGAGTTGGAGGGATTGCGGAACGGAGGTTTCCTCCGAATGGAACGAGGGGACGAAGGCCTCTTTTGCTACCGACCGACGAGGAGTGAGGCTGTTCGGACGCTGATCGCGACACGTAACGGAGAAACACTAGTCGCCGAGAAGAAGAAAAAGATTGTACACCTCTACCCAAGGGAAAAAAGGAAAAATACTGTCAATGAAGTCAAATAAACTTATAATTTGTTAAACTTAACTCGGTTAATTTGTTATTATTCTTCTCTTCTATTCTAGTTGGACCTAGCAGGCGTTCGCACCTGCCTGTTGGTTTGGTGGTTGAGCCTTAAAACCACCTGGCGCCCAAGTATTTTGCCCCCTTTTAGCCTATAAATTTGGTGGTATCCCCAATACCTACGCCACGCCCGTCTCTGCAGCTCAGCCGGAGAAAAGCGAAAAAAAAAAGAAATCGTAACATTTGGCGCCCAGCGTGGGGCCTGTAGAGAGTATAAGAGTTGGGATACGAGACATAGAGCCGAAAGGTGAGTGCAATTGATAACTGAATTTGCTAAGTTTTTTGCGAGAATCCGAATGAGCATTTAAAACAACTAAGGGGAAGATAATTTTGTGAACTAATCGCGAAATGTGTCGCAATCATTTCAAGTGTTGTTGAAAAGTGGAATTGACGCGCGTGTTATAACCATGAAACCGCCTCGTGTATAGACGGAACCGTTAACCGGTCAAAACGGGCTTTTGAAACGCGTTGGATAAAAACTAGAACAGAGTTCCGAGTTATTTCATATACTATATGTACATGCAAGGGTGTTATAAATGGGGTTAAATTACTACAAGCACGAAATCGAACGAGTTAGATAATTGTGAACTCAACACATATTGGTGCTCCAGTACGGGGAATTGTGGTATAATTAGGAAAATATTCGATGCGGCATCGGGTAGTTCAGGTACCTCTAAAATTTTAAAGCAGCAATGCGTAGTTGTCTCGAATAGTAAGTCCCCAATTAGGTTGTGGAACATAGCCCCAAATGTTATAGAAAGTGCGAACGTAAAATTACGCAAGTTATTAAATTTCAAGGTAACAATATATTCGGAGTACCTAACCCAGTGATTCCTAACAGTGTGCCTGAGTCTGCACTATAAAAAAAGATATATACCCGTTTTCTAATTCAAGTCCCAATAACCGTAACTGTGCTTGAGAACAGATTGTGTTTGAAACTAGTTGAGGGCAAGTTCCCGTTTAAATTTAGCGAAAACCTAATATTTCCTGGTGAGCATTAGGTAGACATACAATTTTAACTTCGATTAGAAAACAGAAAAAGAAAGAAACTTAGGAGTTCTACCGGTTTTCGGACTATAAAAGTGTTCAGAAAGATTTGTTTGTAAAAGGCGGCTAACGGAGGCCACCTTTCTTCATAGTTGTGTTTGGGTTTAGGACACTAGCCTCAGAAGACTACGTTTGCGTCGCATACGATATTTTTTTTTGGGTTTTATTGTTTATCAGAACTAAGAACTAGTTTATACTATGGAGATCAATCGACTTAGTAGGAGTGAACTCGAATATGAGATGGTGATTCGTGCTTTACCCACGAAAAGCGTTGATGAGATGAGGGCTTCTTTACGCAGCGCATTTAAAAGAGAACAAAGCGGACCCAGTCGTGTAATAAAGCCTTACCCTTTCACCGTCGAGGAAGATGTGCAAGCAGTGGAACTTAAACTCAAGGAAGTCGACGAACTTATAGCTGCGACACCGGGAAGTAAGGGAGCACAGGAATTTAAAAAGATTCGAACAAAACTTGAGTGGGCATTTTCCCGTTTAGAACGCTCGGAACCAAAAGAAGGTAACCAACAATTAGTGCTGGCGCTACGGGCCCAGGTTTTGTCGTGGTTAACTATGCTAGGAGAGGTTGAGGGGGGTGGAGAGAGCTCTAGTAACAAGATAACCCCCACTGAAGACCAAATGGACCTCGATCTTGCTCGGGAGGGTGGCAATGTCGACGGTATTGTGGGACTCGACACGGAATTGAGGCGAGTTCCCGAAGCAATAACACCCGAACGGAGCCAAATCCTGGACGGGCAACGAACAGTGATGGTCCGTGAAGCCGTGTCTGTATCGAAATGGGGCATTCAGTTTTCCGGCGAGTCTAAGAATCAGTCCTTGATGGCTTTTTTAGAACGTGTGGAAGAGTTACGTGCGGCCCGAGGGTTATCCAAGCCAGAATTATTTAAATCCGCACTAGACCTTTTTTCTGGGACGGCCTTAGTATGGTTTCGTGCTGTTAGGGCTGATGTCAGCAATTGGGACGAATTAGTAGGAGAACTACGGGATCAGTTCCTCCCACCCGACTACGATGATAGATTACTTGAGGAGATTCAAAAGAGGACTCAGGGCGAACATGAACCGATTGGGTTGTACATTGCCGCGATGAGAGGGTTGTGCGGCTGTCCGAACATTGTACCGAAGCCCAAAAGGTTAAGATTCTCAAAAGAAACATTCACCCGGGGCTCCAAATGCATCTGGCCTTAGAAATGTCAAAAATCAACACCATCGCGGAGCTTCTAAGGCTCGGTCGAGCGTTAGAAGCCGTGCGAGCTTCGGTCCAAGCTTTCGCACCCCCACCGGCGAGACGATCGACGAACTTGCTCGAACCAGATTTGGCTTACCTAGATACCCGGCAGGACATACCATTAAGCTCCACCGCGGTAGTGTCAGTGCCACCGCCCCAAAAGAACCATAACTGTTGGAACTGTAATCGGCCAGGTCATGTGATGACTACTTGCCAACAGCCTAAAAAGTGTTATGATTGTGGGAAGGAGGGAGTAATACACCCAAGTGCGGCAAGCGGCCGGAAAACGGCCAAGGGGCTTGTTAAGGCGCGGCCCTTCAAGACCCGTAGAGGAAGCCGTGGATAGTCGTACGCTCAGTAAATCGCGTAAGCGGAATTCGAAAGCCAACCAAACACCTAGGGTGGACTATTTGTTGGAGCGGACTAACGGGGACGAACGACCATATGTTGGCGTGTCCATTCTCGGTTTCAAGGTGGTGAGTCTGCTAGATTCTGGAGCTTCCAGAACTATTTTAGGAGTAAGGGGTTGTCAAGTGATTCGAAATCTGGGATTTGCAGTAAGAAAATCCATTTCTCCGCAAGCGTCTCTCGCGGATGGCACCCGAGCTGGAGTGGACGGTACAGTCGAAGTACCCATTGCACTGGAGGGCCGAGTGAATGTTTTAGAAGTACTTTTAATTCCAAGTGTGACATGCGATCTCATACTTGGGATCGATTTTTGGAAAGGTTGGGGAATCATTCCAAATCTTGGAAAAGGGGAATGACAGTTTCATTCCGCCAGTGATGTTACTTTACCTGAGGTAGCTACGATTCAAGCCAAATCAAGCTTAGACAAGGAGCAACAGGATCAGTTAGACCACCTAGTGAGCAAGGCTTTCGAAGAGATGGGAAACGGCTTGGGATGCACCAATTTGGTGGAACATGTCATCCGAGCCAAGGGTGAACCGATCAAGCAGCGGTATTATCCCGTGAATCCGATTATTTAGCGTCACATAGACGTGGAACTAAATGACATGCTAAAGAAGGAGGTGGTAGAGAAGTCCAATAGTCCATGGTCGTCACCTATTTTACTAATTAAGAAAAAGGACAATACTTATCGATTCTGTATTGACTTTCGCAAGGTTAACAAAGTCACGGAAAGGGATGCATATCCTCTTCCCCAAGTCACCGCTACGCTGGACAAATTGAGAGATGCTCGATTTTTGTCATCATTGGACATTAAGTCTGCCTATTGGCAAGTCCCCGTCGAAGAGGCCTCTCGAAAGTACACTGCGTTTACAGTTGCCAATCGAGGCCTTTTCCAGTTCAAGCGGATGCCGTTTGGACTCCATAATGCCCCAGCGACTTGGCAGCGGTTGGTTGACCGGAGTTAAGTTTAACAAATTATAAGTTTATTTGACTTCATTGACAGTATTTTTCCTTTTTTCCCTTGGGTAGAGGTGTACAATCTTTTTCTTCTTCTCGGCGACTAGTGTATCTCCGTTACGTGTCGCGATCAGCGTCCGAACAGCCTCACTCCTCGTCGGTCGGTAGCAAAAGAGGCCTTCGTCCCCTCGTTCCATTCGGAGGAAACCTCCGTTCCGCAATCCCTCCAACTCGATCTCCATTACCGGGCTTTAGTATTGGTTTCGTGTTTCGATTCGTTCCCCATATCCGGGCTTCAGTATTTTTTTTCTAACGTTGGTATGGTTGCTGCGAATAGAGTTCCGATGAGGCAACTCCGCTGCTTACTCGGGTTTTCAAATTTTCGGATGTTGCGTCCGAAACGCAAAAATGCCGAGATCGACAAATTCTAAAATCCATATATCCTAAACCATTAATAGCAAGCAATTAAAACTTAACAAATATCTGTAGTTATACTAGGAGAGTAGGTTGAAACAAAATTTTTTGTGGGGGTAGTGGCGTACGGGGGTGGGGGTTGAAATACTTAAGATTACGATATCTCACAAACCAAATGCACCAGAAAAACAAAATTCGGTTTAGGTATAAAGGTTGATAAATAAAGATTGCTCAAAGTAAAATCTTTGAAGGGGGCGGGGGAGCACGGAAGTAGAGGGGATAAGAATTTTCCAAATATAACACGTTTCATATCTCAATAACAGTATAAGGTAGATGCTTAAAATTTTTACCAGAAGTAAACCTAATAGAACCCTAGTAGGGAAAACAATTTTGGGGGTGTGAGTGCAGCGGATGAGGGTGGGGAAGGGTGAGAAGGAAAAAGTTCCGACTTTTATATCTTATGAACCTTTAATGATAGAAAGCTGGAACTTGGTAATTCGATAGAGCTATAGTAGTGGCATGTTGGAAAAATAAATTATTTTTTTTTGGTCGTACGGTTTGGGGGTGGAGGGTGTTTTTCTAACTTTAGAACGGCTTATCGTGCAATATTGGTGAATATGTTTGTTAAGGACTTTTGTATGACAGCTACCCGAAGGAGTCAATGGATGGCGCTAATTAATGAATTCCGTCTTGGTTTTGGTATAAAACTAACTCCTGTAAAATTTTAAACTCCTGCTCTAACTCGTTCTGGAGTTATAGTGAATTCAGTAAAAAGCATACATTTTTGAATGACTTTTCTAGGCTGCTACACGAAGGACTCATTCGATTTGCACCATATTCGGAACATTCAATTCAAACATCTTAAACCATACGTATGCAAAATTTCAAGTTCCTAACTTGAAGCATTCGATCAATAACTGGGAAAACGTGTTTCAAGGTCTCTTGTATGGGAGGTACCCGAAGGATTGGAAGGATATCGCCCATTAACGAACTTTTCCTTACTTTTTCCATTTTACAAGTAGTGACAAAATTTCAACTTCCTAGGTCAACGCAATCTTGAGTTACCGTGCTAACGGACGGACGGACGGACAGCAAACGGATTTGGGGGTTTTGGCCAAAAATAAACAACTTTTTTTCGTCCGAGGCTCGGTTCTATGCGTTACAAACTTTTCGGGCTGGATTAAACTTATAATACTCTATATGTTCATCTAGAGTATAAAAATCTGCCAACAATCTGGGCGTAACATTATTATTTTTCCGGTAGAAGTTAAGAACGCGTTAAATTCTGAAATGCGGTGGAGGCTACTATGTGACTGAAAACCTATCAAAAAGAACAAGATCGTGGAAGTGAAAATCTGATTGGATCTGAGAGATATGGAATAATTTATGAAAAAGTACACAATCACTTTACACCCCCTTAGGGGTCAATTATGGAGAATACATAGAATAAAACTAAATTCAATATTTGGGACGAGGTAGTAGATATGTCGAAAATCGTGGGAAAATATGCATTCTATTTTCACAGATATTTTTTTTGCCCCCCTTCTGAACGCCAATAGATATTCGTTTTTTTTTATTCAAAATTATTGTTCTAGTTGATTTAGATATACACACCGAGTTTCAACATTGTAGCTTAAGCCGTTCTGTATATAGAAAAAACACCCCCCACTTGTACCACACTACCCTTAGGGGTCGAATTTGAAAAAACCTTAAAAACTACGAAGAATCCGTACAATAAAAATGAATTCAATATTTGGAAAGACCTAGTAGATATGACGAAAATTGTGAAAATATATGCATTTTATATATATTATATCTACAAATAATTTTTTTTGCACACCTTTCTGAACGCCAATGAATATACAATTTTTTTTTATCACAATTACTTTTCTAGTTGATTTGTATATAGACACTGAGTTTTAACATTCTAGCTTAAGCCGTTCCATATATAGGAAAAACACCCCCACTTGTACCACACTACCCTTAGGGGTCGAATTTCAAAAAACCTTGAAAACACTTTCTAGGTATTCATACAAAGAATCCGTACAATAAAAATGAGTTCAATGTTTGGAAAGACCTAGTAGATATGACGAAAATCGTGAAAATATATTCATTTTATTTCTATTATATTTACAAATAATTTTTTTTGCCCCCCTTTTTGAACACCAATGAATATTCAAATTTTTTTTATCACAATTACTTTTCTAGTTGATTTACATATACACACCGTGTTTCAACTTTCTAGCATGAACAGTTTAATAGTTAGGAAAAACACCCCCTACCCCCGTAGCATACTACCCCTAAAAAAATTATATTTTTCCAACATTCCACTACTATAGCTCTATCTAAATACCAAGTTTAAGGCTTACATCATTACAGGTTCTCAAGATATAAGCATCGGAACTTTTTCATTTTCACCCTGCCCCACCCTCCCCCTCTACACCCTTAACCCCAAACTTTTTTCCCTACTAGAGTTTAATTAGCGCTACTTCTGGTAAAAATTCTATGCATCTATCTTACACTGTTCTTGAGATATGAAATGTGTTTGATTTGAAAAAATCTCATCCCCTCCACTTCTATGCTCCACCTCCCACTTAAAAAATTTTACTTTGATCAATCTTTTTTTGTCGACCTTTATACCCAAACCGAATTTTATTTTTCTAGAGCAATTGGTTCATGAGATATCGTAATCTAAATTTTTTCACCCCCCACCCCCATACACAACTTCCCATACCCAAAATTTTTCTTGATTCTGTTCTCCTAGTATAACTACAAATATTTTTTAAGTTTGAATAGTGTGCCATTAATGGTTTAGGAGATATGGATTTAAGAATGTGTCTATCTCGCCTTTTTTGGGTTTCGGACGCACTACATTGTGACGAGCCGCTCTGGCAATGTCACAAATCGGAAGTTCCAAATCCGCACCGCTGTATTCAAGTCAGGACGGCAACCGTAAAACATAAAAAATCCGAGAAGGAAGGCTGATCTACGATCAAGCACTTCCTCTCAGCCCAGTCGACCAACAGAAGCCGAAGTAGGAGGACCAGACCCAGATCAAGACAAGGAACAAGTATTTTTATTTTGAGTGCGGGCTCGCTGTACTAGTACGCGTCGTTTATTTTTTTTTTGTTGTTGTTGGCGTCAACTAAATAGCAGCGGCAGCTACACCGATTGCGGTGCGACGACACCGACACATCAAAACCAGGTAAAAATTAAGGATGACCAGCAATATTTCCTTTGGTTTTAAGGACAAAGTACCGTTAGTTGCGGTCCGCGACGCGCACAAACAACGGTCCGCGAATCCCGTTTTAGTCACAACGTGTTGAACTTTAGCTAGCAACGCGGATTCTAATGTTACGGTACCAGTTTGAGCTAAAAGTAGAACCAAAAGTAAAGAAAAAAAAAAATTACTAAACTATAACACATAAAAAAAGGGGTACAAAACTAATCATGTCCCTAAGTTGCAGCGATTTCCTTTGTGCGCCTTAGACTTTCCCTTTTGAGGTTAGGTCGGACGTTGCGATTAGTTTCGTTTTACAGTGCTCATTTGGCAATCGCATCGTTAAGTCTTTTTTTTTTGTTTTGTATATACCGACAAAGCCCGGAGTCGACAAAGCAATTATACATGCGCGAAGGAATGAGAGCCGGATTCCCCGATGTCTCGCACATCTACGAGGATACGCCAATTAATACGGTCCAATTTCAAACCTCGTTAGCCGTTAGGTCAGATTTTTACGCCCGAACGGTGGGCCAAAGTTAAATACACCAAAGTGGCCACCGTTGTTGGTGTGGTTCAACGTATCCACGTCCTCTGTCATCGATATTTCGGCCGGAGCCCTCCGGGCACAATCAAATTTAGCGTCTGCGACCTGTGGTCCGGTGGTTCTAAACGGCCCGCAACGTACTATGTACATTCATGCAGATGTTAGTGTTTATGTCAACACAACTCCGTGTTGATCTTAAGTGCTGGGCCACTGTTCAATTCTACTAAAGTGCTAAGGAAATTACAGTATTCGGCCAGTTTCACTGCACCCAGCCAAACTTCGACCTATCCATGTTATCAGCGGCAATTGATGCACAACATATTCATCACGATACCACAACAATTATCAAGGCGGATCGATCTGACACTGATGTAATGACACATAACCAACGAGAACGCGAATCTAGTCCTCTTCAGCGTGTGTATTCCCAGGGTATTGACAGTGCTAGCGCGCCAATCATACGGCCACATAAATTCCTTTTTAAACTTCGGTGACATAAGCGAGCAAATCGTCAAATAACATAGTCGCGAGTACAACATAACTATATAACAACTTCAGCAATCTCAGCCACACCAGCAGCGGTGGCGACTGCATTCGCTACCAACCCCACAATAGCAGCAGTGCCAACAATCAGCAACACTGGTCGTCTCTCTATCAACAAACGCCTTCGATAAAACCAACTATAAACACCTCAGCAGCTACAACGTCATCCACCATTCGCTGCACAACGAGCATCCCGCCCCGCCTAACTATCAACGCTTTGGTGGCACTTCAACTTCAAACACATCATCTACAGCGAAGAACATACCTACGGCAGCAATACATCACCTGCAACGCGATGGAAATGTTTTAGAAAATCCTACAACCATGGACAAATCTCCGAAAAGCCGAGCAGCGCCGATGGTTCACCAACTACGAATCTGTCTCAATTGGGTCAAATGCTGTTCGGTGGTGTAGGCTTGAACATAACATCGTCCTTACTTACGAGAATCTGTAAAGAGTTCCAATGTGGATCCGGACACTAATCCCCTGGAATCTTCGCAAGAAAGTGTCGATGATGCTACCAGGCATCAATATCTGGTGCAACCAAATTAAAGCTGAAACTGCTCTACCTATAGCCAAACTAAGAGGCACAATTTTATATTTAAAATCAATTAGAATCATTGATCCTTTGTTCAAATTAAACAAACAACCCATTTAACGTAAAAGTTTGGAAACCCACGATCTTCATTATGCAATTAATTAACTACACTGTAAAGACCAAAAAAAAAACTGTGTATGAAATTGACAACGAGAAAACAAAAAGAAAAAAATGTATTATGGTACCTAGTTGTTTTTCTGTTCCTTTTAATATTACTCAATTCTAAATCAAGGTTGTGTGTTTCTATTAGTCATTTATGTTTTGAAGGTATTATTCCCTAATTGATTTAATTGTAATGGGACCCACATAATGCAGAGCTATAGAATGGTCAATGAGAAGTGGTATTGACAGAAAACTATAATAAGTACTCGGAGAATTGTTGGAAGGCGTTGTGTCCAGCTAAGCCGTACCTCGTCATTTTGGATGGTACTGAGTTGTTTCATCTTGCTTTTATCATCTTCTTGCATACTTCATGATAGTGGAAATGAATAGGTGTGGTGGAACTGGAGCAGTTTATTCAGTGAATGCCTAGCATGGAACAATGCCATATTTGTTCTGAATCAAGTTTAGGCGATGTCAAAGAAGGGATTGAGATTTCATAAAAACGACGCAAAAATTCCGTGATATTTTTTTTGTGTTCATAAATACTGTCATCACTCTTTGACGATCATATCAGGTCCCGGCACGACCATTCGTACAATTACAGCTGGTCGTTGTATACATTACGAAGATATGATGAATGAAAAAAACATATTATGGACTATGGAGTTTTACCAGGAATATCGGATAGTTTCTTCTTATTACTTTGCATTCTGGGGTATGTATGCTGCAGAGCACTGGGATATTTGGTCATTTCGTGGACATTGATTGGAGAAGTACCACCGTCTAAAGTTAAAGGAAAATTAGGCGGCCTCGTTATCGCCATTACGCATATTATAATGTTTGGTGTTGCCAAAATATTTCCATTCGCTAGGGATTTGTTCGGGGTGCAGGGTAATAGGTTTTTGTATTTTGTTGTTTATGTGTCACCACCAGCTTTATTGGGGGGGGGGGGGGGGGGGGGGTTGGTTTTGTATACATATTCCTACCGGCAACCTTTGGTGAAATCTTTGATGAAATCGAAAAATATTTTTTTTTTGAGAATATACTTCGACGGCGAAACGAGTAGAGTTGTATTGCCCAAGGCTTAGGTGATTGCCAGGTGGTACACTCCACCTCAATCCAACAATACCGCATCCGTACGCGTTGGTGCATGCGTCTGGGCCGTTAAATACGATCGATCGTTCGAGCTGGAATTGTCGGTGGCCGTCAACGCTTTACAATCTGTTTCGCTTCCGCTTAAATTGGACGGATTCGTTTCGTGGAGTTGGGAAGTGGCTTTTTGTTCCGCTATGGATGGTAATTAGCTTAAGTTTAGTTAATGTCCGGTACAATATAAATTTTTGCGGAATTATGATGAGAACTCCCGATACGTCGATACAACAGAAGAAAGCCGCTCTACAAACAGCCGTTGGAAATACTCTTACCGCACTGCCATCCGCAATATTTGTTTTTTTTTTTTTTTTTTTGTTTCTTTGGCATGACTGGGCCATAAGGACCTCCGTCCTCAAACGGATATCCTTCTCTGAGATTGACGAAAATAGCACCTACGCATGGTGATATCATGTTCGGTCATCCGCCGGATGATTCTCCCCGGATGTTCTTTCCCTTCGCCTACTTCCTTTCACCCTCTTTTCCGCCCCTTTTGATCGTGCATCTGGCCCCCCTCACCTAGCATCCTTGTCCAGCCCGCCGACCGTAAGAATGGGATTCCCCAAACCCATTTGTCGGCCCACAAACGAGCAGATTATCATTCGTCCACGAGTAGAAGTGGCCAACTCACCCCATCCGACGAGCTATGCACGTGCTTTTATGCTAGCTGCTCCGTCACTTCAATAGCCGCTCGTGGGACATATGTCGTCTAATGACGACATAGTCAACGAAAACATAGGAAAGTTATTCTCCATTTTGGTGAAGAAATGACGATTTCTTCCGACAGATGGAGGATGACTTTCCGTCCGCCAGGTTTGCGTCCAAATCCAAGACAAAGGCCTAGTCTTCCGGACGTTCTGCGGACCTCTTCGTTACAACATGTCCCCCCACTCCCACACCCCTTGATCAATATCGAAAATTTTTCTGCATGTCTACATGTCTACTATCAGAGCTCTATAGAAATTCCAAGTTTCAGCTTCCTATCATTAGGGGTTACTGAGATCTAGAAACCAAAATTTTCGGTCTAAAACACTTCCCCCTCCTTCCCCCTCACACCACCATCCCTAAAAATTTGGTCACTTCAAGGAGCCTACCCCGTCTATTCGTTAAGAAAATTTCAATTTAATATCTCAAATCGTTTGGCAGCTACGAGCCTCCAAACGATCTTGCGTACGGCGGACGCCGTACGGCGCACGGCGCACGGCGTACGGCGGACAGACGGACTGAAAATTTTTATTGCTTTTTTCGCGTCTACTAGTTATGAAACGTGAAAATAAAAATTTTGAAGGTAGCAATTTTTTTTTTTTAAAAATCAATCACAATACTTAATTATTAAAATAATAAAGTAAAATTAATAATAAAATAATTAGAAAATAATGATTACATATGATGAAAAAAAAAAAAAAAAATGATAAAAAATGATAAAAATAAGTTTATTTATTATAAAAAATGATGAAAAATGGTAAAAAATTTTAACAAATTATAAAAACTGATAGAGAATGATAAAAGTTGATAAAAAAATTATAAAACTGGATAAGAAATGACAAAAATGATAACAATTAATAAAATATGATAAAAAAATGATAAAATATGATAAAAAAGTATATAAAATGATAAAAAATTATAAAAAATTAAAAAGAATGATAAAAATTATAAAAAATTACAAAACTTGATAAAAAATTATAATAAAAGGCAAAAACTTATAGAAAATAATAAAACATTATAGAAAATGATGAAAAATTTTAAAAAATTATAAAGATTGATAAAAAATTATAATAAATTATCAAAATTGATAAAAAGTTATAAAAAATGATAAAAAATTACAAAATATAATAAAAATATTATAAAAAATCTGCCAACAGTCTGGGCGCAACTTTATTATTTTTCCGGCAGAAGTTCAGAATGCGTTTAATTCGGAGATGCGGTGTATGTTACTATGTGACTGAAAACCTAACAAAAACTTCGGGAAGCGGTTAGAAAAGGGTGTAACATATGAATTAAATAATTGTGTCATATTCCGGGATGCGGAAAAAAACAAAACTTAAAAATAGGTGATTATTAAACAAGCCTGGGGAAGTGAAAAGATATTCGATATCTGATCAGACCTGAGAAACATGGTGGAATTCATGGAAAAGTGTACAACCAGTTTACAACCTCTTAGGGGTCGAATTTCAAAAAATCTTGAAAACACATTCTAGGTATTTATATGAAGAATCCATAGAATAAAAATGAACTCAATATTTCGAAAGACCTAGTAGTTATGACGAAAATCGTGAAAATATATGCATTTTATATAAACTGATATTTTTTATTAGATTTTAATATTCTGAACGCCAATGAATATTCGATTTTTTTTTTTATCAGAATTACTTTTCTGGTTAACTTACATATACGTACCGAGTTTCAACTTCCTAGCATAAGCCGTTCTAAAGTTAGGAAAAACACCCCCTCCACCCTCGTACCATTGTAACGAAGACGTCCGCAGAACGTCCGGAAGATTAGGCCTTTGTCTTGGATTTGGACGCAAACCTGGCGGACGGAAAGTCATCCTCAATCTGTCGGAAGAAATCGTCATTTCTTCACCAAAATGGAGAATAACTTTCCTATGTTTTCGTTGACTATGTCGTCATTAGACGACATATGTCCCACGAGTGGCTATTGAAGTGACGGAGCAGCTAGCATAAAAGCACGTGCATACCTCGTCGGATGGGGTGAGTTGGCCACTTCTACTCGTGGACGAATGTTAATCTGCTCGTTTGTGGGCCGACAAATGGGTTTGAGGAGTCCCATTATTACGGTCGGCGGGCTGGACAAGGATGCTAGGTGAGGGGGGCCAGATGCACGATCAAAAGTGGCGAAAAAGAGGGTGAAAGGAAGTAGGCGAGGGGAAAGAACATCCGGGGGAAATCATCCGACGGATGACCGAACATGATAAACCTTCTGGGTAATTATTATATCGTCAGAGGCAAAAAAAAAATAAATGGATAGGAATATTCCGTTCAGAAACGGATACCATTTGGCCCAGTCACGCCAACAAGCGAACGACTAACGTGCTGTTGCGGCCGGACCATAATAATAATAATAATAATTTATTTTATTTAATCCATGAGCTAAGCTCGTGCGGATCGTAGTTACTATATACATAGGTCTTTTTTTTTTTTTTTTTTTTTTAAGTTAAAGCAAAAGAGAAGAAAGTGGAAATAAAAAGAAATTAATACATTAAATGCAGCAACAGTGATTTGCGAAATAGATTGAGTAATAAAAAGTTTAGAATTTGTTTAATCAGTGAAGCAAATGATTGTAAGCGGTTAAAGTTTTAATAATTATTGAATAAAAAATGCTTTAGTTTTGGTTTAAATTGATTGGCCTATTGTTGGAGATCATCAGGTAGTTCGTTGTAGATTGCAATTGCCTTATTTAGCACAGAATTGGATCCGTATTTCGATGTACGGATAGCAAACGGATATATCTGGTCTGCTCGGCGTGTATTGTACTGATGTTTGTCGGAATGGTATGTGAGTACTATGTCGCTGTTTGTTTTTCCGTACTTGATGTGATGAATTTGGGCGGCAGACTCCAGGCGATACAGTTTTTCCACAGTCAGGAACTGGTGCTGCTCGTGAATTGTTTTCGTGCGCTCCCTCATGTCGATGTCGTATAGATTTTTTATTGCTCTGTTCTGAACCCTTTGGATACATTGTAGTTTTGAAGCGAATGTTGAACCCCAAATTGTTATCCCATAATTTAAGTGACTCAGAAACAGAGATGCAAAAACAGTTTTTTTTTAAGTTGTCAGGAACATCGTCTCGTATTCTTCTGAATACGCCGGCAATCGGTGCGAGTTTTTTCCTCAAAACATCGAGATGTGCGTCCCAAGATAGATGTTCGTCTAGGTGTACTCCGAGGTACTTGAAGCTGGCAGCTCTATTGACAGTTTGTCCGTTAAATACAATATTCAATCCAGCTTCAGGCGGTTTATTAAAGAAAACATATTTTGTTTTCTCCGAGTTAGCAACTAATTTATGCGCTCTGATCCATGCTTTGATTTCGGCAAGGTCCTTATTTATTTGGTTTTGGAGAGCTGGTATACTATTTGCATTGTATACTAGTGCTATGTCGTCCGCGTAAAGTGATATTGCACCATTGAGTTTAAGTTTTGTGATTGAGTTTGTGTAAATGTTGTACAGCACTGGACCCAATACACTTCCTTGTGGAACGCCACTAGCGATAGAGAGTAGAGAACTGCTAGTATCGTTAACCATGACGTATTGAGACCTTGAGGTGAGATAGCTTTCAAACCAGCTGTATGAAGTTCCACGAATTCCAATTGCAAAAAGTTTCTTGAGCAGAATTTGATGGTCTACTGTGTCGAATGCCTTAGACAGATCGATAAAAACAGCCGCTGTGTGTAGTTTTTTGTCGCAAGAAGACTGGAGTTTAGTCACAACATCAAATAATGCGCCTTTAGTGTCCGATTGGGGTTTAAAGCCATACTGTTTCTGAGATATTATTTGGTGAGACGTTAGGTATTCTTGGAGTTGATTTTTTACTACAACTTCTAAAATTTTCCCGACATTAGACAATAAACTAATAGGTCTATAATTAGATATATCGCTTTTGGAGCCTGATTTATGTACTGGAACGACTTTGCTAATCTTCCAACAGTCTGCTACTACTCCTTCCATTAGAGATGAGTTAATGATTGATGATATAGGTGATGAAGGCACTTCTTTGCAATCTTTAAGTAGTCTGGCCGATATGTTATCAGGTCCAACAGACTGAGAATTGTTTAGTTTTGCGATAACAGTCGCTATTTCGTTCGTTGTCGTCAACGTGAATTCAAAGAGATGAGTTGGGGAAGAGCACTCATAAAACGGTAAAGTATTTCCATTCGAAATAGCTAGATTTGTGACAGTTGATATGAAATAATTATTTATGTCGTTAGCAGCATTTGTTTTGGAGTCATTGCCAGATATGTTACATAGTAGTTCGCTTTTTCGTGTTGGTACAGTGCCATTATAAACGCTTTGTTCCACAACACTCCAAGTACCTTTGGGGTTGTCCATATTCCGTTGAACTTTATTTGCGAAGTAGCGCATTCAAGTACATCTCTTCAGCAATGTTGCTTTGTTCCGCCAGAAGTTAAACTCTCTTCGTAGGTTGATGTTATTTTTGTCCTTCGCGAATTTGTTATACCAATAGTTTCTCGCGCTAAAACATTTTGTGAGCTCATCATCTATCCAAGGTTTGATATAAGAACCTTTTATTTTTCGAACAGTTGTTGACCTCGAGCAAATATCTATTCTTCTACACAGCTCATTCATGAATGAAGCTACCATAACCGTAGTTTTAGAAGTCGTATTGATTGAAATTGGCGATGTTTCTATGTTGCGCTGTAATTTGTTGTCGTTTATATGTTTTTTACGATGCTCTATTACTTCAGTACTGGCTATCTTTTCTTTACAAGCTGTGATATTTTCTATTTCTAAGAATATCATTCTATGGTCGAATAGCTCGAACGGTATTAGTTGCAAGTTTATGGTTTGCGTTACATCATTGGTTAGCACGTGGTCGATATTTGTATTGGTGGCCGGTCTCGTTATGTACTGAGTATTGCAGAAGTAAAAGCTATTGACGCTTATTGTATCTCTATAGCTTTTAACGTTCGCGTCTTCGTGATTTAGTAAGTCGTGGTTGAAATCACCAGCTATAATGGTGGGTGTGCGAGCAGCCTTTAGGACATTAACCACTAACCACTAACTCATTAACCACGGATGGATTTTTACGGGGCTCTCGATAAACCCCGACAATATTGAGCTCGCTGTGTGCGAGTGTTATGTTTATTGCAACACGACTGTCATGGTCATCGCTGTACTCAAACAAGAGCTTATGCTCTAGGTCATCATGCACTAGTATTGCAACGCCGCCTGCAATTCTACTTGGGCTACAGGAACAATAACTGGTATAGTTTCCAATACCAAAATATTTAGTAGAGGTTGAGCTAAGCCACGTTTCGGCAACAATTATTACGTGGATCAGTGTATTCGAGGCACTTAATATATAGCTTAAGTCCTCGATTTTATTTTTTAAGCTTCGTGCATTAAGGTGCAATATTTTTAATGAAGTGGAATTCGTGAATCGCAAGGTTTTTAGTGTGTTTTCAGTGACGTATGGGTGAAATGGCAAAGTGAAATCAGTGCGATCGAAGTTCATTTAGTTATGAAGGATGTTTAATATGTACAACTTTGGATTTATCAGTAATTCTGATTAGAACTTTCCCATTTTTCACCCAAAGAAATTTGATCGTGTTGTGACGCTTGCAATCCCGCGCTATCTTGTGGATATAATTGTTCCGTGATGTTAATGCCTCGTTTACATATATTGGACGCCGGTCGAAGTTAACAACAACTTTGTCAGCTGTTAGTTTGACATTTTTGCTATTGTGAAGAATTTTCTCACGGTCAATGCTAGCATTCAGCCGCATATATATTGGTGGTGGTAAGCAGGACTTTTCATTGCTGGTCGGTATACGGTGAACTTCATCGCAAGAATTTTCAGATGTTGGTATATCCAGGTGACCCAAAATTTTATTGCAGATGTCATGCAAATATTCTTCGGGTTTGAACGGAACGCCAGATATGATAATTGAGCGATTCAAGGTCTTTTGTTTATCACTGTCAATATTGTACTCTAGGTTGTTGAGAGATGATAATAATTTGACATTTTCATTTCGGATAGCAAAATTTTCCTGTTGCAGATCTTCCACAATGTATTTGTAGTTCTCAACAATGCCTTGTAGAGAATCGATTTTCGCCTCCAATTTTGACTGATAGGCCAGCAGAGCATCCAATTTTTTATTCAAGGTATTCAAATTAACAGAGGTCATGCTTAGCTTACCTTGGGCTTCAGAGTCACTTATACAAACGGAGTTAACGCTGTCACGACGACCCGCCATTGTTGACCGCCTTTTTTCTCGTTCTGCCTTACAAGAATGACAAAACCATAATTTAGATTCATCCAATTCTAAATCAGCCAATTCTTTTTTGCTAAGACCTGAGCACAGCTTATGGAATGCTTCCTTACACAATCCGTCACACACTATCACTTTATTGCTTGATAAAATTGCTGGTTTGTTGCAAGGTTTGCACAAACGTTTTCTACTATTCGCCATTTTTTCTTTCAAGGTCACGCCACTGCCAAGGATTCTGATCGAAAGGAGCTCATTTGACAGTCTCATCGGGCTTGGTCCGATCGGAACAGCAGCCCCATTTCCCATTGATGAAATGTCTTCGGAAAAGCCAAGGCACACTATTGTTTTTAATCGTTCGTACGTACATGTAGAAGCAACCAAAATTATACGTATTGCCGAAGTACGGGGTTTGGTAATCACTTAAAATTTATATTTTCAAAGGAGAATTTAAGTGTTCATGAACATCTCATTGCTTAACCATCGCAACTTAACTAGATTCCCCTTCATATCGACAATTTTACATTTCTTTCCTTTTCAACTTCAACCGCTACGAAGAACTATCTCCAAAATTGCCACCAAATTCAGCAACTAAATTTCAAATTCGATGGACTGAAAACAGGTACAGAAATCTTTTAGTCCATAGAAGAGTACCACTATCTAATTTTAGAAATCGACTGTATTCAGGTTTGTGTCTCCATAAAATTAACTTTACCTGCACTGAAGCATCCTGCCAAAATCGTCATCTAAATTTCATCCTCCACCAACCAAAAGATAAATGACATGATTAGGAAGCCATATCAACAACTCAAAGTTTGCAGGCGACGATGTTGATGCCGTAGCTACAGCCTAATTAGAAGTCTTCAGAAATCTTTGATCTCAATAATGTTGGCAACGTGACAAGACTGCTCATCATCACATCGCAGTTACCGTATTTCTTAATAAATCTCGAAGATGTATGGTGTACGATGACGTTAACGGCAGGAATCTAATCAAGAACTCCAGTTGGGAATATATGAAACATTGTGCAGTTTCCGATTTTCATTAAATTTATACGAAAGGCTCTTTAAGCCATCTAATAATTTGCAATGTTTTAGGATCGCTTTTCGCTAATATGCCAATCTTTTGGGTACAAAATTGTCCATTAGATTTACTTCTTTTAAATTCGTTCAGTAAAATGTTTAAAATTGGAAAGACCTAAAGGTAGCTTAACGTAGTTTCAGTTAATTCACTTATCCGGAAGGCGATTCGAAAGTCAAAGGCCCTGGTTTGATCCGGGAATTCGATACCTCGAGTTTTTTTTTGAAAAGTTTCATTTAAGTACGAATTGAAATAAAATTAAATAAATAAATTAAAATAAGTTTCGATCGCTTAAACAAAATGCCTTCCAAAACGTTCAATTTAAAATTTTGGGTGATTCAACTTTATCAAGAAAAATTTAATTACTCGTAAAAATCAAAATTTTCGTCATTAGTTAAGCGAAAACAGTTTCAAGCATAAGGCGCCAGTTCTGTCATTTGTTAATATTGGGGAGAAGTTGTAGTCCCTTACGAATCGCGGTCAACCATTAATCGAAAGTAAACAGAATTTGAAAAAAAAAATAACGATTCACTATCTTCGAATTTTCTTTTATAGGTATTTTGTAGGTACCCGTGATTTTTTTTTTTTTTTTGCTTAAGAAATTTAGTTAGATGATATTTTTCACTTTTTTTTTTGAAAACACCAAACTGCACTTCAATGATT
This sequence comes from Beris chalybata, assembly GCA_949128065.1. Lineage (NCBI taxonomy): Eukaryota > Metazoa > Arthropoda > Insecta > Diptera > Stratiomyidae > Beris > Beris chalybata. The sequence continues at coordinate 649,437 of OX421898.1, forward strand.
CTTTAGTTTAATTTGACAACAAAACTGTCGTATAAAATAAAATAGAATTACTTTTTCGAATAGAATTTTAATTTAATTAATTTTTGCAAATTTTGTTATTATTTTTAAGACATTATCACACAGTACTTTCTTCTTGCTTAGTCATTTGGGCGTGCTAAGTTGTTTTTTTTTTTTTTTTGGTTTCTTGGAATAAGAAAATTGGGGTTGTTGATGCGTTGGATGTTCTGGGGGAGCTTTGAACCTTAGATAGTGGATATATCCATGAGTCCGGCGGAATCATGAAGTCCGTCGACTAAATGGTATCCAGAATGGGTGATGTGTCTTCCTGCGTAGCCGCCAGGGATCGCCGTTCCTGCATCGCCTGCCATCAGACTTGCACCGCTGGCTGAAGTGAGCTGCTGCTGCAGTTGTTGTTGACTAATCGGGTCCGGACTTTGTTGCTGCTGCCTTTGGTTCTGTTACTGCTGTTCATCTTGCCCAAAATTGGAATAGTTGGTCGTCTGGGTTCCTTTCGACTTGTTGTAAAAGCGTATGAAGCTGACTTCGCGATGGATGTTGACTGTGGGCGTTCCTTTTTCCTTCATGCTGAAAAATTGTCGGGTACGAGCTTCGAAAAGATTTTTTTCAGACCCATCCGCCGTTGTTTTTTCCATGTCGTTGTGTACATAATGTTTCTCAATGGTATCAGCATCGTCCTGGTTGACACCAGAACCCAACAGGTTGTCTTTGTGGTTGTTTTGCGAGACTAGTGTTGACGAGGACACAGTTGTTGGTGACGTTATTGTTGTATTATCTGACGAAATAATACTGCCGTTTGTTGATTAGGACTCTTGATGCGATGAAATATTCGTCTGTGTTCGGTATAACCGCCATTTAATTTCGGACGATTGAGTCGAACTCAAGTAATTCGACGAGACCGCTGTCGTATTGGTGGCTGCGATAACCAGTCGTTCTAACCTCGTTTCGGTCTAGTTACTACCGTCAGCTAATGGTACCGGAGCTGATTTTCCCTTTTTTTTATATATTTTTTTTTTCCCGTAGCTTGCCTTGATGATAAAACTTGTGGTTGACCGATTGTCTTGAACGACTTCACTTTACGGATAACAGAGTTGTTGAGTTTATTGGCCCAATTTTTACATTTTTACCAGGAGGCTGTTGTGACGCCAGAAATCCGTTGTGCCGGTAGGCGCGCGTTTTGCGACCCTAGAGTTCCAAAACACTATTCACTGTCTCCGTTCGCGTTCTTTACTTAATTTCGGTAATGGTCTAAATGCTGGACGAGCAGGCAGGTTATGCTCGGTCTGAAGTCTACATGCACAAAGTTTTTATATATTTTATTCTCTAATTCACCCAGCGGTTAAAACGAGCTGCGGGTGAATTACTAGGCGATTTACAAACACGAGCGTTGGCATTTGTCTGGCCTTACTTTGCACTACGCGCGAATTTTATTTCAACTTTAACTGTTCGATTGCGCGAACCGGTGTCGCAGAACGCGCAAATGTTGGCGTTCCGAGTCCCATATCAAAAGTGACGGCTCGGCGCGAGAAAGTCGAAACCTTGTTGAATGACAGTGCACGCCAGAAAAATGGGAACAGTCGCTATTAGCTCGGGACTTTATTGCAAGGGGTTGTTAACTTTTTGCGGAGGTGGAACGCGACGTTATTTTATATTTTTAGGACTGCGGGTGTGAGGGATTAATCAAGAGGCATTTTATTTTATTTATTTCTTTTTTTTTCTCTTCGTGGTCCCACCATAGCTATTCCGGCTAATAATGAAAAAGCTTAGCCCAAGCAAGGGCCTCTGGGATTGCGGTCCACCACGCGGTATGTCCCGGAGGAACGGATTTCCCGTTATGTGGTGCCTTGACCGCCATGATACGATCGTACCGGAGCGTTCAAGATAGGGGGGAACACAAAAACCCTAAGCTGGAGAATCCAATTACGAACCATTCTTGTTTCTGCAACTGTAAACGATAGAAGTATGCCAACACGTAAGCCTTCACGCGCACTTATAAATAAGACTTTGGCACGTTCGCTGCTTTAGAGATAATATGTACGTCTATCCTGGATGATGGTTGGCGATCGACTGGGCGAGAGAAAGTGCTTGATCGTAGATCAGCCTTCCTTCTCGGTTTTTTTTAATGTTTTACGGTTGCCGTCCTGACTTGAGTACAGCGGTGCGGATTTTTGAACTTCCGATTTATGACATTGCCAGAGCGGCTCGTCACAACGCAGAATCCTGTGCTAGGCCCGTCCGCCGCACAGGAGGCTGAAGAAACAGAGACGCTTTCGGCAGGTCTCTTACGCTGTGGTCCTGATGCTCCCTCGCTGCAGTCTTGTTGATGAGGCTCCCTCGCTGCAGTCTTGTTGATGGGCTCCCTCGCTGCAGTCTTGTTGATGAGGCTCCCTCGCTGCAGTCAAAAAAAAATGTTGTCCGTCGACCGGATATCTTTGTTCTATAATTTTTTTAATTTTTTTTCTCTGTGGTTGGAGTATTTAGTCCTTTTTTCCTCCTTTTTTTTTTTTTTTTGTATGGACATACTCCGAGTACCATCTTTTCGATTAATTCTTAATTCTATTAACATTAATTTTACAATGAGATAATGATATATATATATATAATGATACAAAAAGGATAACTATGATACATCTTATTGACTCAAATAACTTATTTCTCTTTCTACAGGACTACTAGGTTTATAAAGTGATTCCTAACTGAGTCAAATTATACTATCAACAATGAAAATAGAGTGACGTGACTCGTACGTTAACATTACATTAATACTCTTGTCAGCATGCATTACTGTACTGTGTCTAACATGACATTTTCATAAGCAATAAATACAACGCTTTAAGGTTTAGCAATTAACAAAAAAAATCTAAGTCTTTAATATTCTTTCGCTGACGTCTTATGTGCAGCAAGGTGATTGCAGTTGCTCTCTACCGAGGAGGCCTAATACAATCCCTTGTCTTGTTTATTACTATTCTTGGATTGGTTATATTGTACGGGTTTGAATTGACAAGGGTATCTGTTAGGAAGTTCAATGCCGTAAATCTTTGGCGTGATAAGTCCCTACCGATTTTCCTTGCAAATTCTCGACTTCGTATAAGGAGTTACCGATTTTTCTTACGATACGGCTTTCAATAAATTTTGGTGCCAGTTTTGTATTGAATCCTTTCGTGGCGTCGCTTAATGCAAAATTCCTACGAAATACTTCTTGCCCAGGCAGAAATTTGACTTCACGAGCTTTTAAGTTGTACTTAGAGGCATATTTGCGATGAATGTCTACCAATACTTTTATGTTACTAGTTTTTCATGGTCATGCTACCATTGAAGCTATTAAATGTTAAGAGTTTGTTGTTCTTTCCGGTGTCAGTGGAGTGAAGCTCCAATACGAAATCCCCGACTGTTGATTGATCGTAGTACTTGACAAATTTTGGAAAGAACTTTCACTGGAGAGGCCAGTTTATCATAAGATTTTTGTGTTGGACTAGTTCCTAAGGAGCTGTTTCGTCATCGGAATGCAGAAGACTCTTCAGAGGGTGTATTCTAGCCAACTTCCGAAACACCCTGACAGCTGGTGGAACTGCTGAGGCAAATTCTATATAGCAACATCGTAATCCAAATTCATTTCCACGAATAATGTAATCGGGAACTTGCCGGACATCTACCTTATACTAAAGGCGGGACGTATATGGCTACACTGAAAGAAAAAAAAGCATCAAGTGCTATTTTTCATATTAAATTTTGCAATTTAAATCATTGAAATCGTGATAGTGAGAAAAAATTGCTATCAGTGCCATTCTACATGTACTTAAAGTATGGCAGCAGTTCCCATGAAACATATAGTGAATATTAAGGTAAAATGGCAATTTACCATTCATTTATATACAAAAAATTGCAAAATTTAGTTTGTAATATTTCAATTTCTGATAATTATAAAAGCCACTAAGATTATTGCTTAATAGTAAATTTTGCATTCTCAACTTAGATTTCAAATTATATTGACTTATAAAATAAATGGTTTGAAATAGGATATTATGCTATGTACATTGCACATGGAGGAAGCAAACATAGTAAATAATTGAAAGTGAAAACAGCAAAATGAGCAATTTGCACTGCTATAATGTCGATGAGTAATAGGCAATACCATTTTTCAAATGGGAAAATATGCTATGGTGAAAACGTCATTATCTTCTTAAAACTTTGATTAGACGCAATTTAAAACACAGTAAATGCCAAAAAACATTGCACGTTAGGCAATAAACAGCCTGTTTTTTTAGTACACAATCAGGCCTATTCAGTGTCAGAGTCAGAAAATAGGTGGAGAGTCACAATTTTGAATTATTTGTGACTTTCCACCTACTTTGTGACTTGTGACTCTGGCGCTGAATAGGCCTGTATACTTACCTATGAAATTTTGAACAAAAAACCCAGTTTGAAATTTCATAAAAGTAATAATAAAAAATGCCTTCTCTTAAAAAATAAAAATACATTTCATTTATTAAGTTAACATGACATGACATATTTTATAGACTGAAAATCTATCAAAAAATAAGTATTTAAAATTTCTTCGGAATCGAGGCATACTACTTGACATTCTTTCGTAAATTCGATCGCATGGCAATATCGATGGCTATCGAAATTTAGTGTTTTCAAATTTTCGAACTAACAAATAAATTTGATTATTTGCGATAACACAAATATGTTGAACAATTCCAAATTGGATATATTCTTCACCATAACCTAAATCAATAACACATCCCAGTTTTATTATTGAGTTAGTTACACAAAGCCATTTATAAAAAGATAGATTTTCAAATTTTATTACAGATGAAAAAATTTGTTTTTCTTGTTCAGAAAGATGTACTATAATTTTAGGACCATATAAATCAATACTACTAGTCCAATTTAGGTTTGAAATTGAATTTTGTGTTTTTAACATGTATCTCTCCATAACAGTTAAACAAATATTTTTTCTTGATCGGGTGGACCGGGCAATGTCCTTTAATATTTTATGTTTGCCCTCAAAACGCATTGACCAAACTTGTGTTAAAGGGCCGACATGCTCCATAATAGTAGGATAATGTAACATGAAATGATGTTTTGGTTTCAAATGTAAGTTAAAGATTTTAATAAATTTTTTATGATGTTCAGGAATTAGAACTTTTAAATGAGATATCATATTTTTTGAAACAACATCTGAAAGAACTATATCTAGTATACTTTTCATATTCAAGAACAATTCCCATTTATCATCATCTTCTTGAACCTAATCACCAATTAATATTCCAAGGAATTTCGCAAACCACATCATTTCTGATGCCGAAAATTTTAGTTTTGCTGATGTTAAATGATTCATTATTATTTGCGGTGGTTTGTTTATTTTGCCAACATTCCCGTAATCAAATACATTCATTCTATTATTCAGTTCATCAAGTGTAAAATATTTTTCGTTTGTTATAAATGAATGTAATATTAATGAAAGTTCGTAGTTTAAAATTCCTTCGAATATGTCATGCATTACGTCTACCGAATAATTTTCCACTGCATGAAAATCTCGGAGAGTATGAAAAACACATTCCGATGTAATTCCAGTATCCTTTACGCAATTTTGTTGTAAATCTTCATTATAATTTATTTTTGTTCTATATAAGTCATTATTTTCAACAGTTGCAATATGTAAATTACTCTTATTAATTTTGCAAAACCGACAGCAATGATTAGCTACAAAAGATTCAGTGAAACCCAACATAGAATTAAGACCCTTATTATCTCCCACACAAACAGATAAAACGAAATAAAAAACTTTGTTATTTATTAAAATTCCGTTGGTTTCCAGATCTTTCAGTTCTGCAATTACGGGTTCAAATATTCTGTTTCCATATTTCTTACGATCTATGCTATTAAATAATAACGTCGGGAAAATTAGATCTAATTTTGATTTGTATCTTGGAGGTACGAAAGGGAAAGATATATAGACTGCACCAAGATTTTGGAATCCTGATCGTGAACCCATAGGGTTGTTTGTCTCGAAATCGTCATAATACATGATTATAGGTAAGATTACAGGTTGTACGTTCATACTTTGTAAATATAAACATTTTTGATGCCAAAATGGAGTTTGTATAATATTGCTAACATTCTCTGGATAATTGTTTAGAACTTGTATATAAGCGAAACATATATCAATGAAACCGGTAAATTGGAAAAGTGATTGAAGTATTTTTTTTATCGGTACATGTGCTGCAGTTACTTCAATTGATTTTTGGAAAACTTTATTATTACAACGTACAGTTTCTATTCGTTCTCCTATTATTACAGATTCTGGTCTAAAATACTGAGTTGATTCTTGTAGTAACTTAATTCTAAGATATTCTGTTTCAGCAATATTGAAGCAATCTCGCATCTGTTTAAAAATATTACTTATCGTAAGTGCTATATTTGTTTTGGTGAGATTTTCATTACCAATTATTGATGTAATTAATTTTTCAGCCAGAATAAAAAAATTATTATTCAAAAAAAATTTAAACTGATCTATTATATTTTGAATCGACTTTCGACATATATTGTGATCGGTATACAAATTTGAAATAAGTGAAATGATACCGGTTTTCAGTTCAGTTGCCAAATAAATTGATTCTGCCTGGTTAATATTTTCATTTAGTGTGTGTGTGTTACTATGTGAAGTATTATAATCATTTTTAATATCTACATTACATTTACCAGAGTATTTATGACAATTTGTGTGTACTGTTTTTTTAATAAAATGATGTTTTATATGTTGTCGGAAACTGTTCATATTATTAAAATATCTTGGTGTACTGCAGTCTAAACATTTTAAGTTTTTAGTTTGTAACTTGTGAAAAATGGATAAATGCCACACATAATCCTTCACAGAAGAAAGAGATGCCTTACATTTAAAACAATTCATCTTATACGTAATAAAGTAATAATATAATACTAATAGTATATTAATAAAGTAATAATATAAAATAAATATTTTTTTTATTTTTTAAGATTACTTAATTCGTTCCACAATGTCAAAATTCGTTGATAGTTGTGGTCGTATTTTGTGTGAATATCAAATATATATTTTTGCAAAAACGTCCACACTGGTTTGCATTCCTCTTGATAGCTGCAATTTAAAGTTTGAATAATTTTAAAACATGCATCCACTGCAGCTAAAACTGTTTCGAACTTATATAAAGTATCATTTATGTAGACATACGATGCATATATATCATCTGAAATAAGTAAACATTAAATTAAATTGTTCAATCTATACATTTTGGTTTCAGATGTTGACTACTAACCGTAAGTGCTTCCAACTAAAATTATCCCAGGCTGCAGAGTTGAATTACTTTCAATAGCCTTCTTTTTTAAATTATGAATGCATTCCGTTATTAGATTTCCATCCTAACAAAATTATTCAAAAATAAATATAAAATATAATTCAGAATTTCGTTTTCACATTTCATAGATTATAAATATCAAGTAATTTTGTGTAATGTATTATATTACCTGTTCAAGAAGTAGAAATGAACGCAATACTTCGACTTGTGAAACTTTTCACCTTTTAATTTTGTTCGATGCCTTCACATAAGCTGAAGCAGCTAAGAGATTGCATAATATCAGTAATCCTTTAAATTCGCAAGAACTTTTTAGAAATGTATTTAATTCTTTGTTATTTTGGGATGAGGCGAACCGAATTAATTTATCCTCCAGTTGAGGCCAAACAGAATAAAGTTTATTTCCTTTTCCAATAAATGTATTTTCAAAATCCTGAATTAATAAATCGCAGCCTTTTGCTGTTTTCAAAATTGGAAAGGTCTGGAAATAATCGTGTATGATCGTTACTTTTCTGGACTTTAGTGTTTCCTTCCAGAGTTCACGAACTTTCTCCCGTGGAGACACATTGCTTTTTAGAAAATCGAGTTTTTCGGCGATTTCTAAATCTAAGTTTTCTGCATTTTCTGTTAAATTTATTTCAGTAGCAGCGTTTTTCTTTAAATTTGATAATTTTCCTTTTAAATGGTTATATGCTTCCCACAATTTACCAGATGCGTTTCTTTTTATACTGGCATCATGTGAAGTATAGTAAATGGGAAGCATTGACTTTTCAGTAGGAAACCTGATCTCGATTTCTTTCAGGTGAATTAAAAATCGAGCAGCCGTTATTTTAAATTTATCGGGATACCCCTGTTCCTCGAATTCTTTACAAACTATTACACGAGATAGTAGATTTCGACTGGAGTTGTCGAGATTTCCAAACTTTTTATAGTGTAGTTCTATTAGTTTACCGTTGGTACAACTTAAATATTCCGAAAGGATTGGTGCATCTGATGCCGGTAACAGTTGGGTTGATCTTGCACTGCAATGGTATGCTCCTTCCGTTTGCAGCAAGTTATTTAGTGTATTTAAAAATGTGGAATTCGATGCGTCTTGGCTTGTTATAATTGTATTTGCATCGACATATGTTATATCCTCTAATGTTGATGAGGCTGTAAAAGACGCCAAAGATTCAATCTAAAAAATTAAATGAATAAAAATACCAAGGATATAATTCTAAATAGACATAACGAAACTGCGAACCGAATACCTCATTGTTTAAAATTTCCGACTTATATCGCTTCCAAAACAAGGCTCTGATGCCTTGTTTTGGAATTAAATTGCATACCGCTGGATAATCCAAACAATGAAAGGATTCTTTTGTAAAGTTTTCGTCTGAAATATTAATTATTTCAGTTTCGAATTAGAAATGGCGCTTGTTTAACTAATTATTATATATAATAATAAGTGTATTGAAATTTTGCTTTAAGAGAAATTGTATCCATTCGTTAAAAACATTTATTTCTTTATTTTTAAGAAACTTTTTTAATTCAAATTTATTACGTTATCTCACAGCACAGGCGTACCTACTGTACCTAAATCCACTGGAAGTTTTTACTGCTCGACCTCGGCAATTTTTTTAAAAGAAGAACCGTCTTGGGGTGCTCCGCTGGATGGGGCGCTTCGCAAACTGAACGATTCTACGCGATTTTAGCGCCTTTCGGTTTCGCGATTGTCACGAACGCACCAAACACTCACTCTTCCCCCCCCCCCCCCCTGTACACCTTCCTGTCAAATTTTTGTTGCTTTTCGACGTGTTTAACGTTTTCTCAAGGCCGATTTTTTTACTTTTTTCTTTCTCGACCTTCCAAATGCGACGCGCACTGTGGTACCGTTTGTCGATGCGCTGTGATAGCTATGAACGCTGAACTATGTTGGCTTTTAGGACTTCAAACCGCTTGCAAATCAAGAAAACCGTTCCTGAACCAATTTTTGAAAACACGGCAACAGAAAAAAAACCGTCGAACGTGGAAATTTTCGGATGAAACGAAAAAATCAAAATCGCTTGACAAATCGGAACTTTTCACGTCTAACTCATTTGGTGTGAACCTAACAGGCAACCATCAATCACTTTATCGCGTATTTGATCCCGAACTCTAGCACCTTTTTAATTTAATTCGAGCGGGATGAAATTGCACGGGAAAACTCTCGAGAAAACTTTGTTCCAATTTCGCGACTCGCCGATCTCTTCGCCAGCGGCAAGTTGGTGCAGGTGTTTTTGGCTGCGTTCGGTGTTCGCCAGTGGTACCGCAATGCGATTTTTTGTTTTCAAAAAACAGGTAGTAGAAACCGAATTTCAATAATAATACAATAAATGAGCTTAACATTAAACACGTAGTAATGTAAAATGATAATGGATTACATTCTTATGCTGTTTTCAATTTCTTCTTTTGTCCCCGGTGTCCCCTACTCTATATTCTAGGAATTCATGGAATTCGTGTTTCTTAAATTATCACGCATATTTAATACACGCAGAATACTTATACGTGTGTAGCCAATTGCCTTACCTTCAAATATTGGAATTAACTCTTCCAAAGTCCATTTCCTTAACACATTTATCACATAACCGATCATTTTTTGCCTCACTTTCACACTTTAAACAAAATATTTCACGCTTACACGAACGCGGCCGGATCAAGAATGAGTATCTAGTGCGTATCTTCACAAGAGCATTGTACCAAAAATGGCATATTCTGCTATGTTATATGCACTAGTTGTAATGTAAATTGGACTATTTGCTAGTTATTTCGGATTACCTGCAAGGTGAATACACCATTTGCATAGCTTTTTGCCATTAATCAAATGGGATTATTTCCCATACTCGTCACTATTATTTCCTTTTTACAAAGAAAAAAATTCCAAAAATTGTTATTAAACCTGCCATTCTAACATAGCAACGTGTAATTTTAATTTATTGCCTTTCTCATAGCTTATTTTGCTCTTAACGATAGTAATAATTAATATTTAAAGACGCCTTTTGTGATATGTAACTCTTCGTTTTGTGCATCGCTAATGCAGCTATTGAAATTAGGTTGTTATAATAAAAAAAATGCATCTAATGCTATAATTTGTCATTAATTATGCCTAAATTCGTTTGCTATTTTATCTAGCAAAAGTAGTAGCTCCCAGTTTTTTCAGTGTATGAAATGGTTGTAACCTTGGATAACCATATGGCTATGAATCTTGAAAACTCCACTGACACCGGAAAGAACAACAAACTCTTAACATTTAATAGCTTCAATGGTAGCATGACCATGAAAAACTAGTAACATAAAAGTATTGGTAAAAATAAGTTTTGCGTTGGACCCACTGGGCCCCGGACTTAACAACAGATTTTCAAAATTCATAGCCATATGGTTATCCAAGGTTACAACCATTTCATAGCCATATACGTCCCGCCTTTAGTATAAGGTATGGTCACTCCATGTGCACAAGACACTCGCTAGCATGGTCTGGCCGTTGATTACATTCGGCGTTTTTGCAATTCGAAATTAGCAGCCGATAAGTATGTGCGTGTGCAAATATGTGAACCTAGTATGTGGACATGAACAGCTGTTATATGACAGTTTATTTACAAATTGTCAATGACAGTTTGTTTATTTATTTACGAACTCCTAGTGAGCCTGCATTCCCACTTTGGTCACGATAATTTCAAAAGTAAGCGGCAAAGGGACGCAGTGAGGAAAAGGAAATTGGAACGTAAGATCTAGCAGTTTCTTTCTTATCAAAAATTTAACCAACCAACAGGAAAAAACGATGTTTACATTACAATGCCGACTGGTGCTGGAAAGTCACTATGCTTCCAATTACCCGGTGTACTTCAAGAAAACCAAGTAACACTCGTCTTCTCGCTGCTCCTCGCTTTAATCAAGGATCAAATCGATCACTTGGCCAAACTGAAGATTGCTGCGAATTCGATCAATTCAAAAATCGGTAAGCGTGAACGAGATCGAATTCTGAACGATTTGAAAAGTATTCGACCGACTATAAAGTTTCTATACATTACACCGGAACAAGCCAACACGGAATCGTGTAAAGCCTTCATATGTTTACTTGTAAAGCAAAAGAAATTGTCGTATATAGTTGTGGAGGAAGCGCATTGTGTGAGTCAGTGGGGTCACGACTTTCGTCCTGATTTCTTAAAGCTCGGTACTTTGCGTACACTTTATCCGGAAATTCCATGGATTGCTCTAACTGCAACCGCTTCCAAGCAAGTATTGGACGATATACACGACCAATTAAAGCTGAAGAGGCCAATATCACAGTTCAAGACACCGTCCTTTCGAGAAAACCTCTTCTACGATGTTGTTTTTAAGAATACTATTCAGGACGACTTTATGCATTTACAGTTGTACATTGAGGGTTGCTTGGGCCAAATCGATCCGAGTCTGAAAGGTAGCGACAAACCGTGCGGCATTGTGTACTGTCGGAAAAGGGAAAGTTTCGAAAGTTTGGCTTACGGCTTGACCAAATTAGGAATACCGGCTGTTGCCTATCATGCAGGTCTGAGTACATCAGATCGGACACAAGTTCAGGAAGATTGGATGTTCTGGAAGAGTCCGGTTATTTGTGCTACAGTCAGTTTTGGAATAGGTGTCGATAAAGCGCCGGTACGGTTTGTCGTTCATTGGAATGTTCCTCAAATATGGCTAACTATTATCAGGTGCGATTTGAATTTAAATTTTTGTCATTATTCACTTTAATTGTTGTCTGTTGCAGGAGTCGGGAAGAGCTGAACGCTATAGATTGTTTTCATACTGACAAATATATTATTGTCGTGACGATGTAAAGTTTAAAAGTTTTCTGCTACAAGCTGATATTAACAAGAACAGCAAGCAAACACGCATTGAACAAGCGAAGTTAGCACAAAAGAACTTTGATACGGTCATTGATTATTGCGAGGGTTTTCGATGTCGCCATAAACTCTTTTCCGACTTCTTTGGTGATCCACCTCCGCTCTGCCGGGATAGATGCAATATTTGTAAAACTCCAAAAATCGTTTCGAAAGCTATCGATATGTTCCACAAGTTATCTATGGAGGGAGTCTATAAGTGCGACATAGCTATGGACGACTGTTCCGATTTATATGAAGGTAAGCTTTCTTTGGTAAACTATTTCCTTTGCTAATGAAAAACGAAAAACAAATGAAGGAGCACCTATGTTGGAATAATAATTAAATACTATTCAATTACGATTTTTTCTAACAAAATATAATTTTTTAACTTAAGTTTTTATCTTCAACTAATGCGTACTACATTTTATTTTTATTAGGCGGAAGAGCTGCAGTCCGAAAGAGTGAATTGGAAGACTATAACGAGGATGACGATAATGGCCAAGAAGAAGATCAAGCAAGATTAAAGAAAGAATCAAAATTTTTCATACAGAAACAGTTTGCGTTGCGTAAATCAATTCACGCAGAAAATGAGTTAGAAATGCAACCCTCAGCTCATATATCCAAAGCGAAATGTGCATTGTCTACCACTGCCTTTGTTGTAATATAATTTAATAAAGCTGGAAAAATTGCATTTTATTGTTTTACTTGAAAGTAGCAGCAGACGATAATAAATTTAAAATATAGAAGGTTAAATTGATGGTGAAGACGTTCTGGAAAACGACGGGAACCAACCATTACTTGGATTTAAAAATTGGAAGACGCGGTCGTTCGATCGACATACAAATATAGAACAGTCTTTTACGTCAGGCCGATGTTTGAGCTGTGCATGGGATCGGAGACAAGAGCGAAAGCTCTTCAATTTTGTCTTGAAGTACATCCTCTGGATCTTATTCGTTGTGATTTGATTCGTGCGCTGAGATTATGCCATATGAAATCCTGACATTTAGGAAATGTACCAAATTTAATGTTGAGGACCAGTCCATGAGTGGATCTGTTTTATTGAAGAATTAATTAAGTTAGTACTATCAAAACAATTTCATTGCAACTTACTTGTGTATTATGTCGGCTGAATGCAACACTGGGTTGGTTCGGACAAGAATCAATAGGGTAGGCTCTGATTGGTTGTTAGCCCAGTGTTGTAACTGTTGCATGCCTAGTCAATTGTTAACAGCTGGAGAGCACTCTCCATTACCACAATAATGGTCGATTTCACTGGCTGCAGAAATCCAGTTGCAAGCACATAAAACTTCCAAAATCGACGTATTCATCAAAGAACCTGGGCATCTCCGGACGGCCATACATTCAACCAGATAGACCACGTCCTTATCCAAAGGAGATGGGCGTCCTTAATATTTAGAAGTACCCTTAAATCGGGGCGCTAATTGTGACTTCGATCACTATCTCGTAAAAGCAACCTATCGATGCTGCATATCCGCAGTTTATCATCATAAATCTGCAAATTCCACATCGATAAACTGCAAGATCTCTTCACTCTAGCTCTTGAATACGCCGTAAGAAATATATCGTTTGAAGCAACAGGGATGCTCACTACTTATTAAACCCACCTGAATTGTACTTAATGCCGATGATATCAACATCATGGCGCGATATTTTCTCTTGGCAAAAGAGACACTGGTGAGTTTCGAGGAAGCTTTAAACGAAATTGGACTGCGTATTAACGAAGAAAATACAAAAACTATGACCCAAACAAGGAAAAGGACGCTAAACAGACAAAATATCACGGACAAAATATCACAACATCGGTTTACTCGTCTACCGTAATACTTGGCAGAGCGGAATGCAAAAATGCAGATTAATTAAGGAACTCTACAGGAAGGGAATGAAGAAAGATGAATGCGTTAAATTTGTAAAGGTAAAAAAATTTATGTTACTAGTTTTTCATGGTCATGCTACCATTGAAGCTATTAAATGTTAAGAGTTTGTTGTTCTTTCCAGTGTCAGTGGAGTGAAGCTCCAATACGAAATCCCCGACTGTTGATTGACCGTAGTACCTGACGAATTTTTGGAAAGAACTTTCACTGGAGAGGCCAGTTTATCATAAGATTTTGTGTTGGACTAGGTCCGAAGGAGCTGTTTCGTCATCGGAATGCAGAAGACTCTTCAGAGGGTGTATTCTAGCCAACTTCCGAAACACCCTGACAGCTGGTGGAATTGCTGAGGCAAATTCTATATAGCCACTTCGTAATCCAAGTTCATTTCCACGAATAATGTAATCGGGAACTCGCCGGACATCTACCTTATACTAAAGGCGGGACGTATATGGCTATGAAATGGTTGTAACCTTGGATAACCATATGGCTATGAATCTTGAAAATCTGTTGTTAAGTTCTTTCCAAAAATTCGTCAGGTACTACGGTCAATCAACAGTCGGGGATTTCGTATTGGAGCTTCACTCCACTGACACTGGAAAGAACAACAAACTCTTAACAAGTAAAAAAATTTATTAATCTTGTTTTACAGTTATATGAGAATTTTATATCCGATTTCAGCTGTTCAACGACGGCAGTTCCGGAGGAGTTTGTCGTATCTGAACGGTATGTCTTATCGGAAGATGATAGCACTGCAGTTCAAGCTGGATCTCAAGTTGTGCAACAAAATATTTATTTTTTTAACGTACCCGAGTTGTAATATAGCCTTCCGGGACGTGTAGATGAATATGACTATAAACAATCAAAGTTCTGTGGCTTATCGTTCAAAAATTTTGCGCAATTAAAAGCTCTTACCTTGCTTCCAGAAATGTATTTTCGTCTGCAACATTTTTGATGAAATTACGAGCCACTGTTAATGCAATTTGTGCCAAATCTTTCATAACATCGCCAAAATGACCGGTTATATGCAGGGAACCGTCTCCACGGTCATCCTTTTTTGTCGCGATCAGTTTCCGTTTTGCTGTTTCTATGAATAGAGTTTAACCGCCCATTGCCTGCATCCATGCTAAGCCCATTACAACACCGGGCGGTGTTTCTTGATAAATTCGATCTTGCGTGAATATCGCTTTGCCTGGGAATGAGTTTAAGTTTTGTTCGGTTATTTCAAGGTGTTCGGCTTCTTTTTTCACAATTTTGAATGCTGTTTTTCGAACTATCTGAAATTGGAGTTTGGTTAGTGTCGGTCAAAAGATCAGAACTATTCCGACAACAAACCTTTTCGATGTTTCTGTAAATTCCTTACACCAGACTCACAGCAGTAATTCTTAATTAGCATGGTCATCGATTCGTCCTTAATCGTGATGTGTTTATCTTGCAAGCCACAATCGTTCATTGCTTGCGGTATTGGAAATTGCTTGGCAATTGCAATTTTCTCTTCAGCCACGTAGTCTTCAAAAGAAATCGGTAAATTTAACTAAACTAAAGAAACTAATAGAATATATTACCTGACATTTCAATCATTTCCATTCGATCTCTCAACGGCTCCGGTATACCATCAATTACATTGGCCGTGCAGATAAACAAAACATGTGAAAGAACAACAGCGACGTCCAGGTAATGATCAAGAAAATTGGCATTTTGTTCTGGGTGTAAAAGCTCTAACAGCGCCGAACTGGGGTCACCTTGGTATACTCTAGAATAGCAAATATTATTTGTAACAACGAATTTAATTTTGTCTTTAATTTCGATGTCTGTGAACTTAGCATATCATGTCCCAGCATATCACAAAAAAAATTGAGTTCTCTTGGCATGCACAATAGTTCTATAGTTCCTGATACTTTTTAGCAATAGTTCTGGCGTTTAAAGCCGAAAAAAGGACTATTCAAAAAATGATATGCTAACTTCCCGAAGCATATCATTTTCCGTCAATTCAAAACTCAAAGACAGATTACAACAAAGAACCATTAGTTACAGAGTTCCTGATACTTTTTAGCAATAGTTCTGTTCATTTAAGCCGAAAAAAGGACATTCGAAAAAATGATATGCTAACATTTCTAAGACTGGGAAAATTTTTCCCTAGCCAGCATATCAAGAAAAAAGACCAGTTCTGAGCAGGTGAAGAATAGTTCTTGTGATCCTGGTACTTTTCGAAAATAGTTCTGTCCTTTTTAGCCCGAAAAAGGACAATTGAAAGAAACACACCACGATGATATGCTAAGTCCACACCCGAACTTTTTTCCCTGCCCAGCATATCACAAAAAAAGACCAGTTCTGAGTAGGTGGAGAATAGTTCTAGCGATCCTAGTACTTTTCCAAAATAGTTCTGTCCTTTTTAGCCCGAAAAAGGACAATTGAAAGAAACACACCACGATGATATGCTAAGTTCACACCCGAACTTTTTTCCCTGCCCAGCATATCACAAAAAAAGACCAGTTCTGAGTAGGTGGAGAATAGTTCTAGCGATCCTGGTACTTTTCGAAAATAGTTCTGTCCTTTTTAGCCCGAAAAAGGACAATTGAAAGAAATACACCACGATGATATGCTAAGTTCACGCCCGAACTTTTTTCCCTGCCCAGCATATCACAAAAAAAGACCAGTTCTGAGTAGGTGGAGAATAGTTCTAGCGATCCTAGTACTTTTCCAAAATAGTTCTGTCCTTTTTAGCCCGAAAAAGGACAATTGAAAGAAACACACCACGATGATGTGCTAAGTTCACACCCGAACTTTTTGCCCTGCCCAGCAAATCACAAAAAAAGACCAGTTCTGAGTAGGTGGAGAATAGTTCTAGCGATCCTAGTACTTTTCCAAAATAGTTCCGTCCTTTTTAGCCCGAAAAAGGACAATTGAAAAAAACACACCACGATGATATGCTAAGTTCACACCTGAACTTTTTTCCCTGCCCAGCATATCACAAAAAAAGACCAGTTCTGAGTAGGTGGAGAATAGTTCTAGCGATCCAAGTACTTTTCCAAAATAGTTCTGTCCTTTTTAGCCCGAAAAAGGACAACTGAAAGAAACACAACACGATGATATGCTAAGTTCACACCCGAACTTTTTTCCCTGCCCAGCATATCACAAAAAAAGACCAGTTCTGAGTAGGTGGAGAATAGTTCTAGCGATCCTAGTACTGTTCCAAAATAGTTCTGTCCTTTTTAGCCCGAAAAAGGACAATTGAAAGAAACACACCACGATGATATGCTAAGTTCACTCCCGGACTTTTTTCCCTGCCAAGCATATCACAAAAAAAGACCAGTTCTGAGTAGGTGGAGAATAGTTCTAGCGATCCTGGTACTTTTCGAAAATAGTTCTGTCCTTTTTAGCCCGAAAAAGGACAATTGAAAGAAACACACCACGATGATATGCTAAGTTCACACCCGAACTTGTTTCCCTGCCCAGCATATCACAAAAAAGACCAGTTCTGAGTAGGTAGAGAATAGTTCTAGCGATCCTGGTACTTTTCGAAACTAGTTCTGTCCTTTTTAGCCCGAAAAAGGACAATTGAAAGAAACACACCACGATGATATGCTAAGTTCACGCCCGAACTTTTTTCCCTGCCCAGCATATCACAAAAAAAGACCAGTTCTGAGTAGGTGGTGAATAGTTCTAGCGATCCTAATACTTTTCCAAAATAGTTCTGTCCTTTTTAGCCCGAAAAAGGACAATTGAAAGAAACACACCACGATGATATGCTAAGTTCACACCCGAACTTTTTTCCCTGCCCAGCATATCACAAAAAAGGACCAGTTCTGAGTAGGTGGAGAATAGTTCTAGCGATCCTGGTACTTTTCGAAAATAGTTCTGTCCTTTTTAGCCCGAAAAAGGACAATTGAAAGAAACACACCACGATGATATGCTAAGTTCACACCCGAACTTTTTTCCCTGCCCAGAATATCACAAAAAAAGACCAGTTCTGAGTAGGTGGAGAATAGTTCTAGCGATCCTAGTACTTTTCCAAAATAGTTCTGTCCTTTTTAGCCCGAAAAAGGACAATTGAAAGAAACACACCACGATGATGTGCTAAGTTCACACCCGAACTTTTTGCCCTGCCCAGCAAATCACAAAAAAAAGACCAGTTCTGAGTAGGTGGAGAATAGTTCTAGCGATCCTAGTACTTTTCCAAAATAGTTCTGTCCTTTTTAGCCCGAAAAAGGACAATTGAAAGAAACACACCACGATGATATGCTAAGTTCACACCCGAACTTTTTTCCCTGCCCAGCATATCACAATTAAGACCAGTTCTGAGTAGGTGAAGCATAGTTCTAGCGATCCTAGAACTTTTCCAAAATAGTTTTGTCCTTTTTAGCCCGAAAAAGGACAATTGAAAGAAACACACCAAGATGATATGCTAAGTTCACACCCGTACTTTATTCCCTGCCCAGCATATCACAAAAAAAGACCAGTTCTGAGTAGGTGGAGAATAGTTCTAGCGATCCTAGTACTTTTCCAAAATAGTTCTGTCCTTTTTAGCCCGAAAAAGGACAATTGAAAGAAACACACCACGATGATATGCTAAGTTCACAACCAACTTTTTTCCCTAAGTTTACAACCAACTCTTTTGCCCAGCATTTCAAGAAAAAAGGCCAGTTCTGAGCAGGTGATGAATAGTTCTAGCGATCCTGCTACTTTTTTTAAATGGTTCTATCGTTTTTAGACCGAAAAATGACAATTGATAAAAAAACACACCACGATGATATGGTGACAGCCAAAATAGTTTTTTTCCCTGACTGTACTTGAAAGTTTGGTCAGTAATGCGTGTGGAAAGTTTTTTTAAGCTTTAGAGCTTTGGATTTTGATCTTCTATGCAGCGATGTTCCCCTACTACGATTGTAGTAGATCTACTACTTTTTCACGGTAAAAATTTTTGCTACGAAAAGGTTCAAGGTCAATTCAACTACCTTTTGTTGCTCTGTTCCGACTCGCAAAATAATAATATGGAACTTATTCATCCTTTTGTAATACCTTTGCAAATAAACAATTATCACCATCGCCACAGCCACTCTTACCTTACAGTTAGAAATAAGGAGGTTTTTAAGGTGGCGATTACATGAAAAGCCCCTAGAAATAAAACCAATTTGCTGCCAAGACCATAGAAATATCAAATCTACTGCGCTTTTCAATCAAGATCAAGTCCTACAATTTCCGAAAAGGGAACAACGCTGCTTCAATGCTTTTCTGGTGAATACGAGAATATTCGATAGATATAAGGTATATGCAACTAGGTATTCGGTCGTTGCTGTTTCCATTACTCGAAACCGATCAAGTTGCGTGGTTGATTTATGTGTATTTCAAAACAAATTTGTTTTACAATTGTGAAAGTAGTTTTCGAGATTTACTTAAGTTTTTGTGAATAAAGGAAGAACCAAGTAGTGGGTAGTGCAGATATTTCGAATTTCTGGAAGTGTAACAAAACAGCACGGACAACAGGGGCATTTTGTAGATAAATCGCCACCTGAAGTGATACGTTATCTTCAGCGACAAAGAAAGTTATGTGTGTTATATATTTTTTTTTTAATTTGACAATCTCTCCTCTCCATCAGGATTCAAGTTTTCTGGATTAAAGTTTTATCCATTTTCTTAGTTTCTCAGTTGGCTCTATCTTCTTTTACATTTGTAGCTATGTACGATAAAAATGCTTTACAGCAAATTTTGTCCGAACCAAATTGTCGGACCATTGACGAAAATGGCCATGTTCATCCACCTTCACACGAAGTTTATGAAACTATCGTGGAGTGGCAAACAGGGGTTCGACAATCACGGCAAAACATGTACATACTATTATTAACAACAATCAGAATGGGTTTCAAGATATAGTTCTTAAAATATTTAATATTCAAGCTCATGAAGATTTGACAACGTATAATAGCACAATCTCAAATCACAGCAAAAATTTTGACACCACATTACAATAAATATAATAATATCCTCAGAAAAGTGGCACGTTATCCGACCGCAGGAGAAAATATATGCTAATCGCATTTATCACAAATTGCGAGAGGGATGGGCAGATCTGTTTGCTGAAGCAATGTGGGTGCAGCACCAGATAGATTGTGTATTCGTCTCCAAAAATAATACTGTTTCCAGAAGTGCGGTCGGAAAATATTTTTTGAAATTCGTTGGAGTTTGCCAAGAATGTGGCGCGGCTATCTGTGGCACCTTATTAACGGAACCACCGAAAGACGTTGATGTTGTGATTAAATGTCATATCGATGGCATTAAACCCGAAGCACATTCTGGGAGAAAACGACGGCAATTAAGAGGTTCACGTCGTGTCCAAGTCGCTGATTATTTAATTACTGGAGGTAAAGATGCAGTGACTTGGCGACGAAACGAAGCAGGTCGTACAAAGACATTTGGAGGCAAAAATCCCCCAACCTTACCTAGCAACGAAGTAATTAGAAAGGCAAAAGAACAGCGGCTTTTGGAAATATATGGCTTAAAATTTTCAAATCCTGCCTTCAATTTAGCCAAAAGCGCTGAGCACGGCAAGTTCGTTGGGTGCATACACCACGTGGCGTTGCTTAAATTCAATTGTATTTATTGGCGTCCCGAACAAATGCAGATTTACGTATCGCGCTGCCGTAAAGATCCCAATGCAATATTTGCCATTGATGCTACGGGTGGTATTGCGAAACGTGGTAAATCTCATGAGCCGCACATTTTTCTTTACCAGTTCGTACTTGTAACAAAGGAAGGTAGTATTCCCACATTTCAAATGGTTTCAGACGATCAGAGATCTCTTATTGTCGCTCATTTTTTGCGCCTAATACTCGCTGCAAACGCTCCTATTCCACCAATCGTGGTTACAGATTTTGGTTGGTCATTGCTGATTGCAGTTTCCGTTATATTTGGCCAATGCACCAGTTTTAATGACTACTTGCAAAAGTGTTTTAATGCTGTTGTCAGTAAATCAAATTTCCTTCCATCTACTTTCATGAGATTGACATATGCCATCTATTGAATATGGTCACGCGTTGGCCCAGTCTGAAAGGAAAAGATAAGTACTTAGTAAGACGATTTTATAAAAGATGTATCGGAAAAGCCAATCAAATTTTCGACCTAGATACTTCATCGAATCAGTTCTCGTAGTATCCCTTAGCAAGTGTATAGGATCAAATACAAAGGAAGAGACCCTACCATCTGTGGAACGACTGCGATTTTTGAACGAAAAGATAAGAGGAATACAATCCGAAAGCAGCGATGATGATGAGATTGAGACTGATGAAGAAATCGACGGAGAATGCAAATTCAATACTGAAGAATGCCATACAGAAAATGAAGTCGACAAAGGAGGCTGGAAATTATGGAGTGACCGTTTGTACAACGCAGCACTGACTATTGCTGATCAGTCATCTGACGGTGATATGATCAACGCGTTGTTCAATGTAGACTTTGCGAAAAGACTCAAAAGATATTTACTCCCATACGTGCCACTATGGACAGCCATTATGGTTCCAATTTTCAAAAAAGGCTCGGTTACCGCCAGCTCCGCTGCTGTCGAATCGGAATTTGCCGATTTGAAGAAGCGCGAATTAAGAGGCGAAATTCCGATGACGATAGACAGGTTCGTGTTCCAACATCTTGATCGAATCAATGATAAAATTAAGGAGCGCAGCAAGCAATCGGACGTTCTTCTCAATGTTGAACACGAGAATTCGAGCAAGTCGCATGTATCCCCGGAAAAAGCATGTACCACCCCAAACGACAGTTCCGGACTTATGCGGGATCCGATAAATAGCTCTGGTTGCAGTGATTACGATCAATTTAGAATGGACGACAATATTCCAGCTGACAACGAATGGATAGTTCAAGAAGAATGGAGAGGCTTGCATAAAATCATGAGAGATGGAAACGGTAGCGATAGTCACCCAAAACGAAAGCGAACCAATCCAACATGCTTAGATGATTGCCCTGAGTGGGATTATATCAAAGATGCAAAGGTTGGTCTCATACCAGTTCTTTTAAACGGGAGTATATCGGGACCCGTGCTTACAACCGATGGCAAATTGAATATAACCCAAACCTGTGCATTTGATTCTATTTTCCAAGTTGTTGTCAGCGGAATTTCAGCGAACAGGACATATCACGAAAACGTATTTTCATCCCATTGTCCACTTATTAATCTGGCACAAAATGTTAGTGTTAACAAAAAAATTACTCAAGGCAATTATGCTCAAAGGGCCAACATTTTATTAAACACTTCAATGTTTCGAGATATTATCACTATCTATCAGCAAAATATAAAAGGCCTAGTTGCTGAATGCAATGCAGCTCACTTGGCTCAGTTTCTTTTTGAAAAACAACCCAGTCAATGTCAAAGGGTGGACTGTGCTTGCGGATACTCTAACACTAAAAACTATGAATTGCTAAATGTGAACATTGACACAATACTTTGCGGTGGTCTACATTTAATGCAAGAAGCAATCGATGATTGTATAGTGCTAGAAAGAACATGCTTTAAGTGCAAAAATAAAATCATGGCTTTTTCAGAATATGGGCCGCATCTTTTAATTGATACAGCGGTTGTGACTGATCCCAGTTATTCAAAAAGAGAGAGTATCATTGCTTATAGATTGGGTTTAATAAAGAAAATCGTAAAGGTTGGTGGAAAAAATTACCAGCTAATCGGTGTCGTTGATTATAGTTTAAAGCAGAAACACTATGTCGCGTATGCATTAGCAGGTGAGTTTTGGTTTAAGTATGATGGTCTGGTCAAAAAACGTTATTCAGCTAATCCAAGGACGATTATATATCCACATTTAATTGTATACGCGATATGCAGTAACGCAGAGTGATCCATATAAGACTTTATTAACTGTGTAAAGCTTATTTTATCATCATAATTATTCTGAATCGGACCTTGGACCCTTCATCTCAAATTTAATAAAATTGAATTTTTCTACTATCTTAATTAAGAATCAATTTTATATCAATATGCCTACCTATTTTATTCCTTAGAAAATTAGCTTGTACTTCCCATTCAGCTCAAAAAATTTTCTAATTTTAAATGAAAGGCGAAAGTACCCTCTAATCGGAACTTATTATTGTTAAGGGAGAATCTTAATTTGGAGTGCAAGTGATTATCAAGACTAATTTAATCACATGTATTTGGTTTTAGAGAATCTAGTGAAATCTTAACTTTGTCCCTATTTGAAAAGTTACATGATCTTCTGTTTTAATATGCTTTGATCATATCACTGAAGGTTTTCTCTATATAAAAAACATATTCATATACGTATTAACGATTCGCAGTGGTAGTGGCTCACCTCAAATGCACATACGGGACAAAAAGTCTTTACCAATTTCTGTAAAACAAGTTCACCCTTAAAGGATCGAATGTATCTGTCGTAACCTATCACCAAATTAAAATTGGTGATACGTTACCGAACTTTCTTCTCAGAACTTACTGTGAGAAGGTAATTTTGAGTAAAAATGGAGGTACTTTTTAATATGAATATCTTTATTTAAAGTTATCCGAGTTCTTCGGTGGACAGTTGAAAACTGGTAAACTCTTCTTGTCTACGGAAGAAAGAAAGGTAGGTTTTTGGACGAAAGATGAAGAAGTTTATTGGGACTATAAAATACCTGGACCCGACTCAGTGGAAAGAACGAATCTGGCTGCCAGATGCTGACCTTAATCCTACTGGGGAAAATTCAAATGATTTTCCCTTTTCGAATTTTATTGCCTTCTTTACCTGGCTCTTTCTACTGAGTCATAAATGTTAGAGGGAAAATAAATATGTTAGATGATAGGTAGAATGACGGATTTGTGGAAAGGAAAAAAGAGGAATTGCATGTATGATAAGGATTCCGGTAGGAACAGTACCCATAGAAAGTCATCTAGATATTCGGACACTCATGGTAAAAAAAAACTTACAACGAATAAAAAGGTTATGAATTATATATTATTTCTGGTTATTACCTATAGATTTAAAAAAAAAAATGTTTAATTCGAAAATGTAAGAAA
This sequence comes from Beris chalybata, assembly GCA_949128065.1. Classification (NCBI taxonomy): domain Eukaryota; kingdom Metazoa; phylum Arthropoda; class Insecta; order Diptera; family Stratiomyidae; genus Beris; species Beris chalybata. Next base: position 673,576 of record OX421898.1, read on the forward strand.
AAAAAGGATACTATGTTATTTGTTATTTTTTAATTGCTTCATGGATGTTGTGACGACAGCCAATCTATATGTCTCACGAATCTTATACGTGAATTGTTCGTTTTACAATTTATCAATTTTCTTTTTTCCTTTTTTTTTGGCGCCGTCCTAATCCTAATTGCACTGCATACCCTGTATTTCATCACAACTTTCAATAGAAAGTGATTGTCAGGTTCACCCCCAAGCACTTGCTATGTTCTTTTACTGGGAACAACTCACATGGACACGGCGTCTTTATCTGACTGCGTGTGTACATGAGAGTTTCTCATACGATTTCAGATGTGTATGCGTGAAAAGCTCGGATGAGTTTTTCAAGTCAGTTGAATGAATCATTGAATGAATTTCAATGAATTTGAACTTGAATGAATTGAAAAAGCGCCACTTTCCAAATATTCCCACCAGAGGCATTGCGGTACTTAGTCAGACACAGCTGGAACCAGCTGACTCGACATGGCAGTATGTGATTAGGCCGCAAAAGTTAACTCGAACCCATAGGCGCGCCGTAGGGGGGCCAGGAGGGGCCAGGACGATCATTTTTGGTTTTTCATTCTTGAGACAAAGTGCTAATTAAAGTGCTGACAACTCTCAGTGTATTAATTCAAGTGTGTTGTAAATGTGCCCTATGTGAACTAGGCCTCTATGTTTTCAAGCCTTATAAAAAACATATTATTTATTTCTTTTGATCCTCGGGTACAGGAAATTCAATGATTTCCTCTTCGTTATCATGGAATTCCTGCAAAGGTTTGTAAGTAAATCCAGCTTTGCGAAAACAATTTTTAATTATTGTTGGTGAAACTAACTACCAAGATCTATCTCGTCAGTTAAATTCTAACCGGAACTTTAACTGGAAGTTTTGTATGAAAATCTGTCAGTTGAAGTTCCAGTTAAAACGCAACTGACGATCGTAGGAACGGGCGTTAGACGTCTAAAGATTTTCCAAATCCTTATTCCAGTGCCAGAATTGTCTGATATTTGTTGTCGATAATAGGTGTGTTTCAATGCTCTCCAGAGTAGAGCACCTAATCGGCAGGCGAAAAAAAACGATCCAGGGTATTATGTGGAGTGTATTTTATTGGAAGATTTGGCAGCCCTGCGCAGTCAAGTTTGAAATTTTGTTCAAACATTGCATCACCTTTTCTTTTCTTGCTTATTAATTTCACTTTAATTTCTACCAAAAATTTAAAACAAATATTTGTCCTTTCTTTGCTGCAAAACTTACGGTAATATAACTGTCATCGGATTTTATTCAATTGCAGTTCGGTTGCATTTCTGTTGTGCTGCCAACCATTAAAATCGAAACGAGTAAAGCGAATTAAAGCGAATTCATCCTAGGCTCACACCATTTTATTCTCTCCGGGGTAGGATATGTAACCTAGTAAAATTAGTGGGTTTACTATCCTGGATGTTGTTGTTGTTTCACGTATACTTATGCTGTACTATCCTACTCTGGAAAGCATTAAAACACGCCTAATATCTGTGCAAATATTATAATACCATCGTCCAATGGTTGTATAAAAGCTGTCGTAATAGCCGAAAAAAATACAATTTTCTCATTTCACAAACGGGCATGACATAAACTCACATACATATGTTAGAAATGACAACGAGTGATTCGATTTAAACATGACGATTATCGCCTAAAACGTCTGATTTTCAGGGAATCCCTCTTTACTGAAATGGTTAATGGGTCGAATTGTGCTTGCTAAAAAAAAAGAAGTAAAAATAGGTTTTACATGTGCACTTGGCCGTGTCAAATTCTATGCGCTTACACGTATTAGTGTACTTAACCGCGTTGCACTTATAAAAATTAAGGTATATGAAAATTTTCGTGCACATAAGCGCCTCCAATATAACAATTTCAGATAATGTGTTGGTAATATGGTCCCCTGGGAGCCATAATAAAAGTAAGATGTCAAACATTTTTTAAACTACTACTTCGCTATTAAATCCATGGTCACAAGCATACGAGTATGATGTTCCCATCGGTTTTCTTAAAGACAATTTATCCTTATGCCTGTTAAGAAATTGATCAAATCAAATCACCATTGGAATAACAGCGTATTAACATTTCAAAGTCGTAGCCTAATGCCATGTTTCCACTGCCTCGTCATTTGTGGGGGAGGGGGGAATTTGGTATTTTCCTATATTATATATAAGAAATGTGGCAAATGCCCCCTCACCCCACAAATAACGTCCCTGCGTGCTTAATCTAGTTCTCTTAATCGCGAGATTAAGGTGTAGTGGAAACGTGGTATAAGACTAATCATTTGTACGATTACCCAATCTGTAAACACAAAAAGGACGAACTTGTATGAAAAGCATGTGAGCCTTTCGGAAAAAGTCGTATGTTCTGAGCCATTCGGGCCCTGGCCCCTGCCAGATTTTAGGCCACGGCGCGCCTATGCTTGAACCGTGATCGTTTCTTAGTGAATTGACAAATATACCATGTGCTCTGGTGGCAAATTTCGGAACTATATATGGTAGACAGAAAGTGGCAGTTGCATGTTATTTTCAGACAAAATTGAGATTGAGCTCAAATGAGAGGGTCCTACTACAAAATATTACTTCAAGTGGGCTTAAATTATTGTTATAATTGAATAAGAAGGACATATGTATCATAACATATCAAAAACAACAACTTTTTCTTTAAGAAATCAATTTAAAGTACTAAAATAAAAGAAAAAAGTATTGAAAAAACGGTCTACGTTCTTTTCAAATAGTTTAATAATTATTTCATATTTCTTTTTCCTGGAATATTAAACATTTGAGAAGTTATTTCGAAGTTTATACCTCTCATTCATATGGAAAAATTGTTCATTTTCTGACTTCGTTGTGCTGGATTGAGCCCATGATTTTCGAAATGTAGAACCGAAAATGAGCACCTTATTATCAACCAAACCGATCTCCATCAATCTTTATCATGTCTTTTCATAATGAAATTAAGAGAGAATCGAAAATTCACCGAGCTCCGAATCGTAAAAATACACACGAACCGCCATATAACAGTCAGCTGACGAAAATGTGTCTATCATATCTGGTAGTTTTTTTCCCACCAGGTGGAGATTTCCAACTTTACCATTCGTCAATTGTTTCTGTTTTTTGTGTGTTTTATCGTTGATTGGCGGCCACGAAAGTCTCCCGTGAAGAAGGAAAAAAAACCGAGTAATAGCGAGAGCGAAGAAAAGTACCGTGGCCGGCTTCTGTCAAACGAACGCGTCCGAATTGAAATTGAAAGTTTTCCGCTCGTTTTTGTGTGTTTAAGGTTTGAGCGAAAGCGTGGAGGTTGATATGGAAGGCGCTCCGCTACCATCACATCAGGGCCCGTCGCCACCTTTGGACCTCCACGTGGTGGTGGACTGCCAATGCGAGTTTTGCTGACCTGCCGTTCATTCACAACGTAAGTTTGAAGGGTTCGCTTAAATTATTTCAGTACTAATTCTCTTTCTTCCCTTCCCAAAATAAAGCGTACGGTGGATATGTTTCAGCTCCATCACAACCATCCATAACAAGACTGGACACTTACTACACATGCATTTTTTGTGTAAGAAAAAAAACAAAAAATCATTCCATAAGCGGAAAAAAGAAATCCGATTGAACAGTTCCATTTCCATATTCCTATTCAAATTCCCGTGCGAACGAAAAAGTACGCAAAGATGCAAAAAGGAATGAGTACACATTTGCACCTGTGTGCGTAGTCTTGCAAAATGTACGTAACAGAACGCTGTTTTAGTCTCATGTGTTCCAGCATAGGAATCTATAGGAACAATATGAGAAATGAAATCATACAAGCACAGCTGAGCTGTGTCTGCACATGATTCGATGGAGTTTTTTTTATAGGCGTTCTGTTAGGATGTCAATAAGTTGGTGAATGCGTTTCGTTATCACTTTTTGTCTCTTTTTTAATCATGCATCATGCTGTTTCTATCTACTTCCCTCACCTAATTATATAAAGAAACCAAGGCCAAATTTTTATAAGAAAGATACTGCGAAGTGTCCAGTCTTCTTATGGATAGTCTTTGATCACAACATCCACCGCCCGCTGAGTCTTCGACACTGGCCACCACGAGTACGGAACCGTCGACAGCAACAACGGCAACATCAACACAATCGACACCGCCACCGGTTCGAGGACTATCACGCGGGCATGGTGGACCTCCATCCCGCGGACGTGGCTCCTGCATCCCGAACACAAATGGCAGCGGTCACGATCCCCATAAAAGGTCACCGCGGATATTCTTAGGGGCTGACCACTGAGATGTATACATGGAGACCTCGATCTGCTATCTCATATAGCCGACGTTTTAGAAATGTCATTATTTCGAAAAAGTTGTCCATGATAAGCCGAGCTTCTGCATTATTGAACAAAATTCTGATGAATTTAAACATTCATTAGATTTAAAATTGGTAATGCAGATAAAATAATTTTAGATCGAAACATTTCTTTTAGTTTCTTTCAGAAATTCAATTAATTTTAAGTTTGAAGTAACTTCGAAAGTTATCCAGGGCACAAATTGGAAAATCCGATTTCGAAACCGGAAATGGAAAGAAGGAAAGAGTTAGTAGCATGGTTGCGCATATATTTAAAGAGAGAAGAAAAACAATGACAATGTCAATGACAGAATTACAGACAACAGACAGCAAAATTACAGATAACATGAAAAAAGAATTCGAACTTTTAGGTGTAATTTCGAATTGGGCGCAAATAATTTGAATTTGATAAATACTTTTTTGGATAAACAGTGCAAGGCATTGAAAGAAAATGAGTTCGTAAAATTGCAACTAAGTTGTGTAAATTTTACAGGCAATATTGGCTACTGCAGTACGAATATAATACCATCTACCTATCGTTATGGCGCTATATTAAAAAATAACGTATTACATGCTCAACCGTTATAAATTTTCCCAAGGAACTGTTATTATTATAGATCATTTTTTTTGCGGAGAAAGTTTGGTTGTTGGTAACGTAAAAACGTTAGGGCTTTTATCCATATGTTGTATTCCTGAGTATTGGCCCAAACAGAACACGGACTTCGGCTTCGATTTTGCCATTTGCCTACTGTACCGAAGTCGAAGTCGATGTTGTGGGCATCACCATATAATCCTGTGTGTTCTAAAAAGACAGGGACTTCGAAGCCGAAGTCCGTGTTCTGTTTGGGCCATAATTCAGGCCTGATTAAAAAAGCTTGACATCACGAAAATTAAGTAAATAAAAACGTAAATTATAATAAACCAAAATATATTCGCTTTCCATTATACGGTACAATCTGAGATAAATCAAATGTTTGTTGTTTGAATCTAATAAAAAAATAGAACATTAATGATAAAAAGAAAAAGAAAACTCCTAGTTTCTTGTAATTCATATCATAAACAGCATAAATCTGTGCGCCGCGCTGCAATCAGCTCGGACTCTTGCGCCTCTCGTAAAATCATCGGTTCTTAGTATGTCGTTCATGTTGTCGTCGACGACGTTGTACTTTGATTATCGCTTGTCGTCGAAGACATTGTGACATCACCGTCGATTTTCATACGTTTACTGGCCGACTCATTTGTCGACGATGATTCGCTATCGGGTGCTGCAGCTGCTGTACCGTCGTCGGTGACAACACGAGCTGGTGATGCGGCACGTTTTCTTGATAGGGCAATCGGAACTGCTTCCGATTCCATGAAAATTTTCGTCGGTAGATGGAGAATTGCTGGTTTCTGACTGCCGTCATGTTATCACAGCCGGTTCCGTCGCCCATTGTATTCGGTGCTAGGCAATTGTTGAAGAGCTAGAGAATGAGGTGGTGATTAGATTTTTGGACATTTTTTCCAAGGTTTTCTTTTTTTCTTTTACCTGTTCGCAAATTTGTGATAGTTTTTCGCATCCTTCGTCGATTCTTTTCTTAATGAATTCAACCACTTCGTCACTGGACATGAAGTTCCAGATGCCGTCGCATGCTAGAATCATAAACTCATTGTTTGGTGAGATTATTAGCTTCGTAACATCCGGCAGAGCTGAGATCATTTGTTTTTCGTCGGGCAAATCTTGATTCTATAAAAAAACAAAAAAAAAATAACCGATATGCCAATTACTTTCCGAAAAATATCAACTTACCATTTTATAGGCGTGATCTCCAATCGCGCGGCATTAACGCGGCCAAAAGTAACTTTGCCGCCCGCTTTGTATATTCGTTCGCTCTCCTCATCGTCTTCGGGTTTGTGATCGAAGCTCGTTTCAATTGCCTTTCCGCTTCGACATACAACGCAACGCGAATCACCGGCATTTACTACGTATAAATCGCAACCGTTAATCAATGAGAAGGCGGCCGACAACAGTTGAACAGTTTTAGAACTGTCAATTCGGATTGTCAAACTGACAATTCAAATTGTCAGAACTTCCCCTTGTTGCCCCTGTTTTTTCGAAATTCGTCACAAATTCGAAGTTCAAAGAAGGAGCGAGAGGGTACGATTTCATCGGCTATTTCAACCTGTCAAATCGTATAGGGAAATGAGCCGATGAGGTATCCATATGTATATATCAGTGGGGCTGACACGTCCGCCACCAACACACAGTGCCAGACCGGCTACGGGACGACGGCTTCGAGTAGATACTCTCAGTCCACGGACTACGACCACAGTCAATACCAAACCTACAAGTAATTCTGGATATAGTGCGGAAACTGGTGGTATTATGCATAATTTGCGAACAAGTACAAGCAATCAGAAGGTGAACATTTTACAACTGATAAATAGTTAAGCTATTCTAAAGCAAACACATATTTAGGTTCGAAATTATCACGCAGCATTCTATAGACCAGAAAATCTCACTATTATAATAACAGGCCATGTAGCAGCTAAGGATGTATTCGCGGCCTTGAAACCAAGAGAAGATAAAATCTTATCAAAAGTAAACGACTGTCTAAAAATATGTATGTGATTTTTCAAAAATATTTCTTTTCTCCAGCCTAAATTGAGCTCGTTTACGAAACCGTGGCAAACACCAGTTGTTCCAATCGAAAAGTCGCAGGATTTAAAGGTTTGTATGCATTTGCACATTAATCTAATGATGTGATCAACATATCGATCCGAGTAGATTGTGTATCCGTCGGACGAAGAAGATTGCGGGCTTGTTTATGTCGGCTATCGAGGACCAGACTGTGCGGAAGATCATTCAAAATTGATTGCATGCAACCTTCTATTGAGGTACCTAACGGATACATTCGTCAGTCCGCTTGAAAGAGAATTTGTGGAAATTGAAGATACTCTTGCTAGTAAGGTAAAACTAACAATAAACTTTCTGTTGTTTTCGAGATGATCTTAACTGAATTGTTTATCGGATTTTATTCAGGTATCACACAGCATAATTGAAAATTTAAGTTCGTTGCTGTGCTTGATGTTCGAGAATGTTCCAGTTAATAAACTCGATGAGGTCCTAGCTAAATTGAAGGTAATTCTTGCAAAGTTTGCGACAAGTTTGTTCACGATTTAATTGCGTCCGGATTTTCATTTGACTAAATATCACCGTGTTTTTTTTACAGAGGAAGAGAAATTAGATATGGACAGCATGCATTACATCATAGAGAAGGAGATTTTAGAATCGTTAAGCAGTTTGGAAAGCAGTCCTCATGATACTGTTGTATTTTTAATAATTGGCGATGTTCTCTATGGACAAAATAAGGAAGATGTGAGTTGTAGGCCAGTCAATGAAGACATTAAAAATCGATCAGTTAACAATAATTCCAAACATTTTGAAATTTTGGGAAATGATTAAGCTCGTTGTTAAAGTAATACATCTCAGTTTGCACCCCCCTCCGGGGTCCGGAACTTGCTCAAAATGGTTAAAAACGTAGTTTCGTTATGTAGACTACAAAAAAATTACAAACATTATGCAAACTTAGAATAATGTTGAACACGGTATTTTCGATATTGTACTAGATTTGCAACCAATTTTGAGGCCCGGAACATATAATATTATTAACAATTAATATTTTTAGCAAAAAGTGCCCGAAAGAAATTGCAATAGTTCTGCAAATTATGATTATACCTTTTACTGGCATCAGGAACATATGTGTTGATTTGCAACCCTTTTTCTTGCACGGAACATACTTTTAACAGGATTAAAAGTAAAAAAAGGATTTATTGAAAGAAAGGCCATGAAAAAAATTAGTACAGTTTTTAAAATGGGTTGCAATGTTGCAATTTGTATACTGAAACTCGTGTTAAGTTTGCACCCTCGTAGGCGACATGGATCGTGGCAAATTTAGTAAAAATAGCAATTCCGTGTTTTTTGGACCCCCGAAAAAATTCCAAAAGTTTTGCAAATCGAACAGAATATTAAAATCACCTTCCCTAGTCTTAATACGAATTTGCAACCCCATCAGAGATACGGAACATGTTAAATTTAATAGCAAATTGCAATCCCATACTCTACCCGCAACCTTGCAACTCCAACCCCACCGAAGGAATATCACAAATCGTACATTTTAAGTACTTAATCGTAATCTTGACACTTGCTTAATACGTACATACGTAGTAAAATAGTAGTTAGCCGATGTGAATGAAATCAAACATACTTTACTCTTTACATACATACAAAATTCATTCAGAAATTGCATTTCTCAATGGTAGGTATTCAACAAATAAACAAACTTCACGGACCTAGCATGAAACGAGGGGGAAAAATTATTTTTCACATTCCATAGTGCTTTTTTAAAGGCAGCGAAAATATAAGAGCGCATGTTTTCCCAAAATTTCGACCGACCGACCGCATTTTTCCCTTCTGCAAACAACTAATGTGTAAACATTGGTATCGTATTGATCTGTCGATCGTGAACCTTTAGTTTTTCATTATATCATTATAGGTATGGCGTGCCTTTTATTTTTATGAATAAAATGATGCAAAACTTTCAAACTCTACCTTCTTGTCGTTGTAGTACAATTTAGAAATACTGACAATTCATTTTAATTAGAATATTTACATAAGGTAAATATGTACAGTCGAGGACTTACTCGGTACCAATGAACATATACCTCACATATGTAATATAGTTCTTGCGAACCGACCGACTATCATATCAAAGTAGGTTTTTCGAGTAAAATTTGGATTTTTTTTTTTTTTTGTAATGGGACGTTAATAAATATTGAATGGCGCATCTTTAGGTTTATATGATGTCGCACTTCATCTACAGTACATAGGTACTCGTACTTTCGTACAATGCGCTTTTTTTGTCTTCAACAACTAAACTAAGGAGACCATTTAACTATGTATAATAAAAGTGAAATACGATTATCTTTTTTTCATACCATATTTTAACATAAACAGTGCAACCCGGTTATATTGAAAAAAAGGTACTTTACGAGTGCACCTTATACCGGGTTGCTCTGTACCTGTAAAGGGTGTGCGCTCGTCTTTTAATCTGTTTATACGTTTATGACACAATCCTTTTTATTTTATTCTTTTAGTGAAGAACCGAACATTTTAGAAATATTTTGTATCTTGATATACATATTACGTATGTTCTCGTCATGGTATCGCTCCCTAATTACTTCCTTCTGTACCTGATACGAACCTTTCCGGTACAACATATAAGTGATAAGTATATCTTTTGTAAGGTTTTGGTTCTTAAATTTTATGACTTGTCTGATGAATATATCCTTTTTCAGTCCATCCCTCCTTATTGCAGCAAGTATATTTCTATAGCGCATCCACCTTCAGCGTTTTACAAATTAAGTAATTGTTCACGTAAGTTCTTTAAAACGAGCATTCAGTTGTAATTTGAGTTATCAGTCTGTGCGTGTTCTATACCTAAATAAGTACTTGCCATGGAAAATTCCAATGAGTGTTGTTTCATTTGTGATTGTGCGTTATCAACTGGACTGACGTTGTTAAAGAGAAAGGAATAAAGTCCTTAATTGGTTGCAGTGAAAAAAGACGAGATGGAAAATTTGTAACTCTAACGGGATTGCAAACTATTAAAGTGCATCAAAAGTGTCGAAAACTTTATTTCAACGAAAAATCTATAAAGGCATTTCGGAAGAGAAGTATTGGACCAACTACTTCAGGTACTACATCAATACCTGGAAATGAGCCTTTTGATTTCCAACGTAAGTACTTATTTTGTACTGAAGAAATTACAACGGAATTCATAGGGAATGAGAGCAGGAAATCACCAGAAAAACGAATTAATGTTCACAAAATTCGTTCTGCAAATGGGAATCAAGGTATCATTAAAGCTGCTAATCAAAATAATAATGACTGGAGTAAACAGGTAATAATAATCTTAGATTTTAAACATACTGATCTGAAGCAAATTTTTGGTAAAATTTAAAGGCAATAACAAATAACATTCTTTGAATTAAAACAATGTACCACATATATAAAATTGTTTTGCTTAACATAAAACAAGGTCTGTCTACCTACTTTATGACGTTTTAAAATATGCATTATTCAGCCGATACTGAAGTGTAAAATCTTTAAATTTTTCTAGTAATTTTAGATACTAACATTAATTCAACATTCTCTTAATGTGTAGGTTATTCAACAATTTTAGTGCATAATAGCTTAAAATATTGTTTCAGGTGCTGTCGCGAATCGAAGGTATTGATTTGTTTCAAGCAGGGGCTCAATACCATCGACCATGTTATTTAAAATTTTGCTTGCCTGTAAGACCTTCGGGAGGAAAAATAGGCCGGCCCCTGGATTGCAATGTATCATCTGCTATGGAAAGTATTTACGAATATTTAGAAGAGAACCGAGACGAATGCCAATTTTCTTTACGGGAATTAAGAAACGTCGTCAAGGAATGCTGTCCCAGTGATACAACCATCAAAACGAAATTAATGGAAAAGTATGGTAATGATATTGTTATCACAAGTTTAGTCGGTCGTCCAACCATCATATGTTTTCGTAACACGGGTTACCAACTTTTTCTCAATCCGTCCTCCCATTCCATACTTAAAATTCACATTTTTGTTGGCATATGGAAGTGGGAGAAAATGTGTCAGTGAAAATGGGGTGCACATATTTTTATGAATTTCATCATATCTCTAGGTTTTTTAAAATATTAAATGAATTACGTTTTCTTTGAACTTATTTCGCTAATTTACTCATCCCTTTACTATGCTAACAGAATACAGTTTTTAAGACATTAAGTTATCTGTTGTCTACATTACAAACTATAAAACGGTAGTCATAATAAGGAAAAAACTCATTAATTAAATCTATTTGTTGTGGCTCTCTAACAAATGACTAATGGGATGTAAATCAGCTGTAAACATTGTTGTGAATTCCGCCATATCCCCAAATTTTGACTAGATATTATATAACGATTTAACTTCAACGAAATTTTTATTGAAGAGCCAAGGAAACGTGTGTTATTTTTCTGCTTTTCAAATCCTGAGAAGGTCCTCTCTCGAATTTCGTTATACCAGACATATATGTTAATGATAATAATCAATGGCGCAACAACCCAAATCGGGATTAGACTTTGAAGTAATGCTAGAGTTACTTCATTGCGTGACCAACGGAACACTAGGAGGTGAAGTGATCAGCTACACGCTCGTCCGTGATTATTACCCCGATTTTAACTCAGGTTCTCATTTACAGTTGAGTGAACTGGTAGTCCGGCACCCAATCCCATTTTCAAAAATTACTTGTCGCCAAGCAGATTCAAACCTGGAACAGGTGCACCGAAGGCAAGGGCTCTAGAAACTAAGCCACTCAGAGACATATCTGTTAGGTCAGATATTAAATTAGATTTTCTTCTACGAACTAAGGTGCTGTACAGATTGCACACGACCAAACGAATTTTCGTTTTTCTGCGCTTATTGTCAAATCTTCAGTTATTAGAAAACTAGTTGAAATCGTTAATCATAACATTTTTAAGAATATCATAAGATAAAATTTTTAGGGACTTGGATTTTCATTGATAATACTAAAAAGTAGTACGAATATTTTTAGTCGTCCGACGGATTCATTTTTCCTTTTATTATCAATTAAAAGTACAAAGTCCTGGATATTTTCTTTCATTACATTCTTGAAAATGTTTTTATTTACGATCAAAACCAATTTTACTTTATTATTTAAATAATAAAGTATTTTAATAACTAAAGATTTCACAATAGGTGGAAAAACGAAAAATCGTATTGGAAAATTCGTTCGTTCGTATGCAATGTGTCAAATTACGAGCTATAGCCTAAAAATTAATTTCAAGATTTTTGGATATTCAACGCCAAGTAAATACGATTTAACAACTTTCGGTATCTTTCGGTCTGATGAAATGTAAAATTCGATCACTCAACCAGTACGGACGTCTTTTTAATTAGCTCCGTGTAACTTAATATTTTAAATCAATCGCTTTTGTTGACCTACTTTTCGGTTAAAATTACTCGGCCGTCGCGTGTTTTTTTGTTTTCTTTGTGTGAACCACCTCATGAAACATATTCGTTGACTTGCAGTTTTTATAAAATAATATTGAAATAATTTAAAGTGAACTGCCAATACTTGCTTCGGTGTTCAAAATCAATCGCTTTGCCCTACTTTCAATTAAATTACTCTGTTGTTGTGAGTCTTTTTGTTTTTTCTCATTGTGTTTCAACAAACTTGACACAGTTAAACTTAAAACAATTGTTAACCTAGTGGCTAAAATTTTCAACAAAAGTAATGGCATCTCCTTTGTTATCAACCGTATGTGGTGCTTGTGCGAAAGTTATTAACAATACAAACAGTATCAAATGTGATGGAATCTGTGAGCACAGCTTCCATATTCAATGTGTCAAATCTCTTCGTGACCTTACCAACGCGGACAGCTTTACTTGTGTGGAGTGTTCGGCCATTAAGCCATGCCACGTCCTGAAGCTGTTTAAAATAGCGTCATCTCGCATTGACTCTACTAACGCGGATCTAGAGGAACTAAAAAGTGTTTGCTCGTTTACTGCGAACACTGTCAACAAGCTCGCGGATAAATTCTCGTTGTTAAGCGAATTTGTAGACGATTCTCGAGCATACGGGTCACAACTGGACAAACTGCAATCTTCGTGCGGGCTTACTCAGCTTGAGACATCGAAACTGCAGAGAAAGTGGGCTCAAACAGATTCGAAGCTAACAACAATAATGAACAGTTTATCGGATATCTGCGCTAATGGTATAACCCAGACCAGCGTCTCGCTTTTGGACGTAAATACTGTTACTAACAAGCTCAACATCATTCATGATGACGTTGTATCAACAAAACTACTTGTGGCTAAAGTTGGCAAGTCTTCAACATCACCAAAAACCTGTCCTCCTGCTGCGGTTCCTGTTTTCAAGCCGATGGACGTAGCAACGCCAATAAAAGTACCAGCACTAATATCCAAGGATCTCGATTTGCCGTCAAAGCAACTTCACTTGACTGCAGAAGGGATAATCGAGGACAATGAAGGATGGCAGTACACCATTAGGAGTAAGAAATGGACTAGTTTTAAGAGTGTTACTAATAATGAAAATAAAAATAAAAATATAAAAAATAAGCGCAAGTCATCAAGCAATAGGGTTAACAAAATTAACAAAGCCTCCCACATGGCTGCGAAATCTCTTCACACTTCAGAGCCCTCTAAGGGGGTTTATAGTAATTTTGTACGTGGAGAGACTATTAACCCGTTTTCAGTTTCATCAAGCAGATATCCACCTCAATTTAACATCTGCGAGAGTATTAACGCGACTAGTTTTAAGACTATTAATAATAATGAAAATAAAAATAATAATAAAAAAAAGCGCAACACACCAAACAATAGGATCAACAACATCAACAAGGCCTCCCACATGTCTGCGAAATCTCTTCACACTTCAGAGCCCTCTAAGGGGGTTTATAGTAACTTTGTACGTGGAGAGACAATTAACCCGTATTCAGTTTCATCAAGAAGAGATCCAAATCAATTTAACATCTGCGAGAGTTTTAATGCGTGTCCAGATACACCAAACAGAGATCCACCCCAATCTAATATCGGCGAGAGTATTGCACCTAATCATACTCCTTTCCTTGCCCCGCTTCTTCCACCAGTAGTGAAGCTCACAATTAATTCAGATGGTTCCTCAGAAAGTTGATACTTACTGTCACGGTTAAGAGATAACAGAATTTTCGAAAATGTGCGGCTATACCTCGCCTATCTGCACAACAAATCTGACAAGACCTGTATCAATGGGAAAACAAAGACTAGTACGATTCTTTCCATTCGACAAGAAGGATTTCCAACGGATTTGAAGAGGTTGCGTGAAATTTACACACGCTTTCTCGAGCTATTTAATTTCTCTCCTGAACAGGTTCAAAAAGATCTTGATGCCTATGGCTCTCATGTGTCTTCGAGGCACATTTCTGATCTTCAAAGAGCGCGTGAAGATCATAACAGGTTTTTTCGTTAATGGCCTTGCTCCTAATGAACCGAATACTGTTAGTACTAGTAACTCGGTTCATAATTTTGACAGACATTTGCGCTGTCTAATGCAAGTAAGAACAAGTCCAGATCAACACAATATTGCTAATGAATTGAATTTTTACTTTCATAATATGTCAGGAATGAGATGCTCCCTGCCCCAGTTTCGCAACGATTTAGCAAACTGTCCTTATGACATAGCAATGATCACTGAAACCTGGCTCCTCGCAACGCACTTAGATGCGGAAATCATCCCGTCAGGATGGTCCATTTTTCGGATGGACAAATTTAAACCAGCTCTTTTGGTTGATCAGCGTGGAGGTGGTGTCTTTATTGCAGTAAACAATAAGCTCTCTAGCTTTCCCATATCGGTTCAGCTACCGGTTAATGCAATTTTTCAAATTTGTGCATGTAAAATTCAAATGCTAGATAGAAATCTGGTATTAGTCTGTTTTTACATACCACCAGATTCTAATGAGCAGCACTATGCTGATCTCGCAGCAGCCATAACATTGATTCATTCATCAATCCTTCCTGGTGCCGACTTCTAATTGTATGGCGACGCGAACCTAAGTGGTATAAAATGGGAGGCTAGTGAAATTTTTAATTCTGTGTTTGACCAGCTTAATGTAGGTGATCATCAAATTTCTTTTTTAACTGAAATTCACTCGCTTGGTTTGTTCCAACTTTCTGACAAAATTAATGATTTCGGAAATGTATTGGATCTTGTTTTCACCAGCTTTGCTTCAAACTTTTCATTATCTGAAGCAACTTCCACTTTGACTAAAAAGACGAGTATTTTTCACAAAATACTCACATTAAATTATTTTTCTTCTCAATATGGTTTTCGTGTTGACTCTAACAAGACTATAACTTATGATTTTCATAATGCTGACTATGAAATGATTAATTTCGAAATTTCCAATTTAAAATTTGCAGACAACATTACAGATGTGAATGTAATAGCTGAAAACCTCATTGCCTCTTTAATACATATAATGGATAAGCACACTCCTAAGCGCATTAGTACAAAGTTATCTTGTCCCCCCCCATATGGATAAAGGCCTTAGAGTACTTCGTAACAAAAGAAATAAAGCCTACAGGAAATGGTGTAAGTCTCAATCGGTAGAGGATCACACCGTATTTCTGCACCTTCGCGAGCTTTTCAATAGTAGTGAAATGGAAGCCATAGCACTGTATAACCGCAAAATCTTAAACAGCCTAATAGATCGTCCTAAAAATTTTTGGCAACACATTAACGACAAACGTGGAACTAAAGGCTATCCAGCTTCTATGAAGCTTAATGATAGCTCATCTTCTGATCCCGTAAAAATTTCAAACTTATTCGCTAAACACTTTGAATCTAAGTTTGCCAATTCCTATAATTTTGATCCCGTTAATTTTTCACATATACATTTCCACGATCCAAAGTTAAGTAATATGATCATTACAAATGATCAAATAATTACTGCATTGCTTGATCTCAACACTAAGAAAGGTGCCGGTCCTGATCTCATTCCCCCAATATTTTTGAACAAAACCGCCCTTACATTATCTCGATTATTGCTTCCTCTGTTTAATATGTCTCTTCAGAATTCCATTTTTCCTGAGTGTTTTAAATTGGCACATATAACACCCATTTTTAAATCCGGAGATAGATCGGACATTAACAATTACAGAGGAATAAGCATTTTATCTTCTATTAGTAAGGTTTTCGAAAAACTGGTTGCTGAAGTAGTAGTAGAGTTTGTAAGTCCTATTATTCATCCATGTCAGCATGGTTTTTTAAAGGGAAAATCTACTGTTTCTAATCTTTTGGAATACTCTACGTTCATCAGAAATAGATTGGGTAATGGTAAACAGGTAGATTCGGTGTACACGGATTTTTCTAGTGCTTTTGATGTAGTGGACCACGGTTTGCTACTATTTAAGCTGGAACGATATGGTATAGGAGGTGCTTTTTTGAACTGGTTGAAGTCCTACTTATCCAATCGTACACAAAAAGTAAAATTTTTATCGCATCTATCCAAAACAACTTCAGTTTCCTCGGGTGTTCCTCAAGGTAGCATATTGGGGCCACTTTTATTCACAATTTTCATTAATGACGTGCCATTACTATTGAATGATTGCAAAGCATCCTTTTACGCTGATGACCTAAAAATCTTCAGAACAATTGACTCCACTCGGGATTGTCTTATATTGCAAAACAATATCGACATTTTATCTGTTTGGTGCTTAAATAACGCTATGCAATTAAACGTTAAAAAATGTGCAGCAATAACCTTCTCTAGGAAAACAGCCGGCTCATTGCAATTTGACTACAATATAAGCAATGAAAGGTTAAAACGTGTCACACAAATCAAAGATCTGGGGGTAATATTTGACACTAAGTTGACTTTCAAGTCGCACATTGACAAAATTTCAAATAGTGGTATGGCTATGTTAGGATTCCTAAAAAGGAGAGTCAAAGAATTCGATGACCCATATTTGTGTAAGACTCTTTTCTGTACTTTGTTGTTGCCTCTGCTCGAGTATGCAAGCGTTGTCTGGTCACCCTCCACTCAAATTGACTCGTACAGGGTTGAAAGAGTACAAGTTCAATTTTTGCTGTTTGCTTTACGAAGCCTCCAGTTTAGTAGCTACCGTTTGCCCTCTTATAAGTGTAGGCTACTTTTGCTGGATATGACCACGCTTGAGACGAGAAGAGAGCTAGCTTCGGCAACACTAGCTTTCGATTTAATTAATTCTAATTTAATTTCGAACGAACTCCTTGTCCGCCTAAAATTTGTTGAGCACAGGTTTAATCTTCGTAACGGCAGAATCCTGAAAATGGAGAATCATTCCTCGAACTCAGGCCCGTGCGCACGGGGGGTTTTGGGGGTTCAAACCCCCCCCCCCCCCATTGGCCTATTTTCATGGGGAAGTGAGGACCTTTTTTTTTTTTTTAAGTCATCATACTTTCCTGCGCACGGGCCTACTCGAACTTCTTGATGAATGATCCTATTGCTTGTGCTATTAGAAACTTTAACCTGCATTCAGATTGTTACACCAGCTCTGTAAGTAAAACTACATACAAGGGCAAAATAATGACTAAATTTAAGACACTATCTGCGAGTTAATATTTAAGAAACTTTGAAAATTATTAGGTCTAAGATATTTACTCTTTGTGCTGTATTATTGAGTTGCAATAATAGTTTTAAGAGTAGAATTTAAGAATTTTTGTTTTTGTTTTTATATATTGTAAATAGACTTTATTTGTCTACAAATAAATATAAAAATTGGTTTTTATGTAATCGCCAAAGATCTGATTTCAAGACTTCTTAAAATTTAACCACTGAGGTGATTTGAAGGTGTTGCGTATGTTTTCACAAATTCTGCGATATTTCTATGGTCTTGTCAGCAAATTGGTTTTTATTTCTAGGGTTTTTTTATGTAATCGCCACCTTAAAAACCTCCTTATTTCTAAACAACTGTAAGGTAAGAATGGCTGTGGCGATGGTGATAATTGTTTATTTGCAAAGGTATTACAAAAGGATGAATATGTTCCTTATTTTTATTTTTCGAGTCGGTACAGAGCAAAAAAAGGTAGTTGAATTGACCTTGAACCTTTTCGTAGCAAAAATTTTTACCGTGAAAAAGTAGTAGATCTACTACAATCGTAGTAGGGGAACATCGCTGCATAGAAGATCCAAATCCAAAGCTCTAAAGCTTCAAAAAACTTTAAACACGCATTACTGACCAAACTTTCAAGTACAGTCAGGGAAAAAAACTATTTCGGCTGTCACCATATCATCGTGGTGTGTTTTTTTATCAATTGTCATTATTCGGACTAAAAACGATAGAACCATTTCCAAAAAGTAGCAGGATCGCTAGAACTATTCATCACCTGCTCAGAACTGGCCTTTTTTCTTGATATGCTGGGCAAAAGAGTTGGTTGTAAACTTAGGGAAAAAAGTTGGTTGTGAACTTAGCATATCATCGTGGTGTGTTTCTTTCAATTGTCCTTTTTCAGGCTAAAAAGGAGAGAACTATTTTGGAAAAGTACTAGGATCGCTAGAACTATTCTCCACCTACTCAGAACTGATCTTTTTTTGTGATATGCTGGGCAGGGAAAAAAGTTCGGGTGTGAACTTAGCATATCATCGTGGTGTGTTTCTTTCAATTGTCCTTTTTCGGGCTAAAAAGGACAGAACTATTTTGGAAAAGTACTAGGATCGCTAGAACTATTCTCCACCTACTCAGAACTGGTCTTTTTTTGTGATATGCTGGGCAGGGAAAAAAGTTCGGGTGTGAACTTAGCATATCATCGTGGTGTGTTTCTTTCAATTGTCCTTTTTCGGGCTAAAAAGGACAGAACTATTTTGGAAAAGTACTAGGATCGCTAGAACTATTCTCCACCTACTCAGAACTGGTCTTTTTTGTGATATGCTGGGCAGGGAAAAAAGTTCGGGTGTGAACTTAGCATATCATCGTGGTGTGTTTCTTTCAATTGTCCTTTTTCGGGCTAAAAAGGACAGAACTATTTTGGAAAAGTACTAGGATCGCTAGAACTATTCTCCACCTACTCAGAACTGGTCTTTTTTGGTGATATGCTGGGCAGGGAAACAAGTTCGGGTGTGAACTTAGCATATCATCGTGGTGTGTTTCTTTCAATTGTCCTTTTTCGGGCTAAAAAGGACGGAACTATTTTGGAAAAGTACTAGGATCGCTAGAACTATTCTCCACCTACTCAGAACTGGTCTTTTTTTGTGATATGCTGGGCAGGGAAAAAAGTTCGGGTGTGAACTTAGCATATCATCGTGGTGTGTTTCTTTCAATTGTCCTTTTTCGGGCTAAAAAGGACAGAACTATTTTGGAAAAGTACTAGGATCGCTAGAACTATTCTCCACCTACTCAGAACTGGTCTTTTTTTGTGATATGCTGGGCAGGGAAAAAAGTTCGGGTGTGAACTTAGCATATCATCGTGGTGTGTTTCTTTCAATTGTCCTTTTTCGGGCTAAAAAGGACAGAACTATTTTCGAAAAGTACTAGGATCACTAGAACTATTCTCCACCTACTCAGAACTGGTCTTTTTTTGTGATATGCTGGGCAGGGAAAAAAGTTCGGGTGTGAACTTAGCATATCATCGTGGTGTGTTTCTTTCAATTGTCCTTTTTCGGGCTAAAAAGGACAGAACTATTTTGGAAAAGTACTAGGATCGCTAGAACTATTCTCCACCTACTCAGAACTGGTCTTTTTTTGTGATATGCTGGGCAGGGAAAAAAGTTCGGGTGTGAACTTAGCATATCATCGTGGTGTGTTTCTTTCAATTGTCCTTTTTCGGGCTAAAAAGGACAGAACTATTTTCGAAAAGTACCAGGATCACAAGAACTATTCTTCACCTGCTCAGAACTGGTCTTTTTTCTTGATATGCTGGCTAGGGAAAAATTTTCCAAGTTTTAGAAAAGTTAGCATATCATTTTTTCGAATGTCCTTTTTTCGGCTTAAATGAACAGAACTATTGCTAAAAAGTATCAGGAACTCTGTAACTAATGTTCCTTTGTTGTAATCTGTCTTTGATTTTTGAATTGACAGAAAATGATATGCTACGGGAAGTTAGCATATCATTTTTTGAATAGTCCTTTTTTCGGCTTTAAACGCCAGAACTATTGCTAAAAAGTATCAGGAACTATAGAACTATTGTGCATGCCAAGAGAACTCCATTTTTTTTTGTGATATGCTGGGACATGATATGCTAAGTTCACAGACATTTAATTTCGCTCGTACTTTCCGATTTTGTCAACTTCGTCGATTGAAACAAGCTGATTTTCAGTTTTCGTTTTCTTCAAACACTGAATCAGTTTGCCCGGCATGGCTCCGACATAGGTACGTCGATGTCCCTTAATTTCCGCCACATCCGTCATACCGCCTACACTGAACCGAAAATATTCTCGATTTAAGGCACGCGCAATCGATCTTGCTATACCAGTTTTACCGACTCCCGGTGGACCATGGAAGCAAAGAATTTTTCCCTTCAATTGACTAACAGCGATAAATTCTAAAATTCGTTTCTTAATGTCTTCCATGCCATAATGGTCTTTTTCTAATATCGTAACAGCTTCGTCGATGCTGAGATTTTCTTTGCTCATAACACCCCACGGCAATGATGTCAGCCAGTCCAAATAGTTCCGAGTAGCACTTTAATTAAAAAACAACCCCAAATATAACCTTAACTCGACCACCAATTACAGGAACTCACTTGAACTCCGAACTGCTGACAGCGATGCTCCTAAATCGCATAATAAATGGGATTGGCGACCACTCTTTGATTCTGATGGAGCATCTGCTGCAGACTTTCTCTGTCCGAAAAAAAGAATGTTGTTACAAAAATTCTACAAAGAACGCAAAACTGATTCTAGCTATACAACGGATTCATGGTGATTATATCGCGAATTGTTTTGATCACTTCCTGCGTTAGACGTACCAGGTCCCTGGTTTACTTGTCAATTTGACATTGTAAAGTGTTAATTCTCAATTTCGAAAGCAAGAAGAAGAAGAAGTTCGAAAGTTTTCTTTCAATGTGTATGTGAACTTTTTATTAGATTTCTTTTTAAGATTTCTAATATATATATTGTACTTAAAATAAATTTTTTTCGTAGCTTTCCAGTGCCTATAAATCTATTAAAAGCATTGGTTTTTTATTATAGTGTTTCTGAAAAAAACGTCGCCGTTTTTTCGAATTTGACGTTTTTTGACGGTCTCGCGGAGGCCGGACCATATTAGTAGTGTGTCTTGTGTACATGGAGTGACCATAGTATAAGGTAGATGTCCGGCAAGTTCCCGATTACATTATTCGTGGAAATGAATTTGGATTACGATGTTGCTGTATAGAATTTGCCTCAGCAATTCCACCAGCTGTCAGGGTGTTTCGGAAGTTGGCTAGAATACACCCTCTGAAGAGTATGGCTGTTCGTAAAGCGCATGCTATCTCGCTTAAGTGAACATCCCATTCTTTATGGTTATCACCCAAATAAGCCTTGATTGCGGCTAAAATCGACCGATTTACCCTCTCGGACGCATTTACTTGAGGCGAATAAATGGCTGTCCTTGTGTGTACTACTTGGTATTTGTTCATTAAAGCCGCGAATTCTCTTGAAGTGAATTGAGCTCCATTGTCTGATACAATGTATTCGGGCACTCCGTATACATGGAACAGTTCAGATTCGAGGTATGAAGGGATGGCTGAGGTGGTAGCGCTGCGTAAAGGTTTTAGAAGGACGTACTTGGAAAATTGGTCCAAAACTATAAGGATTACTGTGTTACCCTTCTTAGAGCGTGGATAAGGACCTAACAGATCAATATAGACACGCTGCCAGGCCCGCTCGGGAGTTATTTGAGCCTTCGTGAGCGGCCTCAAGGTGATATTGGGTGCTTTCGTTTCTTTACACGTAGCACAACTTTGGATATATAGTTTTACCTGTTGTGACATTAGTGGTGGGTTATGAGCTTTAATTATCAGCTGAGATGTTCCTGCGGTACCCATAATTTCCAAGGGGTGCCGTTTGTAAGATCCTCATCTTTATTAGTTGAATGAAATTTGTACACGAATTCGCCAGCCACTCTTGCGTTAGTGAATTGGGTTGGGTTTTCGAGTATTGTTTTCGTTAACATTTGGTATTCATCCGACCTAAAGAATGGAGATTCCAAATCCACTTCTATTGAAGCATTCATGGGGTCTGCGGACAGCTCATCGACGAATACTCTTGACAAGGCGTCAGGTACTACGTTTTGGCTACCCTTACGATGTTCGATTTTGAAATCGAACGCTTGCAATTTAAGAGACCATCTAGCGAGTCTGCCACTCAAATCTTTCTGGTTCATCAACCATTTGAGACTAGCATGGTCTGTAATGATAGTGAAAGGCAATCCTTCAACGTAAGCGCGGAATTTCTTTACACATATTATAGCAGCCAAGCATTCTAACTCGGTAATGCTATAATTGCGTTGCGCGTCGTTCAATTTCTGTGACACGTACGCTATCGGTTGCTCTTCCCCTTCATTTCCGACTTGACATAACACTCCACCTACGCCTGTGATGCTGGCGTCACACTGAATAAGAAAAGGTTTCGCAAAGTCGGGGTTATGCAGAACAGGGGCAGTGGTAAGTGCAGTTTTCAAAGCTTCGAACGCAACTTGTGCTTCGTCGGTCCATTTTAATCCTGCGATCGGTTTCAGAGAATTGGGCACAGGAAAATCTGCTACGTATGGCTGCAACCTTGGCTCTGTTCAAGATTTCTGCTATAGCTGCTTCGAAAGCATAGCATAGCAAGACTGTAGCAGCTGTCAATTTCGGCCATAGCATGAAATAGCTTCTTCGGGTCTTGAACAGCCAAAAGCAGCTTGTATAGCTAATAACAGCTGTTCGACACACACATACGCAAGTTGGCGTGGCATATAAGACATTTGTTTGAATGACTTTGAATACTTACCGTATTAACTGCTTCTAATGTTTCCTTAAATTGTTCGTTATAATTTCTAACGCTAATGATATAGCTTCTTCCATTTTTAAACACTGAAAATAACGTTCCGACGAAAGTGACAGCTACACACACATATAAATATTGCAATAGCCGCTTTCTAGCTACAGTCGGGAGTGCGAGCAAGAAAAAGCAGCTATGGAAGCAGCTTTTTACAAATCTTGAACAGATCTAGTGTCAAATAGCAAGCACGAGAAAGCAGCTTTTTGGTTGCATTGAACACAAAAAAGCAGCCAATAGCAGCTAAAAGCAGCTATAGCAGAAATCTTGAACACACCCCTTATCAGTATCTACTTTCAGCACCCCATCTCCTACGATATAACCTAGGTATTTTACTTCTGTCATGCAAAAGTAGCTCTTGCCGATATTTATTGTGAGGCCTGCACATTTTAATCTCTCGGCCACTTCTTTCAACAACTCAAGGTGTGAAGAAAAGGTGGAACAGATAACGAGGAGATCATCCAAATACACGAAAACTCGCTCTCTGGAGTCGACGGGAAGAGGCTTCATCACCTTGTCCATTAACCGGCACATTCTTTGTGGGGCATTACATAGGCCGAAAGGCATGACGGTGAAATGATACAAAGGTCTGCCGAGCACGGTAAACGCAGTTTTATCTCTTGATGTGAGTTCAAGGGGGATCTGCCAGAACGCGTCTTTCAAATCAATTGAAGAAATGAAGCGCGTGTCTTGCAGTCTGCTCAAGAGTCCATCGATACGAGGTAAAGGATATGCATCTTTGATTGTTACTGCGTTCAGTTTGCGAGAGTCTAAACAGAGGCGGACTTTACCAGGTTTTCTTACCAAAACTACTGGCGAGTTCCAAGCACTCATGCTTTCTTCAATAACGCCTAGGGTTGACATGCGATCTAGCTCGTTGTATACTAATTTTTGAATTGCTGGTGATACTGAATAGTGCCTTTGTTTGATTGGTTCGGCTTCGCTCACTTCAATTACATGAGTTTCCAAATTTGTTTTACCTAAACCTAATGTTGCACACGAAGGGAATTGCGCAATTACGACATCTAATGCTGTTTGCTCAGATGCTAATAAAATATGTTGTTTAGGTTTAACTTTTGGTATGACTGCTTCGCCATCCAACTCTAAAGACTCAATTAATGCAGAAACCAGCCCAAATGCTTGCCAGAAATCCATCCCCAAATATAATTCTTGTTGAAGATCAGGTACAATATACAATTTGAGGCTTTCAGTTTCCTGACCACTAGTGCATTAATGTGGCCATATATGACATGGGCTGACCCTCCCGCAGTATTTAGAGTGTTACACGATAGCTCGAGTGACTGACCCATTTGCGATATGTGCTCTAATGCGTTTTTGCCCAAACAGCTGATACTGGCACCGCTATCTAGCAAACCTATCAACGGGATGCCACCTACTACGACGTGTGCATAAGGCCTAGGGTCTCCTGTCTTGTAATGTATGGCTGTAAGTCTAGTGGGATGACGAATTGCTTGAGGACAGTTCAATGCTTCGACAAACTGCGCTACTTCTGATTCGGACTGCACTCCTTCCAAAGAGGGTGATGTCAAATCGAAGATGCCCCTTCTTACTACCTCATAATTTGCTACTCGTTTTTCGAGGCTTTGACGATTTACTTCTAAAGGTTTATTAATGAATAAATTAATAGGATTTAACGAAGGACGAGTGACATAAGAAGGGATTAAGGTTCAATCTTGTGAGTGTGTGATAACGCAGCTGGAGCGATCTGCCGAGTGTGACATTAATGGGGCGTAGTTGGCTGACGCTGTGTCACAACGGTAGCCGGTTCCAGAGGCTTCAGGTTCCACTCTTGAAATTTTACATTTTGGCCGGACCGATTGGGTTTTGACCGGCCTCCTTTCCAGTTTTTTGACTTGCAATTAGGGCAATCACGGCATGTTTTACCCTTTTCCCCGCAATAGTAACAGAATAAACGTCTAGTTAGCGCATCACATTCCCTGAAACCGTGTCCCTTTTTGTCACAGTTCCAGCAAATCCAATTGGACATGTCTAACGCCTCGATTTCGGGGTCTGACTGCTCCAACTCTATTATGCGCTCAGCTTGAGAGTCTTCAATTTCTGACAAGTGGTGTGGTCTCTGATTCCCGCTTCCCTGACCACCCCTTCTATCTAACACGGACGTAGAACGTGAATACACTTCTGCTCTACGACATTCTTCTCTAAAACGATCAATTGATCTTAAATTCATGGCATACACCAGTTGAGCTACCCTCGGATTGATGTTCGGTAGCATTAAACTGACTAACTCTTCATCTCTCATTGGATGAGCTCGCTGCGTGTTCCATGATACAATGGCTGATACGTAATCCTTCACTGTTTCACGAACAAATTGTTTCCGTCTTTCCATCGCATGCGTGATTTCTGCGTCGGAATTGCATACTTTAAATCTTTTGGTTAAAGCTTCCTTAAGTTCTTCCCAAGTAGGGTAGGGACTCGTTCTTAAATATTGCCAATACCAGGCATCCGCTGTTCCTGTGACGCAGCGGTGAAATTGATCGACCCAATATAACTCGTTTACCGAGCTAAGACTTTTGATACGGTCTATTCTGAACAGAAATTCGTCTACAGACATACCCCAAGAGGTACCGTCAAATTTCAAATGCCATCTATTCAACGGGCTGTTTGATCGAGTAGCCGGGTAACCTGCATGAGGTGTTTGAGGGCGACTTTGTCGATTTGCAGACGCAAAGTTCGCTTGATAAGTAGGTATTTGACGAGTTTCCGGTGGCGGATAAATCATTGGCCGAGTGTTCGTTTGGATCTGACTAATTTGTGAACTCAACTGTCTCAATGCTTCGCGTAATTCTCGCATTTCAAGATCTTGCCGTTCGGCTTGAACTCGGACCCCATTCCAACCCTCAGTAACAGCGGCGTAGGAGGGTAATCCTGCCCCACCTGCATAAACTAAATTGTCGGCACTGTGATCCCACTGCAAATCTGACATGTGTAAATTGTCGTTCGACCGTGTGAAGGGCCTATCTCTGCGTCCTTGGCTTTTAAAATCAGGCCTGGAGGTATCCAGCTTCCATTGGGAGGATGATCCCACGGAACGTCTGGACCCTCTCGGCGAATTAGGCTGAGAATCAGGTCGCGGAGCGCTGATAGAAGCTGGCTGACTTCTGGGACGCTCAATATCCGTTAGTATTGTTTGGGACGCTTCATCTGGAATAAGATTACCTGTTGATATTATTGCTGCAGCCAGGTCCGGCCTTTCACCTCTCGCTCTGCCTCTGGTTTGAGGACCTGTCCTTGGCACAGCTCCTGTTCCTGGTGGTGATCTGATCATCCTTCTGTAGGTGTTCTTTGATAATTCAAAAGCTTATTTTAACTGAAATAACGTCTGCAATCAAAATTTAATTTGGTCTTTCCTCTCTACAAAAATGGCTTCCGTCTCTTCAATTGCTAAAGGGTGAATGATCTGAAAGACTGAAATGAATCGGTGACTTAGTAGTCACATATTAATAAAGGCTTCAATCTACAGGCAAAACCAACACCACACAAAAAAAAATGTAAATTCGACCCCAAAACGCACCATTATTTCATGGAAATGACAGCCATTAAAAAGGATGTTAGAAGTGTCAACAATCTGAAATGACCAACAAGAGAATCACGAGGAAAATGAACCTAAATACAACCGTATCCCCTAATGTGGTAGTAAAACAAATCAAATCCATTTGGTAGTGCTTATAATCCATTTATTCTTAACACCAAAATTTTTTTTTTTTTTTTTTTTTTTTTTTTTTTTTTTTTTTTTTTTTTTTATATAATGTGTATTAACAGTCCTTCAAATTTCAGTTAAAAATATTTAAAAAAAAAACTTCCGAGCCAAAAGAAACTTGCAATAACAAGAACAATTTTACTTCCTGTTTATAATATGTCAAAACTTCATTTAACTTATAATTCATTACTGGCTTGTGACCCCTTAAGTTGTCCAAATGTTTCTCTTTACTTTACAAGGGCTCTTTAATTGACACTGCCATTTAAATAACGTGTTAAGCTTCTTTGCTTAAAAAAAAAATATTTCTATTATACATGAGAAAAAAAATATGTCTAATCTAAGTCAAAGGCAAACGCATCCGTATATATATAGGGTAACGTTGTTACCTGTTACTTAAATTTACTCTCTTCCTAATAAAAGAACCTACAAAAAAAAATATACTCGATCGATAAAAGGTACCAATCAAATCTAGGTTGGTTACGTCACCACTTCTTGCTTCCCTTTAGCTTAATTAAACCGAACATTTACGACTTCTATATCGTTTCCAATTAGCTCGGGTTTACTATTAGAGGTTTTGAGTTCATTACAACCAAAAATATTTGTACGCCGTACGCCGTACGTCGACCGCCCCACGCCCCCTTGAATTGACATTATTTTCAGATGAGGAAGTGTAAGGGGGAAGGCGGGGTAAGCGTTTTAGACGAAAATTTTAGGTTTCTAGATCTCAGGAACCGCTTGTGTTAGGAGGCTGAAACTTAGAATTTCTATAGAGCTTTGATAATGGACCCATTTGCAAAAAAAAAACAGATATGGGTGAAGGGGTGTGGGAGTGGAGGGGGAAATAATGCTTCCGAAACGCAAAAATGCCGAGATCGACAAATTCTAAAATCCATATCTCCTAAACCATTAATAGCAAGCAATTGAAACTTAACAAATATCTGTAGTTATACTAGGAGAGTAGATTGAAACAAAATTTTTGGGTGGGGGTAGTGGCGTACGGGGGTGGGGGGTGAAAACTTTAGATTACGATATCTCACAAACTAATTGGACCAGAAAAACAAAATTCGGTTTTATTATAAAAATTAATAAATAAAGATTGCTCAAAGTAAAATATTTAAAGGGGGTGGAGGATCACGGAAGTGGGAGGGATTAGAATTTTTCAAAAATAACACGTTTCATATCTCAATAAAAGTGTAGGATGGATGTTTCAAATTTTTACCAGAAGTAGGCCTAATAGAACCCTAGTAGGAAAAAACAGTTTGGGGGTGTGGGTGTAGAGGGTGAGGGTGGGGAGGGGTGTGAAAGAAAAAGTTCCGATGCTTATATCTTAAGAATCTATGATGATAGGAAGCTGAAACTTGGTATTTAGATAAAACTATAGTAGTGGCATGGTGGAAAAATAATTTTTTTAGGGGTAGTATGGTACGGGGGGGGGGGGGGGGGGGGGGGGGGGGGGTGTTTTCCCGAACTTCAGAACGGCTTATGCTAGGAAGTTGAAACTCGGTACGTATATGTAAATTACCTAGAAAAGTAATTCTGATAAAAAAAAATTCAAATATTCATTGGCGTTCAGAAGGGGGGGCAAAAAAAAAATATCGGTTAATATAAAATCCATATATTTTCACGATTTTCG
Source organism: Beris chalybata (assembly GCA_949128065.1). Lineage (NCBI taxonomy): Eukaryota > Metazoa > Arthropoda > Insecta > Diptera > Stratiomyidae > Beris > Beris chalybata. The sequence continues at coordinate 701,891 of OX421898.1, forward strand.
TCATATCTACTAGGTCTTTCGAAATATTGAATTCATTTTTATTCTACGGTTTCTTCATGTGAATACCTAGAATATATTTTCAAGATTTTTTGAAATTCGACCCCTAAGAGGGTGTAAACTGGTTGTATACTTTTTCATGAACTCCACTATGTTTCTCAGGTCTGATCAGATATCGAATATCTTTTCACTTCCCCAGGTTTGTTTAATAATCACCTATTTTTAAGTTTTGTTTTTTTCAACCTCTAGACCGCATCTCGGAATATGACCCAATTATTTAATTCATATGTTACACCCTTTTCTAACCGCTTCCCGAAGTTTTTGTTAGGTTTTCAGTCACCGCATCCCCGAATTGAACGCGTTCTGAACTTCTGCCGGAAAAATAATACAGTTGCGCCCAGACTGTTGGCAGATTTTTTTTTTATTTTCGGAATTCGCGATAATAATTTAAAATGAGCATCCGACAGCAAGACCGGCGGTAACTGGTTCTTTATTTCTTTTAGAGACGTAGCGACGGGTGTATTAGCTGCTTTTGCTATCCGTTGAAGTATTACCCGGGCCTGTGCTAAGCCGTTGTTGGCTGTGGACGAACACCCCTTACTGAATTGTTGCGCCGACTTCGTTGCTATTTGTTGAGCTGGATGCTTTACTGCGACAGCCTTATTACGGTGGTCCGACGACTTAGTAGCAGCTTCGTTGTTTGTTCCCTTAATGATTTTCCGCGCTTGAGATTTAATACGCTTCCACTTGTGTGGATCCATTATATGGACGGCGACTGCAAAAAAAAAGAAAAAAATCTGCCAACAGTCTGGGCGCAACTGTATTATTTTTCCGGCAGAAGTTCAGAACGCGTTCAATTCGGGGATGCAGTGTATGTTACTATGTGACTGAAAACCTAACAAAAAGTTCGGGAAGCGGTTAGAAAAGGGTGTAACATATGAATTAAATAATTGGGTCATATTCCGGGATGCGGTCTAGAGGTTGAAAAAAACAAAACTTAAAAATAGGTGATTATTAAACAAGCCTGGGGAAGTGAAAAGATATTCGATATCTGATCAGACCTGAGAAACATGGTGGAATTCATGAAAAAGTATACAACCAGTTTACACCCTCTTAGGGGTCGAATTTCAAAAAATCTAGAAAACACTTTCTAGGTATTCACATGAAGAATCCGTAGAAAAAAAATGAATTCAATATTTCGAAAGACCTAGTAGATATGACGAAAGTCGTGAAAATATGTGCATTTTATACTAACCGATATTTTTTTTTGCCCCCCCCCCTTCTGAACGCCAATGAATATTCAAATCTTTTTTTATCAGAACTACTTTTCTAGTTAATTTACATATACGTACTGAGTTTCAACTTAACAGCATAAGCCGTTCTAAAGTTAGGAAAAACACCCCCCACCACCGTACCATACTACCCCTAAAAAAAAAATTATTTTTCCACCATGCCACTACTATAGCTCTATCTAAATACCAAGTTTCAGCTTCCTATCATTATAGATTCTTAAGATATAAGCATCGGAACTTTTTCTTTCTCACCCTTCCCCACCCTCACCCTCTACACCCACACCCCCAAACTTTTTTTCCCTACTAGGGTTCTATTAGGCCTACTTCTGGTAAAAATTTGAAGCAACCATCTTACACTGTTATTGAGATATGAAACGTGTTATTTTTGAAAAATTCTTATCCCCTCCACTTACGTACTCCCCCGCCCCTTTCAAAGATTTTACTTTGAGCAATCTTTATTTATGAAGCTTTGTATTCAAACCGAATTTTGTTTTTCTGGTGCCACTGGTTTGGGAGATATTGTAATGTTAAGTATTTCAACCCCCACCCCCGTACGTCACTACCCCCACCCAAAAATTTTGTTTCAGTCTATTCTCCTAGTATAACTACAGATATTTGTTAAGTTTTAATTGCTTGCTATTAACGGTTTAGGAGATATGGATTTTAGAATGTGTCGATCTCGACTTTTTTGCGTTTCGGACGCATTGCTTCCCCTTCCACTCCCACACCCCTTCACCCATATCTGTTTTTTTTTTGCAAATGGGTCCATTATCAAAGCTCTATAGAAATTCTAAGTTTCAGCCTCCTAACACAAGCGGTTCCTGAGATCTAGAAACCTAAATTTTTCGTCTAAAACGCTTACCCCGCCTTCCCCCTTACACCTCCTCCCCTGAAAATAATGTCAATTCAAGGGGTCCACCAAGTCTATTCTTAGAAAAAATTTTAATTTAATAGCTCCACTGGTTTGAGAGCTACGAGCCTTCAAAGATTTTGGGGCGGTCGACGTACGGCGTACGGCGTACGGGGTACGGCGTACAGACGGAGTGAAAATTTTTATTGCTTTTTTCGCGTCTACTAGTCATGAAACGTGGACAAAAAAATTTTGAGGGCAGCAAATTTTTTTTTTTTAAAAATCGATAACAATACTGTATTATAAATAATACAGTAAATTACAAAAGAAAAAAAACTAATAAGCTAAAGTGGCTGATTAACAATACTGTCTCAGAAAATGTAGAGGTCTCATTGTTACTGAGCAGTTATTTTTTTAACAGTTCCCCACCTAATGCCTAACACGCGAAAACTGTGAAAAATTATGGATAAAATTATTAACAATTCGCAAAAATGTTAGCCTATGCTTCGCACGACCTTCGCTCCTGCGAAACTACGCAAATTGAGTTGTCCTTAAATTTTTCTAAATAATAATCTCGAATTCGCCATTAGTTCGAAAAACTATTACCGAAGTAATGCTTCGAACTACTAAAGTTTCCTTCTGACAAATTTACTTAATTGTATATTCTATATGCTATGCCGCTATTCGCCTGTATTTCGAAGAACTGTCGCCAAAGCGATACTTAGCGAGAATAAATTTTTCTAATTCTAAAGTATTTTTCTTAAGGGGTAGTTTACAATTTCTTTCTAAAGTTCGCCTAAAGTTCGGAAAACTATCGTCGAAACGATACTTAGTAAGAATAATTTTTTCTAAAAAGTATTTTTCCTAAGGGGTAATTCACAATTTCTTTCTAAAGTTCGCCTAAAGTTCGGAAAACTATCGTCGAAACGATACTTAGAAAGAATAATTTTTTCTAATTCTAAAGTATTTTTCTTAAGGTGTAATTCAAAATTTCTTTCTAAAGTTCGCCTAAAGTTCGGAAAACTATCGTCGAAACGATACTTAGAAAGAATAATTTTTTCTAATTCTAAAGTATTTTTCTTAAGGCGTAAATTCAAAATTTCTTTCTAAAGTTCGCCTAAAGTTCGGAAAACTATCGTCGAAACGATACTTAGAAAGAATAATTTTTTCTTAATTACTAAAGAATTTTTCTTAATTTTTTTATTCTAAAAGTTATATTCGACTAAAGTTCTATAAGAATAGAAATGCGGTGATTTGGTTGTCTTAAGCTAAGTCTTATTGTAGTTAAGCTAAGTCTTAAGAAAATTAGGGGAAGGGTGAAAATTGGGAATTTGTTTCAATAACTTCTTCACATCGGATCATTATGCCGGCCTTTTAGCTTGTCGGCTTCTGAGGTATGTTCTCTATCAAAATGCGCCGATAGAGACATCTTTCAAAAGTAAAGAAACTCCGTCGGATGGTGAAGTAGAGGGAGCGAGTGCTGGACAGTCACTTCTAAGACCCGCTCATGACAATGTCTTGCCCTGTAGTTTTATGGTGGCCTAGTCCGCTTTGCCGACAATCATCTCCTCCTAAGGGAGTGCAAGGTCTTCGGAAAAGCGTTTAACCGCCCACCCACCTGTCTCTTTCCGCTGACTAGGCCCAAAACAGGCGTGTCAGGGGACCAAGACATCGTCTCAACTACCCCACATCTTGTGGCTCTGATTCACAGAATCGAACTCTCAAGACATTTCTTCCTAGATGTTCGGGATGGATTCGCAAGTTGTTTACTTATTGAACAAGCTGAAATATTGTTGCCTCATTGCCGTATGAGCGAAACTAGGACAATAAAAGAAGAAATGAGGACTTGTAAAATTTTGTGTTTTAAGATATAAACACTTAGAAAAATTGTGGTCACATCAGATTGATATGACAAACACATAAAGTAGCCTGCAATAAGTTAAGTCCGGCTTGAAGTTCGTATAGGAATGCCGTATTGCTAAAAAATTCGTTTTTTAACAATCTGAACTTACGCAAACGTTAGGCGCCATATTTGTAACGAAGAGGTCCGCAGAACGTCCGGAAGACTAGGCCTTTGTCTTGGATTTGGACGCAAACCTGGCGGCTGGAAAGTCATCCTCCATCTGTCGGAAGAAATCGTCATTTCTTCACCAAAATGGAGAATAACTTTCCTATGTTTTCGTTGACTATGTCGTCATTAGACGACATATGTCCCACGAGCGGCTATTGAAGTGACGGACCAGCTAGCATAAAAGCACGTGCATAGCTCGTCGGATGGGGTGAGTTGGCCACTTCTACTCGTGGACGAATGTTAATCTGCTCGTTTGTGGGCCGACAAATGGGTTTGAGGAGTCCCATTCTTACGGTCGGCGGGCTGGACAAGGATGCTAGGTGAGGGGGCCAGATGCACGATCAAAAGGGGCGAAAAAGAGGGTGAAAGGAAGTAGGCGAGGGGAAAGAACATCCGGGGGAAATCATCCGACGGATGACCGAACATGATAAACCTTCTGGGTAATTATTATATCGTCAGAGGCAAAAAAAAAAAAAATGGATAGGAATATTCCGTTCAGAAACGGATACCTTTTGGCCCAGTCACGCCAACAAGCGAACGACTAACGTGCTGTTGCGGCCGGACCAAGGCCACGCCACTGCCAAGGATTCTGATCGAAAGGAGCTCATTTGACAGTCTCATCGGGCTTGGTCCGATCGGAACAGCAGCCCCATTTCACATTGATGAAATGTCTTCGGAAAAGCCAAGGCACACTATCGTTATTAATCGTTCGTACGTACATGTAGAAGCAACTAAAATTATACGTATTGCCGAAGTACGGGGTTTGGTAATCACTTAAAATTTATATTTTCAAAGGAGAATTTAAGTGTTCATGAACATCTCATTGCTTAACCATCGCAACTTAACTAGATTCCCCTTCATATCGACAATTTTACATTTCTTTCCTTTTCAACTTCAACCGCTACGAAGAACAATCTCCAAAATTGCCACCAAATTCAGCAACTAAATTTCAAATTCGATGGACTGAAAACAGGTACTGAAATCTTTTAGTCCATAGAAGAATACCACTATCTAATTTTAGAAATCGACTGTATTCAGGTTTGTGTCTCCATAAAATTAACTTTACCTGCACTGAAGCATCCTGCCAAAATCGTCATCTAAATTTCATCCTCCACCAACCAAAAGATAAATGACATGATTAGGAAGCCATATCAACAACTCAAAGTTTGCAGGCGGCGAAGTTGATGCCGTAGCTACAGCCTAATTAGAAGTCTTCAGAAATCTTTGATCTCAATAATGTTGGCAACGTGACAAGACTGGTCATCATCACATCGCAGTTACCGTATTTCTTAATAAATCTCGAAGATGTATGGTGTACGATGACGTTAACGGCAGGAATCTAATCAAGAACTCCAGTTGGGAATATATGAAACATTGTGCAGTTTCCGATTTTCATTAAATTTATACGAAAGGCTCTTTAAGCCATCTAATAATTTGCAATGTTTTAGGATCGCTTTTCGCTAATATGCCAATCTTTTGGGTACAAAATTGTCCATTAGCTTTACTTCTTTTAAATTCGTTCAGTAAAATGTTTAAAATTGGAAAGACCTAAAGGTAGCTTAACGTAGTTTCAGTTAATTCACTTATCCGGAAGGCGATTCGAAAGTCAAAGGCCCTGGTTTGATCCGGGAATTCGATACCTCGAGTTTTTTTTTGAAAAGTTTCATTTAAGTACGAATTGAAATAAAATTAAATAAATAAATTAAAATAAGTTTCGATCGCTTAAATAAAATGCCTTCCAAAACGTTCAATTTAAAATTTTGGGTGATTCAACTTTATCAAGAAAAATTTAATTACTCGTAAAAATCAAAATTTTCGTCATTAGTTAAGCGAAAACAGTTTCAAGCATAAGGCGCCAGTTCTGTCATTTGTTAATATTGGGGAGAAGTTGTAGTCCCTTACGAATCGCGGTCAACCATTAATCGAAAGTGAACAGAATTTGAAAAAAAAAAATAACGAATCACTATCTTCGAATTTTCTTTTATAGGTATTTTGTAGGTACCCGTGATTTTTTTTTTTTTTTTTTGTTTAAGAAATTTAGTTAGATGATATTTTTCACTTTTTTTTTGAAAACACCAAACTGCACTTCAATGATTCTTTAGTTTAATTTGACAACAAAACTGTCGTATAAAATAAAATAGAATTACTTTTTCGAATAGAATTTTAATTTAATTAATTTTTGCAAATTTTGTTATCATTTTTAAGACATTATCACACAGTACTTTCTTCTTGCTTAGTCATTTGGGCGTGCTAAGTTGTTTTTTTTTTTTGGTTTCTTGGAATAAGAAAATTGGGGTTGGTGATGCGTTGGATGTTCTGGGGGAGCTTTGAAGCTTAGATAGTGGATATATCCATGAGTCCGGCGGAATCATGAAGTCCGTCGACTAAATGGTATTCAGAATGGGTGATGTGTCTTCCTGCGTAGCCGCCAGGGATCGCCGTTCCTGCATCGCCTGCCATCAGACTTGCACCGCTGGCTGAAGTGAGCTGCTGCTGCAGTTGTTGTTGACTAATTAGGCCAGTCAATGAAGACATTAAAAATCGATCAGTTAACAATAATTCCAAACATTTTGAAATTTTGGGAAATGATTAAGCTCGTTGTTAAAGTAATACATCTCAGTTTGCACCCCCCTCCGGGGTCCGGAACTTGCTCAAAATGGTTAAAAACGTAGTTTCGTTATGTAGACTACAAACAAATTACAAACATTATGCAAACTTAGAATAATGTTGAACACGGTATTTTCGATATTGTACTAGATTTGCAACCAATTTTGAGGCCCGGAACATATAATATTATTAACAATTAATATTTTTAACAAAAAGTGCCCGAAAGAAATTGCAATAGTTTTGCAAATTATGATTATACCTTTTACTGGCATCAGGAACATATGTGTTGATTTGCAACCCTTTTTCTTGCACGGAACATACTTTTAACAGGATTAAAAGTAAAAAAAAGGATTTATTGAAAGAAAGGCCATGAAAAAAATTAGTACAGTTTTTAAAATGGGTTGCGAATGTTGCAATTTGTATACTGAAACTCGTGTTAAGTTTGCACCCTCGTAGGCGACATGGATCGTGGCAAATTTAGTAAAAATAGCAATTCCGTGTTTTTTGGACCCCCGAAAAAATTCCAAAAGTTTTGCAAATCGAACAGAATATTAAAATCACCTTCCCTAGTCTTAATACGAATTTGCAACCCCATCAGAGATACGGAACATGTTAAATTTAATAGCAAATTGCAATCCCATACTCTACCCGCAACCTTGCAACTCCAACCCCACCGAAGGAATATCACAAATCGTACATTTTAAGTACTTAATCGTAATCTTGACACTTGCTTAATACGTACATACGTAGTAAAATAGTAGTTAGCCGATGTGAATGAAATCAAACATACTTTACCCTTTACATACATACAAAATTCATTCAGAAATTGCATTTCTCAATGGTAGGTATTCAACAAATAAACAAACTTCACGGACCTAGCATGAAACGAGGGGAAAAAATTATTTTTCACATTCCATAGTGCTTTTTTAAAGGCAGCGAAAATATAAGAGCGCATGTTTTCCCAAAATTTCGACCGACCGACCGCATTTTTCCCTTCTGCAAACAACTAATGTGTAAACATTGGTATCGTATTGATCTGTCGATCGTGAACCTTTAGTTTTTCATTATATCATTATATGGCGTGCCTTTTATTTTTATGAATAAAATGATGCAAAACTTTCAAACTCTACCTTCTTGTCGTTGTAGTGCAATTTAGAAATACTGACAATTCATTTTAATTAGAATATTTACATAAGGTAAATATGTACAGTCGAGGACTTACTCGGACAAAGAACATATACCTCACATATGTAATATAATTCTTGCGAACCGACCGACTATAATATCAAAGTAGGTTTTTCGAGTAAAATTTGGATTTTTTGATTTTTTTGTTATGGGACGTTAATAAATATTGAATGGCGCATCTTTAGGTTTATATGATGTCGCACTTCATCTACAGTACATAGGTACTCGTACTTTCGTACAATGCGCTTTTTTTGTCTTCAACAACTAAACTAAGGAGACCATTTAACTATGTATAATAAAAGTGAAATACGATTATCTTTTTTTCATACCTTATTTTAACATAAACAGTGCAACCCGGTTATATTGAAAAAAAGGTACTTTACGAGTGCACCTTATACCGGGTTGCTCTGTACCTGTAAAGGGTGTGCGCTCGTCTTTTAATCTGTTTATACGTTTATGACACAATCCTTTTTATTTTATTCTTTTAGTGAAGAACCGAACATTTTAGAAATATTTTGTATCTTGATAAACATATTACGTATGTTCTCGTCATGGTATCGCTCCCTAATTACTACTTCCTCCTGTACATGATGCGAACCTTTCCGGTACCAAAAAATGCGAGTTCATAAGTACATACATATGTATGTATACCATATAGCGTATTAAGCGCGTATTTCGTTGAAATCGCTTTTTTTTATTATGTATTAAATTATTATTTTTTGATAATAAAGTATTGTGATTGACCTGGAATTTCAAAAAAATATCCCAGAATATGACCGAAGTTATTCTAACCGCTTCCCGAACTTTTTGTTAGGTTTTCAGTCACATAGCAACCTACACCGCATCTCAGAATTAGATCGTGTTCCGAATTTCTGCCGGAAAAATAATACAGTTGCGCCCAGACTGTTAGCAGATTTTTACTAATAGTAGAGTATTTAGTTACTTGAACCGTTTTTGTGCATAATATCACACTCAAACCTAAGTAAAACTGCAAAAATAAAATGTAAATCTTTTATTGTTGGAAGATGACATGGACCAAATTGAAATTTATAAATTCGCGAATTGTTTTCACTATTGAGCTAATAAAAGATGGATCGTTCTTGTATTATTATTTTATTTTTAATAGATTAGACTTAAAACATTTTTTTTTAAAATTAGAGAATTAGAAATAATAAACTCAAATAAATATGTAAATTAATGAAATTTAAACTTCTTGCTGCAGGAAGGCTGGTCACGATCGCCGACATAGTTTTCTTCTCTGTTTTCTAAATTTATTTCTTTTAACGGACTACGTCCTTCAATCGGCGTTTCATCGTTGTCAACTTCGGTGTTTTCAGAATCCAACTCATCAAAATTTATGTTCTGAATGGTATCTTCAACCCCAGGTGAGCTATAAACGTTACTGTCCAGAGGTTCGCCAGTAATATTGGTTTGAGAAATAAACCGTGACATATATGTGTTCAGCTCTTCATCACCGCTATCTGATTCTGCGTATTCTATTTCTCTGGCATTGGAACAGGATTGTCCGTGACAAGAATAGCAAATTTCGGAGCATTTTAAACCAGCTTTTCTACAACCACGTTGTCCTCCGCATCCCTTTTCACATTTGCACGTAATAAATTTTAGTAACGCTTGCGGTGCTGGTTCCTTTAAGGTGCGTATTGGCACCAAACCATCGTTTGATTGTTTCCAACCCCAATTTTCGGCTACTTTTTCGTTACCCAACCATTGTTGCACTTGATGATAAGTACGTAAAGAATGTTGCCGTGCAGCATCTTTTGTAGGAGGCAAAGTAGCTAGATTAAATTTGCTTTTTGTTATTGAACGTCCAAAACCTTCGTAGCGGAGTTTATTTAGTCCGCTTTTCCCACCATATATAGCCTCTAAGATCTTTTCTCCTGCTTCATCAATGACATCGGGTTCGGCATTTATATCTCTGAATGCTGACAGTGCCGATGTTAATTGGTCGTTTTTCTTAATAACTGATGCAGCTCTAATCTTTCCTTGATTGAATAACGCAGATGTTGTGTCGCAGCCGGTGAAAGCATGAAGGAATAAAATATTTTCTGTCAAATTAGCATCCTTTAGACTCGTGGAAGAATACAAAGAGCTTTCAACTTTCCCCCTTCCAGGCTTTAGGAAGAAAACGTTCCTATGAATTTCAGTTGCAGTTCCCGTTAGAATAATGAGCAGATCAATATCTTCGCCCACAATTATGACTGATTCATATTCCTCAGACAATTCTAAAGCTGTCGATACAATTAGAGTATCAGCATCTCCTTTTTGTTGCTTAACACAAAATCCACTGGTCTCAAACTTCTTTTTCAGCACTGCTATTAGGCGTGCCTTGTTTTTATCATTCGTGAGAAAATGTTCTTGCGTAGTCGTGGCCTTCATTGACTCCTCAAAATGAGTTTCAGCAGAGATTAATTTTGACGATCGTCGCAATCGCTCTGCAGTTTTCGTACTCTTCTTCGCGATGTCCTCTGAGTATCCATCAAATACAATAACTGTATTTTGGCCATAGTACTTTTTTACGTAATTTACGTTGGTTGCAAATATGTAAAAAAGTTTCTCCTTTGCGCCACACAACCTTATGTAGCAAATGACCACCATCTAGTACGTAACAAACAGCACCGCTTGTTATTGTGTCCTCAATTGGAGAAAATAAAATGTACATGCTAGATTTTTTGCATTTACGCATGCCAATGCCATCAAATAGTGAAAGTGGGTATGGTGCAAGTTCATACTTGAAATAGGTCTTAAGATCTTCTTGTGATCCTTTGGCAAAGGAAATTCGCTGATATATTAAAACCGGATCGACTGCAACGATTTTATCTGCGATATTTATAGCTGACGATACTGCTGATCATTATCAGCAGTATCGTATCGTACCATTGTAGCACTTTTTTCTTTCGTGAGAAAGAAATTTCACTGAAACTTTTTCCAACTATTGCTTCCATTCCGGCTTTGCCGATCTCCTGTGCGTTATAAGAATTTATAATATGATTTCCAACAATGCCAGTACTCAATGAGACGATGCAGTCCAAAGATGGAAAAGGGGAATGCTCTGAAAACCATTTGAGTAGTTTTTCAACATCTCCTTTGTCTCGTATTATGCGAGTGGGTCTTGTATCAACATGCTGTTCCGAGCTGACTAATGCGATATCTGAAAACTTTTCGATTGCCTCTGATACTCTTTGCATTATTGGCATTCCTAATATCCATTTGGTTAAAACGCTATCCGTTATACCTCGCCCACGCGTTAATCCGCCTGTACACTTCATGGACCTCATCAGAGTTTGTTCGATGGTCATATCACTCCAAATTCCTGACCAAAATTTGTCAGATCGTCGAATAGTGAAAAACCCATCTGTTACAAAGTGGTACTCGCGAAAATCCATCTTCATTGGGAGCTCGTACATATCCTGCAAGTAAAGTTGGCTCGATAAAGCATAATTAAAATGTCCGCTTGCATGGAAGAATGGCAACATTTTTTCTATGGTGGACAAGTGCAAATGCCAATTTCCAGTTCTCTCCGCTTGTATGAACTGCTTAACCAAAGTAACCATTCGAAAGTACTGTATCCATAGCTTGGCAGTGGGACCATTTTTTTCCAAAAGGTCTAATTGTGATTGAACTCGGAATGATATTGTCTTAAACGGTTCTTCCTCAATTTTAAGGTCGCATGTACCATCGTCAAATTCATGAAGTATTTCTTCCATTTCCATGGTTTCGTCTTCTGAAAATTTGATCATTTCCATTATGATGCTACCCAAAGCTAAATGAGTCAGTATATGTCCGCGGACAGCTCTAGCATACGCACGGCCTGTCAGCATTTTATCCACGGATATAGGTGCATAGATAATAGATAAGAGTTCTTTTAGGCCACTACCAGACATAATATAACCAATCGCACCCAGAAAAGACATGAGCAGGTGAAATCCTCCAAGTCTTACAATAATCGATTGTAGTCGTGGATCTTGACTGGAGGCAATTATATCACGAGCCTTCTGGTACAGCGGTTGATCGAAGGTTACAAAGCATGTATGTTGGCGTAATTTCATGGTTTTTTCGGCGGAAGAAAGCAAAGTTGTGTAAATAGTGTTATAATCACTCGGTGGAGCGTTGACAAAAGGTAAACTAATTATGTTCGACATGGAATACTGCCTCGAAGATGTTATCTGTTCCATAAAGCCATTCCATCCGCAGATACGAGGAAAGTCCTTCATTTGACCATAAATCCATAATATATCTGATGCATTCGGTGTGATTGTAGTGTCGTTATTTATTTCCTGGACTTTCACGGTTCTCAGTCCAAGCCCGGTATGTGACCTCTCAAAAGTTTGTAGAGGAATATGCCCATAATTTCCGAGAACGGATTGAGAAGGAACATTGGTTACTCGAACTATTCCTTGCGAAGAAACTTTGGTATTGGCTGGTGTTACACATTGAATATGACCCATGGAATGAAATGTATTCAATCCATCAAGTGTATTGATATTAACATCGGCATTATCGGCAATAAATTGTACAAATCCTTTTCTTACGTCCGTCTCAGGATGTAATACTGCTGATAACTGGAAAGTTGTAGTTTCGCTATACGAAGCACAATATCCCAATATTGACAAAATGTTTATGAGATTTTTTGATCCATATGTATCATGCAGAAAAGTCGCAAGCGCAATTTGCAAAGAGGACAAGAACGATTTTGGTCTCGTCGCTGCAATTATAGAATGTGCAATAGCCGTACATTGTCTGGTATATTTTTCTTTAGTTTTTCGTTTATGTTTCAGGATAACTTCTTTCAAAAATATGTTCAGTGTTTCAGGAACGTCCTCTTCTACAGAATCCAAAAAATTCTCAGGAGCGGGGTAATAATCAGTTTCATAGATCTTAGTCCTGATATCTTCACAAATTATGGAAGCTGCTGTGCGGACGATTCTCAAACGTTCAGCCGTGGCATCCTGCTTCTTATCTTGATACCATGAATCTACCAAAAGTTGGTAACCCGTGTTACGAAAGCATATGATGGTTGGACGACCGACTAAACTTGTGATAACAATATCATTACCATACTTTTCCATTAATTTCGTTTTGATGGTTGTATCACTGGGACAGCATTCCTTGACGACGTTTCTTAATTCCCGTAAAGAAAATTGGCATTCGTCTCGGTTCTCTTCTAAATATTCGTAAATACTTTCCATAGCAGATGATACATTGCAATCCAGGGGCCGGCCTATTTTTCCTCCCGAAGGTCTTACAGGCAAGCAAAATTTTAAATAACATGGTCGATGGTATTGAGCCCCTGCTTGAAACAAATCAATACCTTCGATTCGCGACAGCACCTGAAACAATATTTTAAGCTATTATGCACTAAAATTGTTTAATAACCTTGTCTTTACAATTCTTACATTTATACACATTAAGAGAATGTTGAATTAATGTTTGTATCTAAAATTACTAGAAAAATTTAAAGATTTTACACTTCAGTATCGGCTGAATAATGCATATTTTAAAACGTCATAAAGTAGGTAGACAGACCTTGTTTTATGTTAAGCAAAACAATTTTATATATGTGGTACATTGTTTTAATTCAAAGAATGTTATTTGTTATTGCCTTTAAATTTTACCAAAAATTTGCTTCAGATCAGTATGTTTAAAATCTAAGATTATTATTACCTGTTTACTCCAGTCATTATTATTTTGATTAGCAGCTTTAATGATACCTTGATTCCCATTTGCAGAACGAATTTTGTGAACATTAATTCGTTTTTCTGGTGATTTCCTGCTCTCATTCCCTATGAATTCCGTTGTAATTTCTTCAGTACAAAATAAGTACTTACGTTGGAAATCAAAAGGCTCATTTCCAGGTATTGATGTAGTACCTGAAGTAGTTGGTCCAATACTTCTCTTCCGAAATGCCTTTATAGATTTTTCGTTGCAATAAAGTTTTCGACACTTTTGATGCACTTTAATAGTTTGCAATCCCGTTAGAGTTACAAATTTTCCATCTCGTCTTTTTTCACTGCAACCAATTAAGGACTTTATTCCTTTCTCTTTAACAACGTCAGTAGGTCCAGTTGATAACGCACAATCACAAATGAAACAACACTCATTGGAATTTTCCATGGCAAGTACTTATTTAGGTATAGAACACGCACAGACTGATAACTCAAATTACAACTGAATGCTCGTTTTAAAGAACTTACGTGAACAATTACTTAATTTGTAAAACGCCGAAGGTGGATGCGCTATAGAAATATACTTGCTGCAATAAGGAGGGATGGACTGAAAAAGGATATATTCATCAGACAAGTCATAAAATTTAAGAACCAAAACCTTACAAAAGATATACTTATCACTTATATGTTGTACCGGAAAGGTTCGTATCAGGTACAGAAGGAAGTAATTAGGGAGCGATACCATGACGAGAACATACGTAATATGTATATCAAGATAAAAAATATTTCTAAAATGTTCGGTTCTTCACTAAAAGAATAAAATAAAAAGGATTGTGTCATAAACGTATAAACAGATTAAAAGACGAGCGCACACCCTTTACAGGTACAGAGCAACCCGGTATAAGGTGCACTCGTAAAGTACCTTTTTTTCAATATAACCGGGTTGCACTGTTTATGTTAAAATAAGGTATGAAAAAAAGATAATCGTATTTCACTTTTATTATACATAGTTAAATGGTCTCCTTAGTTTAGTTGTTGAAGACAAAAAAAGCGCATTGTACGAAAGTACGAGTACCTATGTACTGTAGATGAATTGCGACATCATATAAACCTAAAGATGCGCCATTCAATATTTATTAACGTCCCATAACAAAAAAATCAAAAAATCCAAATTTTACTCGAAAAACCTACTTTGATATGATAGTCGGTCGGTTCGCAAGAATTATATTACATATGTGAGGTATATGTTCTTTGTCCGAGTAAGTCCTCGACTGTACATATTTACCTGATGTAAATATTCTAATTAAAATGAATTGTCAGTATTTCTAAATTGCACTACAACGACAAGAAGGTAGAGTTTGAAAGTTTTGCATCATTTTATTCATAAAAATAAAAGGCACGCCATATAATGATATAATGAAAAACTAGGTTCACGATCGACAGATCAATACGATACCAATGTTTACACATTAGTTGTTTGCAGAAGGGAAAAATGCGGTCGGTCGGTCGAAATTTTGGGAAAACATGCGCTCTTATATTTTCGCTGCCTTTAAAAAAGCACTATGGAATGTGAAAAATAATTTTTTCCCCTCGTTTCATGCTAGGTCCGTGAAGTTTGTTTATTTGTTGAATACCTACCATTGAGAAATGCAATTTCTGAATGAATTTTGTATGTATGTAAAGGGTAAAGTATGTTTGATTTCATTCACATCGGCTAACTACTATTTTACTACGTATGTACGTATTAAGCAAGTGTCAAGATTACGATTAAGTACTTAAAATGTACGATTTGTGATATTCCTTCGGTGGGGTTGGAGTTGCAAGGTTGCGGGTAGAGTATGGGATTGCAATTTGCTATTAAATGCTATTATTGCTAATTTAACATGTTCCGTATCTCTGATGGGGTTGCAAATTCGTATTAAGACTAGGGAAGGTGATTTTAATATTCTGTTCGATTTGCAAAACTTGGAATTTTTTCGGGGGTCCAAAAAACACGGAATTGCTATTTTTACTAAATTTGCCACGATCCATGTCGCCTACGAGGGTGCAAACTTAACACGAGTTTCAGTATACAAATTGCAACATTCGCAACCCATTTTAAAAACTGTACTAATTTTTTTCATGGCCTTTCTTTCAATAAATCCTTTTTTTTACTTTTAATCCTGTTAAAAGTATGTTCCGTGCAAGAAAAAGGGTTGCAAATCAACACATATGTTCCTGATGCCAGTAAAAGGTATAATCATAATTTGCAGAACTATTGCAATTTCTTTCGGGCACTTTTTGCTAAAAATATTAATTGTTAATAATATTATATGTTCCGGGCCTCAAAATTGGTTGCAAATCTAGTACAATATCGAAAATACCGTGTTCAACATTATTCTAAGTTTGCATAATGTTTGTAATTTTTTTGTAGTCTACATAACGAAACTACGTTTTTAACCATTTTGAGCAAGTTCCGGACCCCGGAGGGGGGTGCAAACTGAGATGTATTACTTTAACAACGAGCTTAATCATTTCCCAAAATTTCAAAATGTTTCGAGTTTTTGG
This sequence comes from Beris chalybata, assembly GCA_949128065.1. NCBI lineage: Eukaryota > Metazoa > Arthropoda > Insecta > Diptera > Stratiomyidae > Beris > Beris chalybata. The sequence goes on from OX421898.1 coordinate 718,124, forward strand.
TACGTTCAATGTCTTTATTGACTGGCCTAAATCGGGTCCGGACTTTGTTGCTGCTGCCTTTGGTTCTGTTCCAGGGTTGCCGATCTGTGGGGAATTCCCCAAAATTGGGGAATTTCAACGTTGTGTAGGGTGTTTGTGGGGAATGGATATATGTGGGGAGTTTGAGCACAATTTGGGTAAATTGTGGGGAATTGCGAGGCATTTTGGGGAATTGCAGTCAGTTTATGTTCACGTACTAAAAACAGATTTTAGTACGAAAAACTTCTGATTTACAACATTCCAATGTTAATTTTTACCCAGCGTCCAAAATTTCGTAGACATACATAGTAAAACCGAATTTTTACCCAGCGTGTAAAATTTCGTGGACATACGTAGCAATATCGCAATTATTCTACAGAACTTTTACCCAGCGTGCAAAATTTCGCGGACATACGAACCAATATCTATATTATTCTGCAAAACATTCGTAACGACAATTTTTGTCTAAGTAGGCTTGGTTTTTATGCATTTTTGTGGTTTCTGTACTGCATTTCAGCTGTCAAAATGTTGAGATATATACATTTTTACAAAAGATGAAATGATACGTGGGAAATGTATTGAAAGTTAACTGTTAAGCCCATGATTCAATCATTGCAGCACTGCATTCTTACTGCGTTGAAGGGCTGCTCAATTTTTTTTTTTTAAATATTACTTGACAATGGCTTATTGTCGGTGCTTAATAGAGAATTGTGAAGCCTTGGTGAGGCGACAAATATTTATACTCTAGATGAACATATAGAGTATTATAAGTTTAATCCAGCCCGAAAAGTTTGTAACGCATAGAACAGAGCCGCGGACGAAAAAAAGTTATACATTATTTTAAGTTTATTTTTGGCCAAAACCCGCAAATCCTTTTGCTGTCCGTCCGTCCGTCCGTCCGTTAGCACGATAACTGAAGAACGCGTTGACCTAGGAAGTTGAAATTTTGTCACAAGTTGTAAAATGGAAAAAGTAAGTAAGTAGTTAATGGGCGATATCCTTCCACTCCTTCGGGTACCTCCCATACAAGAGTCCTTGAAACACGTTTTCACAATTATTGCTTGAATGCTTGAAGTTAGCAACTTGAAATTTTGCATACTTAAGGTTTACAACCCCAACTACGACTGTCCACCTTGCCGTGGTGTTGGGGCTGAAGTAGGGTTCGCCCGAAACTAAGAGAGAGTCAACCTCCCCTTCCCCCTCCAAACCAAACCCTCCCTTTCCTAAAATCCTTCCCCCCTCCATTCATCTCCTAACATCCTTTCATCAACCCTCACGGGCCGGATCAAGGTGTCACACGACCCGTGCCGATGATCAACCAGGCTGGGGGCCCCTATAGCCCAGTCGCGAACGGAGTATCCGGATACTTGGCGACCTCCGGATTAATCAGCCTTATCTGTACAAACGGATCTCTGTGCAGACGGACTTGTGTTCTCCGTTACTCGTGGGAACACTATGAATTCAAAAAACAAAAAAACAAACAAAAAACCAGAGTCCGGATCTCTCAAAAAACCGGCCGGAGAGGTGGACGGAAGTCCCCTCTCCTCCACCCCAATGGGGTTACCCGCAAGGACTCCGGCAACCAAACCTGGTCCAAGCGACTCATCTGCGAGGACTGTGGTCACAGAACCTGGTCTGAGCAACTCACCCGCAAGGACTCCGGCAACCAAACCTGGTCCAAGCGGCTCAACATCCACGAAGACTTCGGCCCCCAAACCTGGTCCAAGTGGATGGTTACCCGCAAGGACTCCGGCAACCAAACCTGGTCCAAGCGACTCATCTGCGAGGACTGTGGTCACAGAACCTGGTCTGAGCAACTCACCCGCAAGGACTCCGGCAACCAAACCTGGTCCAAGCGGCTCAACATCCACGAAGACTTCGGCCCCCAAACCTGGTCCAAGTGGATGCTCCACGCGCAACATCGCTCCGTCTAAACATCTCTATAAAGAGAAGAAAACGGCCTTAGGAGTCCTGAAGCGCCTCAGTAGCATACCTGAGGAACAGCGGACGGACAAACAACGGGCCTCCTTCGTCTGGGCTCTAAAGCTAACCACCGAGGGTGTGGCACCATCCGGTAAGGATCAAACGTCCAAGAGACAAAGATCGCTGGACGAGTCCCCCGAGGCGGCAAAAAGGGCCAAGACGGTCAAAACAAGCACCGCGGCACCTTTAAGGCCCTTCAACGAAATCCTTAAGGAACACCTCGTGATGGCCATCATCGACAGAAGTGACGATGACGGAAGGATCACTCCGGAAAAATGGAAGCGTCTGCAGTCCGTGCTGGCGGATGGTTTCCTCAAAGTTCTGAAGGAACATCCTGGTCCTCTTCCCCTCTGCCTTGACGGCGGATGGCATCAGGGCCACGTCAAACTAGTGGCCTGCTCCGATCAGAGATCGGTGGATCTCTACAAGGAGGCAATTGCTGGTCTGGGTGAGGTTTGGCCTGGAGCTAAGTTGGAGGTTGTGGCAAGGGAGGACATCCCAAGCCGACCCCGAACAAGAGCCAGGATACCAAGCTTACCTTCTGATGCGGCGACTGTCCTGGAGCTTTTAAAGGTCTGCAATCCAGATCTTCCAACGCACAATTGGAAGATCGCTAAGATGGGGGAGCCAGAAGGGGACGAGAGGGTCGCGATAATCGTGATAAACAAGGAGTCCCTGGCCCCCCTAGCTAGCCTGAAGGGTGTGGTGAGGTTCGGTTTCGGCCAAATCACACTCAGGGTATACAAAGCGGATGCTGGGAACCCCAGAACGAGTGCGACGAATATCGAAGCCTCGGAAAGGGAAACCAATTCCGCCTCTCATGTCGACCGCAGTGACGACTCAAAACTCGCCGAATCCGTATTGGCGATGGATCTGGACCCGACACCAAACGACTCCAATTCAGCACAGGCGTATCGGGATCACCCGTCCTTAACGGACGAAAGTGATCTCGGCTCGGAGGCTGGAACGGAAGAATGTTCGACGGGTCCTCCCGAGTGCAGTGAGGAAGATCTGCTGGCATCTGACCCGGAAGACTCGGCAGATGCGAACCGGACTGTGATCGAGGTTAATGCTGAGAATACTGCAGATTAACCTCCATCACTCGAAAACGGCATCAGCCTCCCTTCTTCTCCGTCTAGGTAGGGATGGAGAAGACCTTGTCTTGATCCAGGAACCATGGATTGTGAATGACGTGGTTACTGGCCTCAAGACCCCAAACTATACTCTGTTCTATGCAAGGAATTACGGCAAGCCAAGAGCATGCATTCTTGCGAAAAACAGTTTAAATATATTTCTGCTACACAGCTTCAGTTACTCTGATATCGTCGCAGTAAGCCTTGAACTGAACAATAAGATTCACTGGCTGATCTCGGCCTATCTGGCCCACGACCATCAGGGCCCGCTACCACCGAGTATCATGAGCGATCTTATCGCTGAAGCTAGTAAGCTCAATACCGGTGTCATCCTGGGATGTGATGCAAATGCGCATCATACAGTCTGGGGTAGCACCGACACAAACGACAGAGGGGAATCGCTTTTTGACTACTTTTTAAGCACTAACCTCCTTCTATCTAACACAGGGCAAGAGCCCACCTTTATAACCAGGAATAGACAAGAAGTTCTTGACATCACGCTGGTTTCCGATAACATTTCACATATGGTTAGCAACTGGAAGGTCTCTGAAGAAAACTCCTTCTCGGATCATTGCTACCTCCAATTTAATCTGATAGATTACAAACCTATCCCATCGGCCTTTAGAAACTACAGGAGGACCGACTGGGTCAAATACAGGGAAACTCTTAGCGGCTTACTCCCACACACACCGCCACTCGAACCGAGTAGCTCAACTGATCTCGACGGTCTGGTTACCACCTTAACGCGCGCCCTAAACAAGGCAATGTCGAACTCTTGTCCTGAGAGCAGGCCAAGAGGGAGACATAAGCCGCCATGGTGGAACGCAGAACTCGGGGCTCTTAGGAAATGCTGTAGGCAATGGTTCAACAAAGCCAAGAGCACCAAAGACGTTTGCGACTGGGACTCCTACAAAGGATCACTTCGCAAATACAAATACGAACTGAGAAAGGCGCAACGTAATTCCTGGAGAGTCTTCTGTAGTGAGATAGAAGGTTCCTCCGAGGCATCGAGGCTCCGTAAAATTCTCTCCAAAAATCCAACCACACCATGCTACCTGAAGAGACCGGACGGATCTTGGACTACCTCAAGCAGGGAAACCACTGATCTTCTTCTAGACACCCACTTCCCTGGTAGCTCGCACGTTGAACCGGAGCGGGTAGGCATTACAAGAAACCATGCACCGTTCAACTCGGATGCTCTTATAACAGAGACCAAGCTCCTCTGGGCGATAGAGGGCTTCAAACCATTCAAGTCTGCGGGACCGGATGGAATTATTCCCGCTGAAATACAGCAGACCTCGGATATAATTCTGCCTTGGCTGAAGGTTATACTGAAAGGCTGTCTGGATCTAACCTACATCCCTACAACATGGATGGAAGTTAGGGTGGTTTTCATACCTAAAGCGGGAAAAAGCTCTCATGTATGTCCTAAGGATCTCCGACCTATCAGTCTATCATCCTTTCTTCTAAAAACATTGGAAAGACTAATGGATGTATACATCCGCGACAACCTGGACAAGCGATTGCTATCAACATCACAACACGCGTACTGGAAGGGGAGGTCTGTCGAAACGGCCTTACACTCGCTCGTGCGCTCCATTGAGAAATCTCTCAGCATTAAAGAATACACCATGGTTGCTTTTCTTGATTTCGAGGGGGCTTTCAACAACGTCAGACCAGAGGCAATCACTGACGCACTTTCTACCCTGAAAGTGGAGTCCTCGCTTGGCGCGCTGATCAATCTGATGCTAACATCCAGGATTGTGAACACAAAGCTGGGCGAGTCCTCCTCTCGAAGGTTTGTCAGCAGAGGTACACCACAAGGTGGCGTACTCTCCCCTCTTCTGTGGAATTTAGTGGTCAACAAACTACTATTGAGAGTGGAAGGGGCGGGCTGCAAAGTGATTGCTTATGCCGACGATGTTACAATTGCCGTCTCGGGGAAGCATCCAAACACACTGAGTGAGATATTGCAGAATGCTCTCTCTATTCTTTCCAATTGGGCTTCTGAATGCGGACTGGGCGTGAACCCATGCAAAACAGAATTAGTCCTCTTCACCAGGAAATACAAAATTCCTCACGTAGACCCTCCTTCTCTGAATGGTACCAGTTTAGTTTTCACCGATAGTGCAAAATACTTGGGTCTTATTTTGGACAGAAAGCTTCACTGGAAACCCAACATTCAGGAACGAGTAAGGAAAGCAACAGTTGCGCTCTACTCATGCAAAAAGGCCATTGGCATTAAATGGGGTATGCAACCCCGGATAGTTCATTGGCTCTACGTGTCCGTCATCAGACCGATACTCATGTACGGTGTTGTTGCCTGGTGGACGGCCTTAGATAAAGCGGCTAACCGCACCACACTGGGAAAGGTACAAAGAACAGCATGCATATGCATCAGCGGAGCTCTGAGAACAACTCCCTCTGCAGCACTGGACATGCTGTTCAGTCTGCCACCCTTAGACATCTTTGGCAAGCAAATGGCAGCCAGTGCAGCCATTCGGCTAAAGGCCTCCACATTGTGGACTGACATATGTGCAGGCCACTCAACAATTTTGAGTCACTTCAACATTCCTGAAAACACCGACTACACCCCTCCCAGTTATGACTTCGATAAAAACTTCTCGACAGCCATCCCAACCCGCCTAGAGTGGGAAAGGGACTTGGTACGAACGAAGAAGGAGTCCGCCCACATATATGCGGACGGCTCCAAAACTGAGGACGGGGTAGGTGGAGGTGTTTTCTCTGAAATGCTTAATATTAGCAGCTCTTTCCGCCTTCCGGACCACTGTAGTGTCTATCAGGCGGAGCTTATGGCGATCAAGGAGGCCCTGTCCTGGCTGAGGTGTAATGTAATATCTACTAAGGATATTAGCATTTTCACAGACAGCCAAGCGGCGATAAAATCCCTGGAATCGACCTCGACAACATCAAAGGTCGCCGTAGAATGTAGATCATCTCTTAAGGAGATGGCCGAACAGTTCAATATTCTTCTGTGCTGGGTGCCAGGACACATGGATATTCCAGGGAACTGTATGGCTGACGAACTCGCTCGGCGCGGCACTACCCTTCATACTTCGCCGGTATATCAGACCCTGGGTGTGCCTCTCTCCACATGTAAACTGCTACTGAGACTGGACTCAATTGAGAAAACCAACTCAAGATGGGCAGAGGGTACAACATGTCACACTGCGAGACAGATCTGGCCAAAGCTGGATCTTAATCGTTCTAAAAGGCTGACTCTGCTCAAAAGGGCGGACATCAGCAAAACAGTCGGTGTCCTAACCGGACACTGTCTTATAGGTCGGCATGCAGAAAGGCTTGGACTTTTCTCAAACGACTTCTGTAGAAGCTGCCAGGACGAGGAGGAGGAGGAGACAGTCCTTCACCTTCTCTGCACTTGTCCAGCTCTGTCCGTCAGAAGGAAAGCTCATCTCGGAGCGTACTTCTTCAACTGTCTTGGTGAACTTGCCACAATGGAGGTCGCGAGAATCCAACGCTTTATTATAAGCTCTAAATGGTTCGACGAGTAGGACCGGAGTCGAAGATCCTGTGGTACCACAACGGACCTTTTAGGTCTAAGTGTGTCCGTGTTCTCACGGACAGCCACGTGTACCTACCTACCTACCTAAGGTTTACAATGTTTGAATTGAAAGTTCCGAATATGATGCAAATCGAATGAGTCCTTCGTGTAGCAGCCTAGAAAAGTCCTTCAAAAATGTATGCTTTTTACTGAATCCACTATAACTCCAGAACGAATTAAAGCAGGAATTTAAAATTTTACAAGAATTAGTTTTATACCAAAACCAAAACGGAGCTCATTAATTAGCGCCATCTGTTGACTCCTTCGGGTAGCTGTCATACAAAAGTCCTTAGAACACTTTAAGTTACGACTTTGAAATTTTATACACATTAGTTTTATAATAGTCGCAGCTGAAACTATTAATATGAAAAATATCCCATAAGTCTTTCATGCAGTTGCCATACAAAAATTCTGTAAAATGTCCTAACTTACTTTATGGAACTCACTATAAATCAAAAAATCGAGTAGCCATGTAATAATTGCTTGTGCTCTCCTCATTCTTTTGATATATTTCCAACTAAAATATGAATCGGAGTTCAGTATTTCATCTAGAGTATCATACGATTGGCTTGCAGCCGATCGTGTTGCGTAATGTTTTTTTTTTATTTTTTTGTAGAATGGTATATTTTAATAGGTTGACGAAGAACTTGATTTTATGGAAACATTGGAAATTTAATATTAACATTTAATGAACAATATATAGACAATATTTCAGAAAATACTACCGTCTACAGACAACATTTTTCTAATGACTGGAAATCTGTATATAAATATACACAATTCAAGCCGGAATCATTGCCGACAATATTCCTAATACTGCTAATTTGAAATCATGAACAGTATAATTTCTTATAAAACATGTTTTTTGTAATTAATTATTTCTATTTACAACGTTCAAATTTCATAGAAACTTGACTTGTATTAAAATTTTGTACTCGGCTCGCTCGATTCACAACATTTTTGAGAGAGAACCAACAGGTGATTCTGAATTTTCCAATTCAACTCGTACCTGATTTTGATTTTGTATGAAAAATGTGACAGCTAGTAATATTGTTCTAATGCCGCGTTTCCACCTATGTCTTCATATGCGTAGCGCATATGTGATGAGCACGAATGTCTAGGCATATGTGGAAACGTCAAGCATATGTTACACGCATATCCCCTTGATCTGCGTCAAAAACCGCCATCGAAGCAAATGTTCAATGTAAAATTTACAAACAGAGCAAAACTTCTGCTTGTAAATAAAAGCAGAGGCAGAAGCAGCAACGAAAGCTATGCTAATTTACTGTATTATTTATAATACAGTATTGTTATCGATTTTTAAAAAAAAAAAAAATTTGCTGCCCTCAAAATTTTTTTTTCCACGTTTCATGACTAGTAGACACGAAAAAAGCAATAAAAATTTTCACTCCGTCTGTACGCCGTACGCCGTACGTCGACCGCCCCACGCCCCAAGCAAAATCTTTTGAAGGCTCGTAGCTCTCAAACCAGTGGACCTATTAAATAAAATTGTTTTCTAAGAATAGACTTGGTGGACCCCTTGAATTGACATTATTTTCAGATGAGGAAGTGTAAGGGGAAAGGCGGGGTAAGCGTTTTAGACGAAAATTTTAGGTTTCTAGATCTTAGGAACCGCTTGTGTTAGGGGGCTGAAACTTAGAATTTCTATAGAGCTTTGATAATGGACCCATTTGCAAAAAAAAATATGGGTGAAGGGGTGTGGGAGTGGAGGGGGAAATAATGCGTCCGAAACGCAAAAATGCCGAGATCGACAAATTCTAAAATCCATATCTCCTAAACCATTAATAGCAAGCAATTAAAACTTAACAAATATCTGTAGTTATACTAGGAGAGTAGATTAAAACAAAATTTTTGGGTGGGGTAGTGGCGTACGGGGGTGGGGGTGAAAAACTTTAGATTACAATATCTCACAAACTAATTGGACCAGAAAAACAAAATTCGGTTTTATTATAAAAATTAATAAATAAAGATTGCTCAAAGTAAAATATTTGAAGGGGGTGGAGAATCACGGAAGTGGGAGGGATTAGAATTTTTCAAAAATAACACGTTTCATATCTCAATAAAAGTGTAAGATGGATGTTTCAAATTTTTACCAGAAGTAGGCCTAATAGAACCCTAGTAAGAAAAAAAAGTTTGTGGGTGTAGAGGGTGAGGGTGGGGAAGGGTGAGAAAGAAAGAGTTCCGATGCTTATATCTTAAGAATCTATGATGATAGGAAGCTGAAACTTGGTATTTAGATAAAACTATAGTAGTGGCATGGTGTAAAAATAATTTTTTTTAAGGGTAGTATGGTACGGTGGTGGGGGGTGTTTTCCCGAACTTCAGAACGGCTTATGGTAGGAAGTTGAAACTCGGTACGTATATGTAAATTAACTAGAAAAGTAATTCTGATAAAGAAAATTCAAATATTCATTGGCGTTCAGAAGGGGGGGCAAGAAAATATATCGGTTAATATAAAATCCATATATTTTCACGATTTTCGTCACATCTACTAGGTCTTTCGAAATATTGAATTCATTTTTATTCTACGGATTCTTCATGTGAATACCTAGAATACATTTTCAAGATTTTTTGAAATTCGACCCCTAAGAGGGTGTAAACTGGTTGTATACTTTTTCATGAATTCCACCATGTTTCTCAGGTCTGATCAGATATCGAATATCTTTTCACTTCCCCAGGTTTGTTTAATAATCACCTATTTTTAAATTTTGTTTTTTTCAACCTCTAGACCGCATCTCGGAATATGACCCAATTATTTAATTCATATGTTACACCCTTTTCTAACCGCTTCCCGAAGTTTTTGTTAGGTTTTCAGTCACATAGTAACATACACCGCATCCCCGAATTGAACGCGTTCTGAACTCCTGCCGGAAAAATAATACAGTTGCGCCCAGCCTGTTGGCAGATTTGTTTAGTTCTAAAATCCTTTAAGAATTGGAAAAGTTGACAGCAATAGACATGATGAAGGAGTCAAATTTTTTAACATATAGCATTTACTAAAATTTTTTATTAAAATCTCATAAAACCTAAATGAAACAAAATGTTTTCGGTCACTCAAACAAGAGTCTTAAATAATTGGGACTGTTGACACTTGACAGTTTGCACAGACACGTTTTTGTTTGCTTCTGCTTTCAATTAAATTCATTCAGTAGAGCAAAAAGTTGCGCTGCTGTCGCAACCGCTGCTGTATTAGTTTGGTTTTCCCTGCCTTTTCTACACTTTTCACAGTTTTTATTCTTTTGCTGTTCTTTTTGTCAGTGTGACGTCAGAGGTTCTTTTTGTCGAGTGTAGTGTACTCAGTGTACACTTTAATAATAATACAAATAGATTTAGTCCCTTCATGCAAAATGGGCGATTCCTTCCCACTGAGTCGGAGCAGGTGTAAGTTCTTCTTCTTTACCATCTGGCAAAATTTATGTCTGTATGCAAATAAAAATGAGACTTTTTGAATTTATGAAACTACTGTTTTGATTGAATACATGCAAGAATTTTGAATACGAATAAATTTGCATTGATAGAAGTGTAAGAATAAAGCTAATAAAAAAGTTCGGAGTTTTAGCTGTCACGTTTCTACACTAAGGCCCAATATTTCAATGTAGAGTTAACTTGTAAGTTTCGTAGCTAATGCCAAAAAGTTAACTGGGAGTTAACTAGTAATTAACTTATAATTAAACAAAAACGTTTGGTTTCAAGTTTATAAATTGTATGTAAGTAAGTGTACTTAACAGTATAAGTACTTAAGTATGCTTAACAGTTAATTGATAATAAATAAATTCATCAAACAGAAACAATTACAGTCAATTTAGAAATTACTTCAAATTTTTAAGGTTATCAACTAGCAACTTGTAAGACAGAATTTGAAACCATATACATATTTTTTTTTTTTTTTTTTTTAAATCAAGAAATCACTTAATAATTTTATTTCCTTAAAATGATGGTACCTCCGGGTTCGAGATCCTGTCGAGAATCTGTAACAAAAAGAAAGCAAACTGTGAGCGATCTGGTTAGCCAGCCTTGCCGTATGAATAAAATATAAACATTACAAATATACAACTTCTACAATTTTAACCGGAATCGTTAAACCTCACGGGGACGAGCGTGAATTGGACGACAAGGGAAAGTACCGCACGAGTCATCCCGCCCCGACCAACCGTCTTCACCAAGCCGAGCGTACAATGATACAAGGGGAAATAGCGCACAATGTATCTGCCCAGTACTTGATGGTCATGTTGAACTTTCAGTGTTTTAAAAGAAATACGGAGACGAGCGTGCAATGAATGACAACTTCATGTGCTCCAAGAGCCAGCAAGCAGATGCCATTCCGCCCCGACTACCGTGAGCCGATTAAGCCGAACGTACAATGACACAAGGGGAAATAGCGCACAATGTATCTGTCACGATCTTAATGCCCTTCAGGTTGACAAACGTGCAATGGTGTTAAGGGAAAATACACGGCGCACAAAACACCCGCTTAGTACAACCAGCAAACTCGTACAAGTTAACACTTTATCACAGTATTGAGGGATATAACGAAACCTCAATACAGAATACATAAACGCACTGAGTGTATACCCGAAAAACACGTAATTTCAATGTTATCACAGTTTAATAACATATAATTTACTGTAATCTACTTTGAAACAAACAAGGAAAAGTTAAAACAAGAATACACATGCAAAACTAACTACCAAATCTAGCTCAGTGACACTCACCCTTCAGCTCTCGTATAATCACAACTTATTTTCTTTTTTCTACACTATTGTCTTTCACACTCGGCAACGTTCAACACTAGACTGAACGCTCATGCCCCACAGCGCGATCAGTCAAGCTGATACGCTTTACCAACACACTCAAGCATCACTCTCCATACAATGGTCCACATGCAAGTCATATTCCTAAAACCATCGGACAGATCCCTAAGCCCATCTGGCACCCAGATTCTTGCGACACTCATTTTTCTTTTTAATCCGTCATAAATTAGTAGTAATAAAACCCTAGAGATAAGATAGATTTTATGGCTTTAAGATAGATTTTATGACGGTAAGATAGATTTTATGACGGTTACCTGTATTGGAACGGAAACCGAGGTTTCATGTAGAACTTAAGGATTAGAATAAGCAACCGTTACTTTACCTTCAACGCGAATAAAACTTTAAGACAAAAAAAACACGAACTGTTTGTATTTTGTATTTCCCAGAGGTAAAACCTTATGCCTATAACTTGCATCTATCGCTCATTTCTACCTAGGGAAATAAAAACATTCTGTTCTATTTAAACAAAGACTTACAAACTGTCAGAAGTTAACTGATACCTGAAGTATGAGTTAACTTGAAAGTCACTTTTACTAACACTTTGTTGGTTATCTGATATTGAAATATGGAAAATATTTTAACAATCAGTTAATCAAAACCACTCGAGTTAACTTAATTTTGAAATACAGGACCTAACCCGTTCTTTTTGCGCGATCTGCATCCTCCACTTTCAGTGTAAAGTGTATTACACTAAAGTGTGAAGCTCTACTCGCAAAAAGAACATACCTTTTGTGTCACGTAATTGGACCGGTTTCGCGTAAAATCTTAGAAGCTGCAACATTTAACAATTTTCTACGTAGGTATATGTATGAAGGTTTTTGCTGGGTGCTTTCTACCGAAATTTAAGGAAAACAAAATTTGAGGAAAAGAAATGATGAGTCACTCGTCTATGTTGTACGCAAACGCATTCGCATTGTTTTTATTTCGTGTTGAAGTTGACTGTTTGTGAAAAATTCAAGTGAAATAGTTCAGTGAATATAGTAATAGTGCTTAGGCATTAAGCAAGCCTTAACCATTTTCCAAGATGGAAAAGTGGCTGTTGAAAATTCCGAAAGTAAGCTAATATTTTTTGATAGCAGAAAAAGACCCAAATTAAATGGATGCGTAATCCGTTATATTCAAATTTTATCCGCTACGAAGTGTTGCGAAATCGTTTCCGGTTATTGTTTTTTTTTTTGTAAAAATAGAATTAGGGATATTTGGTAGTAGAAAACTTTATTTGTTTGCAATCTCAATTTTGTAAAAAAAATTAAATCAGCGGCCAGTTTCCGTCTTTCATGGAAGGTTTTGAAATTTGCCAAATTTGCGTGCTTTTGGCGCAGTTAGCAAACCTATTCCAAGTGATATTTAAGGCAGTTGCACTTGAAGCTTGGAATATGTTAAAAATTATAAATTTATATATTTTAGGAAGAGCCTTCGATTGCTGCTTCAACATCAAAGATTCAAAAAGGCCCTAAAAAAAAGAGAGCACCAATAAAGTTAGTATTTTACATTAGTAGGGGAAGGTGGGGTAGGGGCACATTCGTACTGTGGCTGTAATAAGAAAACTATACACACAGAATGCTCAAGAATGCACTATGGATTAACACTTGAGAATTTCAAGAGGCTTGCCTACGAATATGCACTTGCAAATAAACTTAATTTTCCACCTGACTGGAATCGCAACAAAATGGCAGGAAAGGATTGGCTAGAGGGTTACCGTAAACGTAACCCAAATTTGAGTTTGCGAAAACCTGAGAACACCAGTGCAGCTAGATCGTATGGTTTTAATAAGGCAGCGGTAAATGATTTTTACCGAAACCTTAAAGATATCTTGGTTAAATATAAATTTACCGGTGATCGGATTTTTAATTTCGATGAGTCTGGCATATCCACTGTTTTAAACACGCCCAAAGTACTTGCTGAAAAAACGCAAAAACAAATTGGCCAACTTGTTTCTGCTGAAAGAGGAGAGCTAGTTACTTTTGGAGGCATAATTTCGGCAAATGGAAACACTATCGCACCATTATTTGTATTCCCTAGAGTCCATTTCAAGGATCATTTTATGGATAGTGCTCCAGAAGGCAGCTTAGGAGTTTCTAATAAGAGCGGATGGATAAATTCTAATATATTTGTTGAAGTTCTAAAGTATATCCAGAAGCATACGCTGTGCTCCAAAGCAAACCCTATTTTACTCCTAGCCGACAACCATGAAAGCCATATCTCAATAGATGCAGTAAATTATGCTCGTGAAAACGGGATAGTATACCTGTCATTCCCACCACACACAACACACCGCCTCCAACCATTGGATGTGGGCGTATTTGGGCCTTTTAAGTCAAAATTAAAGATTGCTTTTAACGATTGGCATCTAAATAATCCAGGGAAAACGCTTAATATTTACAATATTCTGAGATTAGCTAAAATTGCCAATTTTCAAACCTTTACCGGTAAAAACATTACAAGTGCTTTTGAAAAGACAGGAATATGGCCATTTAACAAACTTATATTCAGCGACGATGATTTTGCGCCCGTTCAGGTTTACCAATCATGCTCCATAGCAGATTTACAAGAGAACATTGTTCCAACCATGCCAGAAGATACTGATGCATCCATCGACACACAACCGATTTCATCGCCTCCATTACCTTATTCTCCGCATCAGCCACAAAATTGCGATATTCATACAGCATCAACATCCAAAGGACCGGTATCTCCCGAGATGGTTCGACCATACCCTAAAGTAAATAAAAATATGTCTACAAAATCAAAAAAAGGAAAACAACTAGGTAAATCGCGAATTTATACTGACACACCAGAAAAGAATAGACTTGAGGAAATTGAAGAAGCTAAAGACATTAAGAAAAAGGAGCAAGAACAAAAAAATCTGCCAACAATCTGGGCTTAACTTTATTATTTTTCCGGTAGAAGTTAGGAACGCGTTCAATTCTGAAATGCGGTGGAGGCTACTATGTGACTGAAAACCTATCAAAAAGAACAAGATCGTGGAAGTGAAAATCTGATTGGATCTGAGAGATATGGAATAATTTATGAAAAAGTACACAATCACTTTACACCCCCTTAGGGGTCAATTATGGAGAATACATAGAATAAAACTAAATTCAATATTTGGGACGAGGTAGTAGATATGTCGAAAATCGTGGGAAAATATGCATTCTATTTTCACAAATATTTTTTTTGCCCCCCTTCTGAACGCCAATAGATATTCGTTTTTTTTTTATTCAAAATTATTTTTCTAGTTGATTTAGATATACACACCGAGTTTCAACATTGTAGCTTAAGCTGTTCTGTATATAGAAAAAACACTCCCCACTTGTACCACACTACCCTGTTGTGTTGCCGTATCATGCGGCACCATAAATTCAAGGTGCACCGTAAACTGCCACCAATATCGCTACAAGCGACGTTTAATTGCGTGATGTCATAGCGCTGTGGTTGTGCTCTACGTACATAGAATCCAGCCGGTGTACATAGAACACGGACTATGTGCCTAGAGCACAACTACAGCAGCCTGAACGATCAGCGGTACGGGATTTTTAGCATCGAGTGCGGGAGCAAATTGGTCGGGGTTTTTACAAAGATTACGACATAAAAGTCCTCCGCTGGCTAATTAAATCGACTCGATATTGGAAAAAACTAAACGCGAAACGTCTTCTGAGTGATTTATTGGAATTCCAAGTTGGTTTTTTTCATGCAGAGCAGAGGAGTGTTCGTCGAAATATCAAACGCGATACTATTATTAAAGATTTAACGCGCTTATCACGCTTCTGCGTACTATCGATTAAATTCATTTTTTTTCCGCCGTTTTCTGTTTCTTTCCGATCAGAAAGTCGATCAATGTGTGCTCGTGGTTCTGGAAAGGACAAAGAACGGAAAGCTCAGATCTGTTTTCGATAGACGTGCGTTTGATTGCTGCAATTCTTGGGGATGGCACTTGTAATACAATTGCAGTAAAGTTCTATGAGTGAAAAATCCGTTTGTTCAAAGGAAGAGTGCGATTTCCGTAATTTCCGATTTGTGTGTTGCGCGGAAAAGAAAATTGTTAAGCGTGTGAGATTGAAGCTGCAAAGCGATCGACGAGTGCAGTGAATAATAGGAAAAAAAATTTTTTGGAGCACGTGTGAAGGTCCCGTAAGTTTGGGGTCGCGCCAATGTCGATTTCGCGGTCCCAGTTCGTAAAATTGTGCTAATATCAAGAAACGGCACTTCAAAATAGGAATTGGATTAATTTAACCAAAACTCGAAGGAAAAATAAAAAAAAAAAAAATTTTATAAATTCATAACTCAAGATTTGCGTAACGCAAAGTGTAAATTTCTGGAAATCTGCTTGTAGCACGCGGATCGACTTTTCAATTGCGTTCTTGAGATAAAAGACGGGTTTTAGTGAACGAGTGCGATACTTAGGGCACCGCATACAAGAGCTAAGAATAGTTTTATCTTCTTCCGGTTTTTTTTTTGTTTAAGAAGTAATACTTCTGTGTTCAGAGATACCTCACATAAAGTACAACATACTGTTTCGAAGCGTTTACCTATTTCGCTGTGATTATTGACGGGAAATATTCTAAAAAGCCCACCGATCTTTTACACAAAAGTTCCACGTTCAAAGTAATTTTACTCACTTGTAGTGGTGATAATGGAAGAATTTTCGTGCCAAGTATAAGTTCTTTGTGATTTTTGTTATCACCATCAAAAAGAAAACCGATAGGTTCGTGAGTTCGGTTGTGGCTCGCTGGTAGAGTTGTTAGAATCGGGGGAAATAAATAATCAGTTGCCGGATGGATGAACCAGTGAAAGAAGAAAGAAATTGGTGAAAATTCGGCGAGTGCAGAATAAAAGTGACGACTTGCAATAGGAGAGAAGTTTTCCTACCGTGACCCGCCTTTCGCATGTGTTTTTTTGCCATATCGAATAGTGTCTATTCTTGAAATCTAGTGCATTTCTCTTCGAAGAATTTTTTTTGAAGAATTTTCGTCGAAGTTGAACCCAATTTGAGCGAATTTGTGGTCAAAGTGCTGTCAAATTTAACCGGGCAAAGTCATTTTATGATTGCCGTATTGTCGTTGTCGTGCATTTTACCGTGATTCCTTTTGAGATGCGATTTCAAATTATACAGCTTAACCGTTCTGATTTGGAAGCTATTGTGGCTTCTAGACGCGAATTATTGTCAAGTTATCGGCACGCAATTATCATCACGTTCGGTGGGCGAAGATCAAGAAAATTGTCCTCGCTGCGTGGTTCTCATTTCAGACCTCAAAAGGTCACCGGATTTGGACACGGGGTTTCGTTAGACCGAATTTAATATGTATGGCGTAAAAATCGTGCGGTGTCAGCGCTAAATAAGTCGCCCCATTGCCTAGGTCATGGCCTAACGAGAAAATTAGTGCGAAAATGCGATTTTCTTTGACGGATTTCGCTAAGATAAAAGAAAAATGAACAAATGAATGAGAAATGAAACTTTAATAGTTAATACGGGAATTTTTTTTAAAGAGTAACCTCAAAAGACAAATTGCCGCGGAAGATTGTCGTCGGTCGTGTGTGGCGAGGTAGGGCGCAGACGGTTTGCCCCGAATTTGATGATTGTCTTAGTGTCCTTTTTGCGCATGACGCAGCGGCGGTACCGTGTGTTCCCGCCAAGATTTTGAATATGTATAAACACCAAGAACCTGCACATTAAAACTAAAAATTGAAATGAAATACTAAAGACGAAATTAAACAAATAAATTTCGAAGTAAAACTAAAACTAAAAATTGAAATGAAATACTAAAGACGAAATTAAACAAATAAATTTCGAAGTAAAACTAAAACTAAAAATTGAAATGAAATACTAAAGACGAAATTAAACAAATAAATTTTGAAGCAAAATTAAAACACATATAAATGGATTTCTATAAAAACAATAAAATTAATATTAAATGACAGACGGACAGGACGAAACGAAGACGAAGTAAAAATTTAAATTAAAATAAATAACATAAAATAAAAAGTTCAACACCACATCGGGAGAATTAAATATGGGGTGAGTGCAAATTTTTTTTCTTTTTTTTCTTTTGTATTATCCTTTTGTTTGGTTTTCCTAAGATTTTTTTTCAGATCTTGTCTTTAGTTTTTTTTGTTTCCGCGCTTATTCTGGACATGGTTTTTTTCGTATTAGAAAAAATGATTAAAGGCTAGAAGAGCCCGTATTAAAGTGAACCCGAGCGTTTAGCTCCTTCGTCCCCGAACCTCAATAAGGGGCCACGACGCGAAAAATGTTTTAAGGACAGTCGTGGCTGAGGTAGGGTGGGCAGAGCAGGGCGCTATTGACACCAGAGCGCCCTGACAAATCGCGGAGCCGCGCCATCCAACCGCTTCTTGGTCTTTCACGACCAATTGGGAAAATAATCCCAATTTTTACCTACCCTTGGATAAGTCGGCGCTTACAATTTTGTTGTACAGGCCTAGGGTTTAATGGCCTGAGTTCAAGCAAGTACCCCCCCCACACTGCCGTAGCTAGTCCCGGCCGCCAGCAAGAGCGTCGCACCAGCTGAACTCAGACACCAATTCGGACTTAGGTGGAATTGACCCTTCTGTCCCGAACCTTCTTTTTCCTTTCGACTATTTTGACTTTTTCAAGTCGAAATAGTCCTTCCAAGGCCTTAAACACAACAAATGGCGCCCAACGTGGGGCTAGCCTAAGCTACGCTACGTGCACAGAGCGTAGCCCATCAACACGCGCGAGCTCTGAAAAATTCCGTGCAAAAAGCTGATGGGCAAAAAGGTCTTAAATTTCGTCGTTCTGCGACAGTATTTTCGCCTGAACGGCTACAAAAGCCTAAGTGTACAAACTTTTCTGAGTTTTATCAGCAAACCATCTTATTGATCTTGGATGGAGACAATGTGGAACGATCCTATCGACGAACCGTTTTGGCAACCTTTAGGCGCCAACTCGGTTCCATAGGAAAGGGAAACATTGTCTGTATGCAAGACTGATTTGATGTAAGTTGGGTCAGACTTTATTTTTTTTTGCCATTCCACTTTTGGTTCGTGAGTACCCAACTGAGTGCTGGGCATGCCCTGACTTAGCGGGCGTGTCGTCAGACAGTTGGGAATCATGCTTGCGAAAAATTGGTGAGTTTGGTTGGAAAAGGTATCGTCGAAAATTTGCTAAGTACCTTATTTCCTTATCCATCCTTTTAGAGTTCCTTTGTAACGTAGAATATTTTTTTTTTAAATAACGTAGAGTTCCTTTTTTATACTTAAATTTTTTTGATAAGTCTTTTGACTAAAATTTTAACGTAGATTTTTTTTTCTTATTGCTGATTTTTGATTTTTGTTTGCTAGATTTCCCCAAATTTTTTTTTGTTGAAAATTTTTATCGCGTTCCAGATTTTCCCGAGGGGTCGGAAAAGATCAAGTTCGGCTTCGCGATTTGTTCTGCATAGAGGGGAGGGGAAAGGTTGCGACGACGCGAGGGTTCATTTTGCTTTTATTTTTGAGGTCATACATTAAACATTCATTCTATCATTCATTCGTTTTTTTTTTCGTACTACATACAGTCGTTCTAACATACATACAGTCATTGGTTCATACATGCAAGCAGTCATTCATCGAGTTGCCCATTCATTCGATTAATCTTTTTATTCATCACTCATTAGTACAAGAGTTCATTCACACAATCGAGTATTCATACGTTCAAAATTTCATTTTTATCGTTCATTCGTAATTTCGGAATACATACATTCGATCTGTCGTTCACACGATCATATGTTCATGCGTGCAAGCAGTCATCCATCAAGTTGCACATCCATTCGATTAAATTTTGATTTTTTTTATCACTCGGTCACAGCCATCCAATCGATATTTTTTTTTCCTCTTCTCGAACTCGACCACCAACCATGTCTCTGTTACACTCGCCGACGGGCTCAAATGGAATTTGCACCACCTGTAGGGAGCCAATAGACGCAGAAGGTGAGGTGCGTACGAAATGTGGCCACCGATTCCACAAGGAATGTTTGGAGTTGTGGATCGTGGACAACCACAATTGTCCGAATTGTCGGGGATATTTGGGTCCTCAGGACTATTGGTCCACCTTGGGCGTAGAGGGCGCGTCCGCTAATCCAGGCCCATTGACTCGCGGCAAAAAGAAGTCACAGGCGAATACTCAAAGAGATGGTATGTCGCCTAGAAGGTTAAATTTAGATGTACCACCCGAGACAGGTGGCGGACGAGCCTTGTATGCCCCGGATGGATCAATAGTACCTGAATCCGACCTGATAGTTACATTGGAGACGGAGACAGACAGGGTGTCGAGAGAAGAAAGAGTGAGGTGGGCAGAAGTGAGAGACGAACCGCGGCCAGAGTCAGTATCCGCGCCGTCGGCGGCAGTAAATTCTTTGGGGGTGGATGATTTGGTGCGGCTAATACGCACAGTGTTGCGGGAGGAATTGGTTCAGCAACAACCACGAGCCAATTTAAACGCAGGGTTGCCACCACCACCACCACCATCTCGTCGAGAAGCACAGGATGAATACGTGCGAATTCGGGGTCGACCGGCCCATGCGACCGCCCAGATTGGCGATCGCAATGGCAACGGCCCTAATACAAGATACCGCAACTCTGGTAGTCCAATCCGGCACTGGCGACTACGCTTCAATGGAGACAGCCATTCATTGCGAGCGGAAGAACTCGTTTTTAGGGCCGAAGCTTTAGCGATGGGAGATCTGGGCGGGCGAATGGACCTGTTAGCCCAGAATTTTCACCTATTGTTGGACGGGCGTCCCAACCAGTGGTACTGGCTCTGGAGGCGTTCTATCACGGATATTAATTGGTCAGTCCTGAGATCTGTCTTC
Source organism: Beris chalybata (assembly GCA_949128065.1). Taxonomy (NCBI): domain Eukaryota; kingdom Metazoa; phylum Arthropoda; class Insecta; order Diptera; family Stratiomyidae; genus Beris; species Beris chalybata. The sequence continues at coordinate 738,501 of OX421898.1, forward strand.
CTTCAAGCCTGGGGCGAGCGCAGTTCAGACTGGGAAGTGCGCAGGCGGATGCTGGGGCGACGCCAAACGCCGAACGAGCCGTTCCTGTTATTTGAACAGGATATGACGGAACTCCGAACGTTGTTGCGTAATCCCATGTTGGAGGGCGAATTCGTCGATCTGGTGCGCGGGAACTTGCTGGCGAGTACGCAGCAACAGATGTGCTTCTACGAGGTTCACAATATGACACAGTTGCGTCATCTTGTGAACCGCGTAGAGGAGGTGCGGAAGGCAACGCGGGCAAGTTCTTGGCAGCAGGGAAGAATACATGAGATTGGCGATCCCCAGGCTGAAGTGATAGCGGAGACCGAATCCGACGAAGTGGCCGGCCTATCCAAGTCTTTGACCTGCTGGAACTGCGGGAAGGATGGTCACGGCTACCGTGAGTGTGAAGAAGCACCGAAAGGCATCTTCTGCTATGGATGTGGGCGGGCTGACGTTCTAAAGCCCAACTGCATCCATTGCAAGGCGGGAAACGGCCGACGGGACGGAAGGACAGCGGGTCCCTCCCGTCCGAACACTGCATCCCGACAGCAGTAGTTACACTCAGTCAACGCCCTAATTCCAATTCCCAATTTCATTCAGAACTTCCAAATAAAAAAACTTTACCCAATTATTCAACCCCTACAAATACCCCTCCAAATTTTAATACCCTACCTACAACATTTTCTGAACCCAATTCCCATCCTTTTAGCGTAAAATCATCCCTACCCAATTCCTCTGCAATAAATACTCCGCACGTCAAATTATTAACGAGACCAAGCGATAAGACGGAGCCGGCTGTTTCCCGGCCTGAAGAAGCACTTATCGCAAAAGAACATCCAAGACGACATTCCCACCATCCTCTCAAGCCATACCACCTTCGGCTAAAGGAATATATGGAGGCCCGAGAGCGAATTTTTGCGCCTACTTCAGTCGCAAGTGTTGATCACGCATCAACACTAACGAGGGGATCCGGTCGCAAAAAGTCAATCTTGCGCCTTCGTACATTCTGGAGGATGGTGCGTGAAAAAAAGAAAGCGATCCTCTCTACCATCATTACCAATCCGTTGGACATACGTCCGTACGCTATGGTATCCTTGTACGGAGTGGACGTTGAAGGACTCCTCGATAGTGGGGCGAGCATCAGTTGCCTGGGGGCAAACGCTTTACAACGCCTCCAAGATGCACAGGTGAATTATCGACCGGTCTGTCAAGAGGTGAAGACCGCTGATGGTGCTGCACAGAAAGTTTTGGGCACGGTGAACACCGATATTACTTTTCGTGGTATTACCAAACCCATTACCTTATATATAGTGCCTGTCGCAGAAGTTGTACCTAGGGGTAGATTTCTGGCGATCATTCCAACTAGCTCCTAGCATTATCAGCGCGGTCGATACTCCCGATACAGCATCACAACTGATAGCTCCGGATGCCCACCATTTAACGCCCACAGATGTAAAGAGGTTGGAAATGGTAAAGTCCAAATTTCCATCATACGAAGTATACGGACTCGGTGTGACCAACGTCGAACAACACAGTATAGACGTTGGTGATGCAAGCCCCATCAAACAGCGACATTATCCTGTGTCTCCTGCGATCCAAAAACTCTTATATGACGAGATCGATCGCATGAGGGCACTTGGCGTTATAGAGACCAGCCAGAGTGCATGGAGCTCGCCTGTGGTTCTCGTGAGGAAGCCAGGCAAGGTCAGGTTATGTTTGGACTCGCGCAAAGTCAATAGTGTGACGAAGAAGGATGCTTATCCATTACCACACATTGATGGTATCTTAAGTCGTTTGCCGCGAGCCAATTTTATTACTAGCCTGGACCTCAAAGACGCCTTTTGGCAGATTCCTCTCGAGAACAAATCCAGGGAGTATACAGCGTTTACCATTCCTGGCCGGCCTCTATATCACTACACTCGCATGCCTTTTGGGTTATGCAACGCGCCGCAAAGGATGTGTCGGTTGATGGACAAAGTCATCCTACCCGAGCTGAAGGAGCAGGTATTCGTATATTTGGACGATCTGCTGTTAATTTCTGAGGATTTCGATTCACATCTGGTTTTATTGGCAGAAGTCGCAGAATGTTTGCGAAAGGCTGGCCTGACCATTAACGTCAACAAGAGCAAGTTTTGTCTGAAAGAGGTGAAATACCTCGGTTACATCGTTGGAGAAGGAGGCTTGAAAACTGATCCCAACAAAGTTTCAGCCATCGTCGATTACCCTTCGCCTAAGTCCGCACGTCAAGTTCGACGCTTTCTTGGTATGGCAGGCTGGTATCGACGATTCGTTCCCAACTTTGCTGCGACTGTTTCACCGATTTCAGACACTCTAAAGAAGTCCAACCAGTTTGCTTGGACTACAGAGGCACAAACTTCCTTCCTATTAGTGAAAGACTTGTTGACGAAAGCCCCCTTACTAATCAATCCTGATTTTAAGAGGTCTTTCGTAATCCAGTGCGACGCCAGTAAATCAGGGGTGGGTAGCGTTCTCTTTCAGGAAAACGACGACGGATCGGAATCTCCAGTGGCGTATATGTCACAGAAGCTCACTTCCGCTCAACGCAACTACAGCGTAACCGAACTCGAGTGTTATGCAGCTGTGTTGAGCGTGAAAAAATTTCGAGCCTATGTAGAAGGGACTGCGTTCAAAATCATTACGGATCACGCAAGTCTCAAATGGCTCATGTCGCAGAAAGACCTTCAAGGACGGTTGGCAAGATGGAGTTTAAAACTCCAAGGTTACGACTTCACAATCGAGCACCGAAGAGGGAGCCTGAACGTTGTACCCGACGCTCTCTCTCGTGTATACGAAGAGGGATTAAATGCGCTGATCGACGTGGCACCGATGGTGGACATGGATTCTCCAGAATTCTCTGGCAAAGAATACAAAGAATTAGTGTCCACTGTCGATGCGAACGCCGATCGGCTTCCTGACGTATGCGTGAGAGACGGCTTCGTGTATAAGCGCACAGAGCCTCACAACGGTGACCCGATTGCTGAAGACAGAGCCTGGAAATTATGGATTCCATCAAGTCTTACGTCAGCTGCGATCGCTCAGGCCCACGAGGCAGACACCACGGTCCATGGTGGTTATGCCAAAACGCTAGAGCGAGTCAGGCGATTTTTGTACTGGCCCGGAATGGCTACACAAGTATGCACCTACGTTCTGGCGTGCGACACTTGTAAAGAGACAAAGTCCCCGAACAGACCTCTACGAGCGCCAATGGGAGAACCTTTCCAGACAGATCAGCCATTCCAGCACCTTTACATCGACGTGCTTGGACCATATCCGCGTACCAAACGGGGTAAGATCGCTATCTTGATCGTCTTGGATCATTTTACCAAATTTCCCCTGTTACATCCTTTGGGGCGGATCACTGCTGAAGAGATCACAAACTACTTGGAGGGGCAGGTCTTCCATACGTTTGGAACACCTGAGACAATCCTCTCCGATAACGGCTCTCAATTTAGGTCGAATGTGTTTAATACCATGCTGAACAAATACGGAGTTAAACACCTGTACACCCCGAGCTACTCACCGCAAGCGAATGCTTCGGAGCGTGTCAATCAGTCCATCCTGGCCGGAATTCGAGCATTCATCACTGATGACCAAACACGATGGGATGAGAGTCTAAGCAAAATTGGATGTGCTCTTCGTAGCTCACTCCACCAAGCCACTGGATTTTCTCCTTATCAGGTTTTGTTTGGGAATCACATGATGTTGCACGGGAAGGACTACGAACTGCTGAAGCATTTGCGAGCGTTGGGAGAGTCAAATGTACAGCTTCGACCTCGAGAGGGAATTCCTATCGTGAGACAACTGGCGCAGACGAAAATAAGGGTCGCACATGAGGACAGCAGCAGGCGTTATAATCTGCGTGCTGCTAAAACACAATTTTGTGTAGGACAGGAGGTATTCCGTAGAAACTTTTCCTTGTCCACAGCCGCGCAGAATTATAACGCCAAGCTGGCGAAGAAGTTCCTCAAGTGCAGGATTCGTCGTGTGCTGGGAAACTCACGATACGAATTGGAAGATCTAGGAGGCAAACGGGTGGGAGTCTACCACTCCAAGGATCTGAGGCAGTGATCCGAGGGAGTTCAACACTATTGCCCGGCACTCAGTCGTGCGCACGAGACTTAACGACACGGCAACCTTCTTTAGTCGATTCGGCGCTGAAAATCAACGGCGAACCGACTATGTTGTTGTGTTGCCGTATCATGCGGCACCATAAATTCAAGGTGCACCGTAAACTGCCACCAATATCGCTACAAGCGACGTTTAATTGCGTGATGTCATAGCGCTGTGGTTGTGCTCTACGTACATAGAATCCAGCCGGTGTACATAGAACACGGACTATGTGCCTAGAGCACAACTACAGCAGCCTGAACGATCAGCGGTACGGGATTTTTAGCATCGAGTGCGGGAGCAAATTGGTCGGGGTTTTTACAAAGATTACGACATAAAAGTCCTCCGCTGGCTAATTAAATCGACTCGATATTGGAAAAAACTAAACGCGAAACGTCTTCTGAGTGATTTATTGGAATTCCAAGTTGGTTTTTTTCATGCAGAGCAGAGGAGTGTTCGTCGAAATATCAAACGCGATACTATTATTAAAGATTTAACGCGCTTATCACGCTTCTGCGTACTATCGATTAAATTCATTTTTTTTCCGCCGTTTTCTGTTTCTTTCCGATCAGAAAGTCGATCAATGTGTGCTCGTGGTTCTGGAAAGGACAAAGAACGGAAAGCTCAGATCTGTTTTCGATAGACGTGCGTTTGATTGCTGCAATTCTTGGGGATGGTACTTGTAATACAATTGCAGTAAAGTTCTATGAGTGAAAAATCCGTTTGTTCAAAGGAAGAGTGCGATTTCCGTAATTTCCGATTTGTGTGTTGCGCGGAAAAGAAAATTGTTAAGCGTGTGAGATTGAAGCTGCAAAGCGATCGACGAGTGCAGTGAATAATAGGAAAAAAAATTTTTTGGAGCACGTGTGAAGGTCCCGTAAGTTTGGGGTCGCGCCAATGTCGATTTCGCGGTCCCAGTTCGTAAAATTGTGCTAATATCAAGAAACGGCACTTCAAAATAGGAATTGGATTAATTTAACCAAAACTCGAAGGAAAAATAAAAAAAAAAAAAATTTTATAAATTCATAACTCAAGATTTGCGTAACGCAAAGTGTAAATTTCTGGAAATCTGCTTGTAGCACGCGGATCGACTTTTCAATTGCGTTCTTGAGATAAAAGACGGGTTTTAGTGAACGAGTGCGATACTTAGGGCACCGCATACAAGAGCTAAGAATAGTTTTATCTTCTTCCGGTTTTTTTTTTTGTTTAAGAAGTAATACTTCTGTGTTCAGAGATACCTCACATAAAGTACAACATACTGTTTCGAAGCGTTTACCTATTTCGCTGTGATTATTGACGGGAAATATTCTAAAAAGCCCACCGATCTTTTACACAAAAGTTCCACGTTCAAAGTAATTTTACTCACTTGTAGTGGTGATAATGGAAGAATTTTCGTGCCAAGTATAAGTTCTTTGTGATTTTTGTTATCACCATCAAAAAGAAAACCGATAGGTTCGTGAGTTCGGTTGTGGCTCGCTGGTAGAGTTGTTAGAATCGGGGGAAATAAATAATCAGTTGCCGGATGGATGAACCAGTGAAAGAAGAAAGAAATTGGTGAAAATTCGGCGAGTGCAGAATAAAAGTGACGACTTGCAATAGGAGAGAAGTTTTCCTACCGTGACCCGCCTTTCGCATGTGTTTTTTTGCCATATCGAATAGTGTCTATTCTTGAAATCTAGTGCATTTCTCTTCGAAGAATTTTTTTTGAAGAATTTTCGTCGAAGTTGAACCCAATTTGAGCGAATTTGTGGTCAAAGTGCTGTCAAATTTAACTGGGCAAAGTCATTTTATGATTGCCGTATTGTCGTTGTCGTGCATTTTACCGTGATTCCTTTTGAGATGCGATTTCAAATTATACAGCTTAACCGTTCTGATTTGGAAGCTATTGTGGCTTCTAGACGCGAATTATTGTCAAGTTATCGGCACGCAATTATCATCACATTCGGTGGGCGAAGATCAAGAAAATTGTCCTCGCTGCGTGGTTCTCATTTCAGACCTCAAAAGGTCACCGGATTTGGACACGGGGTTTCGTTAGACCGAATTTAATATGTATGGCGTAAAAATCGTGCGGTGTCAGCGCTAAATAAGTCGCCCCATTGCCTAGGTCATGGCCTAACGAGAAAATTAGTGCGAAAATGCGATTTTCTTTGACGGATTTCGCTAAGATAAAAGAAAAATGAACAAATGAATGAGAAATGAAACTTTAATAGTTAATACGGGAATTTTTTTTAAAGAGTAACCTCAAAAGACAAATTGCCGCGGAAGATTGTCGTCGGTCGTGTGTGGCGAGGTAGGGCGCAGACGGTTTGCCCCGAATTTGATGATTGTCTTAGTGTCCTTTTTGCGCATGACGCAGCGGCGGTACCGTGTGTTCCCGCCAAGATTTTGAATATGTATAAACACCAAGAACCTGCACATTAAAACTAAAAATTGAAATGAAATACTAAAGACGAAATTAAACAAATAAATTTCGAAGTAAAACTAAAACTAAAAATTGAAATGAAATACTAAAGACGAAATTAAACAAATAAATTTCGAAGTAAAACTAAAACTAAAAATTGAAATGAAATACTAAAGACGAAATTAAACAAATAAATTTTGAAGCAAAATTAAAACACATATAAATGGATTTCTATAAAAACAATAAAATTAATATTAAATGACAGACGGACAGGACGAAACGAAGACGAAGTAAAAATTTAAATTAAAATAAATAACATAAAATAAAAAGTTCAACACCACATCGGGAGAATTAAATATGGGGTGAGTGCAAATTTTTTTTCTTTTTTTTCTTTTGTATTATCCTTTTGTTTGGTTTTCCTAAGATTTTTTTTCAGATCTTGTCTTTAGTTTTTTTTGTTTCCGCGCTTATTCTGGACATGGTTTTTTTCGTATTAGAAAAAATGATTAAAGGCTAGAAGAGCCCGTATTAAAGTGAACCCGAGCGTTTAGCTCCTTCGTCCCTGAACCTCAATAAGGGGCCACGACGCGAAAAATGTTTTAAGGACAGTCGTGGCTGAGGTAGGGTGGGCAGAGCAGGGCGCTATTGACACCAGAGCGCCCTGACAAATCGCGGAGCCGCGCCATCCAACCGCTTCTTGGTCTTTCACGACCAATTGGGAAAATAATCCCAATTTTTACCTACCCTTGGATAAGTCGGCGCTTACAATTTTGTTGTACAGGCCTAGGGTTTAATGGCCTGAGTTCAAGCAAGTACCCCCCCCACACTGCCGTAGCTAGTCCCGGCCGCCAGCAAGAGCGTCGCACCAGCTGAACTCAGACACCAATTCGGACTTAGGTGGAATTGGCCCTTCTGTCCCGAACCTTCTTTTTCCTTTCGACTATTTTGACTTTTTCAAGTCGAAATAGTCCTTCCAAGGCCTTAAACACAACAAATGGCGCCCAACGTGGGGCTAGCCTAAGCTACGCTACGTGCACAGAGCGTAGCCCATCAACACGCGCGAGCTCTGAAAAATTCCGTGCAAAAAGCTGATGGGCAAAAAGGTCTTAAATTTCGTCGTTCTGCGACAGTATTTTCGCCTGAACGGCTACAAAAGCCTAAGTGTACAAACTTTTCTGAGTTTTATCAGCAAACCATCTTATTGATCTTGGATGGAGACAATGTGGAACGATCCTATCGACGAACCGTTTTGGCAACCTTTAGGCGCCAACTCGGTTCCATAGGAAAGGGAAACATTGTCTGTATGCAAGACTGATTTGATGTAAGTTGGGTCAGACTTTATTTTTTTTTGCCATTCCACTTTTGGTTCGTGAGTACCCAACTGAGTGCTGGGCATGCCCTGACTTAGCGGGCGTGTCGTCAGACAGTTGGGAATCATGCTTGCGAAAAATTGGTGAGTTTGGTTGGAAAAGGTATCGTCGAAAATTTGCTAAGTACCTTATTTCCTTATCCATCCTTTTAGAGTTCCTTTGTAACGTAGAATATTTTTTTTTGAAATAACGTAGAGTTCCTTTTTTATACTTAAATTTTTTTGATAAGTCTTTTGACTAAAATTTTAACGTAGATTTTTTTTTCTTATTGCTGATTTTTGATTTTTGTTTGCTAGATTTCCCCAAATTTTTTTTTGTTGAAAATTTTTATCGCGTTCCAGATTTTCCCGAGGGGTCGGAAAAGATCAAGTTCGGCTTCGCGATTTGTTCTGCATAGAGGGGAGGGGAAAGGTTGCGACGACGCGAGGGTTCATTTTGCTTTTATTTTTGAGGTCATACATTAAACATTCATTCTATCATTCATTCGTTTTTTTTTTCGTACTACATACAGTCGTTCTAACATACATACAGTCATTGGTTCATACATGCAAGCAGTCATTCATCGAGTTGCCCATTCATTCGATTAATCTTTTTATTCATCACTCATTAGTACAAGAGTTCATTCACACAATCGAGTATTCATACGTTCAAAATTTCATTTTTATCGTTCATTCGTAATTTCGGAATACATACATTCGATCTGTCGTTCACACGATCATATGTTCATGCGTGCAAGCAGTCATCCATCAAGTTGCACATCCATTCGATTAAATTTTGATTTTTTTTATCACTCGGTCACAGCCATCCAATCGATATTTTTTTTTCCTCTTCTCGAACTCGACCACCAACCATGTCTCTGTTACACTCGCCGACGGGCTCAAATGGAATTTGCACCACCTGTAGGGAGCCAATAGACGCAGAAGGTGAGGTGCGTACGAAATGTGGCCACCGATTCCACAAGGAATGTTTGGAGTTGTGGATCGTGGACAACCACAATTGTCCGAATTGTCGGGGATATTTGGGTCCTCAGGACTATTGGTCCACCTTGGGCGTAGAGGGCGCGTCCGCTAATCCAGGCCCATTGACTCGCGGCAAAAAGAAGTCACAGGCGAATACTCAAAGAGATGGTATGTCGCCTAGAAGGTTAAATTTAGATGTACCACCCGAGACAGGTGGCGGACGAGCCTTGTTTGCCCCGGATGGATCAATAGTACCTGAATCCGACCTGATAGTTACATTGGAGACGGAGACAGACAGGGTGTCGAGAGAAGAAAGAGTGAGGTGGGCAGAAGTGAGAGACGAACCGCGGCCAGCGTCAGTATCCGCGCCGTCGGCGGCAGTAAATTCTTTGGGGGTGGATGATTTGGTGCGGCTAATACGCACAGTGTTGTGGGAGGAATTGGTTCAGCAACAACCACGAGCCAATTTAAACGCAGGGTTGCCACCACCACCACCACCATCTCGTCGAGAAGCACAGGATGAATACGTGCGAATTCGGGGTCGACCGGCCCATGCGACCGCCCAGATTGGCGATCGCAATGGCAACGGCCCTAATACAAGATACCGCAACTCTGGTAGTCCAATCCGGCACTGGCGACTACGCTTCAATGGAGACAGACATTCATTGCGAGCGGAAGAACTCGTTTTTAGGGCCGAAGCTTTAGCGATGGGAGATCTGGGCGGGCGAATGGACCTGTTAGCCCAGAATTTTCACCTATTGTTGGACGGGCGTCCCAACCAGTGGTACTGGCTCTGGAGGCGTTCTATCACGGATATTAATTGGTCAGTCCTGAGATCTGCCTTCCTTCAAGCCTGGGGCGAGCGCAGTTCAGACTGGGAAGTGCGCAGGCGGATGCTGGGGCGACGCCAAACGCCGAACGAGCCGTTCCTGTTATTTGAACAGGATATGACGGAACTCCGAACGTTGTTGCGTAATCCCATGTTGGAGGGCGAATTCGTCGATCTGGTGCGCGGGAACTTGCTGGCGAGTACGCAGCAACAGATGTGCTTCTACGAGGTTCACAATATGACACAGTTGCGTCATCTTGTGAACCGCGTAGAGGAGGTGCGGAAGGCTACGCGGGCAAGTTCTTGGCAGCAGGGAAGAATACATGAGATTGGCGATCCCCAGGCTGAAGTGATAGCGGAGACCGAATCCGACGAAGTGGTCGGCCTATCCAAGTCTTTGACCTGCTGGAACTGCGGGAAGGATGGTCACGGCTACCGTGAGTGTGAAGAAGCACCGAAAGGCATCTTCTGCTATGGATGTGGGCGGGCTGACGTTCTAAAGCCCAACTGCATCCATTGCAAGGCGGGAAACGGCCGACGGGACGGAAGGACAGCGGGTCCCTCCCGTCCGAACACTGCATCCCGACAGCAGTAGTTACACTCAGTCAACGCCCTAATTCCAATTCCCAATTTCATTCAGAACTTCCAAATAAAAAAACTTTACCCAATTATTCAACCCCTACAAATACCCCTCCAAATTTTAATACCCTACCTACAACATTTTCTGAACCCAATTCCCATCCTTTTAGCGTAAAATCATCCCTACCCAATTCCTCTGCAATAAATACTCCGCACGTCAAATTATTAACGAGACCAAGCGATAAGACGGAGCCGGCTGTTTCCCGGCCTGAAGAAGCACTTATCGCAAAAGAACATCCAAGACGACATTCCCACCATCCTCTCAAGCCATACCACCTTCGGCTAAAGGAATATATGGAGGCCCGAGAGCGAATTTTTGCGCCTACTTCAGTCGCAAGTGTTGATCACGCATCAACACTAACGAGGGGATCCGGTCGCAAAAAGTCAATCTTGCGCCTTCGTACATTCTGGAGGATGGTGCGTGAAAAAAAGAAAGCGATCCTCTCTACCATCATTACCAATCCGTTGGACATACGTCCGTACGCTATGGTATCCTTGTACGGAGTGGACGTTGAAGGACTCCTCGATAGTGGGGCGAGCATCAGTTGCCTGGGGGCAAACGCTTTACAACGCCTCCAAGATGCACAGGTGAATTATCGACCGGTCTGTCAAGAGGTGAAGACCGCTGATGGTGCTGCACAGAAAGTTTTGGGCACGGTGAACACCGATATTACTTTTCGTGGTATTACCAAACCCATTACCTTATATATAGTGCCGAGCCTGTCGCAGAAGTTGTACCTAGGGGTAGATTTCTGGCGATCATTCCAACTAGCTCCTAGCATTATCAGCGCGGTCGATACTCCCGATACAGCATCACAACTGATAGCTCCGGATGCCCACCATTTAACGCCCACAGATGTAAAGAGGTTGGAAATGGTAAAGTCCAAATTTCCATCATACGAAGTATACGGACTCGGTGTGACCAACGTCGAACAACACAGTATAGACGTTGGTGATGCAAGCCCCATCAAACAGCGACATTATCCTGTGTCTCCTGCGATCCAAAAACTCTTATATGACGAGATCGATCGCATGAGGGCACTTGGCGTTATAGAGACCAGCCAGAGTGCATGGAGCTCGCCTGTGGTTCTCGTGAGGAAGCCAGGCAAGGTCAGGTTATGTTTGGACTCGCGCAAAGTCAATAGTGTGACGAAGAAGGATGCTTATCCATTACCACACATTGATGGTATCTTAAGTCGTTTGCCGCGAGCCAATTTTATTACTAGCCTGGACCTCAAAGACGCCTTTTGGCAGATTCCTCTCGAGAACAAATCCAGGGAGTATACAGCGTTTACCATTCCTGGCCGGCCTCTATATCACTACACTCGCATGCCTTTTGGGTTATGCAACGCGCCGCAAAGGATGTGTCGGTTGATGGACAAAGTCATCCTACCCGAGCTGAAGGAGCAGGTATTCGTATATTTGGACGATCTGCTGTTAATTTCTGAGGATTTCGATTCACATCTGGTTTTATTGGCAGAAGTCGCAGAATGTTTGCGAAAGGCTGGCCTGACCATTAACGTCAACAAGAGCAAGTTTTGTCTGAAAGAGGTGAAATACCTCGGTTACATCGTTGGAGAAGGAGGCTTGAAAACTGATCCCAACAAAGTTTCAGCCATCGTCGATTACCCTTCGCCTAAGTCCGCACGTCAAGTTCGACGCTTTCTTGGTATGGCAGGCTGGTATCGACGATTCGTTCCCAACTTTGCTGCGACTGTTTCACCGATTTCAGACACTCTAAAGAAGTCCAACCAGTTTGCTTGGACTACAGAGGCACAAACTTCCTTCCTATTAGTGAAAGACTTGTTGACGAAAGCCCCCTTACTAATCAATCCTGATTTTAAGAGGTCTTTCGTAATCCAGTGCGACGCCAGTAAATCAGGGGTGGGTAGCGTTCTCTTTCAGGAAAACGACGACGGATCGGAATCTCCAGTGGCGTATATGTCACAGAAGCTCACTTCCGCTCAACGCAACTACAGCGTAACCGAACTCGAGTGTTATGCAGCTGTGTTGAGCGTGAAAAAATTTCGAGCCTATGTAGAAGGGACTGCGTTCAAAATCATTACGGATCACGCAAGTCTCAAATGGCTCATGTCGCAGAAAGACCTTCAAGGACGGTTGGCAAGATGGAGTTTAAAACTCCAAGGTTACGACTTCACAATCGAGCACCGAAGAGGGAGCCTGAACGTTGTACCCGACGCTCTCTCTCGTGTATACGAAGAGGGATTAAATGCGCTGATCGACGTGGCACCGATGGTGGACATGGATTCTCCAGAATTCTCTGGCAAAGAATACAAAGAATTAGTGTCCACTGTCGATGCGAACGCCGATCGGCTTCCTGACGTATGCGTGAGAGACGGCTTCGTGTATAAGCGCACAGAGCCTCACAACGGTGACCCGATTGCTGAAGACAGAGCCTGGAAATTATGGATTCCATCAAGTCTTACGTCAGCTGCGATCGCTCAGGCCCACGAGGCAGACACCACGGTCCATGGTGGTTATGCCAAAACGCTAGAGCGAGTCAGGCGATTTTTGTACTGGCCCGGAATGGCTACACAAGTACGCACCTACGTTCTGGCGTGCGACACTTGTAAAGAGACAAAGTCCCCGAACAGACCTCTACGAGCGCCAATGGGAGAACCTTTCCAGACAGATCAGCCATTCCAGCACCTTTACATCGACGTGCTTGGACCATATCCGCGTACCAAACGGGGTAAGATCGCTATCTTGATCGTCTTGGATCATTTTACCAAATTTCCCCTGTTACATCCTTTGGGGCGGATCACTGCTGAAGAGATCACAAACTACTTGGAGGGGCAGGTCTTCCATACGTTTGGAACACCTGAGACAATCCTCTCCGATAACGGCTCTCAATTTAGGTCGAATGTGTTTAATACCATGCTGAACAAATACGGAGTTAAACACCTGTACACCCCGAGCTACTCACCGCAAGCGAATGCTTCGGAGCGTGTCAATCAGTCCATCCTGGCCGGAATTCGAGCATTCATCACTGATGACCAAACACGATGGGATGAGAGTCTAAGCAAAATTGGATGTGCTCTTCGTAGCTCACTCCACCAAGCCACTGGATTTTCTCCTTATCAGGTTTTGTTTGGGAATCACATGATGTTGCACGGGAAGGACTACGAACTGCTGAAGCATTTGCGAGCGTTGGGAGAGTCAAATGTACAGCTTCGACCTCGAGAGGGAATTCCTATCGTGAGACAACTGGCGCAGACGAAAATAAGGGTCGCACATGAGGACAGCAGCAGGCGTTATAATCTGCGTGCTGCTAAAACACAATTTTGTGTAGGACAGGAGGTATTCCGTAGAAACTTTTCCTTGTCCACAGCCGCGCAGAATTATAACGCCAAGCTGGCGAAGAAGTTCCTCAAGTGCAGGATTCGTCGTGTGCTGGGAAACTCACGATACGAATTGGAAGATCTAGGAGGCAAACGGGTGGGAGTCTACCACTCCAAGGATCTGAGGCAGTGAGGGAGTTCAACACTATTGCCCGGCACTCAGTCGTGCGCACGAGACTTAACGACACGGCAACCTTCTTTAGTCGATTCGGCGCTGAAAATCAACGGCGAACCGACTATGTTGTTGTGTTGCCGTATCATGCGGCACCATAAATTCAAGGTGCACCGTAAACTGCCACCAATATCGCTACAAGCGACGTTTAATTGCGTGATGTCATAGCGCTGTGGTTGTGCTCTACGTACATAGAATCCAGCCGGTGTACATAGAACACGGACTATGTGCCTAGAGCACAACTACAGCAGCCTGAACGATCAACGGTACGGGATTTTTAGCATCGAGTGCGGGAGCAAATTGGTCGGGGTTTTTACAAAGATTACGACATAAAAGTCCTCCGCTGGCTAATTAAATCGACTCGATATTGGAAAAAACTAAACGCGAAACGTCTTCTGAGTGATTTATTGGAATTCCAAGTTGGTTTTTTTCATGCAGAGCAGAGGAGTGTTCGTCGAAATATCAAACGCGATACTATTATTAAAGATTTAACGCGCTTATCACGCTTCTGCGTACTATCGATTAAATTCATTTTTTTTCCGCCGTTTTCTGTTTCTTTCCGATCAGAAAGTCGATCAATGTGTGCTCGTGGTTCTGGAAAGGACAAAGAACGGAAAGCTCAGATCTGTTTTCGATAGACGTGCGTTTGATTGCTGCAATTCTTGGGGATGGTACTTGTAATACAATTGCAGTAAAGTTCTATGAGTGAAAAATCCGTTTGTTCAAAGGAAGAGTGCGATTTCCGTAATTTCCGATTTGTGTGTTGCGCGGAAAAGAAAATTGTTAAGCGTGTGAGATTGAAGCTGCAAAGCGATCGACGAGTGCAGTGAATAATAGGAAAAAAAATTTTTTGGAGCACGTGTGAAGGTCCCGTAAGTTTGGGGTCGCGCCAATGTCGATTTCGCGGTCCCAGTTCGTAAAATTGTGCTAATATCAAGAAACGGCACTTCAAAATAGGAATTGGATTAATTTAACCAAAACTCGAAGGAAAAATAAAAAAAAAAAAAATTTTATAAATTCATAACTCAAGATTTGCGTAACGCAAAGTGTAAATTTCTGGAAATCTGCTTGTAGCACGCGGATCGACTTTTCAATTGCGTTCTTGAGATAAAAGACGGGTTTTAGTGAACGAGTGCGATACTTAGGGCACCGCATACAAGAGCTAAGAATAGTTTTATCTTCTTCCGGTTTTTTTTTTTGTTTAAGAAGTAATACTTCTGTGTTCAGAGATACCTCACATAAAGTACAACATACTGTTTCGAAGCGTTTACCTATTTCGCTGTGATTATTGACGGGAAATATTCTAAAAAGCCCACCGATCTTTTACACAAAAGTTCCACGTTCAAAGTAATTTTACTCACTTGTAGTGGTGATAATGGAAGAATTTTCGTGCCAAGTATAAGTTCTTTGTGATTTTTGTTATCACCATCAAAAAGAAAACCGATAGGTTCGTGAGTTCGGTTGTGGCTCGCTGGTAGAGTTGTTAGAATCGGGGGAAATAAATAATCAGTTGCCGGATGGATGAACCAGTGAAAGAAGAAAGAAATTGGTGAAAATTCGGCGAGTGCAGAATAAAAGTGACGACTTGCAATAGGAGAGTAGTTTTCCTACCGTGACCCGCCTTTCGCATGTGTTTTTTTGCCATATCGAATAGTGTCTATTCTTGAAATCTAGTGCATTTCTCTTCGAAGAATTTTTTTTGAAGAATTTTCGTCGAAGTTGAACCCAATTTGAGCGAATTTGTGGTCAAAGTGCTGTCAAATTTAACCGGGCAAAGTCATTTTATGATTGCCGTATTGTCGTTGTCGTGCATTTTACCGTGATTCCTTTTGAGATGCGATTTCAAATTATACAGCTTAACCGTTCTGATTTGGAAGCTATTGTGGCTTCTAGACGCGAATTATTGTCAAGTTATCGGCACGCAATTATCATCACATTCGGTGGGCGAAGATCAAGAAAATTGTCCTCACTGCGTGGTTCTCATTTCAGACCTCAAAAGGTCACCGGATTTGGACACGGGGTTTCGTTAGACCGAATTTAATATGTATGGCGTAAAAATCGTGCGGTGTCAGCGCTAAATAAGTCGCCCCATTGCCTAGGTCATGGCCTAACGAGAAAATTAGTGCGAAAATGCGATTTTCTTTGACGGATTTCGCTAAGATAAAAGAAAAATGAACAAATGAATGAGAAATGAAACTTTAATAGTTAATACGGGAATTGTCGTCGGTCGTGTGTGGCGAGGTAGGGCGCAGACGGTTTGCCCCGAATTTGATGATTGTCTTAGTGTCCTTTTTGCGCATGACGCAGCGGCGGTACCGTGTGTTCCCGCCAAGATTTTGAATATGTATAAACACCAAGAACCTGCACATTAAAACTAAAAATTGAAATGAAATACTAAAGACGAAATTAAACAAATAAATTTCGAAGTAAAACTAAAACTAAAAATTGAAATGAAATACTAAAGACGAAATTAAACAAATAAATTTCGAAGTAAAACTAAAACTAAAAATTGAAATGAAATACTAAAGACGAAATTAAACAAATAAATTTTGAAGCAAAATTAAAACACATATAAATGGATTTCTATAAAAACAATAAAATTAATATTAAATGACAGACGGACAGGACAGTAAAAATTTAAATTAAAATAAATAACATAAAATAAAAAGTTCAACACCACATCGGGAGAATTAAATATGGGGTGAGTGCAAATTTTTTTTCTTTTTTTTCTTTTGTATTATCCTTTTGTTTGGTTTTCCTAAGATTTTTTTTCAGATCTTGTCTTTAGTTTTTTTTGTTTCCGCGCTTATTCTGGACATGGTTTTTTTCGTATTAGAAAAAATGATTAAAGGCTAGAAGAGCCCGTATTAAAGTGAACCCGAGCGTTTAGCTCCTTCGTCCCCGAACCTCAATAAGGGGCCACGACGCGAAAAATGTTTTAAGGACAGTCGTGGCTGAGGTAGGGTGGGCAGAGCAGGGCGCTATTGACACCAGAGCGCCCTGACAAATCGCGGAGCCGCGCCATCCAACCGCTTCTTGGTCTTTCACGACCAATTGGGAAAATAATCCCAATTTTTACCTACCCTTGGATAAGTCGGCGCTTACAATTTTGTTGTACAGGCCTAGGGTTTAATGGCCTGAGTTCAAGCAAGTACCCCCCCCCCCCCCCACACTGCCGTAGCTAGTCCCGGCCGCCAGCAAGAGCGTCGCACCAGCTGAACTCAGACACCAATTCGGACTTAGGTGGAATTGGCCCTTCTGTCCCGAACCTTCTTTTTCCTTTCGACTATTTTGACTTTTTCAAGTCGAAATAGTCCTTCCAAGGCCTTAAACACAACAACCCTTAGGGGTCGAATTTCAAAAAACCTTAAAAACAATTTCTAGGTATTCATACGAAGAATCCGAAGAATAAAAATGAATTCAATATTTGGAAAGACCTAGTAGATATGACGAAAATTGTGAAAATATATGCATTTTATATTTATTATATCCACAAATAATTTTTTTTGCCCACCTTTCTGAACGCCAATGAATATACAATTTTTTTTTATCACAATTACTTTTCTAGTTGATTTGCATATAGACACCGAGTTTCAACATTCTAGCTTAAGCCGTTCCATATATAGGAAAAACACCCCCACTTGTACCACACTACCCTTAGGGGTCGAATTTCAAAAAACCTTGAAAACACTTTCTAGGTATTCATACAAAGAATCCGTACAATAAAAATGAATTCAATATTTGGAAAGACCTAGTAGATATGACGAAAATCGTGAAAATATATTCATTTTATTTCTATTATATTTACAAATAATTTTTTTTGCCCCCCTTTCTGAACGCCAATGAATATTCAAATTTTTCTTATCACAATTACTTTTCTAGTTGATTTACATATACACACTGTGTTTCAACTTTCTAGCATGAACCGTTTAATAGTTAGGAAAAACACCCCCTACCCCCGTAGCATACTACCCCTAAAAAAAATTATATTTTTCCAACATTCCACTACTATAGCTCTATCTAAATACCAAGTTTAAGGCTTACATCATTACAGGTTCTCAAGATATAAGCATCGGAACTTTTTCATTTTCACCCTGCCCCACCCTCCCCCTCTACACCCTTAACCCCAAACTTTTTTCCCTACTAGAGTTTAATTAGCGCTACTTCTGGTAAAAATTCTATGCATCTATCTTACACTGTTCTTGAGATATGAAATGTGTTTGATTTGAAAAAATCTCATCCCCTCCACTTCTATGCTCCACCTCCCACTTAAAAAATTTTACTTTGATCAATCTTTTTTTGTCGACCTTTATACCCAAACCGAATTTTATTTTTCTAGAGCAATTGGTTCATGAGATATCGTAATCTAAAGTTTTTCATCCCCCACCCCCATACACAACTTCCCCCACCCAAAATTTTTCGTCATTTTGTTCTCCTAGTATAACTACAAATATTTGTTAAGTTTGAATGGTGTGCCATTAACGGTTTAGGAGATATGGGCTTTAGAATGTGTCTATCACGCTTTTTTTGGGTTTCGGACGCATTACATTTCCCCCCACTCCCACACCCCTTAATCAATATTGACAATTTTTCTGCAAATGGGTCTACTATCAGAGCTCTATAGAAATTCCAAGTTTCAGCTTCCTATCATTAGGGGTTACTGAGATCTAGAAACCAAAATTTTCGGTCTAAAACACTTCCCCCTCCTTCCCCGTCACACCCCCACCCCTAAAAATTTGGTCACTTCAAGGAGCCTACCCCGTCTATTCGTTAAAAAAATTTCAATTTAATATCTCAAATCGTTTGGCAGCTACGAGCCTCCAAACGATCTTGTGTACGGCGTACGGCCGACAGACGGACTGAAAATTTTTATTGCTTTTTTCGCGTCTACTAGTTATGACGTTTCATAATAAAAAATTTTGAGGGTAGCAATTTTTTTTTTTTAAAAATCAATCACAATACTTAATTATTAAAATAATAAAGTAAAAGAAGACAAGAGAAATAAAGCGTGTCTTGAGTTTGTTATTAGAAACAAATAATACAGCAAATCCAAAAAGAAGGAAGAAAACTATAATAGAGACTGATAGTGAGAGTGATACTGAAATGAGTATAAGAGAAAGCTCTACTTCTCCCATCGATGAAGTAGTGTTTGACGAATTTGATATCGAAATCGAAACTCCCGTGTTAGCGGAAAGTATAACAGAAGGAACCTTTTTGTTAATTAAGTTTGAAAAAAAACCAGTCAGTTTTGTATTACGTCGGACAAGTGGCTACCAAATACTGCTCTACCGAATACAAGGTGTTTAGGATGAGCTGCTTTGCTCTGTCCTGAGGTGTACGCAGCGATATTGAATCGTTACTACACTCGTTGCAATCGAAGAGGAGCAAGAATGCACGTGAGCTTGACTGATGCAGTCAAGCTCCTGGCTCCAAGCTCGAAAAGAATAGGTAAACGAAGTGTGCAGTGATATTGAATCGCTACGACACTCGTCGCAATCGAAGAGGAGTAAGAACGCACGTGAACTTGACTGATGCAGTCAAGCTCCTAGATCCAAGCTCGAAAAGAAGAGGTACTTTGCGCGCACTGGAATACCTCGAAAGCCTCGAACAACTCGAACACTTTTAACCACTTGAACACTGCGAACAATTCCAACACTTCGATGAACTCGAATAGCTAAGATCTAAAACAAAACAACTGTCGAACCAAATTGAAAGATTTAAATTAAAGACCGCTCGCTTAGAATTCTGATATGCAACTGATTTTATTTATTATCTTTGTTAATTTAAAGCTTAAAAATTACAAAAATGCTATTCAGCTAGAATTTGAGTATTATGAATTTATCGTGTCTGTGGTCATCAGTTCCCATGCCTCGTAGCCGTTAAAAGGAGTCTGGTTTCGTCTAGGCGACGAAGAAGGGGACATGATGACACCTAGCGTCTGGTTACATTTAACGTGATGGGCATTAGGACGTTATACAACAACAAACAAATTTTAAAAAGTGGCAAAATATGATGATAGTTCAAATAGTACGTTAATAAAACAAAAGAATGATTTGATATAGGTATGTTACTTAGGTAAAAATATATGCCGATTCGTTCACAAGGTTTCATTTTTAAGGAAAAAGGATGGTTCTTGGAAATTTGTCTTTCCAAACATCAAAGATGAAGGGACAATTTACTTCTCAGATGTAGTTTCAATACTACCGCAACCCAAATCTGCTTCTACAGCAAGGACCAGTAGTATCTTCAGCTTTGCTAAAGACCTCTCAGCTAACAATGTGCAGTAATTTTTAAAGCTTTTTTTCAGAATGATATTATTTTTAGTTGTTTGTTATTTTGTTTTTTATTTTGTATTTGTACAGCCAAGAAATGTTATTTAGTTCCTTAAAATAATAAATCTGTGTTAATTTGATCTCAATATTTTCGCTAATAAATGGTAATTTTCAGTAAATTTGTTCTTTATTTTGCTCATGTACGGAGGTTCCCCATTATGTATGTATGTGCCCCACACTATGTACGAATATACCCTCCATATGGGGTACATTCGTACATTTTCAGTTCCGCTACTAGATCTGTCATTACACAAATAAGGTACATCGTATCATCTTTAACCTACACTATTTTAGAAGCCTAATATTGTGTCTATTGAACTGCATACTAGTTAGTTTGATAGAGCTGTTAGTTTTTTCTTTTCAGCAAAAAAGGAAAAATCGTGCGAATCTGCCCCACTTTCCCCTACTCATTACAACTTCAAAATTATTTATGTTTCATTATTTAAGAAATCATGTTCAAAGGATGCACCGATAATTATGGTTTCAACATCAAAGGCTGTTGTAGGCCAAGGGAAAAATACATATAAAGTTAGTATTTTACATAAATACTTGTTTCAAAAATTTTAAATCCAATTTATAAATCTTTTTGTTTTCAGGAAGCACCTATAATTTCAACTTCAAAAGTTGCGGGAAGCACAAAAACGAAGAGAAACACTAATAAGGTGTGTATTCTAGAATAATACTTATTCAAATAATTTCAAATAAAACTAGTAACCTTTTGTTTTGAAGAAACCACCTAAGACTACGGGTTTAAGATCTCAAGTTGCAGTAGGCCCCCAAAAAAATATAAACATTGATAAAGTTAGTATTTCACATGAACATTTATTTTCAATCGTTTTAAATCAAATTTATTACTATTTTATGTTACAAAGGATGTAACTGTGATTACGGCCCCAGCATCGAAAATTTCGGTGAGCATCGAGAGTGATAGTTCCGATAAAGTGAGTATTTTATATTGATATTTATTCCAATAACATATTTTAAATCAAGCTTACATCGTTTTATATTAAGGAAACACCTCCAATTGAGGCCTCAGCATCGATGGACTTTATGCCAGTTAGCCCGGATAAAAATAGGAACGTAGATATAGTGAGTTATATAAATTAATACTTATCGCATCATTTCATTTGAAAGGGCACTTGAATTCATACAGAGTAGTAGTATTTCAACTAAATGCATCTTGGTTGATACACAGTACTCAATTACTGTATTATTTATAATACAGTATTGTTATCGATTTTAAAAAAAAAAAAATTTGCTGCCCTCAAAATTTTTTTGTCCACGTTTCATGACTAGTAGACGCGAAAAAAGCAATAAAAATTTTCACTCCGTCTGTACGCCGTACCCCGTACGCCGTACGTCGACCGCCCCAAAATCTTTGAAGGTTCGTAGCTCTCAAACCAGTGGAGCTATTAAATTAAAATTTTTTTCTAAGAATAGACTTGGTGGACCCCTTGAATTGACATTATTTTCAAGGGAGGAGGTGTAAGGGGGAAGGCGGGGTAAGCGTTTTAGACGAAAAATTTAGGTTTCTAGATCTCAGGAACCGCTTGTGTTAGGAGGCTGAAACTTAGAATTTCTATAGAGCTTTGATAATGGACCCATTTGCAAAAAAAAAACAGATATGGGTGAAGGGGTGTGGGAGTGGAAGGGGAAGCAATGCGTCCGAAACGCAAAAAAGTCGAGATTGACACATTCTAAAATCCATATCTCCTAAACCGTTAATAGCAAGCAATTAAAACTTAACAAATATCTGTAGTTATACTAGGAGAATAGACTGAAACAAAATTTTTGGGTGGGGGTAGTGACGTACGGGGGTGGGGGTTGAAATACTTAACATTACAATATCTCCCAAACCAGTGGCACCAGAAAAACAAAATTCGGTTTGGATACAAAGCTTGATAAACAAAGATTGCTCAAAGTAAAATCTTTGAAGGGGGCGGGGGAGTACGTAAGTGGAGGGGATAAGAATTTTTCAAAAATAACACGTTTCATATCTCAATAACAGTGTAAGATGGTTGCTTCAAATTTTTACCAGAAGTAGGCCTAATAGAACCCTAGTAGGGAAAAAAAGTTTTGGGTGTGGGTGTAGTGGGTGAGGGTGGGGAAGGGTGAGAAAGAAAAAGTTCCGATGCTTATATCTTAAGAATCTATAATGATAGGAAGCTGAAACTTGGTATTTAGATAGAGCTATAGTAGTGGCATGGTGGAAAAATAAATTTTTTTTTAGGGGTAGTATGGTACGGTGGTGGGGGGTGTTTTTCCTAACTTTAGAACGGCTTATGCTGTTAAGTTGAAACTCGGTACGTATATGTAAATTAACTAGAAAAGTAATTCTGATAAAAAAAGATTTGAATATTCATTGGCGTTCAGAAGGGGGGGGCAAAAAAAAATATCGGTTAGTATAAAATGCACATATTTTCACGATTTTCGTCATATCTACTAGGTCTTTCGAAATATTGAATTCATTTTTTTTCTACGGATTCTTCATGTGAATACCTAGAAAGTGTTTTCAAGATTTTTTGAAATTCGACCCCTAAGAGGGTGTAAACTGGTTGTATACTTTTTCATGAATTCCACCATGTTTCTCAGGTCTGATCAGATATCGAATATCTTTTCACTTCCCCAGGCTTGTTTAATAATCACCTATTTTTAAGTTTTGTTTTTTTCAACCTCTAGACCGCATCCCGGAATATGACCCAATTATTTAATTCATATGTTACACCCTTTTCTAACCGCTTCCGGAACTTTTTGTTAGGTTTTCAGTCACATAATAACATACACCGCATCCCCGAATTGAACGCGTTC
The DNA here is from genome assembly GCA_949128065.1 of Beris chalybata. Lineage (NCBI taxonomy): Eukaryota > Metazoa > Arthropoda > Insecta > Diptera > Stratiomyidae > Beris > Beris chalybata. The sequence continues at coordinate 761,525 of OX421898.1, forward strand.
TGAACTTCTGCCGGAAAAATAATACAGTTGCGCCCAGACTGTTGGCAGATTTTTTTTATTTTTATTTGTTTTCAATCTCAATTTTGTAAAAAAATTAAATCAGCGGCCAGTTTCCGTCTTTCATGGAAGGATTTTTGAAATTAGCCAAATTCACGTGCTTTTGGCGCAGTTAGAAAACCTTTTTCAAGTGATTTTTAAGGCAGTTGCAGCTGAAGCTTGGAATACGTTAAAAATTATAAATTTATATATTTTAGGAAGAGCCTACGATTGCTGCTTCAACATCAGAGATTCAAAAAAGGCCTAAAAAAAAAGAGAACACCGATAAAGTTAGTATTTTACATTAATACTCATTACAACTTCAAAATTATTTATGTTTCATTATTTAAGAAATCATGTTCAAAGGATGCACCGATAATTATGGTTTCAACATCAATGGCTGTTGTAGGCCAAGAGAAAAGTACATATAAAGTTAGTATTTTACATTAATACTTGTTTCAAACATTTTAAATCCAATTTATAAATCTTTTTGTTTTCAGGAAGCACCTATAATTTCAACTTCAAAAGTTGCGGGAAGCACAAAAACGAAGAGAAAAACTAATAAGGTGTGTATTCTACACTGGCGTAGGAACGGGGGGGTTTTGGGGACAAACCCCCCCCCCCCCCCTATCACCCCCCCCCCCCCCCGAAATGATTAGCTCACCTAGTAAGTTATATATTTTTTTTATCATCAGCACGAAAAAGGTAGAATGTAGTAGCGTAGAGCGAATGTTTGTGAAGCCATTTTAATACTGCTTGATTATTGTTAGTCTCCAATATATGTACTACAGTGTACCATATATGTGATTTGTAGTGATTTTGGGGATATGACTTCAAAATAACAGATATTATCTACTGATCACCATCAATTATGGACCGGTGATCGATAAAAAACGTTGAATCTCTCTATACGAACAATAATAATGCTTCAACTCAAAACAAATGAATTGAATCAAAATTGTACGTTTTTGTATGAAGCGTTTCATGCCAGGTGGCAGTGGAATGCAAATAGTTGCCTAGTACCTACATATTCAAAGGTTTGGCTATTTTTATTTTCAAGACCAGAATATAACATACCATACATGTGAGTAAGAAGCTGATAGTAGCATATTTAGTCCAGTAAATCTCGGAATTCTTAAAGAAAAAAAGAAAAATCGAAATATTTTGACATAGTTAGGTTCCAATGATGGAGTAGAGTTGGGAATCACAGTTTTACACCAAAATTTGATATGGCGTGTCCGAAATTTTGAGTTTTCTGTTTTGTCAATTTGTAGCAGTATTTTGCATTTCTCGCTAGGAATGGTAAGAACCTAAACTTGGTTCTTACCATTCCTAGAGAATTAAATTCTCTATCTTTTTTACCTGAACAACTTTTTTGTAAAATCATTATTAAGGGCTATTTCTTTTTAATTTTTTTAAATGAAAGTATAACATTGCAAGAATGTTGTGTCAAAATTTCAAGTCAATTGGAGCAAAATTAACGGAGTTATGAACAGTTTAGAGGTGTACGCACTCGTATGTGATGCCTAGTGTGCAAAACTTTAAAGCGTTTTTCTGAAACTTGTCATTTTTGAAGTCGGTGTACGTTGTAACTCAAAATGTATTGAACCGATTCTTTTAAATTTTTTTTTACTATTTCTAAACATAAATCACCAGGTAGTGACGTCGATTTTTTTTTAAATTTACAATTAATTTTTATTTTACAATAAAAAACTTAACGATTTTTTTTAGCAAAAATCGCGTTTCTGACTTTTAAGTGCTACCAAAAATGGACAAATCGGTTAAAAAAAAAACTCGACTTCATTACCTCGAGAAACATCTCACCTAACAAACGCAATTAGACTTTTTTGTTTTGCATGATCTAGTCACGAGTTGTAGCGTACACCGCAAAACAACCTTTTTGCGATACACCTGCGGAGATTCGCTGCGAACGCCTTATTTATAAATATTTTGAAATGAAAATTTTTGGAAAATGTAGTTCAGATTTTGTATTATTATATAAAAGTGAGATAAAACAATCCAGCATTACCGGTATCGTCTAAAAAAATTCTTGAAAATATGCCTTATTTTCGCCGAATTAACCTTACCCGGCCCTAAGCGTAAAGTGCAAAAAATTTGGAGATTGTCCCAGTTTTTTAAACTTTTGGACCCTTTTTATTAAAAATAGTTGACATATTTACATGGCAAAGTTGTAGAGAAGTTTTGTACATACCAGTTATTCGTACGACCAACGGATCACGAGCGGGAGCATGGTAAACATACAAATATGTAGCGTAAGTACGTGCACAAATGCCTCGAACAATCAACTCGACGATCTGACCCAGTCAGATGAAATGTGCACCAAAGAAAACGAGGGGCGTTTGTGCACTTATTTACGCTACATATTTGTGTGTTTACTGTGCTCCCGCTCGTGATCCGTTGGTCATACGAAAAAATTATGTAAACAAAACTTCTATGGAATTTAGTCCTCTACAACTTTGCCATGTAAATATGTCACCTATTTCTTAAAAAAATGGTCCAAAGTTTAAAAAACTGGGACAATCTCCTAATTTTTTGCACTTTACGCTTAATAACGCAATAAATAATGATTTTACAAAAAAGTTGTTCAGATAAAAAAGATAGAGAATTCAATTCTCTATAAACTTGGTTCTTACTATTTTTAGCGATAAATGCAAAATACGGCTACAAATCGACAAAACAGAAAAATCAAAATTTCGTGCACACGCTATATCAAATTTTGGTGTAAAACTGTGATTCCCTATTCTACTCCATCATTGGAACCTAACTACGTCAAAACATTTTGACTTTTATTTTTTTCCGTTATTTACAGAAATTTTGTCTCTGATTACTAGACTATATTGTTTATTGCCGGTCCTTTGCGATAAATGCTCCAGCTTCAAAACAGTCGCTGCTCGTCATCTCCACTACCTACATATGTAAAGGGTTTTCCAATAGGGACTTGGCAACTTTGAATTCAATTTGTGAACTCATCCTTTCACTAATCATCGAACTGTCACTGTCAATTTATTCAGTAAACTTAACATTTTTATCATGGTAAAGTACACGAAGGAACAACGTCTGCAAATTAAATTATATTATTTTGAAAAAAAGTTGTCAAGTCCTTATTGGAAAACCCTTTATATCTCTATGGTTTTAACTATCAAAGTTTATGAATTCAAATGATTGGGTTATTCCATCAAGAATCGCCAAAAATGACAAAATTTGTGACTTACCATCGCCGATTCTTTTGAAAATTTATGTACTCGAAGAATTAGTGAAGAAAAAAATATGATTTAAAGATTTCACAAAAATGATGTCCGAGTCCTCTTCGAAAAAGCATATCTCTGGTACTTAGTCTTTACCGTAGAATAATGAAGTAGGACTTATTTTAAAGTTCAAGGTTGTCGCAATATAAAAATAATACGAATACAACTTATTCTTGCAAGTTTTTTTTAAGGATAACGACTTTGTCTTTCCCTTGAATATCTCAATCTCAACTAGGGGATCGTGGTAAAAAAATTTAAGAAAATCTGTGATTCTCAATTAAGGTTAGTGTAGTTCTTAATAATAATATTAATTTTTTTGACCCCAATCCCCTTGAGATCCTAAATCATGGTCTCCTAAATTCTTCACCACAAACCGTCTAGATTTAAAGACGTCGTCCTTCAGTAGCTTAGTTTTAAGATAGCTTTGCTATCTTCCTCAACCGAGTATAATACGTTTTATTTGCTATCGATGAATCATCGTCGATTGATTTTGTCCGTTTCGTGGCCATTTTTTTCTAGATTAGTCTCAAGATATATGAAATTATATATACTCTCCAAATTATACTCTAAAATTTGTATACATACTATATGGCAGAGTCAAGATTGACAAATACATCCACTAGGGAAGGATGTTGCGAGGATGTTTACATACATATATCGTTAGCCTATGCTATTGGATGGTTAGGTTTAGGTTTAGGTTTCAGTGGCTGCCAAAGGCCTCACATAGACCCACGAGGGACCATAGTGATACCACATAAAAAATAGGAGACCCAATGTGAATGTAGGTAGGTGATCTTCGTTGAGAGTTCCTCGTTTATTTCAAAGGTCCCTGTAACCATAGCAAAGTTGATTAGACTCTGCATGCTGTTAAAAGAGACTTCTTTAAGGTTTGCGAAGGTCGAAGCACCCAGAGCTTTCAGCCGTCTTCTAGCGAGAGCTGGGCAATTGCACTGGAGGTGTTGGGTGGACTTGAATAGTAGTGTCCCATTAGTGTCGACCAGGGTTTTTCGGATGACATTCTCTAGTGCCAAGTTGAAAAGCATGGATGCTAGACCATCTCCCTACTTTAAATTTCAATAATTGTGGAAGCTATGGGCAATTAACCGGGATGGGCCCTTCGTGGATTCTTCGTGATTCAAACGCGATTATCTCGAAACATACTTTTCAAAGACCGTTCCCAAAATCTTCGGAAAACGGCTGAACCGAGTTCTTCAAAAATTTCACACATTATTTTTGGATAGGTTTTATAGTTTTTGAGATAATGATTTCTAAAATTCACCTATTTTTTCTGCTTTCTACTCAGATGATCCCCCTTAAGTCACACTCAGTTCAAAAACTGGTTGTGGAATCGTTTTGTATTCCTTGTAAGCTGAAATTTTTTCAGTGTGTAAACCAGGTGGGCTTTCTTAAAGTAACAGTGGTCAATTGTAAGCGGAGATGTTAGATATTCTCAATCGTTTATATTACATAGAAAGCTGAAACTTGAATTTAATACAATATAAAACTTGAATAGTTCGCAAAAAGTTTTCGATATTGGTGAAGAGTGTGGGACTGAGAAAAAACAATACCTCCGAATTGCTCGAGATATAATGATAGATAGATAGAATTTATACGGGAAAAATATGCAGGGCTTCCGAGTTTGTTATCTCGAGAATCGCTTCATTAGAGCTCGAAAGAGAGCTCCATTACTTACAAATTTCTCTTTCTTTTATTGTAGTATATAAAATCTACTACTACTACTACTAATAACTACTTGTAGATAATATTGAACCTTACTGGCCAATTTCAAGTTCAAATTGATCAATATTAAACAAATTTTGATGACCACCCCCCCCCCCCCCCCCCCAAAAAAAATCATGTCTAGCTACACCACTGGTATTCTAGAATAATACTTATTCAAATAAAACTTGTAACATTTTGTTTTCAAGAAACCACCTAAGACTACGGGTTTAACATCTCAAGTTGCAGTAGGACCCCAAAAAAATATAAACATTGATAAAGTTAGTATTTAACATGAACATTTATTTTCAATCGTTTTAAATCAAATTTATTACTATTTTATGTTACAAAGGATGCAACTGTGATTACGGCCCCAACATCGAAAATTTCGGTGAGCATCGAGAGTGATAGTTCCGATAAAGTGAGTATTTTATATTGATATTTATTCCAATAACATATTTTAAATCAAGCTTACATCGTTTTATATTAAGGAAACACCTCCAATTGAGGCCTCAGCATCGATGGACTTTATGCCAGTTAGCCCGGATAAAAATAGGAACGTAGATATAGTGAGTTATATAAATTAATACTTATCGCATCATTTCATTTGAAAGGGCACTTGAATTCATACAGAGTTGTTGGAAAAAGACTGGAGCGCATCACTATGAAATATCATCGGAAAACCTCCCTACCTCCTCGCAACGAGCCTACCGCTTCTTCTTATCAGCGCACACCAATACAATCAAAAAAAGCCTGTTCTTCTCGGATCGATTTTGCGGCGTTTGGTTTTTCGGATCTACGTCCTCTTCTTCATCTCCTGTTATCGAGTGCGGTCGTGTTTTGAGATATTAATAAAGAACTACTTATAGTTATATTCGCGCCTTTTTCTTTAAAGCATCAAAAATTTCAAGAATACCAGATTATTCCCGGTACTATTCAACATTTTTGGTCCGTCGTGTCGGATTTGGTGTAAGTTTTTGTTCGCTGTGACTTTCGGGACAATTCTCTCGGGGTTTTATAACAGAATCATAACGGTGTTGATATCAGATCGTACCTTTATTAAGTGGATTTCGGGAAGAAGAATCATAACGGTATCGATATCGGGACATTTCCCTCGTGGTCGCAAAATTATTTTAACGGCATGTCGAACTTAGAGTCACGCATTTCTCTCCAGATGAACCGATACAAGTTTATCAAGGTAACCGCTCTGGAGGCTTCTCAGGGAGCCATATCGTCCATGAGGATCCAAGAAATCACTACAAAGCTGGACCTCTTGGAGTCCAATTGGGATAAGTTCGAAGCGACACACGAAAAACTGTGCGAGCTCAATATTTTTGGAGTGTGAATATTCAAAAAATGACGTTTACGACGAGTGCCTTAAACTCTACTCGAAAGCGAAGGCAGAGCTACTCGTAAATCGAGACGAAAAAGAAAAGTATTCTCCAAAGCACGGCTCCAGTCTCGCGGACGTCTCAGCGGCCACCTCAGCTTCGACCTCACGGCCACTACCGGAAATTACTCTGCCAACCTTCTCAGGGGAATATCTCTCATGGAGACCATTTCAAGATATGTTCACCTCAATGGTCGGCAAACACCCGGAGCTGACCAACGTCGAGAAAATGCACTACTTGCGGACAAGTCTCACAGCGGAAGCAGCTCAATTGATCTCAAACCTATCAATATCAGGTGACTCCTTCTCAACAGCTTGGGATCTATTAGTAGCGCGGTATGAGAACAAGCGGCTGCTGAATTCAGCACAATTGGAAAAACTCTGCGAAGGAAAGTCTATGCTCACCCGATCAGCAAAAGAGTTAAATGGAGCCCTAAACTCAACAACGGAAGCTCTCAACGCATTAACATCTCTAGGTGCTCCTGTGCAGCATTGGGACCTCATCCTAGTCCATATCATCGTCAAGCGACTTGACCCGAAAACCAGGGAAATCTGGGAGATGAAGCTCGGATCCTCTACAGAGCCTCCGACGTACGAAAAATTTAAAGAATTCTTAACGGGACAGTCACGAGGGCTGGAAAACTTGGAACTCGGTAATTCTTTTTCCAATTCAACTTCTCAAGCAATCACTTCCAGGAACACCTCGAAACCTACGGCAAGGGCGTACGTTGCTTCTCAACCACCGGAACCTAGAACAGTAAACAATGGCTGCTCATATTGTAGTCAAGATCATTATATCGTCTCCTGCCCGGCTTTCCGGAAGAGATCCCCTCTTCAGCGAAGACAACTCGTTGAAAATTTACATCTCTGCTACAATTGTCTTGGCAAACACAATGCAACGAATTGTAGGAACTATAAAAGGTGTCAGGAATGCGGGAACAAACACCATTCTATGATTCATGTGCCGCCCTCTGGAAATCGAAACGTTGCTCAATCAAATACTTCGCATTCGGAACAATCGAGCACAAATACAAGTATGTACCATTAACGGCTTAGGAGATATGGACTTTAGAATGTGTCTATCTCGCTTTTTTTGGGTTTCGGACGCATTACATTTCCCCCCACTCCCACACCCCTTGATCAATATTGACAATTTTTCTGCAAATGGGTCTACTATCAGAGCTCTATAGAAATTCCAAGTTTCAGCTTCCTATCATTAGGGGTTACTGAGATCTAGAAACCAAAATTTTCGGTCTAAAACACTTCCCCCTCCTTCCCCGTCACACCCCCACCCCTAAAAATTTGGTCACTTCAAGGAGCCTACCCCGTCTATTCGTTAAAAAAATTTCAATTTAATATCTCAAATCGTTTGGCAGCTACGAGCCTCCAAACGATCTTGCGTACGGCGGACGCCGTACGGCGTACGGCGGACAGACGGACTGAAAATTTTTATTGCTTTTTTCGCGTCTACTAGTTATGAAACGTGAAAATAAAAATTTTGAGGGTAGCAATTTTTTTTTTTAAAAAATCAATCACAATACTTAATTATTAAAATAATAAAGTAAAAGAAGACAAGAGAAATAAAGCGTGTCTTGAGTTTGTTATCAGAAACAAATAATACAGCAAATCCAAAAAGAAAGAAGAAAACTATAATAGAGACTGATAGTGAGAGTGATACTGAAATGAGTATAAGAGAAAGCTCTACTTCTACGATCGATGAAGTAGTGTTTGACGAATCTGATATCGAAATCGAAACTCCCGTGTTAGCGGAAAGTACAACAGAAGGAACCTTTTTGTTAATTAAGTTTGAAAATGAATTATGAATTCAAATGATTGGGTTATTCCATCAAGAATCGCCAAAAATGACAAAATTTGTGACTTACCATCGCCGATTCTTTTGAAAATTTATGTACTCGAAGAATTAGTGAAGAAAAAAATATGATTTAAAGATTTCACAAAAATGATGTCCGAGTCCTCTTCGAAAATGCATATCTCTGGTACTTAGTCTTTACCGTAGAATAATGAAGTAGGACTTATTTTAAAGTTCAAGGTTGTCACAATATAAAAATAATACGAATACAACTTATTCTTGCAAGTTTTTTTTAAGGATAACGACTTTGTCTTTCCCTTGAATATCTCAATCTCAACTAGGGGATCGTGGTAAAAAAAATTTAAGAAAATCTGTGATTCTCAATTAAGGTTAGCGTAGTTTTTAATAATAATATTAATTTTTTTGACCCCAATCCCCTTGAGATCCTAAATCATGGTCTCCTAAATTCTTCACCACAAACCGTCTAGATTTAAAGACCTCGTCCTTCAGTAGCTTAGTTTTAAGATAGCTTTGCTATCTTCCTCAACCGAGTATAATACGTTTTATTTGCTATCGATGAATCATCGTCGATTGATTTTGTCCGTTTCGTGGCCATTTTTTTCTAGATTAGTCTCAAGATATATGAAATTATATATACTCTCCAAATTATACTCTAAAATTTGTATACATACTATATGGCAGAGTCAAGATTGACAAATACATCCACTAGGGAAGGATGTTGCGAGGATGTTTACATACATATATCGTTAGCCTATGCTATTGGATGGTTAGGTTTAGGTTTAGGTTTCAGTGGCGGCCAAAGGCCTCACATAGACCCACGAGGGACTATAGTGATACCACATAAAAATAGGAGACCCAATGTGAATGTAGGTAGGTGAGCTTGCGTTTCGATCTTCGTTGAGAGTTCCTCGTTTAATTCAAAGGTCCCTGTAACCATAGCAAAGTTGATTAGACTCTGCATGCTGTTAAAAGAGACTTCTTTAAGGTTTGCGAAGGTCGAAGCACCCAGAGCTTTCAGCCGTCTTCTAGCGAGAGCTGGGCAATTGCACTGGAGGTGTTGGGTGGACTTGAATAGTAGTGTCCCATTAGTGTCGACCAGGGTTTTTCGGATGACATTCTCTAGTGCCAAGTTGAAAAGCATGGATGCTAGACCATCTCCCTACTTTAAATTTCAATAATTGTGGAAGCTATGGGCAATTAACCGGGATGGGCCCTTCGTGGATTCTTCGTGATTCAAACGCGATTATCTCGAAACATACTTTTCAAAGACCGTTCCCAAAATCTTCGGAAAACGGCTGAACCGAGTTCTTCAAAAATTTCACACATTATTTTTGGATAGGTTTTATAGTTTTTGAGATAATGATTTCTAAAATTCACCTATTTTTTCTGCTTTCTACTCAGATGATCCCCCTTAAGTCACACTCAGTTCAAAAACTGGTTGTGGAATCGTTTTGTATTCCTTGTGAGCTGAAATTTTTTCAGTGTGTAAACCAGGTGGGCTTTCTTAAAGTAACAGTGGTCAATTGTAAGCGGAGATGTTAGATATTCTCAATCGTTTATATTACATAGAAAGCTGAAACTTGAATTTAATACAATATAAAACTTGAATAGTTCGCAAAAAGTTTTCGATATTGGATAGAGTGTGGGACTGAGAAAAAACAATACCTCCGAATTGCTCGAGATATAATGATAGATAGATAGAATTTATACGGGAAAAATATGCAGGGCTTCCGAGTTTGTTATCTCGAGAATCGCTTCATTAGAGCTCGAAAGAGAGCTCCATTACTTACAAATTTCTCTTTCTTTTATTGTAGTATATAAAATCTACTACTACTACTACTAATAACTACTTGTAGATAATATTGAACCTTACTGGCCAATTTCAAGTTCAAATTGATCAATATTAAAAAAATTTTGATGAACAAAAAATATGGATAAAAATAGGAACGTAGATATAGTGAGTTATATAAATTAATACTTATCGCATCATTTCATTTGAAAGGGCACTTGAATTCATACAGAGTTGTTGGAAAAAGACTGGAGCGCATCACTGTGAAATATCATCGGAAAACCTCCCTACCTCCTCGCAACGAGCCTACCGCTTCTTCTTATCAGCGCACACCGATACAATAAAAAAAAGCCTGTTCTTCTCGGATCGATTTTGCGGCGTTTGGTTTTTCGGATCTACGTCCTCTTCTTCATCTCCTGTTATCGAGTGCGGTCGTGTTTTGAGATATTAATAAAGAACTACTTATAGTTATATTCGCGCCTTTTTCTTTAAAGCATCAAAAATTTCAAGAATACCAGATTATTCCCGGTACTATTCAACATTTTTGGTCCGTCGTGTCGGATTTGGTGTAAGTTTTTGTTCGCTGCAAAAAAGACGAAACAGATCGTGCGTGAAGTACATAAGTGACTTTCGGGACAATTCTCTCGGGGTTTTATAACAGAATCATAACGGTGTTGATATCAGATCGTACCTTTATTAAGTGGATTTCGGGAAGAAGAATCATAACGGTATCGATATCGGGACATTTCCCTCGTGGTCGCAAAATTATTTTAACGGCATGTCGAACTTAGAGTCACGCATTTCTCTCCAGATGAACCGGTACAAGTTTATCAAGGTAACCGCTCTGGAGGCTTCTCAGGGAGCCATATCGTCCATGAGGATCGAAGAAATCACTACAAAGCTGGACCTCTTGGAGTCCAATTGGGATAAGTTCGAAGCGACACACGAAAAACTGTGCGAGCTCAATATTTTTGGAGTGTGAATATTCAAAAAATGACGTTTACGACGAGTGCCTTAAACTCTACTCGAAAGCGAAGGCAGAGCTACTCGTAAATCGAGACGAAAAAGAAAAGTATTCTCCAAATCACGGCTCCAGTCTCGCGGACGTCTCAGCGGCCACCTCAGCTTCGACCTCACGGCCACTACCGGAAATTACTCTGCCAACCTTCTCAGGGGAATATCTCTCATGGAGACCATTTCAAGATATGTTCACCTCAATGGTCGGCAAACACCCGGAGCTGACCAACGTCGAGAAAATGCACTACTTGCGGACAAGTCTCACAGCGGAAGCAGCTCAATTGATCTCAAACCTATCAATATCAGGTGACTCCTTCTCAACAGCTTGGGATCTATTAGTAGCGCGGTATGAGAACAAGCGGCTGCTGAATTCAGCACAATTGGAAAAACTCTGCGAAGGAAAGTCTATGCTCACCCGATCAGCAAAAGAGTTAAATGGAGCCCTAAACTCAACAACGGAAGCTCTCAACGCATTAACATCTCTAGGTGCTCCTGTGCAGCATTGGGACCTCATCCTAGTCCATATCATCGTCAAGCGACTTGACCCGAAAACCAGGGAAATCTGGGAGATGGAGCTCGGATCCTCTACAGAGCCTCCGACGTACGAAAAATTTAAAGAATTCTTAACGGGACAGTCACGAGGGCTGGAAAACTTGGAACTCGGTAATTCTTTTTCCAATTCAAATTCTCAAGCAATCACTTCCAGGAACACCTCGAAACCTACGGCAAGGGCGTACGTTGCTTCTCAATCACCGGAACCTAGAACAGTAAACAATGGCTGCTCATATTGTAGTCAAGATCATTATATCGTCTCCTGCCCGGCTTTCCGGAAGAGATCCCCTCTTCAGCGAAGACAACTCGTTGAAAATTTACATCTCTGCTACAATTGTCTTGGCAAACACAATGCAACGAATTGTAGGAACTATAAAAGGTGTCAGGAATGCGGGAACAAACACCATTCTATGAATCATGTGCCGCCCTCTGGAAATCGAAACGTTGGTCATCTGAGTGCCTTCAACGTCATCTCTCAATCTCAAAGTGGCATCATCCCTTTAATGAAATCAAAGAAGGCTCATTAGTCCTAATAACTGATGAACGGCTTCCACCATCAAAGTGGCCACTCGCTAGGGTCGTAACACTCCATCCCGGTAAGGATGGTCTAACACGGGTAGTAACACTCAAGACATCATCAACAACTCTTTTGCGGCCGATAGCAAAATTATCCATACTACCAGTCTCATCGGATCACCTTTCGTCAACGCTGTCGCCGAAGGCGGGCGGAATGTTGGAAAAAGACTGGAGCGCATCACTGTGAAATATCATCGGAAAACCTCCCTACCTCCTCGCAACGAGCCGACCGCTTCTTCTTATCAGCGCACACCAATACAATCAAAAAAAGCCTGTTCTTCTCGGATCGATTTTGCGGCGTTTGGTTTTTCGGATCTACGTCCTCTTCTTCATCTCCTGTTATCGAGTGCGGTCGTGTTTTGAGATATTAATAAAGAACTACATACTTATAATTATATTCGCGCCTTTTTCTTTAAAGCATCAAAAATTTCAAGAATACCAGATTATTCCCGGTACTATTCAACAAGAGTGGTATTTCAACTAAATGCATCTTGATAATATTAGTTTTCCGGGTAATTTAGTTCCCAATATCGCTATATAGAATTTTCCTTAGCAATTCCACCAGCTGTCAAGCTGTTTCCGATAGTAGGCAAGAATACACCTTCTGAAGAGTCTGCCTTCCGATGACGAAACAGCTCCTTCGGACTTAGTCCAACACAATTTTTATAGAAAACTGGCCTCTCCAGTGAAGGTTTTCCAATTTGTCATGTCCTCTAGGACAGTGAATTATTAACAGTCGGGGATTTCGTGTTTGGGTTTCACTCCACTGACACCAGAAAGCTACAATCATTTAATCATAATGGTTTCTATGGTAGCTTACCTGAAAACATCAATTCACAAAATACTATTTATTTTAATTTCTGTGTTACGTTTCCGACTAGACTGAGTTCTTTATCAAACATATAGTCGTGATCGGTCTTATTTATATAGAATAAACGCATCTTATATACAATCGGTTTAACTATGTAATCAAGTCTTCTCCATTTGCAAAAAAAAAAAACAGATATGGGTGAAGGGGTGTGGGAGTGGAGGGGGAAGCAATGCGTCCGAAACGCAAAAAAGTCGAGATCGACACATTCTAAAATCCATATCTCCTAAACCGTTAATAGCAAGCAATTAAAACTTAACAAATATCTGTAGTTATACTAGGAGAATAGATTGAAACAAAATTTTTGGGTGGGGGTAGTGACGTACGGGGGTGGGGGTTGAAATACTTAACATTACAATATCTCCCAAACCAGTGGCACCAGAAAAACAAAATTCGGTTTGGATACAAAGCTTGATAAATAAAGATTGCTCAAAGTAAATTCTTTGAAGGGGGCGGGGGAGTACGTAAGTGGAGGGGATAAGAATTTTTCAAAAATAAAACGTTTCATATCTCAATAACAGTGTAAGATGGTTGCTTCAAATTTTTACCAGAAGAAGGCCTAATAGAACCCTAGTAGGGAAAAAAAGTTTGGGGGTGTGGGTGTAGAGGGTGAGGGTGGGGAAGGGTGAGAAAGAAAAAGTTCCGATGCTTATATCTTAAGAATCTATAATGATAGGAAGCTGGAACTTGGTACTTAGATAGAGCTATAGTAGTGGCATGGTGGAAAAATAAATTTTTTTTTAGGGGTAGTATGGTACGGTGGTGGGGGGTGTTTTTCCTAACTTCAGAACGGCTTATGCTGTTAAGTTGAAACTTGGTACGTATATGTAAATTAACTAGAAAAGTAATTCTGATGAAAAAAAATTTGAATATTCATTGGCGTTCAGAAGGGGGGGGCAAAAAAAAATATCGGTTGGTATAAAATGCATATATTTTCACGACTTTCGTCATATCTACTAGGTCTTTCGAAATATTGAGTTCATTTTTTTTCTACGGATTCTTCATATGAATACCTAGAAAGTGTTTTCAAGATTTTTTGAAATTCGACCCCTAAGAGGGTGTAAACTGGTTGTATACTTTTTCATGAATTCCACCATGTTTCTCAGGTCTGATCAGATATCGAATATCTTTTCACTTCTCCAGGCTTGTTTAATAATCACCTATTTTCAAGTTTTGTTTTTTTCAACCTCTAGACCGCATCCCGGAATATGACCCAATTATTTAATTCATATGTTACACCCTTTTCTAACCGCTTCCTGAACTTTTTGTTAGGTTTTCAGTCACATAGTAACATACACCGCATCCCCGAATTGAACGCGTTCTGAACTTCTGCCGGAAAAATAATACAGTTGCGCCCAGACTGTTGGCAGATTTTTTCAATTATTATGGACGAAACTACTGACCATACTATAAAAAAGCAATGAGCGTTCACAATTGTGCTTTATAACAAAGAAAAACATATAGTTCAAACGCATTTCCTCGATATGGTAGAATTACCAGGTGGGTCAGCTAAAGCTTTGTATAAGGGGCTGAAAGAAGTTTTAGCAGCTAGGAACATGCCATTTTCCAATATGATTGGATTTTCTTCCGATACAACCAATGTCATGGCAGGCAAACACTATTCCGTGTTTAGCATGCTAAAAACGGAGTTACCGCATATAGCATGCATTAAGTGTTTATGCCATATGATAAACCTATCGGCGAATAAGGCCTGCCTAAAACTACCAAAATCAATAGAAGATCTTATTAGAAATATTGGATCGCATTTTAGCAGAAGTGCTCTAAGAATTGAAAAATTCAAAGAGTTTCAGGAATATTTCCAAGTCGAAGTTCACAAAATGTTAACTACGTCGCAAACTCGATGGTTGTCAGTGAAAGGCTGTGTCGACCGCATCATTGAGCAATATGTTCCATTGGAAAACTATTTAAGATTAACCGTCTTTGAAGATCCATCAAAAACTACGGAAGATATGCTGATGACAATGGAGAATAAATTTTCAATAATTTATTTAGAATTTATGTCATATGTCCTCGGACTTACGACAGATTTTAATATTTTATTCCAATCGGAAACACCTCTTCTTCATAATCTGAAACCCGAACTTGAAACTCTTATAAAACAACTGAGCTGCAATTTTTTGAACTTAGACTATATACGATCATGTCAGAATATTTTAAAGGCTGAATTTTCGAATCCTAATTATTTTATTGATCTTCAACAGATATACTTAGGTATTCAGGCATCTGAATCTTTAAAAAATCTTGAAACGGACCTTAACATACCAAAATCATCGGTTATTGACTTTCTCGAAACTTGTCAATCCTTTTACGTGGAACTTGTCATGGATATCACTAAAAGATTCGATTTTAGTGACACGATATTTGATATTATTAATATTGTCGATCCTAAAGTTGCCCGAAAATTTGAAATGAAGTCTTTGTTTCCAACATTTCAAAGATTTCCTATACTATTACAACATATCGACCGACAGAAAGTTGACTCAGAGTGGCGAGATCATGCTTTATTAGATATTGATAGGTTTGGTATAGACAGTGCGAAACCAGCCGCTGAATATTGGAATAAGATATTCATGTTGGAAAATAAAAATGGAGTTTCATTATTTACAAACCTAGAAATAGTAATAGGCACTTTAATGTCACTCCCATTTTCCAACGCTTCTGTCGAACGAGTGTTTAGTAATTTAAGTAACATAAGGTGCGTTTTTTTCAACTGGATCAGATCACGATTGAAAAAAACGATGTGGCTCATCCCAAAAGCTAATTTAGCAGGGTTCACAATCCTGTTGTTAATGCCTCAGATAAATTGTCAGCAGGAAAAGTTTCGTATACTATACGGCGAAACGGAACTGTATAAAGGTCATATAACACCCATGTACAGTTTTTGGCTACGAGAGATGAACCTGTTCTATCTGCTGGGTGCAAATATCTGCTACAAATGTTGCGAGTTGCAGGGCGCCATCTCCGACAATATTGAAATAGTGACAATTTAAATAAGCTTTGGAGGGGTAATCTGATATAACATTTGATCCCATTTTGATGTTGGATCATCTCTTTGTTGTTGTTTTCAATGTAAAGCGAATGATCTTGATCTTGATCCAGTTGAAAAAAACACACCTATAAAGACAAGAAACAGAAACAAGTTGAAGACAGATACCGTGGCCGCATTGATGGTTACTAGAGATGGTGTCTTTAGAAATGGCAATTGTGTATCTTTCGAGCCAACAAGCGAAATGTTGAAGCAAGCTGGGGTAAAAGCAAGATCAAACTAGAAAGAGCAAAAACAGTCATAGTCAAAAACATTTTTGACTAATATCATGAATATGTCGCTATTTCAATAGCAATTCAATGATCAGAGCACACTGATTCGTCGCATGCCTCCAAGGAACGAGACTAATCAGTTTTTGACTAAAACTGTTAGCTGGACGCACATTAAAAGAGCAAAAACAAAAATGTCTTTGACTAAAACAGTTTTTCTCTTTCAGTATGCGTCCAGCTAGCAGATTTAGTCAAAAACTGGTACGCGACTAATCGGTGTGCACTGATCATTGAATTGCTAATGAAACAGCGATATATTCATGATTAGTCAAAAATGTTTATGACTAATACTGTTTTTGCACTTTCAGTGTGCGGCCAGCCTAAATAAGGCAGACTTCTCTATTCACAAGATAAAGATAAAGGATGGCGCTACCTTCTTCTATACTTTTCATATTTCTCCAAGCTTTGTACTCGATTTGCAGTTGAATTTCGTATTCACTCTTTTCTTTCAAACGTTTACTTTGTTGAGTCGTCGAGGCACCGCATAATTCTGTCTGGAGGGTGGCAGTTGCGAACAGAATCCATTGTTTTCCCACTGGGTTGTGGTCACAACTGCAGCCACACGATCGATCGGAAACTGGCGCTGAAAGGAACACGGCTTCGGTGACACCACTACAATCGAAACACAGAGGTAAAGGCGAGCCAGGGCTTGTTGTTGGTGTAAGTGGTACGCGATTCGACAAAATTGCACGTCGCGGATCTAAAAATCGAGTTAGAAACGGGATGGACGCAACTCGGTCGGAGTGTAGTACTTGAGATGGTAATTTCCATAGGGAGTACCTAGTAAATCGAGTACTCTCGTATAGAGAATCCGGTTGAGAAAGTGCTTGCGATTGGTTAACTCCTTTCTGGCTTTGAAAAAAAAAAGAAAATTCTAGCGTAGGGGTCAGAGTCGAGTACTTCGAGATACGAGTACGATTTGTTTTTCGATCCATGGGTGTCGAGTGTTTGGTGTCATCTTATGGGAGTTTTAAAAGACGAAGTGCTTCTAGAGTGCAACGCGAACAAAACTAGAAATCTTAGTGTGCAAGTGCGCTTCCGCATCTCGGGATAATTTTCGTTCTGTGTGGTTTTATTATAAAACGTTTGCAAGTAAATAGATCTTGAGAAGGTCAATACTATACACGTATAAGAGGCACAGCCACCTTCAACGTTCTCAAAATAGAAGACTGCAACTTGCAGTCGTTGTTGTCGTCGACTTCATCAGGAATTACATTCAAAGATATAGTGCTTGCCTAATTCGTCTAATATCGTAACATAAATTTACCATAAACATTCGATGAATTCGAAAACTCTCGAAAAAATTGCTAAGTGTTCCAAAATTGATCAAATATGTAATCGAACGGATCTACTTAAAAATTCCGATCATCGTGGGTTTTTTTGTTGGTGCTGATAAGTCGTACAAGTCGAAACGGTTCTTTCGGTCGAAGGTATGGGTGAAAAAAGACCCGAAGCAGTATTGGGACACCAACAAAATTTAAAAAAAAAATAAATAAATGGTAGCATAAATGAACGAAAAGAAAATTGAATTAATAATAAAAAAATGAAAAAAAAAAAGAATAAATGAATGAATAAGTGACAAAAGAAATGAATTGAAAGGAAAAATTTAATAAAGCTTATAAAAATTAGTGAAACATAAAATAAATGAATTAGCAATTTGGAAAAAAAAAAAAATGCAATTATGACACAATAATACCCAAAAATGAAGTCGAAATTGAAAAATTAAATTATAAACATGCTAAAACTAAATATAAAGAAAATAAATTAAATCTAAACTAGAATTAAATAAATATTAGAAAAATAAAAAAAAGGGGGGACAGACGATGACTAGACGAAGACCGAATTAAATAAACAAAAAAAAAAAAAAAAAAAGAAAAAAAAAAAGGGAAATAATAATGAATTAAAATAAACATAAAAACAAAAATTAATTTAATTTTAAAGCAGAAGCAGAATTAAATGGGGTAAGTCGCATAATTTTATTTTATTAAATTTTTATGCTTGCTTGTATTGATTTTTTTTTCGGAGTTTTTTTCAGCTTTTGTATGAGTTGTTTTGTTTTTTTTGGTAAAATGCTGATAGGCTAAAGGCCATTTTTAAATGAACCCGAGCGTTTAGCTCCTTCGCCCCGAACCTCAAAAAGGGGCCACGACACAAAATGCTTACAGGACAGTCGTGGCTGAGGTAGGGTGGGCAGAGCAGGGCGCTATTAACACCAGAGCGCCCTGACAAATCGCGGAGCCGCGCCATCCAACCGCTTCTTGGTCTTTCACGACCAATTGGGAAAATAATCCCAATTTTTACCTACCCTTGGATAAGTCGGCGCTTACAATTTTTGTTGTACAGGCCTAGGGTTTAATGGCCTGAGTTTTAGCAAGTACCTCCCCCCCCCCCACACGCCGTAGCTAGTCCCGGCCGCCAGCAAGAGCGTCGCACCAGCTAAACTCAGCCACCAATTCGGACTTAGGTGGAATTGGCCCGTCTGTCCCGAACCTTCTTTCTCCTTTCAATTATTTTGACTTTTTTAAGTCAAAATAATTTTTCCAAGGCCTCGAACACAACAAATGGCGCCCAACGTGGGGCTAGCCACCGCTACGCTTAGTGCACTAAGCGTAGCTCATCAACACGTGCGAGTCAGAAAAATTCCGTACAAAAGGTTGGTGGGCAAAAGGACTAAAAACTTAGTCGTTCTGCGACAGAATTTTCGCCTGAACGGCAAACAAAGTCCAAGTGTACAAGCTTTTCAGATTTTTCCACAGCAAAACATTACATCGAACCTATATGGAGGCAATATGGAACGATCCTATTGACGAACCGTTTTGGCAAC
This sequence comes from Beris chalybata, assembly GCA_949128065.1. Classification (NCBI taxonomy): domain Eukaryota; kingdom Metazoa; phylum Arthropoda; class Insecta; order Diptera; family Stratiomyidae; genus Beris; species Beris chalybata. The sequence continues at coordinate 780,729 of OX421898.1, forward strand.
CTTTAGGCGCCAACTCGGTTCCATAGGAAAGGGAAATATTGTCTGTATACGAGATTGATGTGATGCAAGTTGTGATAAACTTAATCTTTCTGATTCTTTCCACTTTTGTTTTACAAGTACCCTTTTGAGAGCTGGGCATGCCCTGTCTTGGCGGGCGTGTCGTCAGACAATTGGGACTAATACTTGTAAAATATTGGTGAGTTTGATGATAGGAAATTTCGTCGGAAATTTGTTAAGTACCTTATTTCCTTATCCTTCCTTTTAGAGTTCCCTTATAAAGTAGATTTTTTGTAGAAATACCGTAGAATTTTTTTGTATAACTTAAATTTTTTTTGATAAGTCGTCGGACGGAAATTTTAACTTAGATTTTTTTTTGCTGTTTAACTTTGGGTTTTCTTTTGTTTGCTAAATTTTCCCATATTTTTTTTTGTTGTTGCAAATTTTATCGCGTTCCAGATTTTCCCGATGGGTCGGAAGAGAACAAGATCGGCTTCGCGATTTGTTATGCATATGAGGGGAGGGGAAAGGTTGCGACGACGTGAGGGTTCATTTTTTTTTTTTTTTAATTCAATTGCGCACACATACATTAACATACACACAATCATTTATTCTTATATTCAAGATTCATTTTATCGTTCATTCGCTATTTCTGAATACTTACATTCGATTTGACGTTCACGCATTCACTTAATCATACATTCAAGAATTCAGTACTCAGTAAATGGGTTTTTTTTTTATCCTTCCGTACACTCACTCAATCAGTGGTCATATATATGGAATACACTCATTTGGAGCTAGTAGTACACTACATTCAAGTGTTAATTCGGTTTTTTTTTGTACAAACATACACTAAGGTATAAAAACTACGTTTACACACATACAGTTGATCATTCATCCGATAGTTAATACTTCATCAGTCAATTATATCGTTTTCTTCGTTTCAGCATTCATTCATTAATCCATTCAGACATTCATTCTTTCGATTATTCGTTTTATCGCATATGATTATACATTCATTCGTCCTAACTTCACACAACAATCAATCAAACATTCACGCAAATTGTTTGTTCATACAATCATTCCTTCACTTATTGTGGTACACAGTTGCAATTAATTTACAATTACGCATTCGTCATATTCATTCAAGTATTAGGAATTTATACATTGGGAATTATTAATAAAATTTTTTTTTCTTATTCAGCAATCATACACTCGGTCTTCCATACACTCATCAATTATCCACTCAGTCGTACAAATATCACAAGTACAGTAATCTCGTAACCACCGCAAGTACATTGGGTCATTCAAACGTTCAGTCGTTCCATAATCACTCAAGTACACCTTCTCTGTTACTAATCCATTCCTTCTCTAACTCGATTAAGCAATTACCCACCGGTCAACCAATTGTTCTTTTCACTCAACCATAAATTATGTCTCTAGTACACTCGCCGAAGACGAGCGCAAATGGGATTTGCACGACATGTCGGGAGGATATACATCCTGAAAATGAGGTGCGCACCAAATGTGGTCACCGATTCCACCGACAATGTTTGGAATTGTGGATAGTGGACAATCACAACTGTCCGAATTGTCGGGGACATTTGGGTCCTCAGGACTATTGGTCCACCCTGGGCGTAGAGGGCGCGTCCGCTAATCCAGGCCCATTGACTCGCGGAAAAAAGAAGTCACAGGCAAATGCTCAAAGAGATGGTATGTCGCCTGTAAGGTTAAATTTAGATGTATCACACGAGACAGGTGGCGGACGAGCCATGTATGCCCCGGATGGATCGATGGTACCCGAATCCGACCTGATATTGCCATTAGAAATGGAGACAGACAGGGTGGCGAGGGAAGACAGAGTGAGGTGGGCAGAAGTGAGAGACGAACCGCGGCCAGAGTCAGTATCAGCGCCGCCGGTGGCAGTAAATTCTTTGGGGGTGGATGATTTGGTGCGGCTAATACGCACAGTGCTGCGGGAAGAATTGGTTCAGCAACAACCACGAGCCAATTTAAACGCAGGTTTGCCACCACCACCTCGTCGTGAAGCACAGGATGAATACGTGCGAATTCGGGGCCGACCGGCCCATGCGGCCGCCCAGGTTGGCGATCGCAATGGCAACGGCCCTAATATAAGATACCGCAACTCTGGTAGTCCAATCCGGCACTGGCGACTACGCTTCAACGGAGACACCCATTCATTGCGAGCGGAGGATCTTGTTTTTAGGGCCGAAGCTTTAGCGATGGGAGATCTGGGCGGGCGAATGGACCTGTTAGCCCAGAATTTCCACCTGTTGTTGGACGGGCGTCCCAACCAGTGGTACTGGCTCTGGAGGCGTTCTATCTCAGAAATTCATTGGTCAGCCTTGAGACCTGCTTTCCTTCAAGCCTGGGGGGAGCGCAGTTCAGACTGGGAGGTGCGCAGGCGGATGCTGGGGCGACGCCAAACGCCGAGCGAGCCGTTCCTGATATTCGAGCAGGATATGACGGAGCTCCGAACATTATTGCGCAATCCCATGTTGGAAGGCGAATTTGTTGATATGGTGCGCGGGAACTTGCTGGCGAGTACGCAGCAACAGATGTGCTTCTACGAGGTTCACAATATGACTCAGTTGCGTCATCTTGTGAACCGCGTAGAAGAGGTGCGGAAGGCTACTCGGGCAAGTTCCTGGCAGCAGGGAAGAATTAATGAAATTGGCGATCCCCAGGCTGAAGTGGTAGCGGAGACCGAATCTGACGAAGTGGCCGGCCTATCCAAGTCTCTGACCTGCTGGAACTGCGGGAAAGATGGTCACGGCTACCGTGAGTGTGTAGGCATCGAAAGGCATCTTCTGCTATGGATGTGGGCGGGCTGACGTTCTAAAGCCCAACTGCATCCATTGCAAGGCGGGAAACGGCCGAAGGGACGGAAGGACAGCGGGTCCCTCCCGTCCGAACACTGCATCCCGACAGCAGTAGTTACACTTAGTCAACACCCCAATTCCAATTCCAAATTTCATCTAGAACGCCATAATAAAAAAACTTTACCCAATTTTTCAACCCCTCCAAATTTTAACAACCTACCTACAACATTTTCTGAACCCAATTCCCATCCTTTTAGCGTAAAATCATCCCAACCCAATTCCTCTACATTAAATACTCCGCACGTCAAGTTATTAACGAGACCAAGCGATAAGACGGAGCCGGCTGTTTCCCGGCCTGAAGATGCCCTTATCGCAAAAGAACATCCAAGACGACATTCCCACCATCCTCTCAAGCCATACCACCTTCGGCTAAAGGAATATATGGAGGCTCGAGAGCGAATTTTTGCGCCTACTTCAGTCGCAAGTGTTGATCAAGTATCAGCACTAACGAGTGGATCCGGTCGCAGAAAATCAATCTTGCGCCTTCGTACATTCTGGAGGATGGTGCGCGAAAAAAAGAGAGCGGTTTTATCGACAATTATCACCGAGCCGTTTGATGTACGTCCATACGCCGGTGTATCCCTGTACGGAGTGGACGTTAAAGGACTCCTCGATAGTGGGGCGAGCATCAGTTGCCTGGGGGCAAACGCTCTACAACGTCTCCATGATGCACAGGTGAGTTATCGACCGGTCTGTCAAGAGGTGAAGACCGCTGATGGTGCTGCACAAAAAGTATTGGGCACGGTAGTTACCGATATTACCTTTCGCGGTATTACCAAGCCCATCACCTTATATATCGTGCCGAGCCTGTCGCAAGAATTGTACCTGGGAGTAGATTTCTGGCGATCTTTCCAGCTAGCTCCTAGCGTCATCAGCGCGGTCGATACTCCCGATACTGCATCGCAACTGATTGCTCCGGATGCCCACCATTTAACGCCCACAGATGTGAAGAGGTTGGAAATGGCAAAGTCCAAATTTCCATCTTACGAAGTATACGGACTCGGTGTGACCAACGTCGTCGAACATAGTATAGACGTTGGTGATGCAAGTCCAATCAAACAACGTCATTATCCTGTGTCTCCTGCGATCCAAAAACTCCTATATGACGAGATCGATCGCATGAGAGCACTTGGCGTTATAGAGACCAGCCAGAGTGCATGGAGCTCGCCTGTGGTTCTCGTGAGGAAGCCAGGCAAGGTCAGGTTGTGTTTGGACTCGCGGAAAGTCAATAGTTGACGAAGAAGGATGCTTATCCATTACCACACATTGACGGTATCTTAAGTCGTTTACCGCGAGCCAACTTTATTACCAGCCTAGACCTTAAAGATGCCTTTTGGCAGATTCCTCTCGAGAACAAATCCAGGGAGTATACAACTTTTACCATTCCTGGCCGGCCTCTATATCACTACACTCGCATGCCTTTTGGGTTATGCAATGCGCCGCAAAGGATGTGTCGTTTGATGGACAAAGTCATCCCACCCGAGCTGAAGGAGCAGGTATTCGTATATTTGGACGATCTGCTGTTAATTTCTGAAGATTTCGATTCACATCTGGTTTTGTTGGCCGAAGTCGCAGATTGTTTACGAAAGGCTGGCTTGACAGAGAGGTGAAATATCTCGGATACATCGTTGGAGACGGAGGCTTGAAGACTGATCCGAACAAAGTTTCAGCCATCGTCGATTACCCTTCGCCTAAGTCCGCACGTCAAGTTCGACGCTTCCTTGGTATGGCAGGCTGGTATCGACGATTCGTCCCCAACTTTGCTGCTACTGTTTCGCTGATCTCAGACACTCTAAAGAAGTCCAACCAGTTTGTTTGGACTACAGAGGCTCAAACTTCCTTCCTAGCAGTGAAAGACTTGTTGACGAAAGCCCCCTTATTGATCAATCCAGGCTTTAAGAGGCCTTTCGTAATTCAATGCGACGCCAGTAAATCAGGTGTGGGTAGCGTTCTCTTCCAGGAAAATGACGACGGATCGGAATCTCCAGTGGCGTATATGTCGCAGAAGCTCACTTCCGCTCAACGCAACTACAGCGTAACCGAACTCGAGTGTTATGCAGCGGTGTTGAGCGTGAAAAAATTTCGAGCCTATGTAGAAGGGACTGCGTTCAAAGTCGTTACGGACCACGCAAGTCTCAAATGGCTCATGTCGCAGAAAGACCTGCAAGGACGGTTGGCAAGATGGAGTTTAAAACTCCAAGGCTACAATCACAATCACAATCACAATCGAGCATCGACGCGGGAGCCTGAATGTTGTACCCGACGCTCTCTCTCGTGTATACGAAGAGGGATTAAATGCGCTGATCGACGTGGCACCAATGGTGGACATGGATTCTCCAGAATTCTCTGGCAAAGAATATAAAGAATTAGTGTCCACTGTCGATGCGAACGCTGATCGGCTTCCCGACGTATGCGTGAGAGACAATTTCGTGTATAAGCGCACAGAGCCTCACAACGGTGACCCGATTGCTGAAGACAGAGCCTGGAAGTTGTGGATTCCATCGAGTCTTACGTCAACTGCGATCGCTCAGGCACACGAGGCAAATACCACGGTCCATGGTGGTTATGCCAAAACGCTAGAGCGAGTCAGGCGATTTTTGTACTGGCCCGGAATGGCTACACAAGTACGCACCTACGTTCTGGCGTGCGATACTTGTAAAGAGACAAAGTCCCCGAACAGACCTCTACGAGCGCCAATGGGAGAACCTTTCCAGACAGATCAGCCATTCCAGCACCTTTACATCGACGTGCTTGGACCATATCCGCGTACCAAACGGGGTAAAATCGCCATTCTTATCGTCTGGGATCACTTCACAAAATTTCCCCTGTTACATCCTTTGGGGCGGATCACTGCTGAAGAGATCACTAACTACTTGGAGGGGCAGGTCTTCCCTACGTTTGGAACACCTGAGACGATCCTCTCCGATAACGGCTCTCAATTTAGGTCGAATGTGTTTAACACCATGCTGAACAAATACGGAGTTAAACACCTGTACACCCCGAGCTACTCACCGCAAGCGAATGCTTCGGAACGTGTCAATCAGTCCATCCTGGCCGGAATTCGAGCGTTCATCACTGATGACCAAGCACGATGGGATGAGAATCTAAGCAAAATTGGTTGTGCTCTTCGAAGCTCACTCCACCAAGCCACTGGTTTTTCTCCTTATCAGGTTTTGTTTGGGAATCATATGATGTCGCACGGGAAGGACTACGAACTGCTGAAGCATTTGCGAGCGTTGGGAGAGTCAAATGTACAGCTTCGACCTCGCGAGGGAATTCCTATCATGAGGCAACTGGCGCAGACGAAAATAAGGGTCGCACATGAGGACAGTAGCAGGCGGTATAACCTGCGTGCTGCTAAAACACAATTTTGTGTAGGACAAGAGGTATTTCGACGAAACTTTTCCCTGTCCACAGCCGCGCAGAATTATAATGCCAAGCTGGCGAAGAAGTTCCTCAAGAGCAGGATTCGTCGTGTGCTGGGAAACTCACGATACGAATTGGAGGATCTAGGCGGCAAACGTCTGGGGATTTACCACTCTAAGGATCTTAGGCAGTGATCCGAGGGGTATGTCACCGATTGCCCGGCACTCAGTCGTGCGCACGAGACTCATGAGCGCGACGACTTTTTGTTGTCGTTTCGGCGCTGAAATTCAACGGCGAACCACCTAAGTTGTTGAGTCGTCGAGGCACCGCATAATTCCGTCTGGAGGGTGGCAGTTGCGAACAGAATCCATTGTTTTCCCACTGGGTTGTGGTCACAACTGCAGCCACACGATCGATCGGAAACTGGCGCTGAAAGGAATACGGCTTCGGTGACACCACTACAATCGAAACACAGAGGTAAAGGCGAGCCAGGGCTTGTTGTTGGTGTAAGTGGTACGCGATTCGACAAAATTGCACGTCGCGGATCTAAAAATCGAGTTAGAAACAGGATGGACGCAACTCGGTCGGAGTGTAGTACTTGAGATGGTAATTTCCATAGGGAGTACCTAGTAAATCGAGTACTCTCGTATAGAGAATCCGGTTGAGAAAGTGCTTGCGATTGGTTAACTGCTTTCCGGCTTTGAAAAAAAAAGAAAATTCTAGCGTAGGGGTCAGAGTCGAGTACTTCGAGATACGAGTACGATTTGTTTTTCGATCCATGGGTGTCGAGTGTTTGGTGTCATCTTATGGGAGTTTTAAAAGACGAAGTGCTTCTAGAGTGCAACGCAAACAAAACTAGAAATCTTAGTGTGCAAGTGCGCTTCCGCATCTCGGGGTAATTTTCGTTCTGTGTGGTTTTATTATAAAACGTTTGCAAGTAAATAGATCTTGAGAAGGTCAATACTGTACACGTATAAGAGGCACAGCCACCTTCAACGTTCTCAAAATAGAAGACTGCAACTTGCAGTCGTTGTTGTCGTCGACTTCATCAGGAATTACATTCAAAGATATAATGCTTGCCTAATTCGTCTAATATCGTAACATAAATTTACCATAAACATTCGATGAATTCGAAAACTCTCGGAAAAATTGCTAAGTGTTCCAAAATTGATCAAATATGTAATCGAACGGATCTACTTAAAAATTCCGATCATCGTGGGTTTTTTTGTTGGTGCTGATAAGTCGTACAAGTCGAAACGGTTCTTTCGGTCGAAGGTATGGGTGAAAAGTGACCCGAAGCAGTATTGGGACACCAACAAAATTTAAAAAAAAAATAAATAAATGGTAGCATAAATGAACGAAAAGAAAATTGAATTAATAATAAAAAAATGAAAAAAAAAAAGAATAAATGAATGAATAAGTGACAAAAGAAATGAATTGAAAGGAAAAATTTAATAAAGCTTATAAAAATTAGTGAAACGTAAAATAAATGAATTAGCAATTTGAAAAAAAAAAAAAAAAATGCAATTATGACACAATAATACCCAAAAATGAAGTCGAAATTGAAAAATTAAATTATAAACATGCTAAAACTAAATATAAAGAAAATAAATTAAATCTAAACTAGAATTAAATAAATATTAGAAAAATAAAAAAAAAGGGGGGACAGACGATGACTAGACGAAGACCGAATTAAATAAACAAAAAAAAAAAAAAGAAAAAAAAAAAGGGAAATAATAATGAATTAAAATAAACATAAAAACAAAAATTAATTTAATTTTAAAGCAGAAGCAGAATTAAATGGGGTAAGTCGCATAATTTTATTTTATTAAATTTTTATGCTTGCTTGTATTGATTTTTTTTTCGGAGTTTTTTTCAGCTTTTGTATGAGTTGTTTTGTTTTTTTTGGTAAAATGCTGATAGGCTAAAGGCCATTTTTAAATGAACCCGAGCGTTTAGCTCCTTCGCCCCGAACCTCAAAAAGGGGCCACGACACAAAATGCTTACAGGACAGTCGTGGCTGAGGTAGGGTGGGCAGAGCAGGGCGCTATTAACACCAGAGCGCCCTGACAAATCGCGGAGCCGCGCCATCCAACCGCTTCTTGGTCTTTCACGACCAATTGGGAAAATAATCCCAATTTTTACCTACCTTTGGATAAGTCGGCGCTTACAATTTTTGTTGTACAGGCCTAGGGTTTAATGGCCTGAGTTTTAGCAAGTACCCCCCCCCCCACACTGCCGGAGCTAGTCCCGGCCGCCAGCAAGAGCGTCGCACCAGCTAAACTCAGCCACCAATTCGGACTTAGGTGGAATTGGCCCTTCTGTCCCGAACCTTCTTTCTCCCTTCAATTATTTTGACTTTTTTAAGTCAAAATAATTTTTCCAAGGCCTCGAACACAACAACTTATGAAAATCAAGGGAATTTCATCCTCTTCTTCCCATTCGGAATACTGACCAAAACCGGCTTTTTTAAAACAGTTAGAAATTATTTCAGATTTGACGTCGATATTCCATGCGTTAAGCTTCTATTACACTAGTGGTATGGATATGCCGTTTCTGGCTCAAGGGAGGGGGGGAGTCAAGCTTTTGTATGGATGACGTCATAGTCTTGTATGAAGCTGATAAGGAATTTACACCCCGAGCTTTTTTTGACGGTAGAGCTTTGGGTTTTTTGTTTTTTTGTTGCATAAAATTGGGCGTTTTTTTTTTTTTTTTGTGTTTTTCCTTTTTTGCATAAAATTGGGAGTTTTTTTTTATGGACGTCATAGTCTTGTATGAAGCTGATAAGAAATTCACTACCCCAGAGCTTTGGGTTTTTGTTTTTTCTGTTGCATAAAATTGGGCGTTTTTTTTCGAGGTTTTTTTTCTGTTGCATAAAGTTGGGCGTTTTTTTTTCGGGGCTTTTTTCGCGGTTGTTGCCAGGGACTTAGGCTATCCGAAACTTAGGCTAGCGGGGTTCTTAGGCTAATGTGGGTAGTCTCATAGCAGGTCCGACAAGTTGAGTCAGCATATCAAATTTCATAGTCCGACAAGTTGAAACATGTTTATGAAAAAGCATATCAAATTTCATGCTGAGTCAGCATATTTCCGGTCCGACAAGTTGGTGAACCAAAAAACAAAAAAAAAAAAAAAACTTGTAACTTTTTACATGAGATTATTAAATTTATTTTCAAAGTATTTCATTTACATTTATCCAGGAATTGTGTTTTGATGAAAATCCTAACCACTTAACAAATACCTTGTCTCCATTCTTTCTAACAATTTTTTCCACTAGATACAACGATGGGTTTTTAGCTTTCAGTAATTCAGCTACATAGAATCCACCTTCAATTGGATTTCCTTCATAGTCTTCTAGCAAATATGTTACAGGATTGGTGTTTTGAACTTTTCGAATCTTAAAGATTTCTGTTGTCCAGTTTGGTGTGTAACCTTTTTCAAATATATGTTTATATTTACTAATTCGAACATGATCACCGACTTCATATTTTGCCGCACCAAGCACTTTAATATTGTTGTATACGGTAGAAAGAAGTCTTTTTTCATTTAAGCTATTCATTGCTGAAGGCTTCAATTTAATTGTTCGATGCTTTGTGTTATTATATGTATTGATGAGTACATTAACTAAGTCAATCCATTGATAATTTCCATTCATACTAAACTCTTTCCACATCATATTTTTCAGTGTACGATTAAATCGCTCTACAATTGATGCTTTAAGAGTGCTGTACGTAGAATAATGATTAATTTGATGTTTTTCCATTACGTTTTTAAAGTTTTTATTGAAAAATTCTTTTCCATCATCCGTTTGCAAGTTCTTGGGAATCCGACCCTGCTTGAAAATTGATTCAATTGCTTTAGTGACTTCTATGCCTGTCTTCGATTTAATAGGGACAACCCAAGCATATTTTGAAAACGTGTCAATTATTGTGAGTAGAAATCGAAATCCTGTATTTTCGGAAGCGTATGCGCCCATCTCAACTAAATCAGCTTGCCATAAGTCATCTAAACCTTTTATAATAAAAAGACTAATTTTTGTTTATAACAACTTAGCTATTTATTGAATTTTTTATAACAAAGTTTCTTAATAGATATGCATTTTGTAGAGAACAACATCCAGTATGAAAAGAACATCTTTGTGTATCAGGGTTTTCCTTTTTCAGAGTCTTGAGATTGGGTGAACCAAAACTATCCAAGTCGAATACCTGAACAACAATACTATTTAATAAGTTTTCAAGCCAGATTTTCTTTTCCAATCCCTTGACGTATATTATAGTATTTTCCATGTCGAGTAGTAAATATTGTTTCAGGTCGTAGAATGAAGTTTCACCACCATCCCATTTGAATCCGTGATGATTTTCATGTAACCATTGTGCTTGATGTTTCAAATTATCTGGAAGCGTTTCAAAATTGTACGGTGGTTTCATTAAAAAATGTTGATGAATGTTTTCATCGAGGTGTACGATAGTCAATTCTTTGACAATAAATTTATTTTGTGGTCCTCTAAAGCCTTGCATATCGATAACAACATCCATCGTGGTTGACAATCTATCTCAAACTGAATAGTGTTCCTTTTTTACACAAGTTTTTGAACTGCGCTAGTTAGAGGATTATACTCGATTATGCGGTCGTGAAGCAATAGGCAATAGGCTGTTGTTAATGTTGGTATATCTGCTGATGTTTTAATTTCTACCCGAATATCAACTGAACCCGCTTTTATAGTTTCATTTTGACGTGAACAGTCAATTACTATAATTGGAGCATCTTCCTTGTATTCCGTTCGCGAAAGTAATGGCTGTGCTTGAACATCATAATAAGATTGTTGAAAATTGCTATACATATCATATAATATAGCATATCGATCACGTTGAAATTTAATATTTAAATCATCATATGGATACGATTCCGAGTTTAAGTGTACTTTAACATTTGTGAGTTCGCAATGATCAAATTTGCTTGAATCCTTATCCTTTTGATTTTTTCGATTTGTCTGCAAAGCTATAATAATATATCGTGGTTTTTCCAGTTGACCTGTGGTTTTAACGCTCCATACATGATCGGTTGTTATTGGTAAAACTGGATATTCATATAAATCCCAATTTCGAAAACACATTTGAACTGCTTGGCCAGACTCAATATTTTTCAGCATTTTTAATTTTTCAGAACCATCTAAGGTTACGTGAGGCACTTTCCATTGTAGTTTTAAAATTTTGAATTGTACATCATCAGTGGGTGATAGAAATGCGTTTTCGTCGGTTCTTGTGCGAACTAAAATTAGTTCATGTTTGGCGTTTACAATAATCTTTTTATAATCCTCGGCAAATCCCAAGAGTTTTCGTAATGGTAAACTAAAGTTGAAGTAGCCATTAGAGGGTGTTATTAACTCGTTCGGTGACCAGCCTCCATTATACAACGTTTTACTCTCGTTCTCATTCAACGATATGTAGTTCTTCATTGTTGAAGTTATTCCTACATTTTTATTTCGATCGATTTCTACTCCATTTAGTTCATATCTAATCTCGTCGAATAGAAAGGCTATGGTATTATTGGATAGTTTTGCAGTTGTTGATGCAATTCCATCTGCTTTAGTTAAAACACCTTCAATATAAATAAAACTCTGACTTGGTAAAACACACAAGTCCTGCTGCTGTAGAGATATTCTGATTTCGTCGCTAGAGTTGTATGATGTTAAAAATGGAGAATAGCTGTGATACTCAATTTTAGAAATACTTTTATCATAGCTAGGTTTACTTGTGATATTCAAAATTTCACTCATTTTTTTTTAGTTTGAATCCTAATAATTTTAAATATTGTTTATTGCACAGTGACAATATTGGTCTTGCTCGTTCAGTTTTCTTGATTGAACTGATTGGACTAACACTAGGCTGACTATTATATACCAACATTCTGGGGCATTAAATGAAGTCTAATGGTTATGGTTTCTCCTTTAAAGTTTATTAGATCTCCGTCTTGATCAACAAGTTTAAGAGTTAACGTACTTATTCGCTTGACGTTTATCGGCAAATAGATTACATTCTTAGGAACCTCGACTATTTTATAGCCTGGCCCCACTTCAGGTGAGAATTCATGAATTGTATGTGATGATATATTATTGATGTACGAGTTTCCAACTATACTGCACCCGATTCGAATTACATTAACTTTAGTTATGTTTACAGGTAAATCTGAGTAATTTTTCACATTGATAGCTAATTCTCGTTTATCGAATCCTAGCAATTGTCCAATAGTTCTCTCTCTATTAAAGAAAATAGGAGCACTTGTCTTAATTTCACTCTTTAGAGTATTATTATTTGCCTGTATTATGAGATTTATTCCACTGTTAATCTTTGCTATTTCCTTATACAAATAGTTGGCAATATCATCGATTTCATACGATCCGATAGGAAACTCTATAACATGTTTTCCTATATGAAATAAATTATTTCTTTCATCAACATTCGGTATAGAATTATACGTTTGGAAATCAACTAGTCCACAAACATAGTCGCCGTGCAAAATACTCTGTTGTTAGTATGGATGTATTTCCGCTCAACGTTAATGTGTAAGCCATGATAGCAAATAATACAATGAAAGAACTTTTAAAAAATATTTATTTATATACTAAATTTACAAAAGTTTATATAAAAATTTTAAACATAAATGTCCACAGTTATACGATTCATAGTTTTGATATGTATTATAGTTGTATCTTATGTTATCTCCTAAATAGTATATTAATTCGACAGGAGGTGGTAGATTTCCAAAACTATCAAAGTACTCGATATGATTTTTTTTCTTATCATACGCTACCCAATGTGTGCCGGGTCCTTCCATTGAATCCAAATTAACAATACCACTTTCATTTTTCTTAGGTTTCCTCGGTAGGGTATTCCGCATAAAAACACCTCTGAAATCAGGCAGGAACTTTCCAAATTTACGTAAATCATTTTCATTCAATGGTCTCTTGGGTAGCGTTCTTAAAAGTTTTTTGGCTGAGGATTTAAGTATAGTCCTAATCCTTTCCTATACGGTTTCAAGTAGAGTCCACGACCTACAGCTATCTGCTCCATTTTCTGATTGTGTCGTTTCTGCTCCTCTAACGTTTTCTTTGCATCTTTAGCATCGTTAACAGCCTTAGCTATTCCTGCAGCTCCACCTGCTAATGCTCCTATAGCTGACAAGCCCGCAAAAAGTGGAACCAAGAATGGTAGAACTCCACCAACTTTTGGAATGGGAATAATTCTAGGAGTTTTAACGTCTTTATTGTTTTTAATTATACTCTTTGCAGTACTCAATGCTAATTTAATAGCAGCTTTTATGCTTTCAGGTTTCTTTTTTTTGAGAACATTTCGAGCTGAACGAACAGCTGTTCTAAATTTTGGTTTACCCATTCCGAATTTAACTTTAGCTTTCATTATATTTGTTACAAGTAATGCGTGCGTGCGCTCTGCTAAGTTTGCGTCTTTGGATTTAACTCGCTGCCAGGGCTTTTCAGATAATATCTTATCAAGTATGTGCCGATCACTGCTTTCTTTATATTTAGAATATCCAATATCGTGCTCTTTACACGCTTGATCCAATGGATTTATTCCAGGATCACCTCTAGCAAGTCGTTCGCTTAATTTCGTACCAGGTCCACAATACTGATAGCCCGGTAAATGTAGTTCAATAGGCAATTTATTGATTAGCGAATTAACTAAACCTCTTCCACCAACAACTTTCCGTAGACTGTGACTTCTGAATTTGTGATCAATCATTTTATCTCTTTTACTACCTTTAGTAGACTATTCCATTTTAAACGATGTTCATCCATTTTATATGATTTTGCTATAAAACATTGATATTTTACGATTTCTTCTTAGTCAGTCTCAGAATGCGGTTTATTAAACAACGTCAAACACTGTCAGTACAAAATGCTGATATTACAAATTGTGCTGATAAAATAAAACATAGTCATTTACTACCTAATAATATTCGAAGTCTAATTGTTGGTCCGTCAAATTGTGGTAAAACTAATGTTATGGTTTGCTTATTAGAACATCCGAATGGCGTTAAATTCAAAAATATTTACATCTATTCGAAATCGTTACATCAACCGAAATATCAATATTTAAAGCGAGCTGTAAGTCCTATTTCTGGACTAGGTTTTCATACATTTTCAAATAATAGTGAAGTGATTGCACCTGAAGAAGCTGAATCTAATTCTGTGTTTATTTTCGATGATATTGCAAGTGAAAAGCAAGATAATGTTCAATCATATTTCTGTATGGGACGTCATCATAATATTGATAGTTTTTATCTCTGTCAGACCTATACGAGAATACCAAAGCATTTAATTCGAGATAATGCCAATTTTATAATAATATTCAAACAAGATGATATGAATTTGAAGCATATTTATAATGATCATGTAAATTCCGATATGACATTCGACCAATTCAAAAATATTAGTGCAAAGTGTTGGAAAGATAAATATGGTTTCCTCGTAATTGATAAAGAGAGTCCTCTGGAAAAAGGAAGATATAGGAAAGGATTCGATATATTTATATTAGCATGATAGAAACAGCATTCGAACAGGTCTAGCAGTTAATATCAGAACAGGTCAGGTTAATATCAGAACAGGTCAGTTAATATCAGAACAGGTCAGGTCAAAAAGCATTTAATATCAGAACAGGTCAGGTCGAAATCAGAACAGGTCAGGTCAAAAAGCAGTAAATATCAGAACAGGTCAGGTCAAAAAGCAGTTAATATCAGAACGGGTCAGGTTAATATCAGAACAGGTCAGGTCAAAAAGTAGTTAATATCAGAACAGGTCAGGTCGAAATCAGAACAGGTCAGGCCAAAAAGCAGTAAATATCAGAACAGGTCAGGTCAAAAAGCAGTTAATATCAGAACAGGTCAGGTCAAAAGCTGTTAATACCTGTTCAAGAAGCTGTTAATACCTGATCAGAGCTGTTCAAAAAGCTGTTAATACCTGTTCAGAGCTGTTCAAAAAGCTGTTAATACCTGTTCAAGAAGCTGTTAATACCTGATCAGAGCTGTTCAAAATGCTGTTAATACCTGATCAGAGCTGTTCAAAAAGCTGTTAATATCAGAACAGGTCAGGTCAAAAAGCTGTTAATATCAGAACAGGTCAGGTCAAAAAGCTGTTACTATCAGAACAGGTCTAGCAGTTAATATAAGAACAGGTCAGGTCAAAAAGCGGTTAATATCTGTTCAGAGCTGTAGTTTATCAGACCATCAGTTTAATTCAATTTGATAACAACTCAATTCAGTTGGAGAGCAGTTCAAAACAGTATAAAAGGTGTTCAGCACAGTATAAAAAATCATTTAGAAGATTTCAACATAGTAAACAACACTTTAAAATTAATACTTGAAGCTTTAATTTACTGTTGTTGTTGTAAACAATATGAGAGGAACAATAAACAATAAACAATTACTCAGTCAAATTGTAAAGACAACTAATTCGATAAGAAAAAAATATAATCAATTAAAACTAGCTAAAGCTAATGCAGGCATTCAATTAGAACAAACTTTTAAACCAATCACAAGTCCTCTCAATGAACTAGTTAAAAGAACTAAGCTTGCTCCGAATATAAAAGAAGAATTTCCAGTTAAAGATGACGAAGAAGAAGAAGTTGATAGTGATGAGAACTTTGCTTCAGTTAAAGCTGATGATGAAGAAGAAGAAGTTGATAGTGATGAGAACTTTGAAACTCCTAAACGAAAACTCAACCTGTCATCTACGACAAAAGTTGTACGTAAATATGCTATAACTCCACAGGGACGAGAAGAACTGGATGAATATATGAAAGAAAATAAATTTGCAGAGATTCCAACAGAATATTTAAATACATTTATTAATAGCCCATCTGTAATTGACAGTTTGTATGGAGTCTATAAAGATGCTGACAATTGGAAAATCGGTAATTCAAGTTTTATAATCGACGATAATCAAGTACTTATAAAGGATAAATCCTACGAGGGGACTCGTGGCTTATATGAACTTTTGTTTATGAAATATCCTAAAAAGACACTATATAGCAAAGAAGACTTGGAAAACTATAAAAATATTCTTTTTGATACTAATGCCCATAAACGTTCTCACAAAAGTGAAAGTCAAATAAAAGGAAATCGTAGTTATAAATATATGAAAATAATTTGTAAGCTTTTCACTCGCAAAGGTAGTGGTTTAATGCAAACATCGAACAAAGAGAAAGATTATATTTATTGGGATGATCCGAACGAATTAGTAGATCGGTTACGCTTACTTATTGCATTGCATGAAGCTGGTCATAATAATCACACCAATGAAATTGTTTCAATCATTGAAGAATTAAAAGAAGCACAAATAATACAATTAAAAGTGTTGCGAGCATACTACATTTATTATTCATAAAATGGGTGTTGACAAGTTTGGTCGATTTTCGAAGGGATTAAGCCGTGGACCGCAAGGACCATCTGGAATCGGATTTAAATTAACATCTGGAGGAGACTATGACTTAAATATGAAATGTATTAAAAAACTGAGTAACCCGCTAAATAATGAGGATGCAGCAACAAAAGCTTATGTGGATACAGAAATTGATAAAATGCTGAAACTAATGAATATCGAAGTTGACAATAGAATAAGGGAAATAGAAAAAAACATTCAGTTTGCAATGAAAACATTTGAAAGAGATATTATAATACTTTTAAGTAAACGAATAGATGATAAGATTGTTTCTAAAAAATAAATAAAAAGAACTTATGTAACAATATTACTTTTTTTTTATTTGGTTCAACATATGTAACATTATTACTTTTTTTTTATTTAGTTCAACATATTAGAAAATTGAATATTAAAAGACTGTCCAATTCTCCCTTTATACAATAAAGCTAATTCGGTGATTATTGTGTCCGACAGAATTTTAGAACAATAGACAAATCCAACACCAACAACTGTAGAAGATTTCAATCAAGAACAATCATAAAAACGTTTACAACTATATGTAATAGCGGGTTGGGGTGTAGCCTAGGGGTTGTGTACTAGGTCTTGAAAACATTGCTATCGGGGTTCAATTCCGAATCAGTATCCATATAATTTAAACACAAAACTTAGACTTCATATAATCATTTCCGAGTACCGTAAAGCCTATGGACATATGTTGGTTTACTGTATAAACTGAATCTAGCTCTAGATAGTCTTCAAGGGAACTTTTCCCAAACGTTTAGAGCATGATTGTAATCCTCTTCGGAACAGTGTGTATCGGTTAATCGACTATAAAAGTTTTCGTGAGATGGAAGCTGAGACTCATTCAATCGTTCAAACGAATTTAAATACTCATAAGGAAATACGCCCTTCCTAGTAATTAGCTTGAACTCTTCATCATTTGTAAATATTGAGCTTACAATTTTAAAACCGTCTGTAGATAAGTTCTTAGCTAATGATTCTAAGCTAGACGACATAAACCGGAACGAATCTAAAAATCTCAATTCAATTGAATCAGTCTCAGTTACAAAAATTCTTTTTGACATAAAGTTCTTTGTTAAGAGAATATCACCAGGAAAGTTCTTTCATAAGCAAATGATCCAGAAAACAATTTCACAACAATATGCAATAGACAAATCCATAATCCACCACCAAAACGAAGATTTGTTTGTTTTTATCGACTCCGCCTGATTGTTTGTTTATTCATTTAAATGACTATCCGTTTTTTTTATTTTAAATAACAACAACAATCATTAGTTTTTTCTTAAATATATTTTATAGGTTTTTATTTTTAATCTATTAACATATTATTATTATTTTCAAACATATGTTTCTATCGCATTATCTCTTATAGTAGGAATAAGCTGTCTTTTGATCAATCTGTAAAAGAAACATAAAATTAAAATATTATTTTTAAGAAAGAATATATAATACTTTACCCTCATATCGGATTATATTTGTTAACATTAATTTCAAGATGGCTTATTTCAACTATTGTCCATCCACTATCACGTTCTTGAAATTCTTCACTTTTTACAGAAATATCGTCCATCATTGTTTTGTAGATAGGAGCTATTTCATTTTCTCTCAGCACAGTACACATTTTTGTTTGAAAAGATTTTATATCGTACACTACGTCAATATTATCGCCATTATTGTTTTTAGTATATTTTATATATACAGCAAAAAGTTCCATATTAAATTTGTAGCCTCCAAGCGTCACTAAATATTCTTTTAAAAGTTCAATCACTGGCTTTTCATATATTTCAAAAAATTTTAGTGGCTCTATAACTTCTCGATTTTTATTTTCTAATAATAATGTTACAATTCTTCCTGCAAACGAACTTCTCAAAACTTTAAAATGTTTACTAATCGAGTCGGCAGAGTTTTTCTTATGGGAATTTGTTCGAATATGGTAGTTCCAGTTTTTATTTAACACTTCTAGATCACAAGCGTTACATTTCTTTGATGGTTCCATTATTGCTGTAGTCGGTTGCACTGGATTAAGTTTTACTCTGCACTTTTCAAGATGTTCTAATAATTTATCTTTTCGTGAATATATTTTCGCACAGAATTCACATTTAGAACTATCCTTTAGATGCACACTTCGTATATGTCTATTTAAATTCTTGTTGTATGAACAGCTTATACCACAATATTCACAAATAAATGAATTCATGTTACTTTTTCACTTTACTCGATATTTTCAATTTCACTATTTTTTCTCAGGCTTCACTGGATTATTTTTTTGATGTTGCGCGACAGACTTCACTTGATTTTTTAGCTTTCAGAACCATCGCCCATCGTTTATATACGAACACACACATACAAGAAGATATATAGATACACAGATATATAGATATACATACACAGAAAGAGAGAGACAGAGATAGAGACATACATACACAAAAAGAGAGAGATAGATACATGCATCTACAGAAAGAGAGAGAGAGACAGAGATAGAGACATACATACACAGAAAGAGAGAGAGAGATATATAGAGAGAAAGAGAGAGACAGACATACAGATAGATACATATGGTATAGGCATAGAAAGAGACATACACAGATAGATATATACATGTATAGAGAGGAAGAGAAAGAGAGAGAGAGAGATATACCTGTTGAATTTCACAACATTATGCTATAACGCTAACTAAAACATAACTCATCAAATTCGATATGCTTTTTACAGAAATATGCTGACTTATTAAGATATATGATTATGCTTTTTCATAAACAAAAGAAATATGCTGTCTCATCACCCACTATGCTTTTTCATAAACATTAGCCTAAGCCCCCCGCTAGCCTAAGCCCCCCGCTAGCTTAAGCCCCCCGCTAGCCTAAGTTTCGGATAGCCTAAGTCCTCCGCTAGCCTAAGTTTCGTATAGCCTAAGTCCCTCGCTAGCCTAACTTTTCGTTTAGCCTAAGTCCCCGCTCCCCGCTAGCCTAAGTTTTCGTTTAGCCTAAGTTTCAGATAGCCTAAGTTTCAGATAGCCTAAGTTTCAGATAGCCTAAGTCCCCCGCTAACCTAAGTTTCAGATAGCCTAAGTCCCTGGCAACAACCGCGAAAAAAGCCCCGAAAAAAAAACGCCCAACTTTATGCAACAGAAAAAAACCTCGAAAAAAAACGCCCAATTTTATGCAACAGAAAAAACAAAAACCCAAAGCTCTGGGGTAGTGAATTTCTTATCAGCTTCATACAAGACTATGACGTCCATAAAAAAAAAACTCCCAATTTTATGCAAAAAAGGAAAAACACAAAAAAAAAAAAAAACGCCCAATTTTATGCAACAAAAAAACAAAAACCCAAAGCTCTACCGTCAAAAAAAGCTCGGGGTGTAAATTCCTTATCAGCTTCATACAAGACTATGACGTCATCCATACAAAAGCTTGACTCCCCCTCCCTTGAGCCAGAAACGGCATATCCATACTACTTACACTGTATGACCACGCTGTCAAATTGCAGTGATAAGCAATGCGAAAAAGGGTTTTTGACTGATACGGATACTGTGAGATTAATTTGTATTCGCCTACTTCGCAATGCTTATTACTGCAATTTGACCATGTGGGCAAACAGTGTAATACTAGCTTTAGTTATATCGTCAACACAATCCATTAACGTAATGTTATTGTTTTCGTTTGCTGCAAAACGTTTGATAGTTTTTTTCAAAACTCTTCGGCGATAATGGCATTTTAAACATTGTGTAATTCCCTGATCAAGTGGTTGTAACTTAGATGCCATATTCGGCGGGAAAAAAGCAAGTTTAATACATTCTAATTTTCCTGGATGTTTTTAGGACAGCCGGACAGTTGTCAATAAAAATAATAATTTTCCTTCCCTGGTTTTTAAACTGTTAACCTAATTTGAATAGCCATTCTTCGAAAAGTGCGTCTGTCATCCAAGCCTTTGAATTTGCTTTATAGTCAAGGACCAACCAGAGGTTGAATACTTGTACCTATAAAAAGCAATTTTGCTTTTTGTGATCCATCTATGTTTGCACTTCGAAAGCAGCGAGGTTGAATACTTGTACCTATTAAAAGCAATTTTGCTTTTTGTGATCTATCCATGTTTGCACGAAGCATCAATGTAACTCTCTAGTGAACTGTACGTCATGAAATATTGTTAATTTTTTATGTATCCTCGAGTTAAAGTTAGAAATAAAATAAATTAAATGATCTCCATTTGGGGGAGATGATCCGAAACAAAGTAAATTAAGCAGGCAGAATGCAGTATTCTAGCGATACAGCAACATCTAGCCAAGCAATTAAATTTAAAAAAAAAAATCTTTTCTTGATAAACTTCAAGAAATGCAAATTAAGATAATACTGTATTAAGCAATGTAAGCTAACTCAGGACACCTGAGCTAAATTCAAGAAAAAAAATCAAAAGCTAAACTAGTCTATAAGTTCTACATTGTTTCTTGGTTAGTACAACCTAGTGAACTGTACATCACGAAATATTGTTAATTTGTTATGTATCCTCGAGTTAAAGTTAGAAATAAAATAAATTAAATGATCTCCATTTGGGAGAGATGATCAGAAACAAAGTAAATTAAGCAGGCAGAATGCAGTATTCTAGCGATACAGCAACATCTAGCCAAGCAATCAAATTTAAAAATTCAAATTTCTTTTTTTGATAAACTTCGAGAAATGCAAATTAAGATAATACTGTATTAAGCAATGTAAGTTGTTGTGTTTACGGCCTTGGAAGGACTATTTCGACTTGAAAAAGTCAAAATAGTCGAAAGGAAAAGGACGGTTCGGGACAGAAGGGCCAATTCCACCTACGTCCGAATTGGTGGCTGAGTCTTTGCTCGTGCGACGCTCTTGCTGGCGGCCGGGGCTAGCTACGGTAGTTTGGGGGGGGGGGGGGGTACTTGCTCCGACTCAGACCATAAACCCTTGGCCTGTACAACAAAATATTATCAGCGCCGACTTATCCAAGGGAATCGTAAAAATTGGGATTATTTTCCCAACAGGTCGTCAAAGACCAAGAAGCGGTTGGATTGGCGCGGCTTCGCGATTTGTCAGGGCGCTTTGGTGTTATTAGCGCCCTGTTCTGCCCATCCTACCTCAGCCACGACTGTCCTTCAAACATTTTTCGTCGTGGCCCCTTGTCGAGGTTCGGGGGCGAAGGTGCTAAACGGTTGGGTTCATTTAAAAGGTGCTAACTAGCCTCTAATCATCATAAAAATATTATTCCCAACAAGAAAGAAAGCCGACCATAAACAAAATTGCTAAGAAACCAAAAAAAAAATCTTGCAATATATAATATAATAAAAAAATCAAAACTCACCCCATTTGTTTCATTTTCTGTTTCTCACTTTCTAATTTTAATTTATTTTAATTAATTTTGATTTAAATTATGTTCTGTCTTCGTTTGTCCAGTCCTTTGTCATATTATTACGTTTTTTTTTCTTTTTTTTTTTTTTATTTTTCCGAATTTATTTTATCTTATTTAATTTTTTTTTTCGTAAATTCATTTTTTGTATTTTTTTTTTTTTTTATTAAAATTATATCTCGTGCGTTTTAATTTTTAATTCGTAAATTCATTTTTGTATTTTTTTATTAAAATTATATCTCGTGCGTTTTAATTTTTAATTCGTAAATTCATTTTTGTGTTTTTTTATTAAAATTATATATCGTGCATTTTAATTTTTAATTCGTAAATTCATTTTTCTATTTTTTTATTAAAATTATATCTCGTGCGTTTTAATTTTTAATTCGTAAATTAATTTTTGTATTTTTTTATAAAAAAAAAATCATTCCTTCAATTTTCTCTATTTCCCCCATTCCTTCATTTCTTCTTCTTCACTCATTTCCTTAATTTCGTTTCCTTTTTCCACAATTTTTTTCACCATTTAATTCTTTCCCGCCATTTTAAAATACCGATCAATTTTCATCATTTTTCTACTACACTTTTTCCGCCATTTTTAATTTTTTAATCAATTTGCAAATTCGTAATTTTTCTACTACACTTCTTCCGCCATTTTTAAATTTTTAATCAATTTGCAAATTCGTAATTTTTCTACGTTTAATTCGGGTCAACCCTAGCTTTCCATGTTAACACCCTCTCCATTCGTTTCCATAGCGAAATCCGTCGAGGAAAGTTGCCTTTTCGCACTTTTCTAAATTGTCGGATAAACACCACGTTTTTTGTTTTGGGTAAAAGAACACACTTGTTGCGAAAATCGAATTGAAACACAAGAAGATCGCACACAAAAAAAAGACACTTATTTGGTTTTCGTTACACGAAGTATAAAAAGTTTTTCAATTTTCGTGCGAACTGAAAAGAAACTTTTAAACTTATCGAAATGATGCGCGAAAAGCAATCGGATTTTCGAAAAAAAAGTTAATTCTCGGAGTGCTGAAAACAGTAAGCACTATCGAATGGAAACACGATCGAACAACCAAGATCGAACCAACGATACCGAGCGCAATCACTTTTTTTCTCTCCCCCTCTCACTCCCTCATTTCCGGCATCACCAAAGCCACGGCTCTTCTTTTGCCTGTGTTCGTACACGGTGAAGTTGGTGACAGTGGAGCTGATGCGATCATAATTCATCGCAGAGTTGAACCATGATCACAACAGCTCCACAGGGACTTTTTATTTTTTTCGCTTTCTGCGGCGACTCAGCACCTTTTAATAACGCCGCAACAAGAACCTAGATCTGTCAAAGCTGAAGGAAAGGAAAGGTAAACAGACGTACCGTCGTCCGGTTGCTAAGTCTCCGGTCAATTCTGTTTCCCTTCCTGCTCGACGTAGTGTCAGTCCACAGGGACCCCTTATTCTTCGCGGCGACTCAAAAAAAATAACTCAGGACACCTGAACTAAATTCAAGAAAAAAAAAATCAAAAGCTAAACTAGTCTATAAGTTCTACATTAGGTGTGATTTTTTGCGATTTATCCAGATCGAGAGTATTGTAAAACACAGGCCCGCTTGTATGTGAAAACTAAGTCTTTATTTCAATACTGTCATAACAAACAAACACAACTGGCAGCACGATCGGTTGGCGGGAGAAACGGGCGCGTGCACTCACAGCCCTGCAAATAAAATATAGAGTACATGGTGAGTAAAACATGAGGGCTTTACAATACAGGCAACCTCATACACGTCATTCCATCATTCACTCATACTCTTCCCAGTGGCACCGTGACACACACCGCTGTGACCACTATGTGTATGGTTGGACTGTTGTGACACACACAACGGTCGCCCTGACTTACCTCGGGTGGTTTGAAGAGTACGCCGTGCACACACTCCGTCGCGAACACGTCAGAGATGACCGTGCACACACACCGCCGCGAAAACATCAGGGGCCGCCGTGCACACACACCGCCGCGACCCGAGAAGAAACCACCGGGCACAGTCCCACAGGACAGGACTCCCGTGGACAGCGACCAGGTCCCCAACAAGCCATACTCTCATACTTTCCCCCAGCAGCATGCGGGAAAGGATCAATCCGAGCATCACTCCGTATACCACACCCACGTCCCCACAAAAGCAACTAGAAAACGACTCACCTGTCGAAACACAGTCGAACACACACACTATGACCCAATGCTCATGCTGGTCGGACACAAACCGAGTCCTAACCTCCAAAGTCACCATCACACGGTGTTGCCACACTTAAGAACACATATTACTACTCACCTACTCTCCTAACTGTAACAGCTCGGCCCACCTGACTCAGTGAACGCCCACGTTTACTACTGCTCGTCTTCCTCGCTCTCTGTAGATGACTTCCCTGCTGGTGGTACCCATCTCTTCAGATGATCAGCAGCTTCGATGTGCTCGTACGGGGCACGCCGGGAACGGTAGGATCCGGGAATTTCTTTCAAAACGTATCTATCGTTTTTTAGAACTTTTATAACTTGAAAGGGTCCTTTATATTTTGGTAAGAGTTTTCTACTCTGTCCTTCTCCGAACACATTTTTCCTTACAAGCACCAAATCTCGAACTTTATAGCTATCAGTCGGTTTTCGTTTCTTATCAAACCGTTCTTTTTGTGCTTGTTGACTTTGCTTGATTCTCTCAACTGCATTTGCTCGCTCCTTTACAACGTTGTCTCTGATGTTGGGTTGTATTCTGACTAGGCTGGTAAGTTGAGCATCGGCTGGAGCTCTAGGTCGAAATCCTAAGAGCAATTCACATGGTGTTTTCTTTGTGATGTTATGTACAGAGTTATTTAGTCCGAATTGCACCTTAAGTGGCCCATACACAGGCGAGCATGTTGGCGCAAACATAGGCTTGCGCAAACTTTAGTCTTAGCGCATACACCGGCGAGCATGTTGGCGAGCCTCAGTTGCTTATTGGATTCCGCCATGGCAACAACTTGTGCTTGTCTGGTTTTATTTCCACTTGCACACATGATATGCCTTTTTTGCAATTGCAGGTTTCTTGCCTATCTCTAATTTTACTCGCCATGTTTCAGGCTTACTCTCATAGAGTTCGAGGAACTCTACCCAAAACTCCGATTTTATAAATCGTGACATTATTGACTTCTTCCAACGACTGCAGTTGAACAACTGAACACTGAAGTTTGCGCAAACATCACCATACACGTGAAAACATACGCCAACACCAACATGTTGGCGCTGAAAACTCAAAATATTTTGATTTTTGGGCGAGCATGTTTGTGCAAACGGCCAACAATGCCATACACGAGCGAATTGGCTTGCGCAAACCCATGTTTGCGCCAACATGCTCGCCTGTGTATGGGCCCTATTACTCAACTCTTTATCCCATTTTCTACCATCTTTCACACTTGTAGCTAGTGAGGCTAGTATAGTATAAGGTTCCTGTATACGCACTCACACTACTCTTCCTACTAGAAGGGTGTGTGAGTATTCAGTGACTCTAGTATAGTAGAGTTAAATCTTTCGACCTGGCCATTAGCCCTAGGAGTTGCCACCGCATTTTGCACATGTACTATACCTTTGCTATTACAATATTTTCCGAAGGATGCAGACGTATAACAAGTTCCTTTGTCGGTTATGATCCGTTGTGGCGCTCCGAACTGATAAATAATTTGTTCGAGGAAACGAAGTACGGGTTGAGTTTTCGTATCTTTCGTCGGGTACAGCATTACATATTTTGTAACTGCCTCAACACAAACAATTACATATTTCTTTCCGGCTGTACTTTCTATAAAAGGTCCGAGATGATACATATGAATCGTATGAAATGGCGTTTTATCTTTTTCAATAGGGTGCAAAAATCCTTGTTGTCTTCCTCTGGGCTGTTTATGATACAGGCATGCAGCTGGCTAGATACCGTTGTACATATTTTTTCATATCTTTAAACCAATAATCTTCAGTTATTTTTTTCGTTCCTCATATTCTTTGGTACCACCCATTTAAGTCCGTTATCCGTAATACGGTATAGTCTGCCATTTTCTTTTTTATATTCCTTGTATACTTGCTTTTCGTAATCGCTCTTCGGTGCTTGTGAGAGAATTTCATTTATTAATCTTATTTTTTCGTCATTAAGTTGGTTTGCGAGGATCCAGTCAGCGACTTCTATTCTGAGTATTTCTAAACCTTCGCCCGATGAAGTATCGACTTGTGGATTCCTGCTTAGCGCATCCACATGAGCCATTTTGTTTCCGGTTCGATATTCTACCGTAAATGTGAATTCTTGCAAAGAAAGCCACCACCTCGCAATTCTAGGTATTAAATCTCTTTTCTTTGCTGCTGACTTTATAGCATTACAGTCGGTAACGACCTTAAAGTTCAAATCCAATTAATATACCCGGAATTTCTTTAATGACTCAACGACTGCTAACGTCTCAAGTTCGTAGGAGTGGTATTTCTCTTCCGCTTCAGTCGTCTTTCTACTATAATACGATACTGCATATAGCTTATTGTCATCTGCTCGCTGTAGCAGTATTCCTGCAAGACCCAGCTGACTGGCGTCGGTATGAACCTCGGTTCCTGCTTTGTATATTCTCAAAATAGGTCGTTCAACAAGCCGTGTTTTCAGTTTGTCAAAACTCTCCTGTTCTTCCTCAGTCCAGGTCCATTCTTTATTTTTTTTTGTTAAATTCGTTAGAGGTCTTGCTAGTATTGCATAATTTTTAATGAAATGCCTAAAAAATCCTGAAAGACCCAGAAATTGTCTAACTTGGTGCACATTCTTTGGAATCGGAAATTCTTTAATGCAAGCAGTCTTTTCTTTCTTAGGTCTCACTCCGTTTTTATCTATATCGAATCCCAAGAATGCAATTTCTGTGTTGAAGAAGCTACACTTCTTTGGGTTAAGTGTCAAATTATGCTTACCAAAGAGTTGTAGCACAGTTTCGAGTCTATTCATCCCCTCATTGAAGCTTGTAGATGGTATCAATATATCATCAAGATACGCTACTGCGATTGTTCCCCTTAGTGATCCAAGAACGTTGTTTATTAGGCGTTGAAAAACACTTGGAGCAGTAGAAATACCAAAAGGCATTCTGTTGAACTCGTATTGACCATCTGCTGTTATAAAAGAAGTTTTATATTTCGAGCTTTCGTCGATTGGTACTTGATAGTATCCCGAAGTCATGTCAATCGTACTATAGTATTTATATCCCTGCAACTGATCCAATTGATCATCGATTCTTGGTAGTGGAAACCTATCCTGGCGCAGTTTACTATTAAGTTTCCTATAGTCAATACACAACCGTTGTTCCCCATTTTTCTTTTTGACAAGTATGGCGGGTGAAGCGAATGGTGAATTTGACCTCCTAATAATACCAGTTTCAAGAAGATCACCAATGATAGCATTCATTTTTTTTCGATCGTTGGGACTTGCTCGATATGGCTTATACGAGATTGGACTTTCATCAGTCAAGTCAATTTTTAATTTAGCCGCCTCCGTACATCCCATGTCTCTAATTGAAACAGAAAAACAATCTTCATAGTTTTTCAATAGGCGCAAAAGTTCATTCTTCTGAACGTTCGTTAGAGTTTCTCCAACTTCTATGTGTTCAAACTTCGTGGAACTTTCTATTTTGTTGCGTTCCTGTTCCATTTCCTGAGAAACTTGCTTACACTTTTGCCCACGTGCAAAAACGTTCTTAGTATTGATCGTGATATCATTATTTGAGTGGTTTAAAACTGGCAACAAACATTCTCCTTCTTCGTTTACATACAGTATAGTTCGAAGAACCACATATTCATTATAGTTCTCCATTCTAATGCTTGAGTCAAAATAATAATCTCCCACTAAAGCTTCGGTCTTACATACAACATTACAGACATGTTGCGCAGGAATTACGGTGCTATCCTTAGCCCAAAAAACAGTCTTCAATGGGGGGAGATCTATGACACACGGTAGCTCCTCCAGTTTATTGAAGATCCGTAGCGAATAAGAATCCTTATATATCGCAATGTGAGATTGTTCCGTAAACGGGTGTCCGATGATGGCTGGTATCTCCTGGACATTATTCGGCACAACCACGAAGTCGGTGACTGCTTCTGCCTCGTCCAATCGCACATGCACTCCATGTACTACCCCCAATGAATTTACAGTTCCCCCTCCGAAACCCTTGACGATTTTTGTTTTACCGTCGTGTGCTACATTTATCACTGACAACATATTTTCTTTTAATGTATTGCAATTTGCGCCCAAATCTACAAATACTCGCACACAGACGTCATTCATTTTACAATTAAAAAAAAACTTCTTACTTTCATTTTCCCGCGTTGTCATCGTCAGGACTCGATTCGAGGTAGGCGCCGATCCTTTTGTCCGCTTAGTCCTATTTGGACAGTCTACCGCGACGTGGTTTCTTTCGCCGCACTCGTAACACTTACGTTTATTTTTAACGGACTCGTTTTCCTCAAAGTTTCGTTTCGATGTTGATTGACGCCAATCTTCCGCATTTCAGTTGGATCGCACCATTTGACGTGCAAAACTCCGTTCTTCACGGCGTTCATTCTCCTTCTCTTCACTTACGGTTTTCAAAAACCCTAGAAGGTCTTCAGGCGTTTGGTGGTTACCCGCCCTTGCACTACAACGTATTGTCGAGTCTTGGACACCGGCAATGATACATGCCACGGCTTTCTTTCCATGTATTTCGCAAATGTTCAAAAGCGCTAGTTTTTGATAATAATAATTGAGCATGGACTCACCCCTAAGTTTTTCACGCTTCATCATATTTTGTAGGGCTTTATAGTAATCTTCTTCCACCGGAAATGCTGTCGTCAATTTTTGTTTCCACTCCGTCCAGCTATAGTTGAGAGAGGGGAGACTCTTGAACCATATGTCAGCAAGACCACGTAAACGCGTCGTAGCACAGTAAATTGTAGTGGACTCGTTCCAGTTATAGAGTGTTTTCAATTCGTCCACTTGGGCTAACCATCGGCTCACATTTTGCATTTTATTTTCGGGATCGAACACTGGTACTACGTCAGTACCCACTCGCATCACGCCATGTCCATCTTTCGCGACATTGCCGGCGTTACGCGCGATTCCCGATATTATTTCGGCCAACCGAATTATACTATCACCACCGTCGAGCTCCTTTCTAATCGAGTGCACAGAAACTCCTGTGTCACTTCCTACGTCTACTTCGTCTATTTCGCTCACTTCTTCAATTTTCCAACCCAATTCCATATTTTCAATGAATTTTAAACAATCGCGACTACTTCGAATTAAATCTCAAAACCAACAGAACATTTTCAAACAACGCACAGTCTGCAAATGGACGCTACGCCGCCTCCCCCGGATTCCGATCCCACTTCTGAGTTAAAACACAGGCCCGCTTGTATGTGAAAACTAAGTCTTTATTTCAATACTGTCATAACAAACAAAAACAACTGGCAGCACGATCAGTTGGCGGGAGAAACGGGCGCGTGCACTCACAGCCCTGCAAATAAAATATAGAGTACATGGTGAGTAAAACATGAGGGCTTTACAATACAGGCAACCTCATACACGTCATTCCATCATTCACTCATACTCTTCCCAGTGGCACCGTGACACACACCGCTGTGACCACTATGTGTATGGTTGGACTGTTGTGACACACACAACGGTCGCCCTGACTTACCTCGGGTGGTTTGAAGAGTACGCCGTGCACACACTCCGTCGCGAACACGTCAGAGATGACCGTGCACACACACCGCCGCGAAAACATCAGGGGCCGCCGTGCACACACACCGCCGCGACCCGAGAAGAAACCACCGGGCACAGTCCCACAGGACAGGACTCCCGTGGACAGCGACCAGGTCCCCAACAAGCCATACTCTCATACTTTCACCCAGCAGCATGCGGGAAAGGATCAATCCGAGCATCACTCCGTATACCACACCCACGTCCCCACAAAAGCAACTAGAAAACGACTCACCTGTCGAAACACAGTCGAACACACACACTATGACCCAATGCTCATGCTGGTCGGACACAAACCGAGTCCTAACCTCCAAAGTCACTTAAGAACACATATTTCCCTACTCACCTAACTGTAACGAGTGATTCAAATTCGTATAGAAAACACCAAGAATACTGTTTTTTTTTATATATTTATTGCTTTTTCCTGTAGATAGTAGGCTAGAATATGGATTTTAACCGGAATAGTAGCCCCAGTAAGCTTACTGGGGTAGTTTTTCGCGATAAACTCTCAAATCTAGCCTACTATCTACAGGAAAAAACAATAAAAACTTGAAAAACAACAGTATTATTCCTATGTTCTATACGAATTTGAATCACTACTCTCGATCTCGATAAATCGTATAAAAACACACCTATTGTTTCTTGGTTAGTACAACCTAGTGAACTGTACATCATGAAATATTGTTAATTTTTTATGTATCCTCGAGTTAAAGTTAAAAATAAAATAAATTAAATGATCGCCATTTGGGAGAGATGATCGGAAACAAAGTAAATTAAGCAGGCAGAATGCAGTATTCTAGCGATACAGCAACATCTAGCTAGAGTCACTGTATAAGAACTAACACAAATATCCACTATCATGAGTAAGGACAATCACCACTTTTGGTACATATTTCGTACTAAAAACCTGCGAATTTAAAAAATCGCAGGTTTCTTAAATGGCATAGTTTTAGTTTGTATACGTGTAGCAGATGGATTTTGATGGACGTTTCACGGAATCGAAATATGTCTCATGAAATGTCAACTAAATACAGCGTTTATCCACTTTAGTGGAGATCCTTAAAATGAAAAATCGAGACAACTGCAAAAAAAATTTCAAATGTACTGGTTTCAAATGAAACACATTGTCCGTACTCAAGATAATGGATGTTTGTGTTAGTTCGTATGAAGTGACTCTACATCTAGCCAAGCAATTAAATTAAAAAAAATTTCAAAATAAATTTGAGATCTGGTTTCCACTCAAATTAAAATAAAAAGAAATTTCTAAGAAATTGGTTACAAGAAAAACAACATACAAAATAGCATTAAGTTCATGTGATAAAATATAATTCACTCAAAGTGGAAAAGTACAATTTTACAATAAACCAAACATTTTTTTTTGTATTAGTTCATATTTATCATACGTGTGATAACGTCATCGCCAGTTTTTTTGTCTTTCCCGTCGAATAACCTATAGATAATGTAAAAGAAAATTAACAAGTCAAGCAAATATGTGTCAACAAACATCTTAAATGTTGAATCTTGAGTTGTTAGTAGTACTATTGTGATATTTTATTAGTTTTCATTAGGTCTACATTTTGGGTATTATGCGGGGAATTTCAATATTTTTTGGGGAATTGCGGTGAATTTCGGGGAATTTGATCTTGCCTAAAATTGGAATAGGTGGTCGTCTGGGTTCCTTTCGACTTGTTGTAAAAGCGTATGAAGCTGACTTCGCGATGGATGTTGACTGTGGGCGTTCCTTTTTCCTTCATGCTGAAAAATTGTCGGGTACGAGCTTCGAAAAGATTTTTTTCAGACCCATCCGCCGTTGTTTTTTCCATGTCGTTGTGTACATTATGTTTCTCAATGGTATCAGTATCGTCCTGGTTGACACCAGAACACAACAGGTGGTCTTTGTGGTTGTTTTGCGAGACTAGTGTTGACGAGGACACAGTTGTTGGTGACGTTATTGTTGTATTATCTGACGAAATAATACTGCCGTTTGTTGATTAGGACTCTTGATGCGATGAAATATTCGTCTGTGTTCGGTATAACCGCCATTTAATTTCGGACGATTGAGTCGAACTCAAGTAATTCGACGAGACCGCTGTCGTATTGGTGGCTGCGATAACCAGTCGTTCTAACCTCGTTTCGGTCTAGTTAGTACCGTCAGCTAATGGTACCGGAGCTGACTTTCTCTTTTTTTATATATATTTTTTTTTCCCGTAGCTTGCCTTGATGATAAAACTTGTGGTTGACCGATTGTCTTGAACGACTTCACTTTACGGATAACAGAGTTGTTGAGTTTATTGGCCCAATTTTTACATTTTTACCAGGAGGCTGTTGTGACGCCAGAAATCCGTTGTGCCGGTAGGCGCGCGTTTTGCGACCCCAGAGTTCCAAGACACTATTCACTGTCTCCGTTCGCGTTGTTTACTTAATTTCGGTAATTGTCTAAATGCTGGACGAGCAGGCAGGTTATGCTCGGTCTGAAGTCTACATGCATAAAGTTTTTATATATTTTATTTTCTAATTCACCCAGCGGTTAAAACGAGCTGCGGGTGAATTACTAGGCGATTTACAAACACGAGCGTTGGCATTTGTCTGGCCTTACTTTGCACGACGCGCGAATTTTATTTCAACTTTAACTGTTCGATTGCGCGAACCGGTGTCGCAGAACGCGCAAATATTGGCGTTCCGAGTCCCATATCAAAAGTGACGGATCGGCGCGAGAAAGTCGAAACCTTGTTGAATGACAGTGCACGCCAGAAAAATGGGAACAGTCGCTATTAGCTCGGGACTTTATTGCAAGGGGTTGTAAACTTTTTGCGGAGGTGGAACGCGACGTTATTTTATATTTTTAGGATTGCGGGTGTGAGGGATTAATCAAGAGGCATTTTATTTTATTTATTTCTTTTTTTTTCTCTTCGTGGTCCCACCATAGCTATTCCGGCTAATAATGAAAAAGCTTAGCCCAAGCAAGGGCCTCTGTGATTGCGGTCCACCACGCGGTATGTCCCGGAGGAACGGATTTCCCGTTATGTGGTGCCTTGACCGCCATGATACGATCGTACCGGAGCGTTCAAGATAGGGGGGAACACAAAAAATCTAAGCTGGAGAATCCAATTACGAACCATTCTTGTTTCTGCAACTGTAAACGATAGAAGTATGCCAACACGTAAGCTTTCACGCGCACTTATAAATAAGACTTTGGCACGTTCGCTGCTTTAGAGATGGTAAGTACGTCTGTCCTGGATGATGGTTGGCGATCGACTGGGCGAGAGTAGGGTTCCTGGATAAACTAAGCTCTCTACCTTGGGTTTGGCAGATGTGTCGAATTCGGTCGTTAATGTACTAGAAATTGCGATTTAACCTCAATAAAATCGCCTGTTTATGTAATAGTTCGCCTGTTTTTGTACTAGCTAAAATTTCATTTTTGAAGTGTGATAGTGCGAATATGTGTGACATTTCTCGGTCAATGGAGATGGAACAAGGCGGGAAAATTCGTAAATAAAGGTAAATTTAATAAATTATTTGGAATTGCAATTTTGGTAATTCTTTTTGATTATTTCAGATCCGAAGAACCTTGCGGCAACGATAAATTAGAAATTCTGGAATTTTAAGTAAGTATTTATAATTTATGTGATAAAAGTGTTTTCTAAATTGTTCATCTTTCAAATTATAACTCCTTTTTCGTGTTAATGTTTCGCTCGTGCGCGCTACGCTCCTACACTCAGAGAAAAATGTAATGATAATTACGAAAAACTACAGTAATTTCAACGAAAAATAGAGTTAAAAACGAGCCTACGAATGAGTTTCTTGTTGGAACGATAAAAATGTTTTAGAATGTACAAACAAATTTGTTATTAATTTTACGAAATTTTCTTATAATTATAACGAAAAATTTTAGTCAATTCAGCGAAAATTGTCTGTTGTTATGAATCTACGAAAATGTTTCTTGTTGATACGAAAAAAAATAGCTAAAACTTCGAAAAAATATTTCGTGGTTTTAACGAAAATATTTATTGATAACGACGAAAATTTTAGTTATTTCAACCAAAGATGCCGTTAATTAGGAATCTACGAAAACTTTGTGGCCGCTTCGAAATAATAGTAAAATCTTCGAAACTATATTTCGTATTTTCGACAAGTTGATGTAATATTACTAACGAACAACTACAGCTTTTTTAACGAAACTCAGCGTAAAGAGTTTCTTATTATTATTACGTAAGAATTAAAAGACATGTTTGCAAAAATATTGTTTATTATTTTTTAATCCATGGTACATATTATAAAAATTATTATCTTATATTAAACGTTACAATAAATCATAGAAATAAAGAATATTCAGAAAGAAACTTTAGGTCTTACAAATATTTCTCCTATGGGAGAAGTACAGAGTTTTACTGGTGGAAAATTAATTTTTTCGATTTTATGCATTTCAAACTTATTTAAGGAAGCTCCAATTCGATAACTTGCATAGTGTGTTTTGTATTCTAAGATCTCAATTTGTTGACAATATAGAAAAATTTCTTTATTATCTTCTATAATAATTTCAGTAATTCTAAAGGTATAATCATTATTTTTGATGTAAATATAATCGTCTACTTCATATTTCGTTCCACAATAATCAATACAATTCAAAGATATGCAATTTTGTAATTAACACCTGTTTCCAAGGAAAGAATATTAATATAATTAATTGATCTTATTGTTTCATTTGTTTTTCCTAATGGATTCCAATGTACTGGATTAAAAGATACTATTTCAGATGCAAAGTTCATTCCACATTTTATAGCTAAGGATAACGGAATATTCACTCTAGAGTTGATGTTACGTGCATAGCTTTTAAGAAATTTATGCTTGGATTCAAAGTTAAAAGTCCATATGTACTTAAGAGGGCCGGATTGTCTGATAATTTCACAATAGTGCACCAAAAAGTGGTGTTTGGGTTTTAGTACGTCATGGAATAACTCAATATACTTCTTATTATGTTGTTCTATGAAGTATTTTAACTTTTCTATGTCCTCCAAATCAAATGAAGATGACATTATTAAGTCAATCATGCTAAGGAGGTTGAGAAAAAATGCCCACACTTCATTTCCCGTTGGAATCATGTCACCAATAATAATTGGAAAAAAATGAATGAAAGTCATCATTTCTCGAGCTGACATTTTTAAACGTAACTGCTTTAAATGATGGTTGGATATTGGAGGAGAAATATTCCCAATCTCATATTTTCCATAGTCAAAACATTGCTTGCGGTTTTTGAAGGCATCTAATGTAAAATATTTTTTATCTATGCAATACAAAATTATGTGGCATATATCGTAGTGGCAAATGCCTTCATATATATCGTGCATAATGTCTACAGCATAATTTTCAGTGACATGAAAGGAATGAATGTCATTAAATATAGAATTTTCATAAACTAACTTCCTATCTAAATTATTAACTTCTATCAAATAATTATTTCTATTTCTCAATGACGCTTTGTTTTCAGCAAACATTGAACGAGTTTCTTCTTTCTCTGAAGTGCAAAATCTGCAAAAGTATTTTGTAGAAAATGATCTTGGAAACCCTAATACATTGTTCAATCCGAGGTTATCACCTAAAATGAGAGCGAGAACAAAGTATACTTTAACAATGCCATCAGGTGTTTGTATCTCAATCCCATCCTTTTCTAATTGATTTATTTCTTCTACAAGGCTGTAAAAGCATCTGCTATTGCCAATGTTTTTAACATCCTTAGTTTTAAAAAAACCGGCAACAAAAATACTACTGTTTTTAGATAAGAGATAAGCAGGGGCATTCGGAAAGGAATAATATACACCTAGCAAGGAACTGGAGTGAGAACCAAGAGGGTTATTTATTTCGAAATCGTCAAAATAAATATAATATGGAATTACTGTAGCTTTATGAGGGAATGATTTTAGTTTATTTTTCCAAATTTCCCCATTGACGAAATTTGTTATACGTGATTTCGTTGAAGCGTTTTGTATTTCATTTAAGAACGTGCCTAAAATATTAGGAATTTCAAAAAATTTTCTGATTTGAAATTTCAAAGGTAACAATGTAGCTTTTGTAACATTTTCATCAATAGTATTACAACCACTTTTCACAATGTTAGTAACAGTATTGTCAATATTAATAATTTTAGGTTTTTCGTATAAATCATTATCACGCAGATATTTTAAGAATTTGTATTCTGTACCTATCTCATCAAATGGATTTTTGCAGAATTCAATTAAGTTAATTAAGTTACTGTTAGATTCTGTCTCTCTTAAATTTTGGCTGAAAAGGAATTGAATTGCATCACCAATAGGTTTTATTATATTTTCAACGTCGTTTTGAATATTCAAAACATCTTTTCGGGAAAAATGAAATTCACCAAAATATTTACAGGTAAATAATAATACTGATTTTTTTAATACATTAACGTTCAAATGTTCTTGGTTGCTATTAATTATACGATCTCTTTTTAAAAAATCTAAGTTTGAAGTTATGTTGGAGTTGGAACCAGACATAGTCAGATCAAAGTCATTGTTTTTAAAAATATTTACATTTCGGTCATTCAATTTATGTTCACTGAATGTTTGTTCTCTTTTTCCGTTATTATTTAAATAATTCACATTCTTCCGAATTTCTGTTTTCATATGTTTGGAAAATGAGCGAAATGATGTGAATGTGCTATGACATTCGGGTAAGCAGCATTTATATATGCTGCTAGAAGTTAAAAGATGAAAATATTTGAGATGAGAAAATAATTTTTCAAGACTGGGTGCCATGTCTTGGCAAACGAAACACTTAATGGTGAATTCCATTTTCAAAGATTGTTCGGAGCTTGATGAGTTTAAAAACGAAACATTGTTAATTAAATCATTACATTATTCAAAGTTACTTCAATTCATTTAGAAGAGAGCAAAGTTGTGGACTCATTTTATCGGCTTTAGTTCTAATGCCATAAAAATATATTTGTATAAAAGTCCAAACTAACTCAGACTGTAGTGGATATTTGAGGTTCAAAACTTGAAAGACTTTAAAGCAGACGTCTAAGGCCTTGGTAAAATTTGGTAATTTGTAGAATATGTCAAAATAGTATACAAAAAATTCTTGTAAATTAGAGTCATTCTCACCAACAGCAATTATTATTGGCTGAAAAGTGAGTTTATTATTAGCACACTCTTCAGTCGCTCCTATGATTTTATTTTTTAGTTCAGCTGATGTTTTAATGCCAAGTAAGAAACTTTCTCTCGAGGCGTTGATTGATGGTCCGGACATACGCAATTTTTTCGATGATTGCGATGATGACGCTGTATTATATATTTTTGATGTGGGCACTAACAGTGCATGTAGAGCTAAAAATGTCAGCATCAATTTTTTTCCTGAAATATACATTGTTATAAGAATCGATTAATAAATAGATATATATTTGAAGGTTTTAAATAACGACCTGTATCGGTTGGTCCAAGGGATTTGATATTTTCTAAAATTTCTCTATTTTCATCTTTTATGTTTTTATCCATTACGGGAAAATTTTTTTCCATAAATTCGTCGCATTTATTGAAAAGTAAATTGCCTTTTCCTGGATACATTTGTGTAAAGTCCACATCAATCTAGAAATTCATTGTTTAATGTAATTTTTAATTTACCATATGTATGTATTAAATTTATAATTATTTAAATTTAAAATTTAAAGTGTGAATAAGAACTATTCACGGCGCAAATAGATAAACCTTATTAGTGTATTGTGGCAGAATATATCTATATGTAGGTTTGTAATAATTGCGTTAAATTGAATATTTTTTTTACACAGAATTTGTCTGGATGCTATAAAAATTTTCCAAAATTAGTATTTTGTCTAATTTGGATAACATGTTAGTGCAAACCGACCACAAAATGGATTAATATGCATAATGTTAAAAAAAATTAACTAAATAAGAATTACCAGTAAATGTCCGTAGGATTGCTTGA
This sequence comes from Beris chalybata, assembly GCA_949128065.1. Lineage (NCBI taxonomy): Eukaryota > Metazoa > Arthropoda > Insecta > Diptera > Stratiomyidae > Beris > Beris chalybata. The sequence continues at coordinate 818,518 of OX421898.1, forward strand.
GAAGTGGCCATTCGTTAATTATGTGTAAAATATCGACTTCTTTCTTAAAACTGTGAACTCTATAAGCTGCAGTTTCCGCCCATTTATTAAGAGCAACGTCCTGTGGCGCGGTGTTGAATTTCAACCACTTCTTTTCCTCCTCTATATTGCAAGGAAATTCTGAAAAAAAATATTTATTTATTTTAAATTAAGCATTGTGCGTAATCAAAACTTTTGTAAAATATACCTAAGTTTATATTAGTGCCTGCGTTTTCTTTAACTTTAGTTATTTGCCGTTTTATTAGACCTTCAGAACGCAATTTTGCTAAGACGTTGTGATATTTGTTATACAAAATTCCACCAGGTCTTTTTTTGTGGTTTTTGATGTAATAATATTCCTATGTATTGAATTAAAAATAGTTACGACCTTCACATTAAGTGGTGTTCTTACAATTTCCAGTCAAGCTCTAACTGGAACTCTAACTAAGGGTTTTATATGAGAACTGTCTGTTTGAGTACTTAGAGCTTAACAGTAGATCATTATGCCTCAAGTACACACTCGCATTCACTCGCATTGACCGATGCGAGTTAGCGCAAGGCGCGTGTGTACAGGGCCCATTCGCGTTAGCTCGCGCATGAAATTCTCTCAATTTTCTCAATTTTCTCAATTTTACTCTTAATTGAGATAATTTCATGCGCGAGCTAACGCGAATGGGCCCTGTACACACTCGCCTCGCGCTAACTCGCATCGGTCAATGCGAGGGAATGCGAGTGTGTACTTGACGCATTAGAACGGTCCACTAGTCCGGTTTGAATACTTACTTGACATTCAGTTGGGAACAATATCTTAATTTGATCGGCAATCCATCCACAAAATAAAGGTTTTGCTGATATTTTTTTTTACTACGAGAGTATGTGCAATTAGCTCTCCCAATTCTCGCCTGTTTTTGTTTGATAAAGTTCCGTTTTTTTTGTAAAATTCTGTGATGAGTTGTCCTTTTGAAGTATTTAGAATACTTTTTAATAACTGAAAAACTAATTCAACTAAGACTCAAATAAATTTATGCAATTTACTTATTATATTACCTCATCACATGAAGCTCCACTGTCTGAAAAATGGTTTCGATCCATCCAATTATTGACAGATGAACTCATGGAAAGTGTCGATTCAATCGAAGAAGCGGGACTTGCTGGATCAGCAGATGTCGAGTTAAGGGTTTTCTGTAAAAAATTGTTAACGTTAGTTGAATACATTACCACGTACCGACCTAATTTAACTCACGAATTGCATTTGCCATTGTTGCAAATTATGTTCCAGAATAATTCTGGCACCAAACTTTGTCATAGGACATATCTTGTCTAAATGAGTTGATGTCATGAATTTCAAACTTTCGCTCGTTATACCGTACTCTACTTAAGCGGAAAGCACATAAAAAAATTAAATTAAATTCACTGAACTATTGATATGTAGATATACCTACCTAGAAATTCCTTCGAGAACACTTCACCGCCTAGTGTTTTTAAAAGGTTTATTAAATCTGTAGATTCCTCCACTGTATTAACTGTTTTCACAGAAATATTCACAAGTTCGGAGACATTAACGTCTAAATCTAAAAAAACTTCGTCCAGCGTTGGAGAATTTTCTTGATTTTTATTTTCATTTTTCATTATCAAACTCGCGAAAACAATTCCTTCAGATTTTATATTTTCACATCACTATTTTTATTCAACTCTGCATCCGCATCATCCAATTACTGGTAAACGAATGCGCATCGCACAACCTTTCGATATTACCGTTACCAAGAACTTTTTTTTTAGAAACTACAACATTTTCTTATATTTTAAAAACTATATCGTAATTTGTACAAAAACATTACGTTATGGTAACGCATGTTTTTAATTGTTTCTACGAAAATATTATCTTCAGAAATGTACGATATTTTTTCGTAGAAACTACAACATTAAGTTAAGTTTTATAAACTACAGGACAGGGCATCGTAATTTCGACAAGAACATTTCGTTGTGACAACGTAACTTTTTAATAGTTTTTTACGAAAATATTTTCTTTGTGTGAACGATATTTTAATATCATTTCGTAAAATTATTTTCGTGAAAAATACGAGGCACTACGTTGAATTTAAGGAAATTGATTAACCTTTGCGAAAATGTTCGTAGTTTATACGAAGAATTAAATTTCATTGAATCTACAATGCCAGTTCTTAAATCCTACAACTATTATTTTTCTGGGTGTACTACCTTTCGTGCAGCCCCGCGGCGCAGGGATTCAAACTCCCTTTTCTTGTTCATGTTTGACGGACGCGCGCTACGCTCCAACTACCTGTCGTGCAGCCCTGCGGGGCTTAAGGATTTAAACTCCCTTTTTTGCATTCATGTTTGGCAGGTGCGCGCTACGCTGCTACTACCTTTCGTGCAATCCTGCGGGGCTCAGGGATTAAAACTCTCCTTTCGCGTTCATGTTTGGCGGACGTGCGCCACGCTCGTCTGAAAAATTTTGGTTTTTAGTTTTCATGGCCAAACCACAAAGTAAAATTTTCCCCTTTGTGTTTCAGCCGCAGTTTGTGTTTCCACTCCAATATGTCCTGCAGTGCTGTGGGGTGCACCAACTCCCGTGTCAAAGGACACAAAATGTTTTATTTCCCGAAGGAAAAAAATATTAATTTAAAATGGGCAGTGGCAGTTAGTAGAGCCAATTGGACACCTACGGTCCATTCTCGGATTTGTGGTGATCACTTTTCACCTGAGTGTTTTGTGAACTCCACAAAAACCGAATTGATTCCGAATTCGATACCTACCCTGCTTCTTTCGGGAGTATCGAAAACAATTCGGAAGCAATTTAGGGTGTTGAGCTCAATAGAAAATGTTGGTCGTGATGTCCATCCTTCCCCTTTAGATGTAAGAGACAGGAAAGTACAGGACTTGGAAAATAGGCTCATTCAAGAAGTGAAAAAAAAAGATCAAAATAAACAGAAATTGTTAGATTTGACTTTATTATACACAAGTAAGCTTGAAGATAAAGATCAAAAAATAGACACTTTAAGCATGAAGCTGTGTTCTATTGAGAAAGAATTGGAAACATCACATAGAAAACTTAAAAATTTAATTAAAGTGACCAATTCATACAAAAAAAAATTTAAGTCTAACAATATAAAAGCTAAGCGGAGGGAGCGAAACGACAAGACATTTCTAAATTGCTTATTTGGTAGTGATCAGTTGGATTTCCTCCATGGAGTACGTAGAGTGAATTGGCAACCCTCAACAATCCGCTCCGCGCTTAAATTAAAGTTTGCTTGTGGAAGTCGTGGCTATCGATTTTTGCGAAAACAAAAATATCCATTACCTTCGGAAAGGACATTAAGGTTAAAAGTGCAAAATTTTAAATTTGAGCCCGGTATTCTCAAAGATATTTTTAAATTTTTACAATTAAGTGTCTCCACTTTTGAGGACATAGAGAAAGATTGTGGTCTGTATTTAGATGAGATGAAGATAGAAAAAGGCAAAGATTATGATATTTCACTAGACCGGTTTTTAGGAAATATAACAATGCCAGATTCATCATCTAATGCTTCAAATGCTTTAGTTGTAGTGTTAGGTGGCATTAACAGCAGATGGAAGCAAGTAGTAGGATATCAGTTCACGGGATTGGGAACATCTGGTGCACATATCTACGAAATGATTTCAGAAGTAATTTCTGAATCGGAAAAACTTGGTCTCCGAGTTCATTTCGTTACATCTGATATGGGCCCTTTGAATATTCAGATGTGGAATGCTTTTGGGTTGAAGCATAAAAAAAATGAAATAGATTGCAAGATCCCGCACCCCTTCGATAGCTCTCGCAATTTATATTTTTTTGCTGATGTTCCGCACTTATTGAAAAATATTACCCAAAGCCTTAATAACAACAAAATAATCGAAATCCCAGAATCTATACGTGAACAATACGACCTACCTTCCGTTCAAATAAAACAAGCAGATATTGAAAAATTGTTGGACTATCAATCGAACTCTACTTTAAAATTTGCTCCACGTCTGGAAAAATTCCACCTTAATCCAAATACGTATCAAAAGATGCGTGTTTCGACGGGTTTCGCACTTATACGACCTGACGTAAGTGGAGGTCTCAAGTTTTTGGCTAATGAAACTAATGACCCTAATTTATATACTACAGGTTGGTTTTTAGAATTAGTATATAAATGGTACTGTAAAATGACTTCTCGCAGTTATTCACTTGCGATTAAACTCCGAACTTTGGAAGAAGATGTTTCATTTTTTGAGAAATTTTTAGTTATCATGAGAATCATGACAATAGGCAACAAAGGCCTGTGGAAGCCGGTACAAACAGGTATCATATTGTCCACTCTTTCTACAATTGAACTAAGTTCTCACTTTCTACAAGATAGAAACTACAGATTTGTCCTTACTTCTAGGTACACTCAAGATTGCGTCGAAAATCTGTTTAGCTTGATTAGGGATAAGCAATCGAAGCCATCAGCTCTTCTGTTTAAGCAGAATCTGAGGCTTATAACGATTTCCCAATATATGGACTACACGTCAAAATCTTCTTATGAGGAAGATGACAGGGAACATCTAGATGGATTTCTTACATACTTGACTAATAAATCTAAAGACTGCAGTTTCAATGACTCAAATATTGAAGAAGAAAATGTCATTTATAATGAGTTCGATTTTGATCGATTGAATTCAGTACATTTGTCAAATTCACAACTAAATATATTATATAATGTTGCGGGTTATATATTGTCAAAAATACGAGACTGTAATAAAGTTTGCTATGATTGCTTTGGTGAACTGGAAGTTGAAAAGCCGTTACAAACTTTTGGTCAATTTGTAGAACTTAAAGAATATAATACCGATTCTTTATTTTATGCATCAGATAAAGCTTTTCAATTCTTTATTAAAATGGAAAAACTCTATCGGTTAGTAGAACAAGATTTGAGCCAGATGGATCAGAATTCCCTAATTATAAAAACGTACCAGGACAAAATGACATCTATTGATCACGACTTCAAAATTTGCCATAACATAGTAGACAAAATGATTTATAAATTTTCCAAGTTTAAACTTTCAATTTCTGGTAGAAAAAGGGATAGAAATGGTGTTCAAACTTATGGGAGAGCATCATCCTCACAACCATCTCAACATTGGGGACCTGAAATGGAATCACAATTATTGCAAAATTGGGGAACTCAAAGAGATAGAAGTGGTGTTCAAACTTATGGCAGGACATCATCTTCACAATCATCTCAAAATTGGGGACCTTAAATGGAATCAGAATTTTTGCAAAATTGGGGAACTGGAAGAGTATCCATAGCAGTCTTTGATGCACACACATCTCAAGAAGAAATATGAACTATCAATTTCTGAATGCGGTATCCTCAACACTTTTCAGTAACACAATTTATGTGATTGGGGGTAGTTTTGGGTTGAGACCATGTTAACAATATTTCATTTAGTATCTAATACATTGCACACGACCAAACGAATGTTTCGACACGATTTTTCGTTTTTCGTAATTAATCGTAAATTATAACATTTTCAAGATATCATGAAGGAAAATTCATTTCGGAAAGTTCGTTCGGTCATGTGCAATGTGTACAGCACCTTATAGTTTTAATCACCTTTAGTTAAATTTAGGAAGAACCATTACACATAAAACCGGATCTATCCCTTCAAACCTCGTAATCAACTAATCCCCTTCAAGAAAGTCTGTTGCCTGCAGAACCTGATCATTATATCACGGCCTGGTAACCTTAGGCCATCCATGATGTCAAAAAAATTACTACCCATCTAATTCGCCTTATTTCAAGCCCTTAGTTTTTTTTCTTGTTTTCCCAATCCATTGTATTATACTTAGATATAGGGCGCTGTACACATTGCATACGACCGAACGAATTTTCCGATACGAATTTTCGTTTTTATGCTTATTATTAAATCTTCAATTATTAAAAAATTGTTTGAAATCATTAATTATAACATTTTTAAGAATATCATAAGAGAAAGTTTCTAAGGATTTGGATTTTGGTTGATAATATTAAAAAAAGGCCGTCTGTCGATACTAATATTTTTAGTCGTACGACGGATTCATTTTTCTTCTTATTATCAATTTAAACTACAAAATCCTGAAGATTTTTTTCATTATATTCATGAAAATATTATAATTTGCGTTCGTAACTAATTTTTCAATGACTAAAGATTTCACAATAGGTGGAAAAACGAATAATCATATCGAAAAATGCATTCGATTGTATGCAAAGTGTGTAGCACCCTTGACTCGAAACCTATCACAATTTTTTATGGGATCATGTAGTCTACGAACAGAAATTAACCGAGAATATAACCATTTAACTCTGTCTGAAGAGGCCGTAGCTGCTGTACTTGCCGCAACCTGTTTTATATAGTCAATCAGCTTAAACGATAGACCAACTAGTTTTAGAAAAGTGGAAGAGTAAGGTGTCTATACACATCGCATACGACCGACCGAATTTTCAGATTCGAATATCCAACTTATTGTGAAATCTTCATTTATTGCAAGATGACTAGAATATCATAAAAAATAAAGGGGATTTGTACTTTTAATTGATAATAATAAGAAAAATATCCGTCTGTCGTACGAATATTTCTTGTTGTACGAGGGATTCTTTATTTATATTATTTAAAATTGAAACTACAATAACTAAAAATTTCACAATAAGCCGAAAATCGAAAAGTCGTATTGTGAAATTAGTTCGGTCTTGTGCGATGTGTGCACCTTAGGGCATCACGATCCAAAAGTTATAAATTATATTTACTCCACTGCTCATTATTTCGTATATTATTTTTTAGGGATTTATGTGATAATGACTGTGATATTTTTCCTTTCCTTATTTATTAAGACATTATTTTTTATTCATTTTGCGAAGAAATATTTTATTTTGTAAAATATTAGCAATATATTTTTTTTTTACTTTACTTTTTAATACTTTTTTCCAAGACTGAATTGAAATATTTAATTTATTGAAAAATTTATTTAGAAATTATTTTTTTTAATCATTTCTCAAGGAAATATATTATTTTGTAAAATATTGGTAATATATTTTTTATTTACATTAATTTTTAATACTTTTTTCCAAGACTGAATTGAAATATTTAATTTATTGAAAAATTTGTTTACACATTATTTTTTTAATCATTTCTCAAAGAAATATTTTATTTTGCAATATTTGTAATACATTTTTTATTTATATTCATTTTTCAATATTTTTTCCAAGGCTGAATTAATATAATTTATTTATTGAATTCTTTAATATTAAGTTTTAGAATTAAGTTTATTTATTATATTTTTATTGATTTTGTTATGATTTTATAATATATGTTAAGTATTATGTATTTATGAGGACTATGTCTATAGGCACTATATGCATTTACAAATTTTCGATGCATTTGGGACATTTTTATAGAACTTATTTTTAAGTCTTTTTAAACTTCGTTATTTTAGAGTAAAGTATTATATATGATGCCTAGGAGAAACCTCTTTAAAAAAAGCGCGCCTGGTTATTTTACCTCTTGGGTGGTGAGGAAATAAATAACGTCTTTAGGGATTGCCAAGAATGTTTACTACGCAAACACAAACCAGCAACATGAAACATTATTATTATACAGGCCTATTCAGCACCAGAGTCATAAGTCACAAAGTAGGTGGAAACCAATTTTGGAGGCACACCAAAAGCAACGGAAGCTGGTCACCGATGCCGATCTCGATAAATTCATGTCCTTTCGGCCGCTGAAATACACTACGTTTAGTCATGGTTTAATTTAAAAACTATTTTAAAAACACTTTCATTAATCACTACACCACTCCGTCAGACTGACATTTGACAAGTCGATTCCCTTGAACTACTCTAGTACTTCTTTTTCTTTTGTACGGAAGTGTGTGTGCGCGAAATTATAATTTTTAAAGGCAAATTAAAGCATTTTTCTCATTTATTTTATGGAAAATTATTATTTTGCAGAAAAAAGTAAGTCATTTCAAATGTATATTGAGCAAAATCCCATAAAAATGAAAAAATTTTAAATTTACTGGTTTTTCACCTTGGTACGCATCTGCCAAACCCATCTTAGAGGCTTAGTCTATGCAGCAACCCTAGGCGAGAGGAAGTGCTTGATCGTAGATCAGCCTTCCTTCTCGTTTTTTTTTAATGTTTTACGGTTGCCGTCCTGACTTGAGTACAGCGGTGCGGATTTTTGAACTTCCGATTTGTGACATTGCCAGAGCGGATCGTCACACCATGCTACCCCTAAAAAAAAATTTATTTTTTCACCATGCCACTACCATAGCTCTATCTAAATACCAAGTTTCAGCTTCCTATCATTCTAAATTTTTAAGATATAAGCATCGGAACTTTTTCTTTCTCACCCTTCTCCACCCTCACCCTCTACACCCACACCCACAAACTATTAGGCCTACTTCTGGTAAAAATTTGAAGCATCCATCTTACACTGTTATTGAGATATGAAACGTGTTATTATTGAAAAATTCTTATCCCCTCCTATTACGTACTCCCCAGCCCCCTTCAAATATTTTGCTTTGAGCACTTTTTATTTATCAAGCTTTATATCCAAACCGAATTTTCTTTTTCTGATGCCACTGGTTTGGGAGATATCGTAATGTTAAGTATTTCAACCCCCACCCCCGTACGCCACTACCCTTACCCAAAAATTTTGTTTCAATCTACTATCCTAGTATAACTACAGATATTTGTTAAGTTTTGCTATTAACGGTTTAGGAGATATAGATTTTAGAACCACTCCACTCCACTCCCACACCACGTCCGCCCAGCTGGCCCCTCCACTTCCTCCAAACTTAATGAAAAAATTATAGAATAATGCGCTATTTATGCGCTCTGCAAAACACGAAGAAAAAAATTTTGCGCTCCTTTCGTTTAGTAGGGATAAATCATTTAAAGGTGGGGGGGCTGAGTGGGCGGCAAGCTAGCCCCCCCACCCCTGAAATATGTAAAAATTTAAAAAAAAAATACACAGGAATTATGCGCTATTTATGCGCTCTCAGAATTCATTACAATTGATTTTTGCGCTATGTCCTTTCAAGGACCTCCCATACAAATCGCAGGTCGAGATTCTACAAAAGCAAAAATTTCACCAAATAACTATACCAGCAAAATCTATGATTTATGCGCTCTTAGAATCCGCTATTCGCGATTTTCGCACTGCGTCCTTTCAAGGACCTCCCATACAAGTCGTCAATTCAGCAGCAGTAAAACAGAAATGCCTACTCGATTAATGCGAAATCGTACTAAGTAATCATGCACGATCGATACATGATTTATGCGCTCTCAGAATTTGGTAAATTTGATTTTCGCGCTATGTTCTTTCAAGGACCTCCCATACAAATCGCAGGTCGAGATTCTACAAAAGCAAAAATTTCACCAAATAACTACACCAGCTAAATCTATGATTTATGCGCTCTTAGAATCCGCTATTTGCGAATTTCGCACTGCGTCCTTTCAAGGACCTCCCATACAAGTCGTCAATTCAGCAGCAGTAAAACAGAAATGCCTACTCGATTAATGCGAAATCGTACTAAGTAATCATGCACGATCGCTACATGATTTATGCGCTCTCGGAATTTGGTAAATTTGATTTTCGCGCTATGTCCTTTCAACGACCTCCCATACAAATCGCAGGTCGAGATTCTACAAAAGCAAAAATTTCACCAAATAACTATACCAGCTAAATCTATGATTTATGCGCTCTAAGAATCCGATATTTGCGATTTTCGCACTGCGTCCTTTCAACGACCTCCCATACAAATCGCAGGTCGAGATTCTACAAAAGCAAAAATTTCACCAAATAACTATACCAGCTAAATCTATGATTTATGCGCTCTAAGAATCCGCTATTTGCGATTTTCGCACTGCGTCCTTTCAACGACCTCCCATACAAATCGCAGGTCGAGATTCTACAAAAGCAAAAATTTCACCAAATAACTACACCAGCTAAATCTATGATTTATGCGCTCTTAGAATCCGCTATTCGCGATTTTCGCACTGCGTCCTTTCAAGGACCTCCCATACAAGTCGTCAATTCAGCAGCAGTAAAACAGAAATGCCTACTCGATTAATGCGAAATCGTACTAAGTAATCATGCACGATCGATACATGATTTATGCGCTCTTGGAATTTGGGAAATTTGATTTTCGCGCTATGTCCTTTCAAGGACCTCCCATACAAATCGCAGGTAGTGATTCTACAAAAGCTCAAATTCATTCATTCAAAAATCATTCATTTAAATATTTTAATTAAAAATAAAAATTCAATTTCTATTCAACACAAAACAAACATAGATTCAGATTCAGAAATTTTTTTTGAAACTAAATTCCGACCTAGGTCAAGACTGAATTATTTGGGTTAATATGAGTGTTTTATCGTCAATCGCTCGTATGGCATTTAACTTTCTTAACCTAAAACTTAACCTAATAATAATATTTTCCTAACTAGTAAGTGCTGAGCCCAATTTCTTTTTTTTATTATGTTACATTATGAATATAATTAGGACTTAATTAACTGTCTTTGGTTCTTATGTATATACGTCTTTTGAGTTGCTATCCGTTAGGATTTTTACTTAATTTATGATTATTTACATTATTTACATTAAAGATCTATAACTATTTTTACTCAATTTGAGGTTATTTATATTATTTACATAGAATATCTAAAATAATAGATCAGCCATTGTTCAAAATGACAGATACAGTTTGTCTCTTTTGTGTTTAGTAACGCTGTGGATTTTACGTATTTATTTTTATATACACCTGTTTCATACAAATAATTATAGCGTATTGAATGTAGTTAAAGGTTACTTAAGTTTTGGTGTAATGACATTATTTACATTGGATTACAGTGAAAATTTAAGATAATTCCGTTCTATTGTAATCTAAGCTTTCCGTTAATTAAAAAATCAAGTTGACACTTCAAGTGTGTATCAGTTTATTTTTAAATTGCTATTAATTTTTTACTCTAGGTTTTTTGAGTATTTTCAGATTAATTGCCACTTTCAATGCATACAAAAAAATTTCTTTCGTAATATTAACGAAACGCAATTTTTAATACAATTTCTTTGTTACAATGAAAATCTACATTTATATAACGAAAAAATCCATTTTTCGTAAACGTCATTCAACGAATATTACGTTATCTTAACGAATACAAGTTCCTTAATTATTCTTTACTTCAATGGTATGAAATTATACGTTGATAGCAGGAAAAGTTTACACGAAAGCATAATACAAAGAAGTTTTCGTAGATACTAAGTAAGTTTTCTTTAAATTTTGTGTAAAGTAATTTTTCATTGAAATAACAAAAGCGTTTACCTTATATTTAGGAAACTTTTCGTTGTGTCAACGTATTTTCTTATATTAGAACTACGAAAACTTTCATTATATTAAAGTAAGGCTCTCTTTTCGTTCTGCATGACACAGCTCAATTTGCGCCTTAGCTAAGAGTGCTACAAAACATAACTAATGAAAATTTTTCGTTGAGTCAACGTATTTTTTCATAGAACTACGAAAACTTTCCTTACGTTAACGATAATTGCTGGCATCATTTAGCTTTTCAGTGTCAAGTGAGGCTTCGTGAAGAGTGAACGAGCGTATAAAGTGAACAGTACATATTTGCGGCTTTGTTGAAAATCAGGTGAGTGTTGCTCGTGCGAATATTTGTAATTTTTAAGTAACATTTGCACGGCGAGACACTTTATATTATTAAAATAATAACGTATTGCTATCGATTTTTTAAAAAAAGCGTGGTTGAATTGGAAAGAGTATGGATGTCTTGCATTGATTACTGTTTGCAGTAAATCCGGATGAAACCAACATCGGAAAATTTTTAAGAATTGGCTGCAATACAAAAAAACCAATTGGCTATCGTCTGGTACTATGCTATTTTATATACTATATTTAAGATTACTTGAAGTAAATACTTATAATTTTTATAGATAGATATTGACTTCAATTATGAATTCAAAAACAACACTTCGTCATTAGACGTATGGCCTGAAAAACTCACCATGATCCAATATTTTTTTTCGAAAGAAGATCGTATCGAAGATAAAAATGTCAAAGCAACTTTATATGAATTGAAGCAAAGAGCAGATTTAACAGAAGGTGATTATTGTAGTATATATTTGCAAAATTCATTCAAATAACATAGACAATATTTTCGATGGTAAGCAAAATATTTAAGCATCATTTGGTTCTCTTCTTGTTCAAAGGATTGTGGCAAAAAAGAAATGCACGTTAAATATTTTGTAGACCATTCAAATAATTACTTTGACTTTAATCACAAACAAATAAGCCCATATGTGCTGTACAAGTTTAGTGGAAAGAAGTGATCTATGAAATTTTCATTTGGGAAAGCTTGTCTACTTAATTTCTAGATCTTTACATTAAAATTGTTTGAGTTCAATTAGAAAAAGCATTTGCTACAGAGAGCTGTTTCAGTTTCTTAATATTGGTCTTCACATCTGGGTATATTTGCTTTATTTCAATTTACAAATTTTCAATATTTTGTTAGATAATAATTTTTTATTACTTCATATTTCAGATCAAAGGGCATTATTGTGGAGCATTCATGGCGCAACTCCACCAACAAGCAAGTCGGAAGCAGTAAAAGGTACGGGAAAAAAACCAAAGGCATACTATAATAGATTCCCAAGAGTCCTTCATATGCATGAAAAATAATGTTAACCAGCTTGAAGAACATCTTCAATGACTGCAAGACAAAGTGGAAAATACTCAACCCCATCTACTAGCATAGGCAGAGATATACCATATTAACAATCAGGGAATTTTTATTGTACTTTGATGGCGTTAAATACAAATTTACCAATTTCCTCCGTGCTATGGACATATGTTTTAAAATTTTCTTTTTGTTCAATCTAGAATATCCATGGGTATAATTTTTAGAGCTTTGTACAGCGTTATTTTTACAAAATTTTATCGGGTAAAGAAAATTCGAATGTAGAAGTACTTCTTTCTGATTTAATTTCAAAGTGAGCATTCCCTTATTATTTCATTTTATATAATATTTTTTAATAAACATACATACAACTTATATAATACATTTTTTAAACGTTTTTCTTTATATTTATAATATCCTGTGTTTTCTGAATGGAATACCCGTATTTTAAAAAAAAACAAATAAGTGGTTAATTTGGGAATTGATGACGACAATTATAGACACGGGAGGACTGCAAACATGGTTGTTTAATTGGTTAAAACCGATGAGAGTTTAGATCATTCCCAAATTCTTTACAGCTTTTTTTCTGCAGTGCCTACATGGTTTGATTTGTAAATGCTTTAAAATAAAATGTATTACATTCTTACGACGTATGAATGGCGTTATACAAAGAATAGGGTTTTTAAATTAACGAAACTATGTATATACGTTATGAGTAAGTAATATTACTTAATTTGAAGAAAATTTTCGTCACTTGGAAGAAAACTATACTTTGTGTGTATTATATTTTTCTTTAAGTATAGAAGATTTTCCTTCATTTAATGGAAAAAAAATTTAGGAAAATGTTTTATTTTTACGAATCCTTTCTTAATATCAACGAAATGTATACTTTGTTATTTCAGGAAACAGTTTCTTTTATTCAATGAAACTTTTCTTTAATTTAACGAAATTTCACCAATATAAATTTCATTACAACAAAGAAAATTTTCGTTGGTTCAATAACTCTTTGCCTTAAATAAAATATTAAAGAAATCAGTTACTTTGCTATAACGAATGAGGTTTTTGGTGGTTTTTTTACGCAAGTTTTCATTATTGCAACGAAATTTTTCGTTTTATTTACGACCATTTTTGGTTCAGTGTGGTTTTACCACACGTTTACTGTACATATTTTACAGCTTAATTTGAATATTTATATATACATTACTGCATTAACATTTATATTTTTGTTTGCTCATATAGATTACTTACATATTTACATATTCTTAATAATAAGGGTTAGTTACTCTTTCCGGTGTCAGTGGTGTGAAACTCCAATACGAAATCCCCGACTGTTGATTATCGCCGTCCCTGAGAACATGACAAATTTGGAAAGAACTTTCACTGGAGAGGCCAGTTTAACATAAGATTGTGTTGGATTAGGTCCGAAGGAGCTGTTTCGTCATCCGATTATCCGATTGATTACAAATCAAACCATGTAGGCACTGCAGAAAAAAAGCTGTAAAGAATTTGGGAATGATCTAAACTCTCATCGGTTTTAACCAATTAAACAACCATGTTTGCAGTCCTCCCGTGTCTATAATTGTCGTCATCAATTCCCAAATTAACCACTTATTTGTTTTTTTTTAAAATACGGGTATTCCATTCAGAAAACACAGGATATTATAAATATAAAGAAAAACGTTTAAAAAATGTATTATATAAGTTGTATGTATGTTTATTAAAAAATATTATATAAAATGAAATAATAAGGGAATGCTCACTTTGAAATTAAATCAGAAAGAAGTACTTCTACATTCGAATTTTCTTTACCCGATAAAATTTTGTAAAAATAACGCTGTACAAAGCTCTAAAAATTATACCCATGGATATTCTAGATTGAACAAAAAGAAAATTTTAAAACATATGTCCATAGCACGGAGGAAATTGGTAAATTTGTATTTAACGCCATCAAAGTACAATAAAAATTCCCTGATTGTTAATATGGTATATCTCTGCCTATGCTAGTAGATGGGGTTGAGTATTTATTTATTTATTTATTTATTTATTTATTTGTAGACAAATAAAGTCTATTTACAATATATAAAAACAAAAACAAAAATTCTTAAATTCTACTCTTAAAACTATTATTGCAACTTAATAATACAGCACAAAGAGTAAATATCTTAGACCTAATAATTTTCAAAGTTTCTTAAATTTTAACTCGCAGATAGTGTCTTAAATTTAGTCATTATTTTGCCCTTGTATGTAGTTTTACTTACAGAGCTGGTGTAACAATCTGAATGCAGGTTAAAGTTTCTAATAGCACAAGCAATAAGATCATTCATCAAGAAGTTCGAGGAATGATTCTCCATTTTCAGGATTCTGCCGTTACGAAGATTAAACCTGTGCTCAACAAATTTTAGGCGGACAAGGAGTTCGTTCGAAATTAAATTAGAATTAATTAAATCGAAAGCTAGTGTTGCCGAAGCTAGCTCTCTTCTCCTCTCAAGCGTGGTCATATCCAGCAAAAGTAGCCTACACTTATAAGAGGGCAAACGGTAGCTACTAAACTGGAGGCTTCGTAAAGCAAACAGCAAAAATTGAACTTGTACTCTTTCAACCCTGTACGAGTCAATTTGAGTGGAGGGTGACCAGACAACGCTTGCATACTCGAGCAGAGGCAACAACAAAGTACAGAAAAGAGTCTTACACAAATATGGGTCATCGAATTCTTTGACTCTCCTTTTTAGGAATCCTAACATAGCCATACCACTATTTGAAATTTTGTCAATGTGCGACTTGAAAGTCAACTTAGTGTCAAATATTACCCCCAGATCTTTGATTTGTGTGACACGTTTTAACCTTTCATTGCTTATATTGTAGTCAAATTGCAATGAGCCGGCTGTTTTCCTAGAGAAGGTTATTGCTGCACATTTTTAACGTTTAATTGCATAGCGTTATTTAAGCACCAAACAGATAAAATGTCAATATTGTTTTGCAATATAAGACAATCCCGAGTGGAGTCAATTGTTCTGAAGATTTTTAGGTCATCAGCGTAAAAGGATGCTTTGCAATCATTCAATAGTAATGGCACGTCATTAATGAAAATTGTGAATAAAAGTGGCCCCAATATGCTACCTTGAGGAACACCCGAGGAAACTGAAGTTGTTTTGGATAGATGCGATAAAAATTTTACTTTTTGTGTACGATTGGATAAGTAGGACTTCAACCAGTTCAAAAAAGCACCTCCTATACCATATCGTTCCAGCTTAAATAGTAGCAAACCGTGGTCCACTACATCAAAAGCACTAGAAAAATCCGTGTACACCGAATCTACCTGTTTACCATTACCCAATCTATTTCTGATGAACGTAGAGTATTCCAAAAGATTAGAAACAGTAGATTTTCCCTTTAAAAAACCATGCTGACATGGATGAATAATAGGACTTACAAACTCTACTACTACTTCAGCAACCAGTTTTTCGAAAACCTTACTAATAGAAGATAAAATGCTTATTCTTCTGTAATTGTTAATGTCCGATCTATCTCCGGATTTAAAAATGGGTGTTATATGTGCCAATTTAAAACACTCAGGAAAAATGGAATTCTGAAGAGACATATTAAACAGAGGAAGCAATAATCGAGATAATGTCATTGAAGATGTTCTTCAAGCTGGTTAACATTATTTTTCATGCATATGAAGGACTCTTGGGAATCTATTATAGTATGCCTTTGGTTTTTTTCCCGTACCTTTTACTGCTTCCGACTTGCTTGTTGGTGGAATTGCGCCATGAATGCTCCACAATAATGCCTTTGATCTGAAATATGAAGTAATAAAAAATTATTATCTAACAAAATATTGAAAATTTGTAAATTGAAATAAAGCAAATATACCCAGATGTGAAGACCAATATTAAGAAACTGAAACAGCTCTCTGTAGCAAATGCTTTTTCTAATTGAACTCAAACAATTTTAATGTGAAGATCTAGAAATTAAGTAGACAAGCTTTCCCAAATGAAAATTTCATAGATCACTTCTTTCCACTAAACTTGTACAGCACATATGGGCTTATTTGTTTGTGATTAAAGTCAAAGTAATTATTTGAATGGTCTACAAAATATTTAACGTGCATTTCTTTTTTGCCACAATCCTTTGAACAAGAAGAGAACCAAATGATGCTTAAATATTTTGCTTACCATCGAAAATATTGTCTATGTTATTTGAATGAATTTTGCAAATATATACTACAATAATCACCTTCTGTTAAATCTGCTCTTTGCTTCAATTCATATAAAGTTGCTTTGACATTTTTATCTTCGATACGATCTTCTTTCGAAAAAAAATATTGGATCATGGTGAGTTTTTCAGGCCATACGTCTAATGACGAAGTGTTGTTTTTGAATTCATAATTGAAGTCAATATCTATCTATAAAAATTATAAGTATTTACTTCAAGTAATCTTAAATATAGTATATAAAATAGCATAGTACCAGACGATAGCCAATTGGTTTTTTTGTATTGCAGCCAATTCTTAAAAATTTTCCGATGTTGGTTTCATCCGGATTTACTGCAAACAGTAATCAATGCAAGACATCCATACTCTTTCCAATTCAACCACGCTTTTTTTTAAAAAATCGATAGCAATACGTTATTATTTTAATAATATACAGTGTCTCGCCGTGCAAATGTTACTTAAAAATTACAAATATTCGCACGAGCAACACTCACCTGATTTTCAACAAAGCCGCAAATATGTACTGTTCACTTTATACGCTCGTTCACTCTTCACGAAGCCTCACTTGACACTGAAAAGCTAAATGATGCCAGCAATTATCGTTAACGTAAGGAAAGTTTTCGTAGTTCTATGAAAAAATACGTTGACTCAACGAAAAATTTTCATTAGTTATGTTTTGTAGCACTCTTAGCTAAGGCGCAAATTGAGCTGTGTCATGCAGAACGAAAAGAGAGCCTTACTTTAATATAATGAAAGTTTTCGTAGTTCTAATATAAGAAAATACGTTGACACAACGAAAAGTTTCCTAAATATAAGGTAAACGCTTTTGTTATTTCAATGAAAAATTACTTTACACAAAATTTAAAGAAAACTTACTTAGTATCTACGAAAACTTCTTTGTATTATGCTTTCGTGTAAACTTTTCCTGCTATCAACGTATAATTTCATACCATTGAAGTAAAGAATAATTAAGGAACTTGTATTCGTTAAGATAACGTAATATTCGTTGAATGACGTTTACGAAAAATGGATTTTTTCGTTATATAAATGTAGATTTTCATTGTAACAAAGAAATTGTATTAAAAATTGCGTTTCGTTAATATTACGAAAGAAATTTTTTTGTATGCATTGAAAGTGGCAATTAATCTGAAAATACTCAAAAAACCTAGAGTAAAAAATTAATAGCAATTTAAAAATAAACTGATACACACTTGAAGTGTCAACTTGATTTTTTAATTAACGGAAAGCTTAGATTACAATAGAACGGAATTATCTTAAATTTTCACTGTAATCCAATGTAAATAATGTCATTACACCAAAACTTAAGTAACCTTTAACTACATTCAATACGCTATAATTATTTGTATGAAACAGGTGTATATAAAAATAAATACGTAAAATCCACAGCGTTACTAAACACAAAAGAGACAAACTGTATCTGTCATTTTGAACAATGGCTGATCTATTATTTTAGATATTCTATGTAAATAATATAAATAACCTCAAATTGAGTAAAAATAGTTATAGATCTTTAATGTAAATAATGTAAATAATCATAAATTAAGTAAAAATCCTAACGGATAGCAACTCAAAAGACGTATATACATAAGAACCAAAGACAGTTAATTAAGTCCTAATTATATTCATAGTGTAACATAATAAAAAAAAGAAATTGGGCTCAGCACTTACTAGTTAGGAAAATATTATTATTAGGTTAAGTTTTAGGTTAAGAAAGTTAAATGCCATACGAGCGATTGACGATAAAACACTCATATTAACCCAAATAATTCAGTCTTGACCTAGGTCGGAATTTAGTTTCAAAAAAAATTTCTGAATCTGAATCTGAATCTATTTTTGTTTTGTGTTGAATAGAAATTGAATTTTTATTTTTAATTAAAATATTTAAATGAATGATTTTTGAATGAATGAATCTCAATTTAATTTTTTTATGAGAATGTAAATACTAAATTTATGTTCAATACGATTCTCGCAACAATTTTCGAACTCCACTGTTCGAAATCGAAAACAAAACACTTCACTCTTATATTTCACAATATCTTTAATTTACTATATTTGCAATATGCATTTCTGTTTTACTGTATCGGAATTGACGATTTGTATGGGAGGTCCTTGAAAGGACGCAGTGCGAAAATCGCGAATAGCGGATTCTAAGAGCGCATAAATCATAGATCTAGCTGGTATTGTTATTTGGTGAAATTTTTGCTTTTGTAGAATCTCGACCTGCGATTTGTATGGGAGGTCCTTGAAAGGACATAGCGCGAAAATCAAATTTACCAAATTCCGGGAGCGCATAAATCATGTATCGATCGTGCATGATTACTTAGTACGATTTCGCAATAATCGAGTAGGCATTTCTGTTTTACTGCTGCTGAATTGACGACTTGTATGGGAGGTCCTTGAAAGGACGCAGTGCGAAAATCGCAAATAGCGGATCCTAAGAGCGCATAAATCATAGATTTAGCTGGTATAGTTATTTGGTGAAATTTTTGCTTTTGTAGAATCTCGACCTGCGATTTGTATGGGAGGTCCTTGAAAGGACATAGCGCGAAAATCAAATTTCCCGAATTCCAAGAGCTCATAAATCATGTATCGATCGTGCATGATTACTTAGTACGATTTCGCATTAATCGAGTAGGCATTTCTGTTTTACTGCTGCTGAATTGACGACTTGTATGGGAGGTCCTTGAAAGGACGCAGTGCGAAAATCGCGAATAGCGGATTCTAAGAGCGCATAAATCATAGATTTTGCTGGTATAGTTATTTTATGAAATTTTTGCTTTTGTAGAATCTCGACCTGCGATTTGTATGGGAGGTCCTTGAAAGGACATAGCGCAAAAATCAATTGTAATGAATTCTGAGAGCGCATAAATAGCGCATAATTCCTGTGTATTTTTTTTTTAAATTTTTACATATTTCAGGGGTGGGGGGGCTAGCTTGCCGCCCACTCAGCCCCCCCACCTTTAAATGATTTATCCCTACTAAACGAAAGGAGCGCAAAATTTTTTTCTTGGTGTTTTGCAGAGCGCATAAATAGCGCATAATTCTATAATTTTTTCATTAAGTTTGGAGGAAGTGGGGGGGCCAGCTGGGCGGACGTTCCCACACCCCTTCACCCATACCTTCAATTTTTTTGCAAATGAGTCCACTATCAAAGCTCTATAGAAATTTCAAGATTCAGTCTCCTAACATGAGTGGTTGCTGAGATCTAGAAACCAAAATTTTTCGTCTAAAATGCTTCCCCCACCTTCCCCCTCACACCCCCACCTTCCCCCTCACACCCTCACCCCTGAAAATAATGTCAATTCAAGAAGTCTACCCAGTCTATTCCTAGAAAAAATTTCAAATTAATAGCTCCACTGGCTTGAGAACTACGAGCCTTCAAAGGATTTTGGCGGTCGACGTACGGCGTACGGCGGAAAGACGGAGTGAAAATTTTTATTGCTTTTTTTGTGTCTACTAGTCATGAAATGTACACAAAAAAATATTGAGGGCAGCAAATTTTTTTTTTTTTTTGAAAATCAATAACAATACTGTATTATTACTAATAAAGTAAAAATGATAAAAAGTGATAACAAATGATAAAAATTGATAAAAAATTATAAAAAATGATAAGAAATGACAAAAAATGATAGCAAATTATAAAAAGAGTAAAAAATTTAATAAATTATAAATATGTAAGTTAAATAAGTATATAATAGTAAATAAATAAATGAATATATTAAAAAATTATTTAGAATGATACAGAATGATAAAAATTGATAAAAATTGATAAAAAAACTATAAACAATAATAAAATATGGTAAAATTTGATAAAAAATCTGCCAACAGTCTGGGCGCAACTGTATTATTTTTCCGGCAGATGTTCAGAACGCGTTCAATTCGGGGATGCGGTGTATGTTACTATGTGACTGAAAACCTAACAAAAACTTCGGGAAGCGGTTAGAAAAGGGTGTAACATATGAATTAAATAATTGGGTCATATTCCGAGATGCGGTCTAGAGGTTGAAAAAAACAAAACTTAAAAATAGGTGATTATTAAACAAACCTGGGGAAGTGAAAAGATATTCGATATCTGATCAGACCTGAGAAACATGGTGGAATTCATGAAAAGGTATACAACCAGTTTACACCCTCTTAGGGGTCGATTTTCAAAAAATCTTGAAAATATATTCTAGGTATTCACATGAAGAATCCGTAGAAAAAAAATTAATTCAATATTTCGAAAGACCTAGTAGATATGACGAAAATCATGAAAATATATGGATTTTATATTAACCGATATTTTTTTTTTGCCCCCCCCCCCTTCTGAACACCAATGAATATATGAATTTTTTTTATCAGAATTACTTTTCTAGGTAATTTACATATACGTACCGAGTTTCAACTTCCTAGCATAAGCCGTTCTGAAGTTCGGGAAAACACCCCCCACCACCATACCATACTACCCCTAAAAAAAAATTATTTTTCCACCATGCCACTACTATAGTTTTATCTAAATACCAAGTTTCAGCTTCCTATCACCATAGATTCTTAAGATATAAGCATCGGAACTTTTTCTTTCTCACCCTTTCCCACCCTCACCCTCTACACCCACACCCCCAAACTTTTTTTTCCTACTAGGGTTCTATTAGGCCTACTTCTGGTAAAAATTTGAAACATCCATCTTACACTTTTATTGAGATATGAATCGTGTTATTTTTTAAAAATTCTAATCCCTCCCACTTCCGTGATCCTCCACCCCCTTCAAATATTTTACTTTGAGCAATCTTTATTTATTAATTTTTATAATAAAACCGAATTTTGTTTTTCTGGTCCAATTAGTTTGTGAGATATCGTAATCTAAAGTTTTTCACCCCCCACCCCCGTACGCCACTACCCCCACCCAAAAATTTTGTTTCAATCTACTCTCCTAGTATAACTACAGATATATTTTAAGTTTTAATTGCTTGCTATTAATGGTTTAGGAGATATGGATTTTAGAATTTGTCGATCTCGGCATTTTTGCGTTTCGGACGCATTATTTCCCCCTCCACTCCCACACCCCTTCACCCATATCTGTTTTTTTTTTGCAAATGGGTCCATTATCAAAGCTCTATAGAAATTCTAAGTTTCAGCCTCCTAACACAAGCGGTTCCTGAGATCTAAAAACCTAAAATTTTCGTCTAAAACGCTTACCCCGCCTTCCCCCTTACACTTCCTCATCTGAAAATAATGTCAATTCAAGGGGTCCACCAAGTCAATTCTTAGAAAAAAAATTAATTTAATAGGTCCACTGGTTTGAGAGCTACGAGCCTTCAAAGGATTTTGCTTGGGGCGTGGGGCGGTCGACGTACGGCGTACGGCGAACAGACGGAGTGAAAATTTTTATTGCTTTTTTCGTGTCTACTAGTCATGAAACGTGGAAAAAAATTTTGAGGGCAGCAAATTTTTTTTTTTAAAAATCGATAACAATACTGTATTATAAATAATACAGTAAAATTATAAAAATGATAAAAAATGATAAAAAATAATAAAAATGATAAAAATGATAAACATGATAAAAACTTATAAAAAGTAAAGATCCTGTATTACGTATTTTGAATATAAAAAAATTTAGACTTAATTGACTATTCCATTACAAAATATAGTACGTATTTTTTTAAAATTGGATGGGAGTACTACCCAAAAACTTTGTCAGTACTCAGAAATACTAACATTTGTATATCAATATTGTAGGAGATCTTCTAGCTTATCTGAGAGTATCGGATAATAAATATTCATTTATGAAGACTGAGTAAATACAATATTAGTTTCTAGACACTGCATTAAAATTACTGGGCTTAGAAATAAGACATCAATGATGATTCTGTTAATTACAAATCAGAGCTTTCAGCAAAGTTCTTATTAGCAATTTCTTTGGCAACTAAAACAGCATCCACTGTTATAGTGAGAAGTTAATTTCTTTTCTTCTCTTTAATTAAATTAAATTCAAAAAAAATTTCTTGCGGCAGTTGCACCGCTATGGGGGAAAATGATTATAGTTTAGATAGTATGGCTTATTTTAGGAAACATGTTTTGGCTTAATGCGTTTTTCTGATTAAAAGTATATTGAAAGAAATCAATAATCTGTAGATACGACTGTTTGATTGCCATTACTCATATAATATTTCTTCATCTAAATTGGTAATTCGGTTTCACGAAATTTTGAACAAAATAATTTAAAATAAATTTTTATTGTTCGAAGTAATATATTGTGCACGTAACAACAGTCTGGCAACTCCGCAACTCGATCTGTTTCGAATCATGGGAACAACAGAAACCAGTCACCTCCCAGCAAACAAAAGGTTCGGAATGATATTAAAAAATCTGCCAACAATCTGGGCGTAACTTTATTATTTTTCCGGCAGAAGTTAGGAACGCGTTCAATTCTGAAATGCGGTGTAGGCTACTATGTGACTGAAAACCTATCAAAAAGAACAAGATCATGGAAGTGAAAATCTGATTGGATCTGAGAGATATGGAATAGTTTATGAAAAAGTACACAATCACTTTACACCACCTTAGGGGTCAATTTTCAGAAAATCTTGGAAAAACTGTCTTGGTATTCATATGGAGAATACATAGAATAAAATTAAATTCATTATTTGGGACGAGGTAGTAGATATGTCGAAAATCGTGGGAAAATATGCATTCTATTATATACACACCGAGTTTCAACATTGTAGTTCGATACATAGGAAAAACACCCCCACTTGTACCACACTACCCTTAGGGGTCGAATTTCAAAAAACCTTGAAAACGCTTTCTAGGTATTCATACGAAGAATCTGTAGAATAAAAATGAATTCAATGTTTGGAAAGACCTAGTAAATATGACGAAAATCGTAAAAATATATGCATTTTATATATTTTATTTTTACAAATATTTTCCCCCCCCCCCCTCTTCTGAACGCTAATGAATATTAAAATTTTTTTTTATCACAATTACTTTTCTAGTTGATTTACATATACACACCGAGATTCAACATTGTAGCTTAAGACGTTCCATATATAAGAAAAACACCCCCACTTGTACCACACTACCCTTAGGGGTCGAATTTCAAAAAACCTTGAAAACACTTTCTAGGTATTCATACGAAGAATCCGTAGAATAAAAATGAGTTCAATATTTGGAAAAACCTAGTAAATATGACGAAAATCTTGAAAATATATGCATTTTATATATATTATTTTTACAAATATTTTTTTTTGCCCCCCCCCCTCTTCTGAACGCCAATGAATATTCAAATTTTTTTTTATCACAATTACTTTTCTAGATGACTTACATATACACACCGAGTTTCAACATTGTAGCTTAAGCCGTTCCATATATAAGAAAAACACCCCACTTGTACCACACTACCCTTAGGGGTCGAATTTCAAAAAACCTTGAAAACACTTTCTAGGTATTCATACGAAGAATCCGTAGAATAAAAATGAATTCAATATTTGGAAAGACCTAGTAGATATGACGAAAATCGTGAAAATATATGCATTTTATATTTATTATATATACAAATATTTTTTTTGCCCCCCCCCCCTTCTAAACGCCAATGAATATTCAATTTTTTTTTTAACACAATTACCTTTCTAGTCGATTTACATATACACACCGAGTTTCAACATTGTAGCTTAAGCCGTCCCATATATAGGAAAAACACCCCCACTTGTACCACACTACCCCTAGGGGTCGAATTTCAAAAAACCGTGAAAACGCATTCTAGGTATTCATACGAAGAATCCGTAGAATAAAAATGAATTCAATATTTGGAAAGACCTAGTAGATATGACGAAAATCGTGAAAATATATGAATTTTATATCTATTATATTTACAAAAATAATTTTTTTTGCCCCCCTTTCTAAACGCCAATGAATATTCAAATTTTTTTTCATCACAATTACTTTTCTAGTTGATTTACATATACACACCGAGTTTCAACTTTCTAGCATAAACCGTTTAATAGTTAGGAAAAACACCCCCTACCCCCGTAGCATACTACCCCTAAAAAAAATTGTATATTTCCAACATTCCGCCACTATAGCTCTATCTAAATACCAAGTTTAAGGCTTATATCATTACAGGTTCTCAAGATATAAGCATCGGAACTTTTTCCTTTCCACCCTCCCCCACCCTCCCCCTCTACACACTCAACATCAAAACTTTTTTCCCTGCTAGGGTTTATTTAGCGCTACTTCTGGTAAAAATTCTAAGCATCTATCTTAAACTGTTCTTGAGATATGAAATGTGTTTGATTTGCAAAATTCTCATCCCCTCCACTTCTATGCTCCACCTCCCACTTAAAAAATTTTACTTTGATCAATCTTTTTTTGTCAACCTTTATACCCAAACCAAATTTTATTTTTCTAGAGCAATTGGTTCATGAGACATCGTATTCTTAAGTTTTTCACCCCCCACCCCCATACACAACTTCCTCCACCCAAAATTTTTCTCCATTCTGTTCTCCTAGTATAACTACAAATATATTTTAAGTTTGAATAGTGTGCCATTAACGGTTTAGGAGATATGGATTTTAGAATGTGTCTATCTCACCTTTTTTTGGGTTTCGGACGCATTACATTTCCCCCCACTCCCACACCCCTTGTTCAATATTGACAATTTTTCTGCAAATGGGTCTACTATCAGAGCTCTATAGAAATTCCAAGTTTCAGCTTCCTAACATAAGGGGTTACTGAGATCTGGAAACCAAAATTTTCGGTCTAAAACACTTCCCCCTCCTTCCCCCTCACACCCCCACCCCTAAAAATTTGGTCACTTCAAGGCGCTTACCCCATCTATTCGTTAAAAAAATTTCAATTTAATATCTCAAAGCGTTTGGCAGCTACGAGCCTCCAAACGATCTTGCGTACGGCGTACGGCGTACGGCGGACAGACGGACTGAAAATTTTTATTGCTTTTTTCGCGTCTACTAGTTATGAAACGTGAAAATAAAAATTTTGAGGGTAGCAAATTTTTTTTTTTAAAAAATCAATCACAATACTTAATTATTAAAATAATAAAGTAAAAGATATCTGTAGAAGATATCATCTATCGTGTAAGATATCTTTGTTTGATCGATTGCGATACGATAAAGTGCAAAATGTCCATTCGGTGCGATATTTTTCTAGAGATAAAAATGGGTGAAGGGGAAATTTTTGATTATGTACATCCTTGTATTATCGTCAAAGAGATATGAAACCGATAACCTTTATTTTGCGCATTTCTGATATCCAGTATATATCTTCAAGAGATCTCTTGACGATATCATGCATGTGATTTTGGCTCCCAATCTTTATTACGTTGTCTTAACGATATCGTACATATGAAATATGTATATCTTTTAAATCTTCATTCCCATCCCTCTCCGACAAAACCAAAATATTTTTTTTTTATGACCAATGACTTTACTTCTACATACGAGATGGAGCTTTGAAAATGGAAATAAAAGGAACAGGTAAAGAATAATATATCACAACTTTCAAAGAACTCAAAAACAGATTGCCATTAGACGATCCTAGTTTTAAGGAAATTAAGTTCTTGAATGTACAAATAGCCCTTGACAGTAAAAAATATGTGAATTCGATGAAACTAAATATAACTGCAAAGAGAGTTGGATGCAGCGAATCTGTTATAAATAAAATTTGAATCCAAAAAAATAAATAAAATTTCAATTCAAAAAATAAATAAATTTTTAATCCTAAAAAAATATATAAAATTTTATTCCAAAGAAATAAATAAAATTATGATAAATAAATTTGCAATCCTAATTGGTGGGAAAACTGATCATTCCCTTTTTCCTTTTCTTGGGAAATTTAAACTGATGTGGATGGAGTTTTATGATCTTTTTTCTGCCTTTTGCTACGCGCTGTAAGGCGGTCCTTAGCATGCAGAAAATATTGCTGTAAAATTTTATCCATCCCAGCTTCATCGCAAGAGGAAAATTTTTCAATGCAAGTGGCTGGAAAAAAAAAGACATGGAGTTCTCCCAAAAGTTGTTTCATTTGTATCAGTTAACCTGTACCTTTGAGAACCTTTATGAATAAGGTTGATCTCGCGCGAGGTTTTTCTTCATTCTCTTTGTTTTTAGTGGACGTTTGACGGGATTTACCCGTCCATGTAAATTCCTGTACGAGATCATCTCTCATTGCAGATCGCAAATTCCTGCGCAGAAAATCTTCCACACTCAGTCCACCAACGCGCAAGAATTTTATTTTCTACGGAGTGAATGAAATAAATTCTTTTTAATTTCTATATTAAGTACAAAGTAAAGAGTGTTATGTGTACTCACTAGTTAGTTTGATGCCTCTTTGTTGTCATGCAGTGTTCTTTCTAAATTTCGAAAGTCTTCTGGATTCTGTATTGGTAACATTGGAAGAAACAATAATACCTCTGGGTTGCCGGAATGGACTGCAATGTCTGTATTTATTTTGCGGTTCAGAGATAGTCCGACAATCCGACAATCGTACTACAGTCCTTTGCAACGTTTTATTTTGTTCTACCAGTATTGAGTTTTGTTGTACAATGATGTTAGTATTTCAGTAATGTTTGTCAATTGCTCTCCCACATTTAACGGAATTTCTGGCATCTGTGATACATACGTCACATTAACAGGATCCTCTGTTATAGGTTTATGAACGACATTGTGGAGTTGGAGTGCATCATCGTGACATCCCGAGTATTGTGTTAAAGCTACCGGTGGTTGTCCTAAAGCGAAAAATTTTAACTTAAAGAATTTATACTGAAAAATGCAGAATTCATTACCTAGTCTTATTCGCTAGTGTCCGTTGGTGTAAAATTAATATCTGCGACCGGCTGACTCTCATGATATTGGAAAACATTCTCACTATCATTCTCCACACTGTCTTCTCTCGACATATCCTCTTTATTTGACATTATTATTATAGGTGATGAACTACTGGAACCAAGACAAATTTATCGCAAATTTTTAGACTCATGACTTTTCTTTTTATATCGGAATAATTGAAGTCCATCATGCCCGTCAGCATTTATACTTGAGGTACAATAAATACCAAAATTATCGGACAATAATGGTTTTTGGAAAAAAGTGCGTGTATTAGTCAGGATGCACCCCTGAAAACATATTTTTCCCTGTTGTTCCGTAATTTTTTTAATTATAATGAACCTGTTCAGAGCGATGCAGATATTGTTTGGTTCCTTAATTGAAAAGCTTAATGTTGACATTTTGACCCTTATAATATTGCCGTCATGATCTCGTGTGGCTAGTGGACTTTCATGTGACCGCATACTCGTAAGTTTCAATTGATTTTTCTCCGTGCTCCGATTGAAAACTTATACTGCTGCATAATTAGACTTTTTGACTTGTTTTTTAATTTTATATAGATGATTTTCAAATGGAAAGGCACTTGTAGAGTCTAGAGAGCCAAATATACGTACGGCATTCGGTAAATGAAGCAAATAATGGAAGTTGCAAGTTAAAAATGATAAATTATATAGTGATGGCATTTCTTTAACAAATTCTCTGAGCAATTGATTGAAACCGTTATTGAGAATACAATCTTCTTTATCGACAAGTATACGTATTGCAAGCGATAGTTTTAGAAAGTGTTCATATCTTTGTTTACATAATATATTAGGCAGGACTACTGGTCCCACATATAACAGAAAAGGCACCTCTGTGAACTTAGCACCCCACTTTAACCAAATTGAATAAAAAAATTTTCGGGTGGAGCTTTGTTTGTACTTGATTGTACCAAAAAAAATTTCGTTTGTACCTCCAAGGGTACGGAGAAAAAAATGCTCCGTGTGAACTTAGCACCCGACTTGCACCAAATTAACTGAAATTTTTTATTCAGATAGTACCCCGTCTAAAAATGATTGTAGCGAAAATGAAAAAAAAAAAATCTGCCAACAGTCTGGGCGCAACTTTATTATTTTTCCGGCAGAAGTTCAGAATGCGTTCAATTCGGAGATGCGGTGTATGTTACTATGTGACTGAGAACCTTACAAAAAGTTCGGGAAGCGGTTAGAAAAGGGTGTAAAATATGAATTAAATAATTGAATCATATTCCGGGATGCGGTCTAGAAGTTGAAAAAGACAAAACTTAAAAATAGGTGATTATTAAACAAGCCTGGAGAAGTGAAAAGATATTCGATATCTGATCAGACCTGAGAAACATAGTGGAATTCATGAAAAAGTATACAACCAGTTTACCCCCTCTTTGGGGTCGAATTTCAAAAAATCTTGAAAACGTTTTCTAGGTATTCATATGAAGAATCCGTAGAATAAAAATGAACTCAATATTTGGAAAGACCTAGTAGATATGACGAAAATCGTGAAAATATATGCTCTTTATATATAATGATATTTTTTTTTGCCCCCCCCCTTCTGAACGCCAATGAATATTCAAATTTTTTTTTATCAGAATTACTTTTCTGGTTAATTTACATATACGTACCGAGTTTCAACTTTGTAGCATAAGCCGTTCTAAAGTTAGGAAAAACACCCCCCACCACCGTACCATACTACCCCTAAGAAAAAATTTATTTTTCCACCATGCCACTACTATAGTTTTATCTAAATACCAAGTTGTAGCTTCCTATCATTATAGATTCTTAAGATATAAGCATCGGAACTTTTTCTGTCTCACCCTTCCCCACCCTCACCCTCTACACCCACACCCCCAAAATTTTTTCTCCCACTAGGGTTTTGTTAGGCCTACTTCTGGTAAAAATTTGAAGCATCCATCTTACACTGTTATTGAGATATGAAACGTGTTATTTTTGAAAAATTGTTATCCCCTCCACTTACGTACTCCCCCGCCCCCTTCAAAGATTTTAATTTGAGCAATCTAAATTTATCAAGCTTTATATTCAAACCGAATTTTGTTTTTCTGGTGCCTCTGGCTTGGGAGATATCGTCATGTTAAGTATTTCACCCCCTACCTCCGTACGCCACTACCCCCACCCAAACATTTTGTTTCGATCTACTCTCCTAGTATAACTACAGATATTTGTTAAGTTTTAATTGCTTGCTATTAACGGTTTAGGAGATATAGATTTAAGAATGTGTAGATCTCCACTTTTTTGCGTTTCGGACGCATTGCTTCCCCCTCCACTCCCACACCCCTTCACCCATATCATCAATTTTTTTGCAAATGGGTCCACTATTAAAGCTTTAAAGAAATTCAAAGTTTCAGTCTCCTAACATAAGCGGTTGCTGAGATCTAGAAACCAAAATTTTTCGTCTAAAACGCTTCCCCCACCTTCCCCCTCACACCCCCTTCCCTAAAAATAATGTCAATTCAAGTGGTCTACCCAGTCTATTCCCAGAAAAAATTTTAATGTCTTGAGAACTACGAGCCGTCAAAGGATTTTGGCGGTCGACGTACGGCGTACGGCTGACAGACGGAGTGAAAATTTTTATTGCTTTTTACGTGTCTACTAGTCATGAAATGTACACAAAAAAATTTTGAGGGCAGCAAATTTTTTTTTTTTAAAATCAATAACAATACTGTATTATTACTAATAAAGTAAAATAATTAAAAAAAATTTTTTACAAAAAAAAAAAAAAAGATACGGCAAACTATTGTAAATTGGTTCTATTTAATTGTACCTTCAATCGATTTTAAAATACTTTAAAATTTACATCAAAAACTAGCTATCTAAACCAACCAATCCTTCACACAAAGAGTAAAATAATTAAAACGACAACAATATATAAATCGATGACCGGAATATGATCAATTTTCAAAATTCGAAAAACCAAAGATGCTAACATATGCTATAGAAACCGTTATTGATTGTACCTCCAAGAAATTTTAAGAAATATTTATTTTTCCATCAAAACATAATAATCTAAATTAGCCAATAATTCACTCTCAGAGAAAAATAATTCGAAAGACGATCCTTCGACAACACATTATTAATCGATAAGCGGAGTACATGCGATTTCAAAATTCGAAAAACCAAAGATGCGAATATATGCTATAGGTACCGTAATTGATTGTACCTCCAAGAAATTTTAGCAAATATTAATTTTTTAATCAAAAAATAACAATCTAAATCAGCCAATAATTCACACTCAGAGAAAAATAGTTCGAAAGCCTATCCTCCGACAACACATTGTAAATCGATAAGCGGAGTATTCTCGATTTCAAAATTGGAAAAACTAAAGATGCTAACATATTCTATAGGAACCAAATTTGATTGTACCTTCAAGAAATTTTAGGAAATATTAATTTTTCGGTCGAAACATAACAATATAAATCATCCAATCATTCACTCTCAGAGAAAAATAATTCGAAAGACGATCCTTCGACAACACATTATAAATCGATGAGGGATATAATTATTTAAAAACTGTAATATTTTCAGAATAATAATCCGAAATTGGAACATAAAATTTTTGGTTTTCCACCTTTTTACCTATGAATGAATTCCATTTGACTTTCTAAAGGAGTAATTCCTGAGTTTCAAGAATGAAATGTCTACCTATGGACCGTGTCTATTTATTTTAATTAGACCCTTTTTTAAACAAGGTATTGTTCATTTCTGATATATGAGTTTCTGTGAATGGAAATGTCGGATCTTAAAATCGAATCCTATGCAGAAAATATATACCTCTTTCAAGAAAGTTTAAGGGCCCACATTTTAGACGGTACCTGAATGGAATACGTTTTTGTGATTTCGTCCCGACTACACTTGCTTTATTGGGGGTCAAAAAGTTGCAGAGTAAATTTTGATATTTCGCAAGAAATTATGCTGAAGTGAAATTGCAGCCTAACTCCCTAGCCTAAATCGATAAGCAGAGTACATGCCACTTTCGAATTCGAAAAACCAAAGATGCAAATATATGCTATAGATACCGCAATTGATTGTACCTCCAAGAAATTTTAAGAAATATTAATTTTTCCGCCAAAAAATAACAATCTAAATCATCCAATAATTCACACTCAGAGGAAAATAATTCGAAAGACGATCCTCAGACAACAATTTGTGAATCGATGGCCGGACTATAGGTCGATTTTCAAAATTCGAAAAACCAAAGATGCAAATATATGCTATAGATACCGCGATTGATTGTACCTCCAAGAAATTTTAAGAAATATTAATTTTTCCGCCAAAAAATAACAATCTAAATCATCCAATAATTCACACTCAGAGGAAAATAATTCGAAAGACGATCCTCCGACAACAATTTGTGAATCGATGGCCGGACTATAGGTCGATTTTCAAAACTCGAAAAACCAAAGATGCAAATATATGCTATAGATACCGCAATTGATTGTACCTCCAAGAAATTTTAAGAAATATTAATTTTTCCGCCAAAAAATAACAATCTAAATCATCCAATAATTCACACTCAGAGGAAAATAATTCGAAAGACGATCCTTCGACAACACATTATTAATCGATAAGCGGAGCACATGCGATTTCAAAATTCGAAAAACCAAAGATGCAAATATATGCTATAGATACCGCAATTGATTGTACCTCCAAGAACTTTTAAGAAATATTAATTTTTCCGCCAAAAAATAACAATCTAAATCATCCAATAATTCACACTCAGAGGAAAATAATTCGAAAGACGATCCTCCGACAACAATTTGTGAATCGATGGCCGGACTATAGGTCGATTTTCAAAATTCGAAAAACCAAAGATGCAAATATATGCTATAGATACCGCAATTGATTGTACCTCCAAGAAATTTTAAGAAATATTAATTTTTCCGCCAAAAAATAACAATCTAAAGCATCCAATAATTCACACTCAGAGGAAAATAATTCGAAAGACGATCCTCCGACAACAATTTGTGAATCGATGGCCGGACTATAGGTCGATTTTCAAAATTCGAAAAACCAAAGATGCAAATATATGCTATAGATACCGCAATTGATTGTACCTCCAAGAAGTTTTAAGAAATATTAATTTTTCCGTCAAAACATCATAATCTAAATCAGCCAATAATTCACACTCAGAGGAAAATAATTCGAAAGACGATCCTCCGACAACAATTTGTGAATCGATGGCCGGACTATAGGTCGATTTTCAAAATACGAAAAACAAACAAAGATGCAAATATATGCTATAGATACCGCAATTGATTGTACCTCCAAGAAATTTTAAGAAATATTAATTTTTCAGCCAAAAAATAACAATCTAAATCATCCAATAATTCACACTCAGATTAAAATAATTCGAAAGACCTTCCTTCGACAACACATTATTAATCGATAAGCGGAGTACATGCGATTTCAAAATTCGAAAAACCAAAGATGCAAATATATGCTATAGATACCGCAATTGATTGTACCTCCAAGAAATTTTAAGAAATATTAATTTTTCCGCCAAAAAATAACAATCTAAATCAGCCAATAATTCACACTCAGAGGAAAATAATTCGAAAGACGATCCTCCTACAACAATTTGTGAATCGATGGCCGGACTATAGGTTGATTTTCAAAATTCGAAAAACCAAAGATGCAAATATGTGTGCTATAGATACCGCAATTGATTGTACCTTCAAGAAATTTTAAGAAATTTTAAGAAATTAAGAATTTTTAAAGGATAAGATTCTTAAACATACAAGGCAACAACTTCAGAGGAAAAGGTAAACTAATCAAAATACACATAATTATATGAGCCGTTATATTTGAAAGTGGTATAAGTCCATTTTTTCATACATTGAGATATTTAAGGTTTTACGTTTGAAGTAATTTAAAAATATTGGTAAACGTTAACATGATTCGGTTGATGTATTAACAATATAAACCTGTTAAATTTTATTATGCAAAAAAAGTTTTGAAAATTGTTAAAGAAAATAAACGGTTTTTTAGCTGCAAATGGACTTATTCCACTTTCAAAAATAACTTATTATGAAAAATGAAAACATGTGTAAGCTTAAGTCCACATTTTTATTGTTATTGACTTTATTAAAATGGATTTTTTAATGAAAAAAACTATAATTTAAATGAAGATATATAAATTCACGAAAAATTCATTTTATTAAGAATTAATTTCAGATATATAAGAAAATAAAATATGGAAAAGAACTGTGAAATGAACTTAATTTGTTAATATAACTAAAAATAAAAAAAAGATTAAATTTATTTCTCTTTTGCACTTAGCATAGTGAAGTGTTCGTGGTAAATAGTAGGTATGTAAGGTAGTAAGCTCATCATATCACATATCTCATTTGTTATCGGTCTTCACGTATTATATGAGCCGTTTATTTTGAAAGTGGGGCAAGTCAATTTTTTGTTATTGCGAGATATTTAAATTTTGCATTTCAATAAATTTAAAAATACTGGTTAGTACTTAGACACAAAAAGACACATTTTTTGTTTTTTGTGGTACTAGAAGTAAGTTATAAGTTTAAGTTTATTATCCAAGAGTGTTCATAGTGCTGGCTAAAAAAAATTGTACCTAAGTGGACTTGCACCACTTTCAAAATTATTGAAATCGAATATCAGATCAGAGTGATGACAAAAATTTACATTGAAAACACCATGCATATTTATGTTTTTGTTATGTATTGCGTTTTCCTGTATATAAGGCTAAAATATAGATTTTAACAGGAATGGCTACCCCAGAAAGCTCACTGCAGCTATTCGCGATAAATTCTCTACCTTAGCCTACTATGTATGGAAAAAAGGGATAAAGAATCATAAAAACGGGTGTTTTTTTGTGCACTTATACAGAACAGAACAAATAGAATTTTGATTTTTTCGTAGAGAATTTTTTTGTTGCTTGTGAGCTCACTCAGTCAGCTGTTCTCGTTAAATTCTCTAATCTAGCCTACTGTCTATGGAAAAAAGTATATAGATTTTCTAACCTGGTCTGATCTGAATAAGTGCAAAAAAAACAACACCTATTAAATTATATAAATTGTTTAACCTACCAGAGTAGGTAAGAAAACATAAACCGGATAAGTGCGCAAAAAACACACCTATCTTATCGTTAATTAAACGGATAATATTTTAGTTGTATCAGCCTTTTTTTAATAATAAAAACAAAATACTGCTCAACTTTATATACAAATTTATTATGTAAAGAGTTTGTTGTTCTTTCCAGTGTCAGTGGAGTGAAGCTCCAATACGAAATCCCCGACTGTTGATTGACCGTAGTACTTGACGAATTTTTGGAAAGAACTTTCACTGGAGAGGCCAGTTTATCATAAGATTTTGTGTTGGACTAGGTCCGAAGGAGCTGTTTCGTCATCGGAATGCAGAAGACTCTTCAGAGGGTGTATTCTAGCCAACTTCCGAAACACCCTGACAGCTGGTGGAATTGCTGAGGCAAATTCTATATAGCCACATCGTAATCCAAGTTCATTTCCACGAATAATGTAATCGGGAACTCGCCGGACATCTACCTTATACTAAAGGCGGGACGTATATGGCTATGAAATGGTTGTAACCTTGGATAACCATATGGCTATGAATCTTGAAAATCTGTTGTTAAGTCCGGGGCCCAGTGGGTCCAACGCAAAACTTATTTTTACCAATACTTTTATGTTACTAGTTTTTCATGGTCATGCTACCATTGAAGCTATTAAATGTTAAGAGTTTGTTGTTCTTTCCAGTGTCAGTGGAGTGAAGCTCCAATACGAAATCCCCGACTGTTGATTGACCGTAGTACTTGACGAATTTTTGGAAAGAACTTTCACTGGAGAGGCCAGTTTATCATAAGATTTTGTGTTGGACTAGGTCCGAAGGAGCTGTTTCGTCATCGGAATGCAGAAGACTCTTCAGAGGGTGTATTCTAGCCAAATTCGTCAAGTACTACGGTCAATCAACAGTCGGGGATTTCGTATTGGAGCTTCACTCCACTGACACTGGAAAGAACAACAAACTCTTAACATTTAATAGCTTCAATGGTAGCATGACCATGAAAAACTAGTAACATAAAAGTATTGGTAAAAATAAGTTTTGCGTTGGACCCACTGGGCCCCGGACTTAACAACAGATTTTCAAGATTCATAGCCATATGGTTATCCAAGGTTACAACCATTTCATAGCCATATACGTCCCGCCTTTAGTATAAGGTAGATGTCCGGCGAGTTCCCGATTACATTATTCGTGGAAATGAACTTGGATTACGATGTGGCTATATAGAATTTGCCTCAGCAATTCCACCAGCTGTCAGGGTGTTTCGGAAGTTGGCTAGAATACACCCTCTGAAGAGTCTTCTGCATTCCGATGACGAAACAGCTCCTTCGGACCTAGTCCAACACAAAATCTTATGATAAACTGGCCTCTCCAGTGAAAGTTCTTTCCAAAAATTCGTCAAGTACTACGGTCAATCAACAGTCGGGGATTTCGTATTGGAGCTTCACTCCACTGACACTGGAAAGAACAACAAACTCTTAACATTTAATAGCTTCAATGGTAGCATGACCATGAAAAACTAGTAACATAAAAGTATTGGTAAAAATAAGTTTTGCGTTGGACCCACTGGGCCCCGGACTTAACAACAGATTTTCAAGATTCATAGCCATATGGTTATCCAAGGTTACAACCATTTCATAGCCATATACGTCCCGCCTTTAGTATAAGGTAGATGTCCGGCGAGTTCCCGATTACATTATTCGTGGAAATGAACTTGGATTACGATGTGGCTATATAGAATTTGCCTCAGCAATTCCACCAGCTGTCAGGGTGTTTCGGAAGTTGGCTAGAATACACCCTCTGAAGAGTCTTCTGCATTCCGATGACGAAACAGCTCCTTCGGACCTAGTCCAACACAAAATCTTATGATAAACTGGCCTCTCCAGTGAAAGTTCTTTCCAAAAATTCGTCAAGTACTACGGTCAATCAACAGTCGGGGATTTCGTATTGGAGCTTCACTCCACTGACACTGGAAAGAACAACAAACTCTTAACATTTAATAGCTTCAATGGTAGCATGACCATGAAAAACTAGTAACATAAAAGTATTGGTAAAAATAAGTTTTGCGTTGGACCCACTGGGCCCCGGACTTAACAACAGATTTTCAAGATTCATAGCCATATGGTTATCCAAGGTTACAACCATTTCATAGCCATATACGTCCCGCCTTTAGTATAAGGTAGATGTCCGGCGAGTTCCCGATTACATTATTCGTGGAAATGAACTTGGATTACGATGTGGCTATATAGAATTTGCCTCAGCAATTCCACCAGCTGTCAGGGTGTTTCGGAAGTTGGCTAGAATACACCCTCTGAAGAGTCTTCTGCATTCCGATGACGAAACAGCTCCTTCGGACCTAGTCCAACACAAAATCTTATGATAAACTGGCCTCTCCAGTGAAAGTTCTTTCCAAAAATTCGTCAAGTACTACGGTCAATCAACAGTCGGGGATTTCGTATTGGAGCTTCACTCCACTGACACTGGAAAGAACAACAAACTCTTAACATTTAATAGCTTCAATGGTAGCATGACCATGAAAAACTAGTAACATAAAAGTATTGGTAAAAATAAGTTTTGCGTTGGACCCACTGGGCCCCGGACTTAACAACAGATTTTCAAGATTCATAGCCATATGGTTATCCAAGGTTACAACCATTTCATAGCCATATACGTCCCGCCTTTAGTATAAGGTAGATGTCCGGCGAGTTCCCGATTACATTATTCGTGGAAATGAACTTGGATTACGATGTGGCTATATAGAATTTGCCTCAGCAATTCCACCAGCTGTCAGGGTGTTTCGGAAGTTGGCTAGAATACACCCTCTGAAGAGTCTTCTGCATTCCGATGACGAAACAGCTCCTTCGGACCTAGTCCAACACAAAATCTTATGATAAACTGGCCTCTCCAGTGAAAGTTCTTTCCAAAAATTCGTCAAGTACTACGGTCAATCAACAGTCGGGGATTTCGTATTGGAGCTTCACTCCACTGACACTGGAAAGAACAACAAACTCTTAACATTTAATAGCTTCAATGGTAGCATGACCATGAAAAACTAGTAACATAAATTTATTATGTAGTTTGTTAAAAAAAGTTTTTATTAAATATTTAATTAGAAAAATAACATAACAAAAACAATTAATTTTTATTAACAATTTCAACGAAATTATAAATTTAGGAAGTATAAAATTACCTTCTTTATATGAACAAAGTAGATCAATTACAACTGACAAATATAAGGACATAATGTATTTATTACGATATATACCTCCCGTTCATCTTGAATTTTTTAAAATGTTAAATCCTAAGTACCATTTTCTCCATCTTGTTTACGGTGCCGTTTTTAACCCACTAGCTTATATCTGCTAAAGAGCAAAGCACTCTGCAGTCAATGAATAATCAATCAACATCAATAATAATTGCAATTTGAAAATTTAAAACAACTATCAATATTAAAATGGACTTATTCCACTTTCAAAAAAAATATTTTTACCATAAAATTTTATAGCAAAAATTAATTTTTAATTTTTACTTTATTAGGAAATCGTTCTCTATTGAATGTTTGATTACAAATATATAAAGAGGATATCTATATCTTACTAAAATTACCATTAACTCATTTTTTTCCAAAAGTGGACTTATTCCACTTTCAAATATAACTGCTCATATATTTAAATTCATATGTTTATTAATAGGTATAAACATTATTGCAGGAAAAATCAAATAAACGATGTATCAGAAGAAATAAAATACGTGATGGACTTTAACAAAACTTATTAATTTTTAAATTGGGTTCATTTTGAGAATTTAATAAATGAAAACTTTGTTTACTTTTTCATATTAATTTAATGAAAAGTTATTTTGTTCATGTAATGTTAAGTGTATTTCAAATATTTTATTATTATAATAATAAAATTAGTTTTGTTGAAAGTAAGTCAACCCGTATGAATTAAAGGTAAAAATACAAACTGATTAGAATGCTCTTGAAATAATCACGATTTAGTATTTTTTGTTATTAACATACCGACTATTCCTTAAAACTGATGACATTTCTGCCACAAAAGGTTGCAAAAATGGTTTAAATTGTCGTTTACCTTCACCACAAAACATTCCAACTGCTATTATTGGTAATACTGGCATTTCTTATACAGAACAAAGATTTTTAAAAATCGGTCTATACTCCGCTTATTGATTTATAATGTGTTGTCGAAGGATCGTCATTCGAATTATTTTCCTCTGAGGGTGAATTATTGGCTGATTTAGATTATTATGTTTTGATGGAAAAATTGATATTTCTTAAAATTTCTTGGAGGTACCATCAATTGCGGTATCTATAGCATATATTTGCATCTTTGGTTTTTCGAATTTTGAAATCGCATGTACTCCGCTTATCGATTAATAATGTGCTGTCGAAGGATCGTCTTTTGAATTATTTTCCTCTGAGTGTGAATTATTGGATGATTTAGATTGTTATTTTTTGGCGGAAAAATTAATATTTCTTAAAATTTCTTGGAAGTACAATCAATTGCGGTATCTATAGCATATATTTGCATCTTTGGTTTTTCGAATTTTGAAAATCGACCTATAGTCCGGCCATCGATTCACAAATTTTTGTCGGAGGATCGTCTTTCGAATTATTTTCCTCTGAGGGTGAATTATTGGCTGATTTAGATTATTATGTTTTGATGGAAAAATTAATATTTCTTAAAATTTCTTGGAGGTACAATCAATTGCGGTATCTATAGCATATATTTGCATCTTTGGTTTTTCGAATTTTGATATCGCATGTACTCCGCTTATCGAATAATAATGTGCTGTCGAAGGATCGTCTTTCGAATTATTTTCCTCTGAGTGTGAATTATTGGATGATTTAGATTGTTATTTTTTGGCGGAAAAATTAATATTTCTTAAAATTTCTTGGAAGTACAATCAATTGCGGTATCTATAGCATATATTTGCATCTTTGGTTTTTCGAGTTTTGAAAATCGACCTATAGTCCGGCCATCGATTCACAAATTGTTGTCGGAGGATCGTCTTTCGAATTATTTTCCTCTGAGTGTGAATTATTGGATGATTTAGATTGTTATTTTTTGGCGGAAAAATTAGTATTTCATAAAATTTCTTGGAGGTACAATCAATTGCGGTATCTATAGCATATATTTGCATCTTTGGTTTTTCGAATTTTGAAAATCGACCTATAGTCCGGCCATCGATTCACAAATTGTTGTCGGAGGATCGTCTTTCGAATTATTTTCCTCTGAGGGTGAATTATTGGCTGATTTAGATTATTATGTTTTGATGGAAAAATTGATATTTCTTAAAATTTCTTGGAGGTACCATCAATTGCGGTATCTATAGCATATATTTGCATCTTTGGTTTTTCGAATTTTGAAATCGCATGTACTCCGCTTATCGATTAATAATGTGCTGTCGAAGGATCGTCTTTTGAATTATTTTCCTCTGAGTGTGAATTATTGGATGATTTAGATTGTTATTTTTTGGCGGAAAAATTAATATTTCTTAAAATTTCTTGGAAGTACAATCAATTGCGGTATCTATAGCATATATTTGCATCTTTGGTTTTTCGAATTTTGAAAATCGACCTATAGTCCGGCCATCGATTCACAAATTTTTGTCGGAGGATCGTCTTTCGAATTATTTTCCTCTGAGGGTGAATTATTGGCTGATTTAGATTATTATGTTTTGATGGAAAAATTAATATTTCTTAAAATTTCTTGGAGGTACAATCAATTGCGGTATCTATAGCATATATTTGCATCTTTGGTTTTTCGAATTTTGATATCGCATGTACTCCGCTTATCGAATAATAATGTGCTGTCGAAGGATCGTCTTTCGAATTATTTTCCTCTGAGTGTGAATTATTGGATGATTTAGATTGTTATTTTTTGGCGGAAAAATTAATATTTCTTAAAATTTCTTGGAAGTACAATCAATTGCGGTATCTATAGCATATATTTGCATCTTTGGTTTTTCGAGTTTTGAAAATCGACCTATAGTCCGGCCATCGATTCACAAATTTTTGTCGGAGGATCGTCTTTCGAATTATTTTCCTCTGAGGGTGAATTATTGGCTGATTTAGATTATTATGTTTTGATGGAAAAATTAATATTTCTTAAAATTTCTTGGAGGTACAATCAATTGCGGTATCTATAGCATATATTTGCATCTTTGGTTTTTCGAATTTTGATATCGCATGTACTCCGCTTATCGAATAATAATGTGCTGTCGAAGGATCGTCTTTCGAATTATTTTCCTCTGAGTGTGAATTATTGGATGATTTAGATTGTTATTTTTTGGCGGAAAAATTAATATTTCTTAAAATTTCTTGGAAGTACAATCAATTGCGGTATCTATAGCATATATTTGCATCTTTGGTTTTTCGAGTTTTGAAAATCGACCTATAGTCCGGCCATCGATTCACAAATTGTTGTCGGAGGATCGTCTTTCGAATTATTTTCCTCTGAGTGTGAATTATTGGATGATTTAGATTGTTATTTTTTGGCGGAAAAATTAGTATTTCATAAAATTTCTTGGAGGTACAATCAATTGCGGTATCTATAGCATATATTTGCATCTTTGGTTTTTCGAATTTTGAAAATCGACCTATAGTCCGGCCATCGATTCACAA
This sequence comes from Beris chalybata, assembly GCA_949128065.1. NCBI lineage: Eukaryota > Metazoa > Arthropoda > Insecta > Diptera > Stratiomyidae > Beris > Beris chalybata. The sequence goes on from OX421898.1 coordinate 860,034, forward strand.
ATTGTTGTCGGAGGATCGTCTTTCGAATTATTTTCCTCTGAGGGTGAATTATTGGCTGATTTAGATTATTATGTTTTGATGGAAAAATTAATATTTCTTAAAATTTCTTGGAGGTACAATCAATTGCGGTATCTATAGCATATATTTGCATCTTTGGTTTTTCGAATTTTGAAATCGCATGTACTCCGCTTATCGATTAATAATGTGTTGTCGGAGGATCGTCTTTCGAATTATTTTCCTCTGAGTGTGAATTATTGGATGATTTAGATTGTTTTTTTTGGCGGAAAAATTAATATTTCTTAAAATTTCTTGGAGGTACAAACAATTGCGGTATTTATAGCAAATATTTGCATCTTTGGTTTTTCGAATTTTGAAAATCGACCTATAGTCCAGCCATCGATTCACAAATTGTGGTCGGAGGATCGTCTTTCGAATTATTTTCCTCTGAGGGTGAATTATTGGCTGATTTAGATTATAATGTTTTGATGGAAAAATTAATATTTCTTAAAATTTCTTGGAGGTACAATCAATTGCGGTATCTATAGCATATATTTGCATCTTTGGTTTTTCGAATTTTGAAAATCGACCTATAGTCCGGCCATCAATTCACAAATTGTTGTCGGAGGATCGTCGAATTATTTTCCTCTGAGCGTGAATTATTGGATGATTTAGATTGTTATTTTTTGGCGGAAAAATTAATATTTCTTGAAATTTCTTGGAGGTACAATCAATAACGGTTTCTATAGCATATGTTAGCATCTTTGGTTTTTCGAATTTTGAAAATTGATCATACTCCGGTCATCGATTTATAAAGTGTTGTCGTTTTAATTATTTTACTCTTTGTGTGAAGGATTGGTTGGCTTAGATAGCTAGTTTTGATGTAAATTTTAAAGTGTTTTAAAATCGATTGAAGGTACAATCAAATAGAACCAATTTACAATAGTTTGCCGTACTTTTTTTTTTGTAAAAAAAAATTTTTAATTATTTTTTTTTTATTGAAAAAAAAAAAAAAATCATTTTCGATACAATCATTTTTAGACGGGGTACTATCTGAATAAAAAATTTCAGTTAATTTGGTGCAAGTCGGGTGCTAAGTTCACACGGAGCATTTTTTTCTCCGTACCCTTGGAGGTACAAACGAATTTTTTTTCGGTACAATCAAGTACAAACAAAGCTCCACCCGAAAACAATTTTTTTATTCAATTTGGTTAAAGTGGGGTGCTAAGTTCACAGAGGTAGAAAAAGCCTAAGTTCCGTCGCCTTCCATCGGTCTAGATATACCACTCCTCTTGGTTTTCGTGCGAACTCATCTGTAATGCAATTACGACATTTTATTAACGATTCGGAAAGCAACCTTATTTGCGCAGCAGACAACGAGAAGAGTTCTCGTCTAAACTTAATCCACGCATTAAGCAAGGTTCGCATTACGCCCAAGTAAACAATGTGCATATAATCTAATGCTACAGTGTCTATTATATCGATAGGTAGCTTTTCAAAAGCAGTGGGTGTCATTTGATTGTGGTGTTCACCTTGTAATCTTCTCCGAAAAGACTCTTCTGAACGGAGTTCTGAGTACGAAAACTCTGGAAAAACTACACACTTTTCTGACCACATTCCTCTTTCCGTGCATTTCACACACGAAAAGTAGCCTGTGTGTCCTTTTACGCCAAGAATAAATGATCGAGCTGGCGCGTCTGCAATTAATGACCGTACTTCAATTTCATAAGTGTTACTTCGGAATGTTAATCCTTGCTGTAATAACTGTAAAAGCTTATTCACTAGAGGCATCAAAAAAGCATCAGCATTACTGGGTTTGGAATATCCTTAATAAACTCCCACTAGTAAAATAGACGAAAAACCATATACGCTACATAAAATGGGCCAAACTTGTTTATTTGAAGACTTGCTGATTGGTAAGCCATCTACATTAAAATTGAGTCTTATGCCTCCTCGCACCTTTTGAGTAGATAAAAATTCAGTTAATGCTTTCTCAAGTCCATAGTGCACATATGAACCATTTCCCATATTTATTTTCTCGACATTTTGAGGCGTTTTTCGTAACGTCCTTGCGTCTTTCGTCATTTAAGGCGACTGTTGTGATGTTATGATTGACTGCCCAAGTACGTAATTTATCGACAAAAGTATTTTCTCCCATATCATATTCTTCATCGGAGGAAAAGGCACTTTCTGTACTAGAGTTCCAAGAAATACGAATATCTTCGTCTTCCTCTGAAAGCAGTTGGTTTGAAGTAGAGGGTACTGCTTGCTGAACCCTTTCTGCCTCGATCTGCGTTCGTGGCCGCTTTTCTTCAATATTTTGAAAACGAACACTATAATTTTCTGTTTCTTCCAGTCGACTGATATTATTAAAAATTCGTTTTGCTTCGAGTTTAGCCCACTTTTTCGATGCCATGTTAAAAGCAATAAATTCTTATCACCTCTGGTTTTAGCTATACGTGCTACACTATGTACACACAATTAGCAAGTCGTCGGTCCAATGCTTTTTTTGTTTAAAAGACCATTTTTTAAGACATTTTACAAGGACATCTATGATGTTGCAATAATAATGTTGCATTTTATTATTCGGACGAAAAAGCATTACACCGATGAAATGATGGCAATGATGATGATAATTAAATAAGTAGATATAGGTACAAAATAATAACATAATAATTACCTGTTTTACTTTATTATTTTAATAATTAAGTATTGTGATTGATTTTTTAAAAAAAAAAATTTGCTACCCTCAAAATTTTTATTTTCACGTTTCATAACTAGTAGACGCGAAAAAAGCAATAAAAATTTTCAGTCCGTCTGTCCGCCGTACGCCGTACGCCGTACGCCGTACGCTAGATCGTTTGGAGGCTCGTAGCTGCCAAACGCTTTGAGATATTAAATTGAAATTTTTTTAACGAATAGATGGGGTAGGCGCCTTGAAGTGACCAAATTTTTAGGGGTGGGGGTGTGAGGGGGAAGGAGGGGGAAGTGTTTTAGACCGAAAATTTTGGTTTCCAGATCTCAGTAAACCCTTATGTTAGGAAGCTGAAACTTGGAATTTCTATAGAGCTCTGATAGTAGACCCATTTGCAGAAAAATTGTCAATATTGATCAAGGGGTGTGGGAGTGGGGGGAAATGTAATGCGTCCGAAACCCAAAAAAGGTGAGATAGACACATTCTAAAATCCATATCTCCTAAACCGTTAATGGCACACTATTCAAACTTAAAAAATATTTGTAGTTATACTAGGAGAACAGAATCAAGAAAAATTTTGGGTGGGGGAAGTTGTGTATGGGGGTGGGGGGTGAAAAACTTAAGATTACGATATCTCATGAACCAATTGCTCTAGAAAAATAAAATTTGGTTTGGGTGTAAAGGTTGACAAAAAAAGATTGATCAAAGTAAAATTTTTTAAGTGGGAGGTGGAGCATAGAAGTGGAGGGGATGAGAATTTTTCAAATCAAACACATTTCATATCTCAAGAACAGTTTAAGATAGATGCTTAGAATTTTTACCAGAAGTAGCGCTAATTAAACCCTAGTAGGGAAAAAAGTTTTGGGGTTGTGGGTGAAGAGGGGGAGGGTGGGGGAGGGTGAAAAGGAAAAAGTTCCGATGCTTATATCTTGAGAACCTGTAATGATATAAACCTTAAACTTGATATTTAGATAGAGCTATAGTAGCGAAATGTTGAAAAAATAAAAATTTTTTTAGGGGTAGTATGCTACGGGGGTAGGGGGTGTTTTTCCTAACTATTAAACGGTTTATGCTAGAAAGTTGAAACTCGGTGTGTATATGTAAATCAACTAGAAAAGTAGTTGTGATAAAAAAAATTTGAATATTCATTGGCGTTTAGAAAGGGGGGCAAAAAAAATTATTTGTAAATATAATAGATATAAAATTCATATATTTTCACGATTTTCGTCATCTCTACTAGGTCTTTCCAAATATTGAATTCATTTTTATTCCACGGATTCTTCGTATGAATACCTAGAAAGTGTTTTCAAGGTTTTTTGAAAGTCGACCCCTAAGGGTAGTGTGGTACAAGTGGGGGTGTTTTTCTTATATATGGAACGGCTTAAGCTACAATGTTGAAACTCGGTGTGTATATGTAAATCAACTAGGAAAGTAATTGTGATAAAAAAAAATTTGAATATTCATTGGCGTTCAGAAGGGGGGGGGGGCAAAAAAAAATTTGTAAAAATAATAAATTTAAAATGCATATATTTTCACGATTTTCGTCATATCTACTAGGTCTTTCTAAATATTGAATTCATTTTTATTCTACGGATTCTTCGTATGAATACCTAGAAAGTGTTTTCAAGGTTTTTTGAAATTCGACCCCTAAGGGTAGTGTGGTACAAGTGGGGAGTGTTTTTCCTATATATAGAACGGCTTAAGCTACAATGTTGAAACTCGGTGTGTATATCTAAATCAACTAAAAAAATAATTTTGAATAAAAAAAACGAATATCTATTGGCGTTCAGAAGGGGGGGGGGCAAAAAAGATTATCTGTGAAAATAGAATGCATATTTTCCCACGATTTTCGACATATCTACTACCTCGTCCCAAATAATGAATTTAATTTTATTCTATGTATTCTCCATATGAATACCAAGACAGTGTTTTCAAGATTTTCTGAAAATTGACCCCTAAGGGGGTGTAAAGTGATTGTGTACTTTTTCATAAGCTATTCCATATCTCTCAGATCCAATCAGATTTTCACTTCCATGATCTTGTTCTTTTTGATAGGTTTTCAGTCACATAGTAGCCTACACCGCATTTCAGAATTGAACGCGTTCCTTACTTCTGCCGGAAAAATAATAAAGTTACGCCCAGATTGTTGGCAGATTTTTATCTTGCACACACTACGTATTAAACACTCACTCACTGCTCGTCTTTAACTATAATAGAATACTTCACACTTGTTTCGCAGTATGATCACAACCTTACACAAAAATGCCGGGTTTTCAAAGAACTTAGCGCTATTTCTATCGTCGGTAAGATAATATTCTGATAATATTATCTTATTTATATCTTTGCGAAGGAAAGATACGTTGCCTTTTCCGCAGATTATCATAAAGAAGACAAATTTTGGATATGAAAGATCGCCCTTTCTTTAAAATATCGCAAAGATGACAATTTTAGAATAACTCGACTAAGCATCAATAATTATCTCCATCCAGATTTCGCTATGATATCTTTTAATAATCTTGTGAAAGATTTTCGTTATAATCTCCTATTAGAGATAGAAGGCGATAACCGACGATATCATTACGATATTGTCATGAAGATTATCGTCAAAAACGCAACTAGTGGATCATATCGAAGACACCAACCAACTGCGTGTACTACTAAAATCGAAAAATCTGAAGCGTTTGAGAACGTTCACCTTCACGTACACCCTCGACTTTGACCAAACGAGTATAAAAAGCAGATGAAGCTGTTACCGGAGACATTGTAATTTTGGATAACATCTAGCGTGTATACGCGACCATATTGATAGAGGGCGATCGAGTTAAGCGAATGTAAAAGCGGGCGGTATTGCCATACAGTGCGAATAAGAATTAAATGCAAATTAATAAATAATCACTTGTTCTATTTTAACCGAATTGTTTTGCTTAAAATCCCGGCGAACCCCTAGCTCGCAACAATATGTATCTTCGCTGCCTCCATCTTCATCATGTTCAATTTCGCATCAAAATGCTTCAAAGTGCGTCTTGCCATCTCCGTTATTTATATCTCTATGGTTACGACATACTTTCAGCATCGATAAAACGCTACGCTTCACTGCGGCAACCATTAAAAATCAAACAAGGTGTCGAAAGACCTTTTTGTCTGACTTTACGTTTCAATGTTGTAACCACGAAACAGCATAGGTTTAAGCATGGTAGAAGCTACTGATAAAAGCAATATACAGCTAGTAAAAGTCCCAAACACGAACATATGTTTAAAACAAACTCAATCAGATATTAGATTCGAAACTATCTTCATTCTGAAACCTAACCAAATATCCCTCCCAAAGGCTTCTGAAGATTCTTGTCAGAAGTTAGGAAATGTTCGGGAGTCACGTAAGCCAAAATTATTATAAAACAGAAGCAAATACTAACATGAAATGTAATCCTAAATTCTGAACAAAAGCTAGCAAATACACCGGTGCTTACAAGAGCCCAGCAAACAATTTGTAAGAAGTCTACGTTAATGCACGACTTATTAACAGGGAAACCATAGCATAGGGACCAGTGCTACCAGCCGTACGATGTTCATCATACATGTACGATTTTTCAGCCTTTTGTACGATATACGATGAGATCCCTTCATTTTACGCAAAATGTACGATTTTTCAACCATATGTCGAAAAAAAATTATAATGAAAAATTTTCAAATTTACTTTGTAATTTTTTAGTTCATATAAATAATAATATAACTAAGAAGATTTATCGAAACATCTGTTTAGACAGAAGTCGCTTAAAAAACTTGAACATGTTCATCCATCCCCAAAAGTTGTACAAGAGTTAGTTATACGACGTATGGCCCCGCTTCATCGTTTAGTATACGAAACCTTACCTGCTGCGTTGTAGTTTACTTCAACAACAAAATGTTGCTAGCTCTTATCGAGTATTGAAATTGTAATTGAATGCAAATTTGAGGAGAATTATTTCATCATTGAGCCATTATCTTCAATGTTGTAATGATTATATGTTTTATTTTACATAGATATGCACAAAACAAAATTTATTTATGATCACAAATATTATTATGTGTGTTTTTTCAACTAGATCAAGATCAAGATCATTCGTTTTACGTTGAAAACAACAACAAAGATTTCCGCTCTAAAGCTTTTTTAAATCGTCATTATTTCAGCATTTTCAGAGTTGGCGCCCTGCAACTCAGCACAGTTTGTAGCAGGTATTCGCACCCTGCAGCCACAACAGGTTCGTTTGATGGGTAGCAAGGTACAGGGGTTAGTTTTTCATATCTTGTAGAACTATACATGGGTGTTATAGGACCCTTATACAGTTCCGTTTCGTCGTATAGAATACGGAACTTTTCCAGCTGCCAATTTACCTGAGGCACTACCAACAGGATTGTTAGCCCTGCTAAATTAGCTTTTGGGATGATCCACATCGTTTTTTATACTCCAGATGATATCATATAGAGTATTATAAGTTTGATTCAGCCCAAAAGTTTGTAACGCATAGAACCAAGCCTCGTACGAAAAAAAAGGATATAGTATTTTTGGTTCATTTGTAGCCTAAAACTCCAAATCAGCCTGACGTCTGTCCGTTTGTCTGTTCGTTAGCACGATAACTCTAGAACGCCTTGACCAGGGATCTTGAAATTTTTGAATCTGGATGTTTGGTTGAATTTGTAAGGCTAAGTTCGTTAACGGGCAAAATCGTACCAGTCCTTCTGGTAGCTGCCATACAAAATATCCTTAAAACACGTGTTGAAGAATATTGACCGAAAACTTCAAAAAGGATTTAAGCTACGACTTTGAAATTTTGAATGTGTTAATTTTTGAATGGTTCAAAGGAAAAGGATGAATATCTAAAAATAATCGAGTTGCTCCACCTCTCATATGAAAGTCCTTCAAAAATTAATATAATTGATGCCGTAATATAAATAAATTGATGTCATGAATTTATAATGCGATGATTAATATTAATAATATGGCTTCTACTCAGAACATGTTGTTTGTATGTTGTCTATTGCGTGAAAGGTCCATCCACCACTGTGCACGTCGTCACCAACGCGTTCACCAACGCCTTCGTCATTGCTGTTCAGGTTGTCGTTGAGAAGAATCTCGGTATTTTAGCTGGTGATGGCCAGGTTTCGTTTGACGGTAAATCTCTTGTCCGCCGATAGCATTTCGATGGTGTTAACGGTAGAATGCGAATTACTGTTACCTATCTTATTCAAACCGTTACCGTTGCTTGGAGTCCGATGGTGTAGTTCATGTTGCTGTTGTTGTTGAAAATTTTGATACGTTGCGCTAAACGTTGTACTGTCATCATCAATCCCCCTAGGCGATGATGACGGCGGCATAACACCGCCATTCATTGCGATATCTTCACCATAATGACGATGATGAATGTTGTTGTCGCCTCCGATCTATTGGCCGTATTGCGAATGTCGCAGTCACGTCACTTTGTCACGGACTCGGAATGTCATCGACGAAAAATGACGATCAAAGTGACAACGGTCAATGACAATCGACAAACACAATCGCTTTTTCATGCGTCGATGTCAAATCGGCATCGAAGTGATGCAACGTGACATTCGCAATACGGCCAATTGTTGTCTCGAAACGACTGGCGCCACTGGTTGTTGTTGTGCCCATGCCACTGTTCAAAACGTCACCGAAACTGAATTCGGTTGGAAAAATGTAGAAAATGACGAGCATAGTGGCGTAGACGAACCGGTGGAACAGCATGCAAGTCCAGATTAAGTTGATCTGTAAAAAGCCGATAGAGAAAAGTGTTAAGTTTACTTAAAGGTGGGAACGGAATGCCTAGGATGTCAGCAGATTTAACGGCACTGTCAAATCAGCTACAACCCGTTTGCTACATAAATCTTACAATTTAATTAGAAAGTTAATGAATAAATACTACAAAAACGATCGTGTAATATCGATTGTATGAGTGTCGAGTGATCGCAAGGAAGGCATTCTTTTCTTTGACAATTTGGAGGGACTGAGGTCGATAGGAGGCATGACAAGCTGGTCAAGTTCTTTCAGGATCTTCTGGGCTGTTCACATGCGACGAGGCTCTGAAAGGGGTTCGTGTTTAGTGGCTTAGCGCTTCGTCCCCTTCTTCAAACTAAAACTAGCCAACTATAAAGTTAATTCACCGTCAAGGTCCTAGTTAACTCGCAAAAGAGTAAGCTGCAACGGTTAGCAGAACTCAGCACATTATCCCAGCTACCAATCCAGCGAAATTCTGCTGACATGGCATCGTTCCCATAACGAGAAGTGTTCCGGCCAGGACGATCAACTTCATAAGAGCCACATGCGGCTTTTTCAGCTGTTTCCAATGCAGCAGAGGCAGTAGAACCACCAGCCACGATATAATACCAGCGATCGAAGCTAGCGGTCTAAACTAAAGATAAAAAACGAACAAGAACAATAAGGAAGCAATCTGGAATTCGGGGAAAATACCTCGGGCTTGTACGGTACCAAAATCGCACTGGTCAGATTCTCGGCTAGTCCGGAACCGATGTAAACGATAGCCGTCCTAATTGGTCCAATTAAGCGCTCTAGGTCGGCTAAGAAAATATGGTGAAAGGCAACCGTGTTAGCTAAGTGTAGAATGCCCGCGTGCAAGCACAACAACGTGAAGAGCCGATAGAATTGATCCGGAACTTCAGTCGATAAGAACGGAAACATGCCGCAGACGTTATTCAAGCAGGAATCCTGAATTGGAAAGACCAACCTGGTGAAACGAACCGACGAGGATCGCGCGACGAAAGGAACCAAGCTGCGAACAGAACGAAGCCTCCTCGTTTAAGTAGTCATTGACAAAATCGCAGTACTCCCGGGTCGTGATGCGGCATTCGCCGAACACCCCCGTACAAAACGGATGTCCGATCACCTCACAAATCATGTGCTCCACGGTATGATCCTTGAAACGGAATCGGCCACTTGGTGATATCGCCGGGCCATTCGTACGGCGCAATCGATGCCGGTGCATCGCAAGATTTCGGATCGAGACCACAAACGGAACCGGATATTCGTCCGCCCGGTCCCGATTCGCTAGGCGACCATTTCTTCCACGTGGATATAGACTTCTGAAAAACGCAACAAGAAAAACAAAGATCAGTATCCGTCTGCATCAAAACCGAAAGTCCGCTTTAAAGCTGTGCAAAGCTTTCAGTCCAAATCTGTACATTTTTCGCGTATTTTCCTGCAAATCTGGAGCTTTCGTTTGAAAAACGTACATTTTAGGTGTTTTTTCCTGCAAACTATGGAGCTTTTCTGTAAAAAAGGGAGATAGTAAATAGTGTTTGGTATAGTGTTGACGCATTCACACCTATGGTTTGTTTGATTGAGAGGTTTGGTGCAGCCGCAATATTGTTAGAGGGGTTAGATGGTGGGGTCTAACGTTAGTTGAAAACTTTTCTGTGGGCCGTGAGTGTGATATTTCAAGCAAGTATATTGTTAGAGGGGCTAGGCGATGGGATCTAATGTTGTTTGAGAGTTATCATGTATACGCCGGGGTCTAAAGCAGGGAATACACTATACAACGGTTGTACCAACTGTTGGCCCAATTTTTCGTTGTATGCGACGATTGCATCGTGTATGCGCTTATAGACAACAGTTGGGCCAATATCGCACGGTTGTATGCTCTAGACCGAAAACCGGCGGTCGCATGTGACAGGTCGTATGGATATTGTATAGTGTATTATCATGAATACAACTGTTGTAGCGATTTCATTCGTAAACTTTTAGTGCTTCTGTGTTATCAAATTCTGTATTTTAAATAGCATTGAAATCTTGTTGGAGGAAAATTGTATGCTAATCGCATCGTGTGTGCCGTGCATACAACCGTTGGACAGATATGGCAACAATACACGTTGGTACAACCGTTGTGTCGTGTATTCCCTGCTTAACGTTAGTTGAAAGCTTTTCTGTGGGCCGTGGGTGTGATATTTCAAGCAAGTATTTATATTGTTAGAGGGGTTAGATGATGGGGTCTAATGTTGTTTGAGAGTTTTCATGTAGACGCCGGGGTCTAACGTGAGTTGAAAGCTTTTCTGTAAGCCTACCAAGCTGATAAGGGTATCGGTGTTACCCTTAGCGATATCGTCCAGCATGGCAATTGACTGGAGAAAATGTGAGAATGATAATAAATTGTTTTTAAAACCTTACATACTTTTCATGCTTACCATCTTGATACAGATTCGTTCGATGACTCTTAGAGATTGATTTTAAGTCAGAGCGTTCGGAGGGGTGTAAAATTGTAGGTGTGTTTACTACGTGATCACTTCCTAAATAGGAAATGATCCATAAATTGCAACTTTGCATTAGAGATGTTTTAAATATACACAGTCAATCTAACTATAGAAAACTTGATAATATATATTTTAACGGAAGCAAGCAGAAAATGTAATGTAATGGAAGTACAGTGATCTATTGTATGGAAACCAATCCGTTGCGTGATCTCCACAATTGAATTAATTACTTTATTATTTATAATACATTGTTACTGATTTTCAAAAGAAAAAATTTGCTGCCCTCAAAATTTTGTTGTGTACATTTCATGACTAGTAGACACGAAAAAAATCTGCCAACAATCTGGGCGTAACGTATTATTTTTCCGGCAGAAGTTAGGAACTCGTTCAATTCTGAAATGCGGTGTAGGCTACTATGTGACTGAAAACCTATCAAAAAGAACAAGATCATGGAAGTGAAAATCTCATTGGATCTGAGAGATATGGAAGAGTTTATGAAAAAGTACACAATCACTTTACACCCCCTTAGGGGTCAATATTCAGAAAATCTTGAAAACACTTGCTTGGTATTCATATGGAGAATACATAGAATAAAATTAAATTCATTATTTGGGACGAGGTAGTAGATATGTCGAAAATCGTGGTAAAATATGCATTCTATTTGCACAGATAATTTTTTTTGCCCCCCTTCTGAACGCCAATAGATATTCGTTTTTTTTTATTCAAAATTATTTTTCTAGTTGATTTAGATATACACACCGAGTTTCAACATTGTAGCTTAAGCCGTTCTATATATAGGAAAAACACCTCCCACTTGTACCACACTTCCCTTAGGGGTCGAATTTCAAAAATCATACAAAGAATCCGTAGAATAAAAATGAATTCAATATTTGGAAAGACCTGATATGACGAAAATCGTGAAAATATATGCATTTTATATTTATTATATTTACAAATATTTTTTTTGCCCCCCCCCCCTTTTGAACGCCAATGAATATTCAAATTTTTTTTTATCACAATTACTTTTCTAGTTGATTTACATACACACACCGAGTTTCAACATTGTAGCTTAAGCCGTTCCATATATAGGAAAAACACCCCCACTTGTACCACACTACCCTTAGGGTATTTCAAAAAATCTTGAAATCGTATTCTAGGTATTCATACGAAGAATTCGTAGAATAAAAATGAATTCAATATTTGGAAAGACCTAGTAGATATGACGAAAATCGTGAAAATATATGCATTTTATATTTATTATATTTACAAATAATTTTTTTTGCCCCCCTTTCTAAACGCCAATGAATATTTAAAATTTTTATACTCTAGATGAAATCATATAGAGTATTATAAGTTTAATCCAGCCCGAAAAGTTTGTAACGCATAGAACCGAGCCTCGGACGAAAAAAAAGTTATATATTATTTTGTGTTTATTTTTGGCCAAAACCCCCAAATCCGTTTGCTGTCCGTCCGTCCGTCCGTCCGTCCGTTAGCACGATAACTCAAGAACGCGTTGACCTAGGAAGTTGCAATTTTGTCACCACCTGTAAAATGGAAAAAGTAAGACTAAGTTCGTTAATGGGCGATATCCTTCCACTCCTTCGGGTACCTCCCATACAAGAGTCCTTAAAACACGTTTTCACAATTATTGCTTGAATGCTTCAAGTTAGGAACTTGAAATTTTGCGTACTTAAAGTTTACAACGTTTGAAGTGAAAATCCTGAAAATGGTGAAAATCGAATGAGTCCTTCGCGTAGCAGCCTAGAAAAATCCTTCAAAAATGTATGGAAGTTGCAGAATCCACTATAACTCCAGCACAAGTTAAAGCAGGGACTCAAAACTTTACAGAAAATATTTTTATATCAAAACCAAGGCTGAGTTGGCGCCATCTGTCAACTCCTTCGGATAGCTGCCATACAAAGTCCTTAAAACACGTGCTCATCAATATTGAACGATAACTTGAGGACGCGTTAAGTTACGACTTTTAAATTTTGTACACGTTGATTTTATAACAGTTGCTACGGTATGTGTTAATATGATAAATATCCAATAAGTCCTGTATGTAGCTGCCATACAAAAAAACTGTAAAAATGACCTAACTTAATTTATGGAACTCACTATAACTCAAGAAATCGTTTAACCACAAATCCGAAATTTTGTACATATTAGTTTTGAGTGAAGTGAAGTGAAGTTCGAGCTTAGTTGTTACCGAAATAATTCTAATTCTTCGGGTAGCTCCTCTACAAAAAAATCTGCCAACAGTCTGGGCGCAATTGTATTATTTTTCCGGCAGAAGTTCAGAACGCGTTCAATTCGGGGATGCGGTGTATGTTACTATGTGACTGAAAACCTAACAAAAAGTTCGGAAAGCGGTTAGAAAAGGGTGTAACATATGAATTATATAATTGGGTCATATTCCGGGATGCGGTCTAGAGGTTGAAAAAAACAAAACTTAAAAATAGGTGATTATTAAACAAACCTGGGGAAGTGAAAAGATATTCGATATCTGATCAGACCTGAGAAACATGGTGGAATTCATGAAAAAGTATACAACCAGCTTACACCCTCTTAGGGGTCGAATTTCAAAAAATCTTGAAAACACTTTCTAGGTATTCACATGAAGAATCCGTAGAAAAAAAATGAACTCAATATTTCGAAAGACCTAGTAGATATGACGAAAATCGTGAAAATATATGCATTTTATACTAACCGATATTTTTTTTTGCCCCCCCCTTCTGAACGCCAATGAATATTCGAATTTTTTTTATCAGAATTACTTTTCTAGTTAATTTACATATATGTACCGAGTTTCAACTTAACAGCATAAGCCGTTCTAAAGTTAGGAAAAACACCCCCCACCACCGTACCATACTACTCCTAAAAAAAATTTTATTTTTCCACCATGCCACTACTATAGCTCTATCTAAATACCAAGTTTCAGCTTCCTATCATTATAGATTCTTAAGATATAAGCATCGGAACTTTTTCTTTCTCACCCTTCCCCACCCTCACCCTCTACACCCACACCCCCAAACTTTTTTTCCCTACTAGGGTTCTATTAGGCCTACTTCTGGTAAAAATTTGAAGCAACCATCTTACACTGTTATTGAGATATGAAACGTGTTATTTTTGAAAAATTCTTATCCCCTCCACTTACGTACTCCCCCGCCTCCTTCAAAGATTTTACTTTGAGCAATCTTTATTTATCAAGCTTTGTATCCAAACCGAATTTTGTTTTTCTGGTGCCACTGGTTTGGGAGATATTGTAATGTTAAGTATTTCAACCCCCACCCCCGTACGTCACTACCCCCACCCAAAAATTTTTATTCAATCTATTCTCCTAGTATAACTACAGATATTTATTAAGTTTTAATTGCTTGCTATTAACGGTTTAGGAGAAATGGATTTTAGAATGTGTCGATCTCGACTTTTTTGCGTTTCGGACGCATTGCTTCCCCCTCCACTCCCACACTCCTTCACCCACACTCCTTCACCCATATCTGTTTTTTTTTTTGCTAATGGGTTTATTAACAAAGCTCTATAGAAATTCTAAGTTTCAGCCTCCTAACACAAGCGGTTCCTGAGATCTAGAAACCTAAATTTTTCGTCTAAAACGCTTACCCCGCCTTCCCCCTTACACCTCCTCCCATGAAAATAATGTCAATTCAAGGGGTCTACCAAGTCTATTCTTAGAAAAAATTTTAATTTAATAGCTCCACTGGTTTGAGAGCTACGAGCCTTCAAAGATTTTGGGGCGGTCGACGTATGGCGTACAGACGGAGTGAAAATTTTTATTGCTTTTTTCGCGTCTACTAGTCATGAAACGTGAAAAAACAAATTTTGAGGGCAGCAAATTTTTTTTTTTAAAAATCGATAACAATACTGTATTATAAATAATACAGTAAAATTGAACAAAATCAAGAATATTGTCTTATAACTTCTGAACCCTTCAAGCTAGAAATTTGAAATTTTGACACCGCCTATAAAATATATATAAAATTTAAGTAACGAGCTTTGCCGTAAATGGGAGATATTTTTTTACTTCATCGAGCATCTCCCATACAAGAGTCCTTAAAATATATATAATACCCGAATGCAACAAGATAAGAACTTGAACTTTTGCACACATAAAATTTCTTATGCTTGAAGTTATCAAAAGAATATAAAACAAATCAAATGAGAATTTGATGCAGATGCAATACAGTTAATAGTCTTTCGGAAATATGTATGTACCTATATGCAAGTTGTTGAACCCACTATACCTAAAGAATACGTCAAAGCGTGAAGTAAAAATATTACAAAAGTTTTTTTTAATCTCCCACTGTAACACACAGACACATTAAAACAGGAATTTTTCGCGGGGACAAATTCACACAACCACCATGATACAATCACACAAGTGAGCAGAACTGAAAACTGGCCACAGTGTTACAAGCTTTACACGTTTACAGTCCAAAACCGGCCGAAATTCATGTATACTAATATGGTATAATTACGGGCATCTGATAAACACCAGCGTAAGGGTAATGCAGGCAACCGACTTCATCTAAGCAATAGTGCATATTTTTCGAATTATTGCCCGAATGGGTAGTTGACTCTATTATCTAATAAATGAATAGTCAAAAAAAACTTATACCAAAAACCGAGAACCCGTCAATCAAGAAAATAGTAAATATTTCAATCTGGGAACACTGACAGGGCATTGACCTCGAAGGACCGGAATCGGAAATGAAGAAAGAGTATAGACATACTTGCATTCTGCATTTAACATAGAACGTGCTTTCGATTTCGGAAATGAAATTCAGAAAAATATTATTAATATTATAAAAGACGAAATAAATTCGAGGTAAATAGGAGTTTGAGTGAGAAATAGTTTTTATGGTAAGTTCTAGATTTTACTAGTTTTTTGGTAGTACTCTCAAAATATATCCTTTTGTTGCTTTTTATTTTCAACAATGCATCGGGTCTATTTCCGGTCGATTTGATTAGTAATTCGATGAATGAAATAAGTGGAAACCGATATCTATTCGATATAAATATAAAAATTCAGACTGAATTTTTATTATTGATAATGTAGTTCATAATATCCGAAATATTACGAAAAATTTTAAAAATTTTCAGTTTCGATAAATCGAGGACGAAACGTAACTTTTTAGGATATTCATCATAAACGATACTGGAGCAACATCAACCTAATAGTATAATTAAGGAAAGTAATTAATAATTTCAATTCGATTTACGTATATGGTATTTAATTACACAAATAATTTAAAGTTAGTTTAAAAATGCCCAAATTAAGGAAACAGAGCTATAGGCAAAGAAATCGACAAGATTCCGAAAATCGGTCTCAATCGCAAATTCAGAATACTGCTGATCATGCAGAAAGACGTTCGAATCCTTTATATCGAGTCCAAGACCAAATGCATAACACAAGACTGAGGGCAATAAAACGATCTCGAATAAATATTCGAGGGGAAGAGCAAGCTCGAAATACGTCGTCACGTCAGGTGAGACGCTCCGATCCAGCAGTACGGATTGAAGAGCAGACTCATAATACATCAGCTCGTATGACGAGACGCTCCGATCCAGCAGTACGGCTTGAGGAGCAGGCTCGTAATACATCAGAACGTATGACGAGACGCTCCGATCCAGCAGTACGGCTCGAGGAGCAGGCTCGTAATACATCAGAACGTATGACGAGACGCTCCGATCCAGCAGTACGGCTCGAGGAGCAGGCTCGTAATACATCAGAACGTATGACGAGACGCTCCGATCCAGCAGTAAGGCTCGAGGAGCAGGCTCGTAATACATTAGAACGTGTGGCGAGACGCTCCGAGCCAGCAGTACGGCTCGAGGAGCAGGCCCGAAATACGACACGACGGGCTGTACGCCGTTCAAATATAAACATACGTTCTACTGAACAAGCATCAAATACTAGAAAGCGTGCTGCACGGCGCTCCAATCCAACTCTTCGCAATGAAGAGCAAGCTCGCAATACGGGAAGACGAGCTATACGGCGGACGAGTAATTCATATCGTATTGAAGAGGAAGCTAGGAATAGAATTAGACGGACGCAATTGAGGGATGATATTCGTCGAGTCAATTCATTGTCTAATGAAAGAGTGCAGTCCTATAGGCAATGTGATCTGAATCGAATGTCTGAGAGTTTTCGACAGTCACAACGAAATATTGTACACCGACTCTCTGAACTGAATATAGGTCCTATTCCGTACTATCAAAAGTGGTTAGAAAACTATAATCATATTGTTAAACAGGGTCCGACCTAAATTTGTGTTTGTTGCGGTGGGCTATGGTTTCCTGTTCAAACAAGAACATTAAATAAAAATGTTATTGCAGAACGGTTTGGGGAAGAGTATGCAAGAAAAGTTTTTTTTTTAGCAACGAAGATGCCTAATGTGCAAAATATATACCAATTTTGTTCGAACTGTCGTCTTTTGGTGAGTAAAGGAAAAACTCCAAATATTTGTTTAAACAATGGTTTGGAATTTCCAGAAATTCCTCCGTGTTTAAAAATGCTTACGTCTTTAGAGCAGCGATTAGTAGCACCCCGCATCCCTTTCATGCAAATACGATCTCTTGGATACGACAGGCAATGTAGAATTAGAGGTGCTTGCGTAAATATTCCAATTAGCATTAGCAGTGTTGTTAAACAATTACCGAGGACCATGAATCAAACTCATGTAATCCAGTTACATTTAAAACGACAATTGGCATATAACCATAGCTTTATGAGTGAAACCATTAGACCTGCAGTTATTATTTCTGCAGTACAACACCTTTTAAGACAGTCGTTGTATATAGAAGATAGAGTCACGCTATCAGAAGAATGGATGCACAGTTACTCCCAATCCGATTTTGAGATTCCGTTTGTAGTCTCCGAAGAAGACATTCCCACTGTCAATGGCTTTTGTAACGAAAATTCGGAAGAATTCGCTGCTGAAAATGATTGCGACACTGATGGTTTTTTGACTCAAAATCTAAACCCTGGCGGGCAAGAAACTCTCTTGGATAATGTCCCTGTAGAGCATGTGGCAATAGCACCGGGAGAAGGACGGCACCCGTTGGACATTGCTTTTGATAAATATTCAGAAGAACTATCATTTCCAGCTATATATTGCGGTCATTCCCGTAATTTGACTGGACCGGTATTGTCATACTCAAAAATAGTGAGGTCGGAACTAAGACGATATGACAGACGGTGCGCTACAGTCGAGAAGCTTTTATACTCATATAAGAAATATGAGTTATTATATATAAAAAATTCTATATCTATATGTCTGCGGAAAAAAAGTCATGCTGGGGGACAGGATGCCAATAATGCAACTAATGTGCTTAACGAAAATTTTGTTAATAGCCTTGTTCAGCATGATGATGGATACCGTATCTTAAAGGGAATAAGGTCATCTCCTGCCCACTGGGAAAGTGAGAAAAAAAAAGTAATCGCAATGATTCGACAATTTGGATTGCCGACCTTTTTCATAACTCTTTCTGCAGCCGAAACTAAATGGTACGAATTACTGGTAATTTTGTCGAAGGTAGTAGACGGTCTTGAGATTTCTGAAGAAGCTGCAGAACAGTTAAATTTTCAAACTAAATCTCGGTTGATAAGATCCGATCCAGTTACTTGTGCGAGGTATTTTGATCATCGTTTTCGAACACTTTTTAAGTTATTTAAAAGTAGTACAGGTATTTTTGGGGAAAATAATGTTACAAATTACTATTACCGGGTCGAGTTTCAACAGAGGGGATCACCTCATGTACATGGTATGTATTGGCTAAGAGATGCACCAAAATTAAATTTGGAGAACAGTACTAGTATCAAAGCAGTCGAGAATTTTATTGATAAATTTGTTGTAACTGATAGTCAATATGAGGACGTTGAAAATTTTACAGTATATCAACGGCATACTCATGCACGCTCTTGTCTACGGGAATTCAACGGACAGAAAATATGTAGATATGGTATGCCTTATCCGCCAATGGATAAAACAAGCATATTGACTCCACTTTCTGAGTCTGATATCAGGGAAGAACATGTGTTAAACTACAAAAAAATATTGATTGTTCTTAATGACCGCTCCAGCAATACAACTTATACATTTTCTGAGTTCTTACAAGTTCTTAATTTTGATCGTGATGCTTACATTATGGCAATAACATCGAATTTGAAGAAGCCAGCAATTTACCTAAAACGAGATTTTAAGGAGATCCTTGTAAACGCTTTTAATCCTGATATTTTGCGGCTTCATCGCGTTAATATGGATATACAATTCATATTGGATGCTTATGCCTGTTGTAGCTATATTATTAATTATATCAACAAATCTAATCGGGGTGTTTCAAAATTACTTGCGGATAGTAGTAGGGATATGCCGTTTCAAAATCAATGGTGGAGATGGTGGAAGTTTTTGTATGGATGACGTCATAGTCTTGTATGAAGCTGATAAGGAATTTACACCCCGAGCTTTTTTTGACGGTGGAGCTTTGATTTTTTCCGTTGCATAAAATTGGGCGTTTTTTTTCGAGGCTTTGAGCTTTTTGGTTTTTCGGGGCTTTGAGCTTTTCGGTTATTGTCGCGGATTAGACTATCCGGGGGCTTAGACTATCTGAGGGCTTAGACTATCCGGGGCTAGCGGGGAGTGGAGGCTTAGGCTATCCGTATAATACTTGTAAAGGCTAACTTCATTTATATAACTCAGGCTCATGTTCGGCGAATGATAATAACAAGACAGGCTCAGCTAATTGCCTTTAACAGAGTAATATAGATAATAATAAAGACTGCTCAGTTAGATATTGTTGACTCAGTTTCTTAGGGAAATGCCACATTAATTAGATTCAGCTCATAAATGTACAGTGTGATAATAACACGGTTATCTTAACTTATTGACTTTATCAGTGTAATTAAATATAGATAATTATAAGGAAAGCTGCTTAGCGAGATATGATAGATTCAGATTCTTAAGGTATAATACTATAGCGGGGAGCAGGGGCTTAGACTATCCGAGAATTTACTCCACCGAGAAGTCATAGCATTTTTTGTTGGTCAAGGTCAAGGTTAACTGTGGAACATGCTATTGGCTGAACTTACTTCGAGGAATAAGCTAGTGAGGCTTGACTGTTTTATTGATAAGTCTTCAGATCTTGCTTCGACAGGTTGAAACATGTTTTAGTTAGCGTTATTGCATAATGTTGTGAAATTCAACATGTGGTTAGTCATATTTTATGTATATGTCTCTATCTATCTCTCTCTTCTTCTCTCTCTATCTATACATGTATATATCTATCTGTGTATGTGTGTTTTCATATACATAAAGTTAGGCTAGCGAGGGACTTATGCTATCCGAAACTTAGGCTAGCGGGGGAATTATGCTATCCGAAACTTATGCTAGCGGGGGGCTTAGGCTAGCGGGGGGCTTAGGCTAAACGAAAACTTACACAGAAGGATGTATTTACTTATTCATTTGAACGATTGGATGACTCTTAATGTCCTTCTCACGAAAAATTTTGAATGTTCCGCCTAAAGGTTTGAATAAAAGTTTCATTACAGACTACCTTCACTTATATTTGAAAACAGGTGTATCATAGCTAACTGATGTATTTGAGAAAAGTATTTATGAACTAGATTCATATCAATATTATTGGTTGCTAACTAACAGATAAATAACAGTATGTGCTAGATAACAAAATTATTCATTTAAAACGCTTCCCCTTAACACCTAAAAAAAAAAAAAAAGTTGGATTCACCCCAATTTATCTTCTAAAAATATGTTAAATTAATAACTCTCGTTCTTTCATTTTAGTATATGACACAATTCACAGAATGTTTTATCGAAGAGTTATGTTATGTTTATCTTAGTTTATTTCGAGTTGATACAAGTCTATAGTTCCTATCACAGGCATATCATATTTCTTCGAATGCATGTGTTCTATCCAGAAATATTGATTAGTTATGTTATTATAAGATTCTTGATTGTTTGGTGTTTCAGTTTTGTTCTTGCAAATTTCTTGATTTATTGTTTAGATGGACTTATTGAAGGGTTATTTTTGCTTTGGTTTATACATGATTCATTTGAGTTAATAAAATTTTATAAACACATTTCTTCAGAGGCATATATTCTGCTTAGACTATCAGTTTCATACAATTTTTCGGTGAATATTAATACCAAGACAGGCCTTTAACAGAGTAATATAGATAATAATAAAGACTGTTCAGTTAGATATTATTGACTCAGTTTCTTAAGATATAATGCTAAGAAATGCAGGTTCCTACAGTGTGATAATAACAAGGTTATTACGTCTTAGACTGAATGAGATTTACTCATCTGAGCTTTTACATAGAGACTTCATTGATTTCTTAGGAATTTATTACACTAGTGAGGCTTTACGGTTTTATTGATAAGTCTTCAGATCTTGCTCCGGCAGGTTGAAACATGTTTTAGTTAGCGTTATTGCATAATGTTGTGAAATTCATCAGGTATATGTCTCTCTCTATTCATCTATATATCTCTTTATCTATCTCTGTCTCTCTCTATCTGTGTATCTCTCTATTTATCTCTATCCCTTTCTCTCTATCTAAATATGTATGTCTCTATCTATCTCTGTCAGTTTCTTAAGATATAATACTAAGAAATGCAGGTTCAGCTCAGGTTCCTACAGTGTGATAATAACAAGGTTATTGCATCCTTGACTGGTATGAATCTGAAAGGGATTTACTCATCCATGCTTTTGCATAGTGACTTCTTAGGAATTTACTCCGCTAGTGAGGCTTTACGGGTTTATTGATAAGTCTTCAGATCTTGCTCCGACAGGTTCAAACATGTTTCAGTTAGCGTTATTGCATAATGTTGTGAAATTCAACCTGATTTTTGCTTGCTGCTGGTTATCGCCTGTTATGGTTGACTCAGATTCTTAAGGTATTATATCAATATAGACTAACTTCATCAGGTTCAGCTATTTGACTCAGGTTCCTAGTAAATGTACGGTGTGATAATAACAAAATTTACTAAGCCAGACATTCTAATTGTCTTAAACAGAGTAATTCATATTAAGTATAGGTTATAATACTAATAAAGGCTAGATATGGTTGACCCAGATTCTTAAAGTATAATACAAAATAAAGGCTGTCTTAAACAGGGCTGTTTTACTCAGGTTCCTAACAAATAATTGACAGAGTAACAAATAGATATGGTTGACTCAGATTCTTAAGGAATAATACTAATAAAGGCTTAGTTAATAAGATTCAACTAAATATGTTTGACTATAGCAATCAACAAGGCTAACTTAAAGAGGCTGAACCTTTATCAGAGTAATTCATTCTAAATATGTTTGACTCTACCAGTCAGGCTATGACGATAATAATAAGTCTAACTTAAACAGGTTTAGCTAATTGCTTTTGTCAGAGTATTTCATATTAAAAATAGGTTATAATACTATACTAATAAAAACAGACTCAGATAGATATCGTGGACTTTACTAGTCAGATGTAAGGTATAATACAAATAAAGGCTGCTGAGCTAGATATGGTTGGCTCAGATTCTTAAGGTATAATACTACAAAAGGCTGATTTAAAGACGTTCAGCTAGATATGTTTTATTCTACCAGTCAGGTTCCTAATAATAAAGGCTAACTTAAACAGGCTCAGTCAATTGTCATTTTTTTTTTTTTCAAAGTAATTAAATATAGGTTATAATACTAACAAAGGCTGCTCAGCTACATATTGTAGACTCAGATTCTTAATAAGTGTTAGATATGGTTTACTCAGATTTTTAATAAATGTTAGATTATACTAACAAGGACTAACTTAAGCAGGCTCAGCTTGATATGGTTGGCTCAGATTCTTAAGGTATAATACTAAAAAAGGATGACTAAATACGGTTCAGTTAGATATGTTTGACTCTACCAGTCAATAATGCTGACTAAAACAGGCTCAGCTAATTGCCTTTATCATAGTAATTCATGTATTAAATATAGATAATAATAAAGGCGTTTGACTTAAGAAGACTCATCTAGATATTGTTAACTCAGATTCTTAATAAATGTTAGATATAATACTAATAAAGGTTGACTTAAGCAGGTACTGGTACTGGTCAGATTTTAAATAAATGTAAGGTATAATAGTAACAAAGTCTGACTTAATAAGGCTCAGCTAATTATGTTTGACTCTACCAGTCAGGCTATGACGATAATAATAAGTCTAACTTAAACAGGCTCAGATAATTGCCTTTATCATAGTAATTCATGTATTAAATATAGATAATAATGAAGGCATTTGACTTAAGAAGACTCCGCTAGATATTGTTAACTCAGATTCTTAATAAATGTAAGATATAATACTAACAAAGGTTGACTTAAGCAGGCTCAACTATTGTAGATATGGTTGACTATAGGTACTGGTCAGATTTTAAACAAATGTGAGGTATATTACTAACAAAGGCTGAATTAATAAGTTTCAGCTAAAATGAGGTCAATATAAGAACAGGTTAGGTCAAAAAGCTGTTAATATTAGAACAGGTCAGATCAAAAAGCAGTTAATATAAGAACAGGTCAGGTAATATTAGAACAGGTCAGGTCAAAAAGCTGTTAATACCTGTTCAGAGCTGTTCAAAAAACTGTTAATATCAGAACAGGTCAGGTCAAAAAAGCTGTTAATATCAGAACAGATCAGGTCAAAAAGCAGTTAATATTCGAACAGATAAGGTTAATAAGCTTGATATGGTTGACTCAGATTCTTAAGGTATAATACTAAAAAAGGCTGATTTAATAAGGTACACCTAAATATGTTTGACTCTATCAGTCAAGTTATAACAATAATAAGACTGGCTTAAACAGGCTCATCCAATTGTCTTTATCAGAGTAATATAGGCTATAATACTTATAAAGACTGCTCAGCTAGATATGGTTGACTCACATTCTTATGGAAAAATACTAATAAAGACTGACTTAATAAGGTTTAGCTATATATATTTGACTCTAGCAGTCAAGTTATAACAACAATAAGGTTGAATTAGAGAGGCTCCTTTATAAGAAATATAGGTGATAATACTAATTAAGACTGCTCAGCTAGATATGGTTGACTCAGATTTTAAGGAATAATACTAATAAAGGCGGACTTAATAAGGTTCAGCTAAATATGTTTAACTCTACAAGTCAGATTATAACAATAATAAGGTTGGTTTTAACAGACTCAGCTAATTGTCTTTATCAGAAATGTTGGTTATAATAATAATGAAGACTGACTTAAACAGGCCCAACCAGTGACTTTACAAGTCAGATTTTAGGTATAATACTAATAAAAGCTGTTTAGCTACATATGGTTAACTCAGATTCTTAAGGTGTAATATTAATAAAAGCGACTCAGCTCATACACAGATTCTTAACGTATAATACTAATAAAGACTGCTTAGATAATTACCTGTATTGACAGTTGTATGGGACACGAACTTTTTCATAGTTATATGAGGTTTTTACTGTTGTATGATGTTAACAGTTATATGGGGAGGAATTTTAATCTAAAGCTGTGAACTGCTTATTGCGAAGGAATGAAAAAAAAAATATGGTTGTAGGCTAGATATGGTTGACTCGGATTCTAGTAAGGTATAATACTAATAAAGGCTGACTTAATAAGGTTCAAATGTAAGGTAGACCACCTACTTCCGAAGAAAATGTATAAACTCACAACAAACTAGGATAAATCAAACATTCTCCATCAAAATAATAAACAAGAAATTTAAGAAAAGGTTACAAGACAAACCAAAACAAAAATTTCACCTGCTTTCGAAGCTTGCGATATCAACTCAACTAGGATAAACCGCACCAAGCATGAAAAAAAATGTAAGGTTAATTGTTTGATTATATGTATTGATGAAATAAAATTCCAGGAAGCAATGAACTATCAATTTAGTTTTCCCTCCGGAACTGCAGGTCATGGGCTTAGGCTAGTGGGGGGCTTGAAAATCATTTAGTATAACAACAGGTCTTGTCTAAAAAAGAATAGGTCAGATAAAATAAACCACATCAGGTCGAGCATGAATATAAGAATAGTTTAGGTGCTAGTATCAAAAAAAAAATTGTTTCTAATATACCCAAGAGGTAAGTGTGACGCCAAATAATATGATTCAAGGTAGATCTAAAAAGGAATAGAGTAGATCAAAAAGCAGTTAATATCAAAGCAAGGCAGATTTAAAAATATAAATGGTTAGGTTTAAGAAATAATAGGTCAGGTTAAAAAGTATAAAAAAGGTGAAAGAACAGGTCAGGTATAAAAAAGAATAGGTAAGGTTAAAAAGCTGTTAATAACAGAACAGGTCAGGTCTAAAAAAGAATAGGTCAGGTCAAAAAGCTGTTAATATAAGAACAGGTCAGGTCAAAAAGCTGTTAATATCAGAACAGGTCAGGTCAAAAAGCTGTTAATATAAGAACAGGTCAGGTAAATATTTGAACAGGTCAGGTCAATATAAGAATAGGTTAGGTCAAAAAGCTGTTAATATTAGAACAGGTCAGGTCGAAGAGCAGTTAATATCAGAACAGGTCAGGTCAAAAAGCTGTTAATATAAGAACAGGTCAGGTCTAAAAAATAACAGGTCAGGTCAAAAAGCTGTTAATATCAGAACAGGTCAGGTATAAAAAAGAACAGGTCAGGTCTAAAAGAGAACAGGTCAGGTCGAAATCAGAACAGGTCAGGTCAAAAAGCAATTAATATCAGAACAGATCAGGTTTAAAAAATAACAGGTCAGGTCAAAAAGCTGTTAATATAAGAACAGGTCAGGTTAATATTAAAACAGGTTAGGTATAAAAAAGAACAGGTCCGGTCTAAAAAAGAACAGGTCAGGTCTAAAAAAAAACAGGTCAGGTCAAAAAGTTACAGGTCAGGTCTAAAAAAGAATAGGTTAGATCAGAGCACTTAAATATAAATTATGGTTTTATCCCCTAAGGCCCCTAACTAGCCTAAGCCCATGACCTGCAGTTCCGGAGGGAAAACTAAATTGATAGTTCATTGGTTCCTGGAATTTTATTTCATCAATACATAAAATCAAACAATTAACCTTACATTTTTTTTCATGCTTGGTACGGTTTATCCTAGTTGAGTTGATATCGCAAGCTTCGAAAGCAGGTGAAATTTTTGTTTTGGTTTGTCTGGTAACCTTTTCTTAAATTTCTTGTTTATTATTTTGATGGAGAATGTTTGATTTATCCTAGTTTGTTGTGAGTTTATACATTTTCTTCGGAAGTAGGTGGTCTACCTTACATTTGAACCTTATTAAGTCAGCCTTTATTAGTATTATACCTTACTAGAATCCGAGTCAACCATATCTAGCCTACAACCATATATTTTTTTTCATTCCTCCGCAATAAGCAGTTCACAGCTTTAGATTAAAATTCCTCCCCATATAACTGTTAACACCATACAACAGTAAAAACCTCATATAACTATGAAAAAGTTCGTGTCCCATACAACTGTCAATACAGGTAATTATCTAAGCAGTCTTTATTAGTATTATACGTTAAGAATCTGTGTATGAGCTGAGTCGCTTTTATTAATATTACACCTTAAGAATCTGAGTTAACCATATGTAGCTAAACAGCTTTTATTAGTATTATACCTAAAATCTGACTTGTAAAGTCACTGGTTGGGCCTGTTTAAGTCAGTCTTCATTATTATTATAACCAACATTTCTGATAAAGACAATTAGCTGAGTCTGTTAAAACCAACCTTATTATTGTTATAATCTGACTTGTAGAGTTAAACATATTTAGCTGAACCTTATTAAGTCCGCCTTTATTAGTATTATTCCTTAAAATCTGAGTCAACCATATCTAGCTGAGCAGTCTTAATTAGTATTATCACCTATATTTCTTGTAAAGGAGCCTCTCTAAGTCAAACTTATTGTTGTTATAACTTGACTGCTAGAGTCAAATATATATAGCTAAACCTTATTAAGTCAGTCTTTATTAGTATTTTTCCATAAGAATGTGAGTCAACCATATCTAGCTGAGCAGTCTTTATAAGTATTATAGCCTATATTACTCTGATAAAGACAATTAGATGAGCCTGTTTAAGCCAGTCTTATTATTGTTATAACTTGACTGATAGAGTCAAACATATTTAGGTGTACCTTATTAAATCAGCCTTTTTTAGTATTATACCTTAAGAATCTGAGTCAACCATATCAAGCTTATTAACCTTATCTGTTCGAATATTAACTGCTTTTTGACCTGATCTGTTCTGATATTAACAGCTTTTTTGACCTGACCTGTTCTGATATTAACAGTTTTTTGAACAGCTCTGAACAGGTATTAACAGCTTTTTGACCTGACCTGTTCTAATATTACCTGACCTGTTCTTATATTAACTGCTTTTTGATCTGACCTGTTCTAATATTAACAGCTTTTTGACCTAACCTGTTCTTATATTGACCTCATTTTAGCTGAAACTTATTAATTCAGCCTTTGTTAGTAATATACCTCACATTTGTTTAAAATCTGACCAGTACCTATAGTCAACCATATCTACAATAGTTGAGCCTGCTTAAGTCAACCTTTGTTAGTATTATATCTTACATTTATTAAGAATCTGAGTTAACAATATCTAGCGGAGTCTTCTTAAGTCAAATGCCTTCATTATTATCTATATTTAATACATGAATTACTATGATAAAGGCAATTATCTGAGCCTGTTTAAGTTAGACTTATTATTATCGTCATAGCCTGACTGGTAGAGTCAAACATAATTAGCTGAGCCTTATTAAGTCAGACTTTGTTACTATTATACCTTACATTTATTTAAAATCTGACCAGTACCAGTACCTGCTTAAGTCAACCTTTATTAGTGTTGTATCTAACATTTATTAAGAATCTGAGTTAACAATATCTAGATGAGTCTTCTTAAGTCAAATGCCTTTATTATTATCTATATTTAATACATGAATTTCTATGATAAAGGCAATTAGCTGAGCCTGTTTTAGTCAGCATTATTGACTGGTAGAGTCAAACATATCTAACTGAACCGTATTTAGTCATCCTTTTTTAGTATTATACCTTAAGAATCTGAGCCAACCATATCAAGCTGAGCCTGCTTAAGTTAGTCCTTGTTAGTATAATCTAACATTTATTAAAAATCTGAGTAAACCATATCTAACACTTATTAAGAATCTGAGTCTACAATATGTAGCTGAGCAGCCTTTGTTAGTATTATAACCTATATTTAATTACTTTGAAAAAAAAAAAAAATGACAATTGACTGAGCCTGTTTAAGTTAGCCTTTATTATTAGGAACCTGACTGGTTGAATAAAACATATCTAGCTGAACGTCTTTAAATCAGCCTTTTGTAGTATTATACCTTAAGAATCTGAGCCAACCATATCTAGCTCAGGAGCCTTTATTTGTATTATACCTTACATCTGACTAGTAAAGTCCACGATATCTATCTGAGTCTGTTTTTATTAGTATAGTATTATAACCTATTTTTAATATGAAATACTCTGACAAAAGCAATTAGCTAAACCTGTTTAAGTTAGACTTACTATTATCGTCATAGCCTGACTGGTAGAGTCAAACATATTTAGAATGAATTACTCTGATAAAGGTTCAGCCTCTTTAAGTTAGCCTTGTTGATTGCTATAGTCAAACATATTTAGTTGAATCTTATTAACTAAGCCTTTATTAGTATTATTCCTTAAGAATCTGAGTCAACCATATCTATCTGTTACTCTGTCAATTATTTGTTAGGAACCTGAGTAAAACATCCCTGTTTAAGACAGCCTTTATTTTGTATTATACTTTAAGAATCTGGGTCAACCATATCTAGCCTTTATTAGTATTATAACCTATACTTAATATGAATTACTCTGTTTAAGACAATTAGAATGTCTGGCTTAGTAAATTTTGTTATTATCACACCGTACATTTACTAGGAACCTGAGTCAAATAGCTGAACCTTATGAAGTTAGTCTATATCATGGCTTCCCAACCGGTGGGGCGCGCCCCCCTAGGGGGGCGTAGACTGTTGGCAGGGGGACGCGGAATGCTTTGTATTTTCGAAAAAAAAAATTAATTTATAAGTGAAAATCGTTGTAACACAAAACTGAGGGTATTGAAATATTTGTTCGTGTTAAGAGAATTTCGTGTTAAAAGAAAAAAGAGCCGGGGGGGCGCGACGCAAAAAAGGTTGGGAATCATTGGTCTATATTGGTATAATACCTTAAGAATCTGAGTCAACCATAACAGGCGATAACCAGCAGCAAGCAAAAATCAGGTTGAATTTCACAACATTATGCAATAACGCTAACTGAAACATGTTTGAACCTGTCGGAGCAAGATCTGAAGACTTATCAATAAACCCGTAAAGCCTCACTAGCGGAGTAAATTCCTAAGAAGTCACTATGCAAAAGCATGGATGAGTAAATCCCTTTCAGATTCATACCAGTCAAGGATGCAATAACCTTGTTATTATCACACTGTAGGAACCTGAGCTGAACCTGCATTTCTTAGTATTATATCTTAAGAAACTGACAGAGATAGATAGAGACATACATATTTAGATAGAGAGAAAGGGATAGAGATAAATAGATAGATACACAGATAGAGAGAGACAGAGATAGATAAAGAGATATATAGATGAATAGATGATGAATTTCACAACATTATGCAATAACGCTAACTAAAACATGTTTCAACCTGCCGGAGCAAGATCTGAAGACTTATCAATAAAACCGTAAAGCCTCACTAGTGTAATAAATTCCTAAGAAATCAATGAAGTCTCTATGTAAAAGCTCAGATGAGTAAATCTCATTCAGTCTAAGACGTAATAACCTTGTTATTATCACACTGTAGGAACCTGCATTTCTTAGTATTATATCTTTAGAAACTGAGTCAATAATATCTAACTGAACAGTCTTTATTATTATCTATATTACTCTGTTAAAGGCCTGTCTTGGTATTAATATTCACCGAAAAATTGTATGAAACTGATAGTCTAAGCAGAATATATGCCTCTGAAGAAATGTGTTTATAAAATTTTATTAACTCAAATGAATCATGTATAAACCAAAGCAAAAATAACCCTTCAATAAGTCCATCTAAACAATAAACCAAGAAATTTGCAAGAACAAAACTGAAACACCAAACAATCAAGAATCTTATAATAACATAACTAATCAATATTTCTGGATAGAACACATGCATTCGAAGAAATATGATATGCCTGTGATAGGAACTATAGACTTGTATCAACTCGAAATAAACTAAGATAAACATAACATAACTCTTCGATAAAACATTCTGTGAATTGTGTCATATACTAAAATGAAAGAACGAGAGTTATTAATTTAACATATTTTTAGAAGATAAATTGGGGTGAATCCAACTTTTTTTTTTTTTTTAGGTGTTAAGGGGAAGCGTTTTAAATGAATAATTTTGTTATCTAGCACATACTGTTATTTATCTGTTAGTTAGCAACCAATAATATTGATATGAATCTAGTTCATAAATACTTTTCTCAAATACATCAGTTAGCTATGATACACCTGTTTTCAAATATAAGTGAAGGTAGTCTGTAATGAAACTTTTATTCAAACCTTTAGGCGGAACATTCAAAATTTTTCGTGAGAAGGACATTAAGAGTCATCCAATCGTTCAAATGAATAAGTAAATACATCCTTCTGTGTAAGTTTTCGTTTAGCCTAAGCCCCCCGCTAGCCTAAGCCCCCCGCTAGCATAAGTTTCGGATAGCATAAGTCCCCCGCTAGCCTAAGTTTCGGATAGCATAAGTCCCTCGCTAGCCTAACTTTATGTATATGAAAACACACATACACAGATAGATATATACATGTATAGATAGAGAGAGAAGAAGAGAGAGATAGATAGAGACATATACATAAAATATGACTAACCACATGTTGAATTTCACAACATTATGCAATAACGCTAACTAAAACATGTTTCAACCTGTCGAAGCAAGATCTGAAGACTTATCAATAAAACAGTCAAGCCTCACTAGCTAATTCCTCGAAGTAAGTTCAGCCAATAGCATGTTCCACAGTTAACCTTGACCTTGACCAACAAAAAATGCTATGACTTCTCGGTGGAGTAAATTCTCGGATAGTCTAAGCCCCTGCTCCCCGCTATAGTATTATACCTTAAGAATCTGAATCTATCATATCTCGCTAAGCAGCTTTCCTTATAATTATCTATATTTAATTACACTGATAAAGTCAATAAGTTAAGATAACCGTGTTATTATCACACTGTACATTTATGAGCTGAATCTAATTAATGTGGCATTTCCCTAAGAAACTGAGTCAACAATATCTAACTGAGCAGTCTTTATTATTATCTATATTACTCTGTTAAAGGCAATTAGCTGAGCCTGTCTTGTTATTATCATTCGCCGAACATGAGCCTGAGTTATATAAATGAAGTTAGCCTTTACAAGTATTATACGGATAGCCTAAGCCTCCACTCCCCGCTAGCCCCGGATAGTCTAAGCCCTCAGATAGTCTAAGCCCCCGGATAGTCTAAGCCGCGACAATAACCGAAAAGCTCAAAGCCCCGAAAAACCAAAAAGCTTCCGGAAAAAAAACGCCCAATTTTATGCAACGGAAAAAATCAAAGCTCCACCGTCAAAAAAAGCTCGGGGTGTAAATTCCTTATCAGCTTCATACAAGACTATGACGTCATCCATACAAAAACTTCCACCATCTCCACCATGGCCCAGAACTGGTACATCCATACTACTGACACAATTCACAGAATGTTTTATCGAAGAGTTATGTTATGTTTATCTTAGTTTATTTCGAGTTGATACAAGTCTATAGTTCCTATCACAGGCATATCATATTTCTTCGAATGCCTGTGTTCTATCCAGAAATATTGATTAGTTATGTTATTATAAGATTCTTGATTGTTTGGTGTTTCAGTTTTGTTCTTGCAAATTTCTTGGTTTATTGTTTAGATGGACTTATTGAAGGGTTATTTTTGCTTTGGTTTATACATGATTCATTTGAGTTAATAAAATTTTATAAACACATTTCTTCAGAGGCATATATTCTACTTAGACTATCAGTTTCATACAATTTGACTACAACCATTGTATTTATATCTTATAGTAGTATCACGAATAACTTCACCTCAGCTCAAAAGATGGCGCAGCATATATCGGTTTTTGGGGTTTTGTGCTCTCGCGCTTTCACACTCATTCTTTCTTGATGAATTCAAAATCAATCAAAGCAGGCATATCTCATTCATTCATAAAGTTCAATCAACACGGCTTCCCATTGGTCGACAGCGAACTCCGCACTCGAGTGTTAAAAAAATGAATGAGTGTGGAGAGCACAAGACCCCAACCAATGGGAAGTCGTGTTGATTGAACTTTATGAATGAATGAGATAATGCTTCCTTTGATTGATTTTGAACTTTTCTTCGTAGGTACAATACGCATTGACATTTCTCACAGTTCTCACTACGTTCATTTCCTTTCCTCGCACACGGTACATGGGAAAGGACGGGCGGTATGGAGAAGCAGATAGCTTTTCTGTTTCTTCATGCAAAAGAAGAATTCCATTATGCAGAAGGTCATACACTCTTTTTTATTTTTGCGGTACAAAAAATTACATGCAAATTTTTTGCAAACTATTTGGGAATGAGGATTGTGGAAACGCCGTACGTCTGCCGGTGTACGCAAAATTGTTTGAAAGCTCGTAGCACCCAAACCATTTGAGCTATTTATTTGAATTTTTTTTGTTAGTAGATTTGGTATACCCCTTTAAGGGAATACCTTTTGAGGGATGCGGGTGTGAAGGGGGAGGTGTTTTAGACCGAAAGTTTTGGTTTCTAGATATCAGCAACCACTTATGCTAGAAATCTGAAATTTGGAATTTTTATAGAGCTTCAATAGTAGACCCATTTGCAAAAAATACTCTGATATGGGTGAATGAGCGGGGGTGGGGAAATAATGCGTCCGAAGCGCAAAAAAGTTGAGATCGATACATTCTAAAATACATATCTCCTAAACTGTTGATGGCACGAAATTCAAACTTAACAAATATCTGTACCTATACTAGAAGGAAAGATTGAAAAGAAATTTTTGAGTGGGGGTAGTGGAGTACGGTGGTGGGGGGTGAAAAAGCTTAGATTACCATATCTCAGGAACCAATTGCACTAGAAAAATTAAATTCGGTTTGAAGAGAAAGGTCGACAAATAAAGATTGCTCAAAGTACAATTTTTTAAGGGGATGGTGGAACATAGAAGGGGGGGGGGAAAGAAATTTTCAAAAAAATCACTTTTCATATCTCAAGAACAGTGTGAGATAAATGCTAAATTTTTTTACAAGACGTAGATCCAATAGAACCTTAGCAGAAAAAGAAAATTGGGGGATGTGGGTGTAGAGCGTGATTGTGGGGGAGGGTGAAAAATAAAAGGTTCCGATGTTTATATCTTATGAACCTATAATGAAATACAGCTGAAACCTGGTATTTAGATAGAGCTATAGTAGTGGCATGTTGGAAAAATATAATTTTTTTAGGGGTAGTGTGGTACGGGGGTGGGGGGTGTTTTCCCTAACTATAGAACGGCTGATGCTAGAAAGTTGAAACTCGGTGCGTATATGTAAATCAATTAGGAAAGTAATTTTGTTAAAAAAAAATCGAATATTCATTGGCGTTCAGAAGGGGGGGGGGGCAAAAAAAATTATGAGTAAATATAAAAAGCATATATTTTCACGATTTTCGTCATATCTACTAGGTCTTTCCAAATGTTGAATTCATTTTTATTCTACGGATTTTTCATTTGAATACCAAGAATGTGTTTTCAAGATTTTTTGAAATTTGACCCCTAAGAGGGTGTAAAGTGGTTGTATACTTTTTCATGAATTCTACCATATCTCTCAGGTCTGATCAAATATCGAATATCTTTTCACTTCCACAGTTTTGTTTAATAATCACCTATTTTTAAGTTTTGTCTTTTTCAACCAGTAGACCGCATCCCGGAATATGACCCAATTATATAATTCATATGTTACACCATACTCTAACCGCTTCCCGAACTTTTTGAAAGGTTTGCAGTCACATAGTAACCTACACCGCATCTTATAATTGAACGCGTTCCCTACTTCTGCCGGAAAAATAATAAAGTTGCGCCCAGACCATTGGCAGGTTTTTTAGTAAGGCGAAGGAGGTGGAGAAATTCAATAATTCACCTCTTAGCGTCGGAACCGATAGAAGTTTCAAAATACCGCTTTTAAAAAAAAAAACTTTTTCCACCATTCTATTTTGAAAATATCAATTTCTTTTTAAAAGGTGCAACGCAGTTGAGATGATGTGTTTATTGTTTGAGTTTCACCAAAACTTTATTTGTTCGTTCGTAGTTTGTTTGTACGCGATCTGACCAATGGGGTGTCATTCTACTCGCCTCAGCTATGCATGTGTGTGAATAAAAAAACACATGTGAAAAGTTCAAAATAGTACTAAGAATAAAATATCTGCCAATGATCTTGGCCAAACTTTTATTATTTATCGGGTCAAAGTTCGGGAGCGGTAAAATTCGGAGTATATCATGAGTTGTTTCTAGATTATTAGATTTCTTGGAAAATTAATTTTGTTCTTAAAATAAAAATATTTTAAATAGATATATTTAATCGATTAAACATTGAATAAGTCCGTGTATGGGAAACTATTCGAATTTCGGAATATGTATTATGTACACTAAAAGCCTCACACAAACCCATTCGATTTCATTTCCACTTGGCATTTGAATTTCGAAGGAATTGTGAAACAGGTTTTTAAACGATTTAATAAATAAATATGAAGACAACACGAGAAAGTAAAAACCAATTCAATTTCTTATCATTTTACTTTATTATTTTTATAATTAAGTATTGTGATTGATTTTTAAAAAAAAAAATTTGCTACCCTCAAAATTTTTATTTTCACGTTTCATAACTAGTAGACGCGAAAAAAGTAATAAAAATTTTCAGTCCGTCTGTCCGCCGTACGCCGTACGCAAGATCGTTTGGAGGCTCGTAGCTGCCAAACGATTTGAGATATTAAATTGAAATTTTTTTAACGAATAGACGGGGTAGGCTCCTTGAAGTGACCAAATTTTTAGGGGTGGGGGTGTGAGGGGGAAGGAGGGGGAAGTGTTTTAGACCGAAAATTTTGGTTTCTAGATCTCAGTAACCCCTAATGATAGGAAGCTGAAACTTGGAATTTCTATAGAGCCTTGATAGCAGACCCGTTTGCAGAAAAATTGTCAATATTGATCAAGGGGTGTGGGAGTGGAGGGAAATGTAATGCGTCCGAAACCCAAAAAAGGCGAGATAGACACATTCTAAAATCCATATCTCCTAACCGTTAATGGCACACTATTCAAACTTGAAAAATATTTGTAGTTATACTATGAGAACAGAATCAAGAAAAATTTTGGGTGGGGGAAGTTGTGTATGAAGGTGGGGGGTGAAAAACTTTAGATTACGATGTCTCATGAACCAATTGCTCTAGAAAAATAAAATTCGGTTTGGGTATAAAGGTCGACAAATAAAGATTGATCAAAGTAAAATTTTTTAAGTGGGAGGTGGAGCATAGAAGTGGAGGGGATGAGAATTTTTCAAATCAAACACATTTCATATCTCAAGAACAATGTAAGATAGATGCTTAGAATTTTTACTAGAAGTAGCGCTAATTAAACTTTAGTAGGGAAAAAAAGTTTTGAGGTTGAGGGTGTAGAGGGGGAGGGTGGGGGAGGCTGAAAAGGAAAAAGTTCCGATGCTTATATCTTGAGAACCTGTAATGATATAAGCCTTAAACTTGGTATTTAGATAGAGCTATAGTAGCGGAATGTTGGAAAAATATAATTTTTTTTAGGGATAGTTTGCTACGGGGGTAGGGGGTGTTTTTCCTAACTATTAAACGGTTCATGCTAAAAAGTTGAAACTTGGTGTGTGTGATTCTTCGTATGAATACCTAGAAAGTGTTTGCAAGGTTTTTTGAAATTCGACCCCTAAGGGTAGTGTGGTACAAGTGGGGGGTGTTTTTCCTATATATAGAACGGCTTAAGCTACAATGTTGAAACTCGGTGTGTATATGTAAATCAACTAGAAAAACAGTTTTGATTAAAAAAAAATTCAAATATGTATTGGCGTTCAGAAGGGGGGGGGGGCAAAAAAAGCTACAATGTTGAAACTCGGTGTGTATATCTAAATCAACTAAAAAAATAATTTTGAATAAAAAAAAAACGAATATCTATTCGCGTTCAGAAGGGGGGCAAAAAAAATATCTGTGAAAATAGAACTCATATTTTCCCACGATTTTCGACATATCTACTACCTCGTCCCCTAAGGGGGTGTAAAGTGATTGTGTACTTTTTCATAAATTATTCCATACCTCTCAGATCCAATCAGATTTTCACTTCCACGATCTTGTTCTTTTTGATAGGTTTTGAGTCACATAGTAGCCTCCACCACATTTCAGAATTTAACGCGTTCTTAACTTCTACCGGAAAAATAATAAAGTTACGCCCAGATTGTTGGCAGATTTTTTAGAAGATGTGACGAAATTCATGAAAATGTGTTCAACCGTTTTTATATGTATGTTTTTAGAGGCTTAAAAAGGATTATTACGCAAAACTATGAAAGTGAAAAATTTTTCGATATCGATCAGATCTAGGAATAAGGCAGACGAAAATCCTGAAAATACATGTATTCAATTTTCACTGATAATTTTTTTTGCCCCTCCCCCCTTTTCATCAGAATTCCTTCTCTAGTTGATTTGCACCGAGTTTCAACTTTGTAGCATAAGCCGTTCTATAGACAGAAAAAATACCAGTATTCAAAATTATATTTTTCCAACACGCCACTACCATAGCTCTAAAATAGATACCAAGTTTCAGCTTTGTATCATTATAGGTTCTCGAGATATTAAAATCAGAACCTTTACCGTTTCACCCTCCCCAACTCCCACCCTCAACACCCACATCCACCAAATTTTTATTTTAAGAATTTTACACTTACTCTGTTTTTGAGATATGAGACGTGAATTTTTAGAAAAATTGTTATCACTTCCACTTTCATGCTCCACCGCCCTCTTAAAAAATTTTACTTTCAACAGACTCCATTTATCAACTTTTACTGACAAACCAAATCTTATTTTTCTAAAGCAATTGCTTCGTTAGATATCGAATCCTAAAAACTTTCACCCCAACCCCGAACGTCACTACCCACTCAAAAATTTGATTCCGATCTCTTCTCTTATTTCACCTACAGATATTAAATTTCAATTTTGAGTCATTAACTGTTTAGGAGATATGAATTGTAGACTGTGTCGATCTCGGTTTTTTTACGTTTTGGGGGGGGGGGGACTTGCATTATTCCCCCCCCCCCCAACCCCTCCACCCATATCGGCAATTTTTCGCAAATGAGTTCACTATCAAAGTTCTAACCAAATTCCAAATTACAGCTTCCTAGCATTAGCGGTTGCTGAGATCTAGAAACCAAAATTTTCGGTCTAAAATGCTTCTCGCACTTCGCCCCCAATACCCCCAACCTTCAAAATATGGACACTTCTGGGGCCTACCCAATCTATTCATAAAATTTTTTTTAAACGTTAAACCGCTCGAAAGATATAGGAAAGAGAGACGACTTCACTGAATGAAATGATAGTAACCAAAAAGTATAAACAGGGAATCGGCAAAATACTAAACACATGCGCTCCACAGCGACAGCAGAAAGAGAGACATGACTTTACTGAATGAAATGAGTAACAATAAAAGTATGAAGAGAGAAAACGCATGCAGCGCCTCTGGTGTAAGCAGGTGAAAACAGAAAAGTACGCCTGGTGATACTACTATAAGATATAAATACAATGCTACAACCCAATTCAGTTTAATGTTTTTTTTTTTTTTTTGCTACCTTGTTGCCTTTTTTGAACTTCTATTCGTAGTGTTTATAAACAAGTTAAATTTGAGGCTATGTTTCTTATCTAAAACAACATTTATATGACTCAGGCTCGGTGAATATTAATACCAAGACAGGCCTTTAACAGAGTAATATAGGTAATAATAAAGACTGTTCAGTTAGATATTATTGACTCAGTTTCTTAAGATATAATACTAAGAAATGCAGGTTCCTACAGTGTGATAATAACAAGGTTATTACGTCTTAGACTGAATGAGATTTACTCATCTGAGCTTTTACATAGAGACTTCATTGATTTCTTAGGAATTTATTACACTAGTGAGGCTTTACGGTTTTATTGATAAGTCTTCAGATCTTGCTCCGGCAGGTTGAAACATGTTTTAGTTAGCGTTATTGCATAATGTTGTGAAATTCATCATCTATTCATCTATATATCTCTTTATCTATCTCTGTCTCTCTCTATCTGTGTATCTATCTATTTATCTCTATCCCTTTCTCTCTATCTAAATATGTATGTCTCTATCTATCTCTGTCAGTTTCTTAAGATATAATACTAAGAAATGCAGGTTCAGCTCAGGTTCCTACAGTGTGATAATAACAAGGTTATTGCATCCTTGACTGGTATGAATCTGAAAGGGATTTACTCATCCATGCTTTTGCATAGTGACTTCTTAGGAATTTACTCCGCTAGTGAGGCTTTACGGGTTTATTGATAAGTCTTCAGATCTTGCTCCGACAGGTTCAAACATGTTTCAGTTAGCGTTATTGCATAATGTTGTGAAATTCAACCTGATTTTTGCTTGCTGCTGGTTATCGCCTGTTATGGTTGACTCAGATTCTTAAGGTATTATATCAATATAGACTAACTTCATAAGGTTCAGCTATTTGACTCAGGTTCCTAGTAAATGTACGGTGTGATAATAACAAAATTTACTAAGCCAGACATTCTAATTGTCTTAAACAGAGTAATTCATATTAAGTATAGTTTATAATACTAATAAAGGCTAGATATGGTTGACCCAGATTCTTAAAGTATAATACAAAATAAAGGCTGTCTTAAACAGGGCTGTTTTACTCAGGTTCCTAACAAATAATTGACAGAGTAACAGATAGATATGGTTGACTCAGATTCTTAAGGAATAATACTAATAAAGGCTTAGTTAATAAGATTCAACTAAATATGTTTGACTATAGCAATCAACAAGGCTAACTTAAAGAGGCTGAACCTTTATCAGAGTAATTCATTCTAAATATGTTTGACTCTACCAGTTAGGCTATGACGATAATAGTAAGTCTAACTTAAACAGGTTTAGCTAATTGCTTTTGTCAGAGTATTTCATATTAAAAATAGGTTATAATACTATACTAATAAAAACAGACTCAGATAGATATCGTGGACTTTACTAGTCAGATGTAAGGTATAATACAAATAAAGGCTGCTGAGCTAGATAAGTAGTATGGATATGGGGTTTCTAAGCCAGGGAGGCAGGGAGCCGAGCTTTTGTATGGATGACGTCATAGTCTTGTATGAAGCTGATAAGGAATTTACAAGTATGGATATGGGGTTTCTAAGCCAGGGAGGTTGGGGTGGAAGCTTTTGTATGGATGACGTCATAGTCTTGTATGAAGCTGATAAGGAATTTACACCCCGAGCTTTTTTTGACGGTAGAGCTTTGATTTTTTCCGTTGCATAAAATTGGGCGTTTTTTTTTTGCATAAAATTGGGAGTTTTTTCCGGGGTTTTTTTCGCGGCTGTCAAGGACTTAGGCTAGCGAGGGACTTAGGATATCTGAAACTTTTCCGTTGCATAAAATTGGGCGTTTTTTTCGGTTTTTTTTTGTGTTTTTCCTTTTTTGCATAAAATTGGGAGTTTTTTTTTATGGACGTCATAGTCTTGTATGAAGCTGATAAGAAATTCACTACCTCAGAGCTTTGGGTTTTTGTTTTTTCTGTTGCATAAAATTGGGCGTTTTTTTTTTCTGTTGTATAAAGTTGGGCGTTTTTTTTCGGGGCCTTTTTCGCGGTTGTTGCCAGGGACTTAGGCTATCTGAAACTTAGGCTAGCGGAGGACTTAGGCTATCTGAAACTTAGGCTAGTCGGGAGCGGGTACTTAGGCTAAACGAAAACTTAGGCTAGCGGGGAGCGGGGACTTAGGCTAAACGAAAAGTTAGGCTAGCGAGGGACTTAGGCTATACGAAACTTAGGCTAGCGGGAGACTTAGGCTATCCGAAACTTATGCTAGCGGGGGGCTTAGGCTAGCGGGGGGCTTAGGCTAAACGAAAACTTACACAGAAGGATGTATTTACTTATTCATTTGAACGATTGGATGACTCTTAATGTCCTTCTCACGAAAAATTTTGAATGTTCCGCCTAAAGGTTTGAATAAAAGTTTCATTACAGACTACCTTCACTTATATTTGAAAACAGGTGTATCATAGCTAACTGATGTATTTGAGAAAAGTATTTATGAACTAGATTCATATCAATATTATTGGTTGCTAACTAACAGATAAATAACAGTATGTGCTAGATAACAAAATTATTCATATTATTCCCCTTAACACCTAAAAAAAAAAAGTTGGATTCACCCCAATTTATCTTCTAAAAATATGTTAAATTAATAACTCTCGTTCTTTCATTTTAGTATATGACACAATTCACAGAATGTTTTATCGAAGAGTTATGTTATGTTTATCTTAGTTTATTTCGAGTTGATACAAATCTATAGTTCCTATCACAGGCATATAATATTTCTTCGAATGCATGTGTTCTATCCAGAAATATTGATTAGTTATGTTATTATAAGATTCTTGATTGTTTGGTGTTTCAGTTTTGTTCTTGCAAATTTCTTGGTTTATTGTTTAGATGGACTTATTGAAGGGTTATTTTTGCTTTGGTTTATACATGATTCATTTGAGTTAATAAAATTTTATAAACACATTTCTTCAGAGGCATATATTCTGCTTAGACTAGGCTATCCGTATAATACTTGTAAAATTTAGTTATATGACTCAGGCTCGGTGAAAATTAATACCAAGACAGGCCTTTAACAGAGTAATATAGGTAATAATAAAGACTGTTCAGTTAGATATTATTGACTCAGTTTCTTAAGATATAATACTAAGAAATGCAGGTTCCTACAGTGTGATAATAACAAGGTTATTACGTCTTAGACTGAATGAGATTTACTCATCTGAGCTTTTACATAGAGACTTCATTGATTTCATATGAATTTATTACACTAGTGAGGCCTTACGGTTTTATTGATAAGTCTTCAGATCTTGCTCCGGCAGGTTGAAACATGTTTTAGTTAGCGTTATTGCATAATGTTGTGAAATTCATCAGGTATATGTCTCTCTCTATTCATCTATATATCTCTTTATCTATCTCTGTCTCTCTCTTTATCTGTGTATCTATCTATTTATCTCTATCCCTTTCTCTCTATCTAAATATGTATGTCTCTATCTATCTCTGTCAGTTCCTTAAGATATAATACTAAGAAATGCAGGTTCAGCTCAGGTTCCTACAGTGTGATAATAACAAGGTTATTGCATCCTTGACTGGTATGAATCTAAAAGGGATTTACTCATCCATGCTTTTGCATGGTGACTTCTTAGGAATTTACTCCGCTAGTGAGGCTTTACGGGTTTATTGATAAATCTTCAGATCTTGCTTCGACAGGTTCAAACATGTTTCAGTTAGCGTTATTGCATAATGTTGTGAAATTCAACCTGATTTTTGCTTGCTGCTGGTTATCGCCTGTTATGGTTGACTCAGATTCTTAAGGTATTATATCAATATAGACTAACTTCATCAGGTTCAGCTATTTGACTCAGGT
The DNA here is from genome assembly GCA_949128065.1 of Beris chalybata. Lineage (NCBI taxonomy): Eukaryota > Metazoa > Arthropoda > Insecta > Diptera > Stratiomyidae > Beris > Beris chalybata. The sequence goes on from OX421898.1 coordinate 901,742, forward strand.
TCCTAGTAAATGTACGATGTGATAATAACAAAATCTACTAAGCCAGACATTCTAATTGTCTTAAACAGAGTAATTCATATTAAGTATAGGTTATAATACTAATAAAGGCTAGATATGGTTGACCCAGATTCTTAAAGTATAATACAAAATAAAGGCTGTCTTAAACAGGGCTGTTTTACTCAGGTTCCTAACAAATAATTGACAGAGTAACAGATAGATATGGTTGACTCAGATTCTTAAGGAATAATACTAATAACGGCTTAGTTAATAAGATTCAACTAAATATGTTTGACTATAGCAATCAACAAGGCTAACTTAAAGAGGCTGAACCTTTATCAGAGTAATTCATTCTAAATATGTTTGACTCTACCAGTCAGGCTATGACGATAATAATAAGTCTAACTTAAACAGGTTTAGCTAATTGCTTTTGTCAGAGTATTTCATATTAAAAATATGTTATAATACTATACTAATAAAAACAGACTCAGATAGATATCGTGGACTTTACTAGTCAGATGTAAGGTATAATACAAATAAAGGCTGAGCTAGATATGGTTGGCTCAGATTCTTAAGGTATAATACTACAAAAGGCTGATTTAACGACGTTCAGCTAGATATGTTTTATTCTACCAGTCAGTTTCCTAATAATAAAGGCTAACTTAAACAGGCTCAGTCAATTGTCATTTTTTTTTTTTTTCAAAGTAATTAAATATAGGTTATAATACTAATAAAGGCTGCTCAGCTACATATTGTAGACTCAGATTCTTAATAAGTGTTAGATATGGTTTACTCAGATTTTTAATATATGTTAGATTATACTAACAAGGACTAACTTAAGCAGGCTCAGCTTGATATGGTTGGCTCAGATTCTTAAGGTATAATACTAAAAAAGGATGACTAAATACGGTTCAGTTAGATATGTTTGACTCTACCAGTCAATAATGCTGACTAAAACAGGCTCAGCTAATTGCCTTTATCATAGTAATTCATGTATTAAATATAGATAATAATAAAGGCATTTGACTTAAGAAGACTCAGCTAGATATTGTTAACTCAGATTCTTAATAAATGTTAGATATAACACTAATAAAGGTTGACTTAAGCAGGTACTGGTACTGGTCAGATTTTAAATAAATGTAAGGTATAATAGTAACAAAGTCTGACTTAATAGGGCTCAGCTAAATATGTTTGACTCTACCAGTCAGGCTATGACGATAATAATAAGTCTAACTTAAACAGGCTCAGATAATTGCCTTTATCATAGTAATTCATGTATTAAATATAGATAATAATAAAGGCATTTGCCTTAAGAAGACTCTGCTAGATATTGTTAACTCAGATTCTTAATAAATGTGAGATATAATACTAATAAAGGTTGACTTAAGCAGGCTCAACTATTGTAGATATGATTGACTATAGGTACTGGTCAGTTTTTAAACAAATGTGAGGTATATTACTAACAAAGGCTGAATTAATAAGTTTCAGCTAAAATGAGGTCAATATAAGAACAGGTTAGGTCAAAAAGCTGTTAATATTAGAACAGGTCAGATCAAAAAGCAGTTAATATAAGAACAGGTCAGGTAATATTAGAACAGGTCAGGTCAAAAAGCTGTTAATATCTGTTCAGAGCTGTTCAAAAAACTGTTAATATCAGAACAGGTCAGGTCAAAAAAGCTGTTAATATCGGAACAGATCAGGTCAAAAAGCAGTTAATATTCGAACAGATAAGGTTAATAAGCTTGATATGGTTGACTCAGATTCTTAAGGTATAATACTAAAAAAGGCTGATTTAATAAGGTACACCTAAATATGTTTGACTCTATCAGTCAAGTTATAACAATAATAAGACTGGCTTAAACAGGCTCATCTAATTGTCTTTATCAGAGTAATATAGGCTATAATACTTATAAAGACTGCTCAGCTAGATATGGTTGACTCACATTCTTATGGAAAAATACTAATAAAGACTGACTTAATAAGGTTTAGCTATATATATTTGACTCTAGCAGTCAAGTTATAACAACAATAAGGTTGACTTAGAGAGGCTCCTTTATCAGAAATATAGGTGATAATACTAATTAAGACTGCTCAGCTAGATATGGTTGACTCAGATTTTAAGGAATAATACTAATAAAGGCTGACTTAATAAGGTTCAGCTAAATATGTTTAACTCTACAAGTCAGATTATAACAATAATAAGGTTGGTTTTAACAGACTCAGCTAATTGTCTTTAACAGAAATGTTGGTTATAATAATAATGAAGACTGACTTAAACAGGCTCAACCAGTGACTTTACAAGTAAGATTTTAGGTATAATACTAATAAAAGCTGTATAGCTACATATGGTTAACTCAGATTCTTAAGGTGTATTATTAATAAAAGCGACTCAGCTCATACACAGATTCTTAACGTATAATACTAATAAAGACTGCTTAGATAATTACCTGTATTGACAGTTGTATGAGACACGAACTTTTTCATAGTTATATGAGGTTTTTACTGTTGTATGGTACACAAGCTTTTTGTGTGATCTTCTTTTAACAGTTATATGGGGAGGAATTTTAATCTAAAGCTGTGAACTGCTTATTGCGGAGGAATGAAAAAAAAAAAAAATATGGTTGTAGGCTAGATATGGTTGACTCGGATTCTAGTAAGGTATAATACTAATAAAGGCTGACTTAATAAGGTTCAAATGTAAGGTAGACCACCTACTTCCGAAGAAAATGTATAAACTCAAACTAGGATAAATCAAACATTCTCCATCAAAATAATAAACAAGAAATTTAAGAAAAGGTTACAAGACAAACCAAAACAAAAATTTCACCTGCTTTTCGAAGCTTGCGATATCAACTCAACTAGGATAAACCGTACCAAGCATGAAAAAAAATGTAAGGTTAATTGTTTGATTTTATGTATTGATGAAATAAAATTCCAGGAACCAATGAACTATCAATTTAGTTTTCCCTCCGAAACTGCAGGTCATGGGCTTAGGCTAGTGGGGGGCATGAAAACCATTTAGTATAACAACAGGTCAGGTCTAAAAAAGAACAGATCAGGTCAAAAAGCTGTTAATATCAGAACAGGTCAGGTCAAAAAGCAGTTAATATCAGAACAGGTCAGGTCAATAAGTTGTTAATATCAGAACAAGTTAGGTATAAAAAAGAACAGGTCCGGTCTAAAAAAGAACAGGTTAGGTAAAATAAACCACATCAGGTCGAGCATGAATATAAGAATAGTTTAGGTGCTAGTATCAAAAAAAAAAATTGTTTCTAATATACCCATGAGTTAAGTGTGACGTCAAATAATATGATTCAAGGTAGATCTAAAAAGGAATAGAGTAGATCAAAAAGCAGTTAATATTAAAGCAAGGCAGATCTAAAAATATAAATGGTTAGGTCTAAGAAATAATAGGTCAGGTTAAAAAGTATAAAAAAGGTGAAAGAACAGGTCAGGTATAAAAAAGAATAGGTTAGGTTAAAAAGCTGTTAATAACAGAACAGGTCAGGTTAATATCAGAACAAGTCAGGTCTAAAAAAGAACAGGTCAGGTCAAAAAGCTGTTAATATAAGAACAGGTCAGGTCGAAAAGCAGCTAATATCAGAACAGGTCAGATCTAAAAGAGAACAGGTCAGGTCAATAAGCAGTTAATATCAGAACAGGTCAGGTCAAAAAGCTGTTAATACCTGTTCAGAGCTGTTCAAAAAGCTGTTAATACCTGTTCAAGAAGCTGTTAATACCTGATCAGAGCTGTTCAAAAAGCTGTTAATACCTGTTCAGAGCTGTTCAAAAAGCTGTTAATACCTGCCCAAGAAGCTGTTAATACCTGTTCAGAGCTGTTCAAAAAGCTGTTAATACCTGTTCAGAGCTGTTCAAAAAGCTGTTAATACCTAATCAGAGCTGTTCAAGAAGCTGTTAATACCTGTTCAGAGCTGTTCAAAAAGCTGTTAATATCTGATCAGAGCTGTTCAAAAAGCTGTTAATACCTGTTCAGAGCTGTTCAAAAAGCTGTTAATATAAGAACAGGTCAGGTCTAAAAAATAACAGGTCAGGTCAAAAAGCTGTTAATATCAGAACAGGTCATGTCAATAAGCATTTAATATCAGAACAGGACAGGTTAAAAAGCTGTTAATATCAGAACAGGTCAGGTCAAAAAGCTGTTAATATCAGAAAAGATCAGTTCAAAAAGTAGTTAATATCAGAACAGGTCAGGTCAAAAAGCAGTTAATATCAGAACAGGTCAGGTCAATAAGTTGTTAATATCAGAACAGGTTAGGTATAAAAAAGAACAGGTCCGGTCTAAAAAAGAACAGGTCAGGTCTAAAAAAACAGGTCAGGTCGAAAAGTTACAGGTCAGGTCTAAAAAATAATAGGTTAGATCAGAGCACTTAAATATAAATTATGTTTTTATCACTTAAGGTCCCCCACTAGCCTAAGCCCATGACCTGCAGTTTCGGAGGGAAAACTAAATTGATAGTTCATTGGTTCCTGGAATTTTATTTCATCAATACATAAAATCAAACAATTAACCTTACATTTTTTTCATGCTTGGTACGGTTTATCCTAGTTGAGTTGATATCGCAAGCTTCGAAAAGCAGGTGAAATTTTTGTTTTGGTTTGTCTTGTAACCTTTTCTTAAATTTCTTGTTTATTATTTTGATGGAGAATGTTTGATTTATCCTAGTTTGAGTTTATACATTTTCTTCGGAAGTAGGTGGTCTACCTTACATTTGAACCTTATTAAGTCAGCCTTTATTAGTATTATACCTTACTAGAATCCGAGTCAACCATATCTAGCCTACAACCATATTTTTTTTTTTTTCATTCCTCCGCAATAAGCAGTTCACAGTTTTAGATTAAAATTCCTCCCCATATAACTGTTAAAAGAAGATCACACAAAAAGCTTGTGTACCATACAACAGTAAAAACCTCATATAACTATGAAAAAGTTCGTGTCTCATACAACTGTCAATACAGGTAATTATCTAAGCAGTCTTTATTAGTATTATACGTTAAGAATCTGTGTATGAGCTGAGTCGCTTTTATTAATATTACACCTTAAGAATCTGAGTTAACCATATGTAGCTATACAGCTTTTATTAGTATTATACCTAAAATCTTACTTGTAAAGTCACTGGTTGAGCCTGTTTAAGTCAGTCTTCATTATTATTATAACCAACATTTCTGTTAAAGACAATTAGCTGAGTCTGTTAAAACCAACCTTATTATTGTTATAATCTGACTTGTAGAGTTAAACATATTTAGCTGAACCTTATTAAGTCAGCCTTTATTAGTATTATTCCTTAAAATCTGAGTCAACCATATCTAGCTGAGCAGTCTTAATTAGTATTATCACCTATATTTCTGATAAAGGAGCCTCTCTAAGTCAACCTTATTGTTGTTATAACTTGACTGCTAGAGTCAAATATATATAGCTAAACCTTATTAAGTCAGTCTTTATTAGTAGTTTTCCATAAGAATGTGAGTCAACCATATCTAGCTGAGCAGTCTTTATAAGTATTATAGCCTATATTACTCTGATAAAGACAATTAGATGAGCCTGTTTAAGCCAGTCTTATTATTGTTATAACTTGACTGAGTCAAACATATTTAGGTGTACCTTATTAAATCAGCCTTTTTTAGTATTATACCTTAAGAATCTGAGTCAACCATATCAAGCTTATTAACCTTATCTGTTCGAATATTAACTGCTTTTTGACCTGATCTGTTCTGATATTAACAGCTTTTTTGACCTGACCTGTTCTGATATTAACAGTTTTTTGAACAGCTCTGAACAGATATTAACAGCTTTTTGACCTGACCTGTTCTAATATTACCTGACCTGTTCTTATATTAACTGCTTTTTGATCTGACCTGTTCTAATATTAACAGCTTTTTGACCTAACCTGTTCTTATATTGACCTCATTTTAGCTGAAACTTATTAATTCAGCCTTTGTTAGTAATATACCTCACATTTGTTTAAAATCTGACCAGTACCTATAGTCAATCATATCTACAATAGTTGAGCCTGCTTAAGTCAACCTTTATTAGTATTATATCTCACATTTATTAAGAATCTGAGTTAACAATATCTAGCAGAGTCTTCTTAAGGCAAATGCCTTTATTATTATCTATATTTAATACATGAATTACTATGATAAAGGCAATTATCTGAGCCTGTTTAAGTTAGACTTATTATTATCGTCATAGCCTGACTGGTAGAGTCAAACATATTTAGCTGAGCCTTATTAAGTCAGACTTTGTTACTATTATACCTTACATTTATTTAAAATCTGACCAGTACCAGTACCTGCTTAAGTCAACCTTTATTAGTGTTATATCTAACATTTATTAAGAATCTGAGTTAACAATATCTAGCTGAGTCTTCTTAAGTCAAATGCCTTTATTATAATCTATATTTAATACATGAATTACTATGATAAAGGCAATTAGCTGAGCCTGTTTTAGTCAGCATTATTGACTGGTAGAGTCAAACATATCTAACTGAACCGTATTTAGTCATCCTTTTTTAGTATTATACCTTAAGAATCTGAGCCAACCATATCAAGCTGAGCCTGCTTAAGTTAGTCCTTGTTAGTATAATCTAACATATATTAAAAATCTGAGTAAACCATATCTAACACTTATTAAGAATCTGAGTCTACAATATGTAGCTGAGCAGCCTTTATTAGTATTATAACCTATATTTAATTACTTTGAAAAAAAAAAAAAATGACAATTGACTGAGCCTGTTTAAGTTAGCCTTTATTATTAGGAAACTGACTGGTAGAATAAAACATATCTAGCTGAACGTCGTTAAATCAGCCTTTTGTAGTATTATACCTTAAGAATCTGAGCCAACCATATCTAGCTCAGCAGCCTTTATTTGTATTATACCTTACATCTGACTAGTAAAGTCCACGATATCTATCTGAGTCTGTTTTTATTAGTATAGTATTATAACATATTTTTAATATGAAATACTCTGACAAAAGCAATTAGCTAAACCTGTTTAAGTTAGACTTATTATTATCGTCATAGCCTGACTGGTAGAGTCAAACATATTTAGAATGAATTACTCTGATAAAGGTTCAGCCTCTTTAAGTTAGCCTTGTTGATTGCTATAGTCAAACATATTTAGTTGAATCTTATTAACTAAGCCGTTATTAGTATTATTCCTTAAGAATCTGAGTCAACCATATCTATCTGTTACTCTGTCAATTATTTGTTAGGAACCTGAGTAAAACAGCCCTGTTTAAGACAGCCTTTATTTTGTATTATACTTTAAGAATCTGGGTCAACCATATCTAGCCTTTATTAGTATTATAACCTATACTTAATATGAATTACTCTGTTTAAGACAATTAGAATGTCTGGCTTAGTAGATTTTGTTATTATCACATCGTACATTTACTAGGAACCCTGAGTCAAATAGCTGAACCTGATGAAGTTAGTCTATATTGATATAATACCTTAAGAATCTGAGTCAACCATAACAGGCGATAACCAGCAGCAAGCAAAAATCAGGTTGAATTTCACAACATTATGCAATAACGCTAACTGAAACATGTTTGAACCTGTCGAAGCAAGATCTGAAGATTTATCAATAAACCCGTAAAGCCTCACTAGCGGAGTAAATTCCTAAGAAGTCACCATGCAAAAGCATGGATGAGTAAATCCCTTTTAGATTCATACCAGTCAAGGATGCAATAACCTTGTTATTATCACACTGTAGGAACCTGAGCTGAACCTGCATTTCTTAGTATTATATCTTAAGGAACTGACAGAGATAGATAGAGACATACATATTTAGATAGAGAGAAAGGGATAGAGATAAATAGATAGATACACAGATAGAGAGAGACAGAGATAGATAAAGAGATATATAGATGAATAGAGAGAGACATATACCTGATGAATTTCACAACATTATGCAATAACGCTCACTAAAACATGTTTCAACCTGCCGGAGCAAGATCTGAAGACTTATCAATAAAACCGTAAGGCCTCACTAGTGTAATAAATTCCTATGAAATCAATGAAGTCTCTATGTAAAAGCTCAGATGAGTAAATCTCATTCAGTCTAAGACGTAATAACCTTGTTATTATCACACTGTAGGAACCTGCATTTCTTAGTATTATATCTTAAGAAACTGAGTCAATAATATCTAACTGAACAGTCTTTATTATTACCTATATTACTCTGTTAAAGGCCTGTCTTGGTATTAATTTTCACCGAGCCTGAGTCATATAACTAAATTTTACAAGTATTATACGGATAGCCTAGTCTAAGCAGAATATATGCCTCTGAAGAAATGTGTTTATAAAATTTTATTAACTCAAATGAATCATGTATAAACCAAAGCAAAAATAACCCTTCAATAAGTCCATCTAAACAATAAACCAAGAAATTTGCAAGAACAAAACTGAAACACCAAACAATCAAGAATCTTATAATAACATAACTAATCAATATTTCTGGATAGAACACATGCATTCGAAGAAATATTATATGCCTGTGATAGGAACTATAGATTTGTATCAACTCGAAATAAACTAAGATAAACATAACATAACTCTTCGATAAAACATTCTGTGAATTGTGTCATATACTAAAATGAAAGAACGAGAGTTATTAATTTAACATATTTTTAGAAGATAAATTGGGGTGAATCCAACTTTTTTTTTTTTTAGGTGTTAAGGGGAATAATATGAATAATTTTGTTATCTAGCACATACTGTTATTTATCTGTTAGTTAGCAACCAATAATATTGATATGAATCTAGTTCATAAATACTTTTCTCAAATACATCAGTTAGCTATGATACACCTGTTTTCAAATATAAGTGAAGGTAGTCTGTAATGAAACTTTTATTCAAACCTTTAGGCGGAACATTCAAAATTTTTCGTGAGAAGGACATTAAGAGTCATCCAATCGTTCAAATGAATAAGTAAATACATCCTTCTGTGTAAGTTTTCGTTTAGCCTAAGCCCCCCGCTAGCCTAAGCCCCCCGCTAGCATAAGTTTCGGATAGCCTAAGTCCCCCGCTAGCCTAAGTTTCGTATAGCCTAAGTCCCTCGCTAGCCTAACTTTTCGTTTAGCCTAAGTCCCCGCTCCCCGCTAGCCTAAGTTTTCGTTTAGCCTAAGTACCCGCTCCCGACTAGCCTAAGTTTCAGATAGCCTAAGTCCTCCGCTAGCCTAAGTTTCAGATAGCCTAAGTCCCTGGCAACAACCGCGAAAAAGGCCCCGAAAAAAAACGCCCAACTTTATACAACAGAAAAAAAAAACGCCCAATTTTATGCAACAGAAAAAAAAAAAACCCAAAGCTCTGAGGTAGTGAATTTCTTATCAGCTTCATACAAGACTATGACGTCCATAAAAAAAACTCCCAATTTTATGCAAAAAAGGAAAAACACAAAAAAAAACCGAAAAAAACGCCCAATTTTATGCAACGGAAAAGTTTCAGATATCCTAAGTCCCTCGCTAGCCTAAGTCCTTGACAACCGCGAAAAAAACCCCGGAAAAAACTCCCAATTTTATGCAAAAAAAAACGCCCAATTTTATGCAACGGAAAAAATCAAAGCTCCACCGTCAAAAAAAGCTCGGGGTGTAAATTCCTTATCAGCTTCATACAAGACTATGACGTCATCCATACAAAAGCTTCCACCCCAACCTCCCTGGCTTAGAAACCCCATATCCATACTACTTAGATATGGTTGGCTCAGATTCTTAAGGTATAATACTACAAAAGGCTGATTTAAAGACGTTCAGCTAGATATGTTTTATTCAACCAGTCAGGTTCATAATAATAAAGGCTAACTTAAACAGGCTCAGTCAATTGTCATTTTTTTTTTTTTTTCAAAGTAATTAAATATAGGTTATAATACTAACAAAGGCTGCTCAGCTACATATTGTAGACTCAGATTCTTAATAAGTGTTAGATATGGTTTACTCAGATTTTTAATAAATGTTAGATTATACTAACAAGGACTAACTTAAGCAGGCTCAGCTTGATATGGTTGGCTCAGATTCTTAAGGTATAATACTAAAAAAGGATGACTAAATACGGTTCAGTTAGATATGTTTGACTCTACCAGTCAATAATGCTGACTAAAACAGGCTCAGCTAATTGCCTTTATCATAGTAATTCATGTATTAAATATAGATAATAATAAAGGCATTTGACTTAAGAAGACTCAGCTAGATATTGTTAACTCAGATTCTTAATAAATGTTAGATATAACACTAATAAAGGTTGACTTAAGCAGGTACTGGTACTGGTCAGATTTTAAATAAATGTAAGGTATAATAGTAACAAAGTCTGACTTAATAAGGCTCAGCTAAATATGTTTGACTCTACCAGTCAGGCTATGACGATAATAATAAGTCTAACTTAAACAGGCTCAGATAATTGCCTTTATCATAGTAATTCATGTATTAAATATAGATAATAATAAAGGCATTTGACTTAAGAAGACTCCGCTAGATATTGTTAACTCAGATTCTTAATAAATGTAAGATATAATACTAACAAAGGTTGACTTAAGCAGGCTCAACTATTGTAGATATGGTTGACTATAGGTACTGGTCAGATTTTAAACAAATGTGAGGTATATTACTAACAAAGGCTGAATTAATAAGTTTCAGCTAAAATGAGGTCAATATAAGAACAGGTTAGGTCAAAAAGCTGTTAATATTAGAACAGGTCAGATCAAAAAGCAGTTAATATAAGAACAGGTCAGGTAATATTAGAACAGGTCAGGTCAAAAAGCTGTTAATACCTGTTCAGAGCTGTTCAAAAAACTGTTAATATCAGAACAGGTCAGGTCAAAAAAGCTGTTAATATCAGAACAGATCAGGTCAAAAAGCAGTTAATATTCGAACAGATAAGGTTAATAAGCTTGATATGGTTGACTCAGATTCTTAAGGTATAATACTAAAAAAGGCTGATTTAATAAGGTACACCTAAATATGTTTGACTCTATCAGTCAAGTTATAACAATAATAAGACTGGCTTAAACAGGCTCATCTAATTGTCTTTATCAGAGTAATATAGGCTATAATACTTATAAAGACTGCTCAGCTAGATATGGTTGACTCACATTCTTATGGAAAAATACTAATAAAGACTGACTTAAAAAGGTTTAGCTATATATATTTGACTCTAGCAGTCAAGTTCTAACAACAATAAGGTTGACTTAGAGAGGCTCCTTTATCAGAAATATAGGTGATAATACTAATTAAGACTGCTCAGCTAGATATGGTTGACTCAGATTTTAAGGAATAATACTAATAAAGGCGGACTTAATAAGGTTCAGCTAAATATGTTTAACTCTACAAGTCAGATTATAACAATAATAAGGTTGGTTTTAACAGACTCAGCTAATTGTCTTTAGCAGAAATGTTGGTTATAATAATAATGAAGACTGACTTAAACAGGCCCAACCAGTGACTTTACAAGTCAGATTTTAGGTATAATACTAATAAAAGCTGTTTAGCTACATATGGTTAACTCAGATTCTTAAGGTGTAATATTAATAAAAGCGACTCAGCTCATACACAGATTCTTAACGTATAATACTAATAAAGACTGCTTAGATAATTACCTGTATTGACAGTTGTATGGGACACGAACTTTTTCATAGTTATATGAGGTTTTTACTGTTGTATGATGTTAACAGTTATATGGGGAGGAATTTTAATCTAAAGCTGTGAACTGCTTATTGCGGAGGAATGAAAAAAAAAATATGGTTGTAGGCTAGATATGGTTGACTCGGATTCTAGTAAGGTATAATACTAATAAAGGCTGACTTAATAAGGTTCAAATGTAAGGTAGACCACCTACTTCCGAAGAAAATGTATAAACTCACAACAAACTAGGATAAATCAAACATTCTCCATCAAAATAATAAACAAGAAATTTAAGAAAAGGTTACAAGACAAACCAAAACAAAAATTTCACCTGCTTTCTAAGCTTGCGATATCAACTCAACTAGGATAAACCGTACCAAGCATGAAAAAAAATGTAAGGTTAATTGTTTGATTATATGTACTGATGAAATAAAATTCCAGGAACCAGTGAACTATCAATTTAGTTTTCCCTCCGGAACTGCAGGTCATGGGCTTAGGCTAGTGGGGGGCCTTAAGTGATAAAAACATAATTTATATTTAAGTGCTCTGATCTAACCTATTCTTTTTTAGACCTGACCTGTAACTTTTTGACCTAACCTGTTTTTTTTTTAGACCTGACCTGTTCTTTTTTAGACCAGATCTGTTCTTTTTTATACCTAACCTGTTCTGATATTAACAACTTATTGACCTGACCTGTTCTGATATTAACTGCTTTTTGACCTGACCTGTTCTAATATTAACAGCTTTTTGACCTGATCTGTTCTTTTTTAGACTTGACCTGTTCATTTTTAGACCTGACCTGTTCTGATATTAACCTGACCTGTTCTTATATTAACTGATTTTTGATCTAACCTGATCGCTTTTTGACCTGACCTTTTCTTACATTAGCTGCTTTTTGAACAGACCTGTTCTAATATTAACAACTTATTGACCTGACCTGTTCTTATATTAACTGCTTTTTGACCTGTTCTTATATTAACTGATTTTTGATCTGATCTGTTCATTTTTAGACCTGACCTGTTCATTTTTAGACCTGACCTGTTCTGATATTAACCTGACCTGTTCTTATATTGACCTGACCTGTTTTAATATTAACCTGACCTGTTCTTATATTAACAGCTTTTTGACCTGACCTGTTATTTTTTAAACCTGATCTGTTCTGATATTAATTGCTTTTTGACCTGACCTGTTCTGATTTCGACCTGACCTGTTCTGATTTCGACCTGACCTGTTCTTTTTTAGACCTGACCTGTTCTTTTTTATACCTGACCTGTTCTGATATTAACAGCTTTTTGACCTGACCTGTTCTGATATTAACAGCTTTTTGACCTGAGCTGTTCTAATATTAACAACTTATTGACCTGACCTGTTCTTATATTAACTGCTTTTTGACCTTTTCTTATATTAACTGATTTTTGATCTGACCTGTTCATTTTTAGACCTGACCTGTTCATTTTTAGACCTGACCTGTTCTGATATTAACCTGACCTGTTCTTATATTGACCTGACCTGTTTTAATATTAACCTGACCTGTTCTTATATTAACAGCTTTTTGACCTGACCTGTTATTTTTTAAACCTGATCTGTTCTGATATTAATTGCTTTTTGACCTGACCTGTTCTGATTTCGACCTGACCTGTTCTCTTTTAGACCTGACCTGTTCTTTTTTATACCTGACCTGTTCTGATATTAACAGCTTTTTGACCTGACCTGTTCTGATATTAACAGCTTTTTGACCTGACCTGTTATTTTTTAGACCTGACCTGTTCTTATATTAACAGCTTTTTGACCTAACCTATTCTTATATTGACCTGACCTGTTCAAATATTTACCTGACCTGTTCTTATATTAACAGCTTATTGACCTGACCTGTTCTGATATTAACTGCTCTTCGACCTGACCTGTTCTAATATTAACAGCTTTTTGACCTAACCTATTCTTATATTGACCTGACCTGTTCAAATATTTACCTGACCTGTTCTTATATTAACAGCTTATTGACCTGACCTGTTCTGATATTAACAGCTTTTTGACCTGACCTGTTCTTATATTAACTGATTTTTGATCTAACCTGATCGCTTTTTGACCTGACCTTTTCTTACATTAGCTGCTTTTTGAACAGACCTGTTCTAATATTAACAACTTATTGACCTGACCTGTTCTTATATTAACTGCTTTTTGACCTGTTCTTATATTTACTGATTTTTGATCTGACATGTTCATTTTTAGACCTGACCTGTTCATTTTTAGACCTGACCTGTTCTGATATTAACCTGACCTGTTCTTATATTGACCTGACCTGTTTTAATATTAACCTGACCTATTCTTATATTAACAGCTTTTTGACCTGACCTGTTATTTTTTAAACCTGATCTGTTCTGATATTAATTGCTTTTTGACCTGACCTGTTCTGATTTCGACCTGACCTGTTCTCTTTTAGACTTAACCTGTTCTTTTTTATACCTGACCTGTTCTGATATTAACAGCTTTTTGACCTGACCTGTTCTGATATTAACAGCTTTTTGACCTGACCTGTTATTTTTTAGACCTGACCTGTTCTTATATTAACAGCTTTTTGACCTGACCTGTTCTGATATTAACTGCTCTTCGACCTGACCTGTTCTAATATTAACAGCTTTTTGACCTAACCTATTCTTATATTGACCTGACCTGTTCAAAAAATTACCTGACCTGTTCTTATATTAACAGCTTATTGACCTGACCTGTTCTGATATTAACAGCTTTTTGACCTGACCTGTTCTTTTTTAGACCTGACCTGTTCTGATATTAACCTGACCTGTTCTGTTATTAACAGCTTTTTAACCTTACCTATTCTTTTTTATACCTGACCTGTTCTTTCACCTTTTTTATACTTTTTAACCTGACCTATTATTTCTTAGACCTAACCATTTATATTTTTAAATCTGCCTTGCTTTGATATTTACTGCTTTTTGATCTACTGTATTCCTTTTTAGATCTACCTTGAATCATATTATTTGGCGTCACACTTAACTCTTGGGTATATTAGAAACAATTTTTTTTTTTGATACTAGTACCTAAACTATTCTTATATTCATGCTCGACCTGATGTGGTTTATTTTACCTGACCTGTTCTTTTTTAGACAAGACCTGTTGTTATACTAAATGATTTTCAAGCCCCTCACAGTAGTTTGGATATGTCTTTTCTGGCGCAGTGGTACGATGGTACGCGATGGTACGCGATGGTTGTATGGATGACGTCATAGTCTTGTATGAAGCTGATAAGAAATTCACTCCTAGAGCTTTAGGTTTTTTTTTTTTTTTTCCGTTGCATAAAATTGGGCGTTGTTTTTTTGTCGGTGTTTGAGAGCTTTGCTTTTTTCTGTTGCATAAAATTGGGCGTTCTTTTTCGGTCGGTTCCTGTCGGGGCTTTGAGCTTTTCGGGGGCTTAGACTATCTGAGAGCTTAGACTATCCGGGTCTTAGGTTAGCTGGAAGCGGAAACTTAGGCTATTCGTATAATATCTGTAAAGGCTAACTTTATTTATATGACTCAGGCTCGGTGAATGATAATAACAAGCTAATTGCCTTTAACATAGTAATATGGGTAATAATATAGAATGCTCAGATAGATATTATTGACTCAATTTCTTAAGGAAATGCTAAATTAATTAGGTTCAGCTCATAAATGTACAGTGTGATAATAACAAGGTTATTGCATCCTAGACTGATATGAATCTGAAAGGGATTTACTCATCCATGCTTTTGCATAGTGACTTCTTAGGAATTTACTCCGCTAGTAAGGCTTTACGGGTTTATTGATAAGTCTTCAGATCTTGCTCAGACAGGTTCAAACATGTTTCAGTTAGCGTTATTGCATAATGTTGTGAAATTCAACAGATATTTTATGTATTATGTCTCTCTCTATTCATCCTCTATCTATCTCTGTCTCTCTCTCTCTTCCTGCGTATGTATCTCTCTATCTATCTCTCTCTCTATGCATGTATCTATCTATGTATCTGTCCGTCTATCTGTTTATGTATGTCTCTATCTATCTCTGTCTCTCTCTCTTCCTCTATGTATCTCTATCTATCTATGTATAAGTGTTTCCATCTATATATGTATATATCTATCTGTGTATGTGTGTATCTATCTATCTGTGTATGTATGTGTTCGTATATAAAACAATGCGCTATGGACTGAAAGCTTATTGTATCAAGTGAAGTCTGACGTGTAACATCAAAAAAATAGTGAAAGTGAAAATAATTAAAAAAAAATAGTGAAAGTGAAAATAATTAAAAAAAAATAGTGAAAGTGAAAATAATTTAAAAAAATAGTGAAAGTAAAGTGAACTTTTTAAAAATAGTGAAAGTGAAAATTATTAAAAAAAAATAGTGAACTTAAAAAATAGTGGAAGTAAAATAATAAATGTCAAATAATTAAGTGAAGTGAAAGTAAAAGAATAAGTGATAAATAATTAAATAAAGTAGCTTATAAATAATAAAAAGTGGAAATAATTAAAAAAATAGTGAAAGTGGATATAATCAAGTGAACTTAAAAAGAACAGTGAAAGTGAGATAAAAGTTAAAATGAAATCCTTTATATGTGAATACTGTGGGCTAAGCTATTCACAAAATCAGACATTAAACCGACATATTAGAAGTGTCCATCTAAAGAATAGTTCCCAATGTGAATTTTGTTCGAAAATATATTCGCGAAAAGATGTATTACTGAAACATCTAAAAAAGTGTAATAATCAAATGCAGCCAATCACTCAACCATCAACATCAATTGTGCAACCATCAATACCAACTACATCACAGTCAACGAAATGTAACGCGTGTAATCAAGAAGTTTTGAATAAAGACTGGAATTATCACGTTCGAACAAATTCTCATAAAAGAAACACTGCCGTCCCGATTAATGAAAATTTTAAAGTTTTAAAGAGTTCTTTTGAAGAAAGAATCGAAACATTAATTTTGGAAAATAAGAATCTCGAAATAATAGTGCCGAAACAGTTTTTAGTCTCATATGAAAATCTAGTAATTGAAATGTTGAAAGAACATTTAGTGAAGCATACAGCCTTCAAGTTCAATCTAGAATTATTTGCTGTATATATAAAATATACTAAAAACAATAATGGCGATAATATTGACGTAGTGTACGATATAAAATCTTTTCAAACAAGAATGCGTAATGTGCAGAGTGAAGAAGAAATAGTCTCTATCTACAGATCAATGATGGACGAAATTTCTGTTAAAAGTGAAGAGTTTCAAGAGCGTGATAGTGGGTGGACAATAGTGGAAATAACCCACCTTGAAATAAACATTAATCAGTATAAACCGTTAAGAGGTTCACAATATATTGAACTTCCAAAATTTTTAAAAGATAAACATGCTTGTGTCAATGTGAAGAACTATGACGAGTATTGCTTTAAATGGTGCATAATATCAGCCTTAAGCCCGGAAGACGTGAGTAATGATAGAACCACAAGCTATCAAATTGAAAATATAGAAAAAAGTGACATCATTTTGAAAAACGGAAAAACTGTTAAATTCGACCAATTACAATTTCCACTAAAAATTGATGCAGTTAAAATATTCGAAGAAACTAATCCGGATATAAGTATTAACGTGTTCGGTTTTGAGAAGGAGGGAAATGCTATAGTTGGACCATACTATACAAGGAAAGAGGAAAGACTTACACATATAAACATGTTATTACTACAAGACGAAGAAAAGTCACATTACGTCTGGATCAAAAACATTTCAAGGTAAATTATTATATATTCCTATAAAAAAATTATATTTAAATTTTATATATTTCTTCTATAGATTGATCAAAAGTCAACTAACTCTAAATACGCGTCAGATTTATATGTGTAATACATGTCTGCAGCATTTCTATCAACAAGAAACTCTTGATCTACATAAGCCGGAATGTAGCAGACTTGTAACGAAAATGCCAACACCTGAAAAGTCGTTATTATCATTCACCGAGCATCAACGTAAATTAGATGTCCCATTCGTTATATATGCAGATTTCGAGTGTATCCTGAAAAGTGTAGATACGTGTTCACCAGATCCTTCGACCTCATCAACGACAACAATTCAGGAACATGTACCGTGCGCATTTAGCTATTATATAAAGTGTTCCTACAACAATGCACATAATCAACACCGCATATATAAAGGAATTGATTCAGCTTGTAAGTTTGTAGAATATTTAGTTAAGGATATCAAAAATATTTACTATAATTATGTATCAAAAGTTGTCCCTATGGGTTCTCTCACATTAGCCGAACGAAAATTTCAAAACGAGAGTAGTATTTGCCATATATGCAAAAAAGAATTAGATAATAATCGTGTCGCGGATCACTGTCATTTAACGGGACAATATAGAGGTCCAGCACATTCAGATTGTAATTTAAAGTTCAGAGTTCCTAAATTCTTTCCAATATTCTTCCATAACTTTTCCGGATATGATAGCCATTTGTTTGTGAAAGAACTTTCATCTATTCCCGGCGATATTAACGTAATTCCTCTTAATAAAGAACTTTATGTATCGCTGTCAAAAAGAATTTTTGTAACTGAGACCGATTCAATTGAATTGAGATTTTTAGATTCATTCCGATTTATGTCCTCTAGCTTAGAAACATTAGCTAAGAACTTATGTACAGATGATTTTAAAATTGTACGATCAATATTTACAAATGATGAAGAGTTCAAGCTAATTACTAGGAAGGGCGTATTTCCTTATGAATATTTAAATTCGTTTGAACGATTGAATGAGTCTCAGCTTCCATCTCGCGAAAACTTTTATAGTCGATTAACCGATACACACTGTTCCGAAGAGGACTACAATCACGCCCTAAACGTTTGGGAAAAGTTCAATTGTAAGACTCTTGAAGATTATCTTGAACTATATTTAAAAACAGACGTGTTGTTGTTAGCTGATATTTTTGAGAATTTTAGAAAAGTATGTAAAAGTATTTATGAACTAGATCCGTGCCAATATTATACAGCACCTGGGCTATCATGGGATGCTATGCTAAAAACGACTAAAATAACTCTTGAACTTTTAACAGATATAAATATGCATACTTTCATTCACCGAGGTATCAGAGGGGGTATAGTTCAATGCTCAAATAGAAATTCCGTAGCTAACAACAAATACATGTCTGACTATGATGAAAGTAAACCATCAGAATATCTTATGTATCTTGACGCCAATAATTTATATGGATGGGCTATGTCGCAACCCCTTCCTTATGGTGAATTCACATGGTTAGAATCAGTTTCCGATTTTGAGGTCTTCAATATTCCTTTAAATTCTGAATATGGCTATATATTAGAAGTAGATTTAGAGTATCCAGAAGACATGCACGATCTCCATAACGATTTACCATTTTGCGCAGAGAATAAAAAAAAGTTCCGGATCCAATTTTCCAAAATTAATTCCAGATTTGACAAATAAATCAAAATATATTATTCATTACAACAATCTTTAACAATGTATTCAAAACGGTATGAAATTGACTCAAATACATCGAATTTTAAAATTTAAACAGTCCTGTTGGTTGAAAGAATATATTGATTTGAATACCCATCACCGTACATTGGCGAAAAATGAATTTGAAAAGAACTTCTTTAAATTATTAAATAATGCGGTTTATGGTAAAACAATGGAGAACGAGGATAAACGGAAAGATGTAAAAATTGTTCAAGGTTGGGAAAGTTCTGGAAGACGTTTAGGAGCTCGGGCCTTAATCGCGAAACCAAATTTTCATAGCGTAACACAATTTAAAGAAAATATGTTGGCCATACAAATGCAACGAGTACTTACGACATACAATAAACCAACATATGTAGGCTTCACGGTACTCGAATTATCAAAATGGAAAATGTATGACTTCCACTATGATTACATGAAGCCTAAATTTTGCGAAAATATCACTTTAAATTATATGGATACCGATTCCTTTATTTATACGATTAAAACAGACGATTTTTATAATGATATTTTAAATGACATTGATTCCCGATTCGATACATCTGATTATTCTGCTAATAATAGATTTAATCTTCCGCTTGTTAATAAAAAAGTATTAGGAATGATGAAAGATGAATGCAATGGTAATATTATGAGAGAGTTTATAGGGCTTCGTTCTAAAATGTATTGTATAAATGTGGAAAATTCTAATACCATTAAGAAAGCTAAAGGTGTAAAAAGAAGTGCATTGAATAATTTAAGTTTAGTAGATTATAAAACATGTTTATATAGTAAGAAAATATTTTACGGAAATATGTTTATGTTTAGATCTAAGATTCATTGTATTTATACCCAATTAGTTAATAAGATAACATTAAGTTATAAGGATGATAAGCGCTATATAAGGGGTAATGGGGTAGAAACTTATGCTTGGGGTCACTATAAGATAGAAAATAATTAAGTATTGTAATTAAATTAATGAATAAAAAAAAAATAAAAAAATGATTGATTGTTGTTATTTAAAAAAAGAATGAGATTTAGGTGACGCAAGTTGTGAGCAGATTCGACAAGTTTAGACATGATGGTGGTCCGAAGCTGTGATGAGTCATCATATTTCCGGAAAAAGTCCGACCTGAATAAAAACTTGATTCGTCATGTTTCAGTTTGCGTTATTACATAATGTTGTGAAATTCTCTTTCTTTCTGTATATGTACGTATGTATGTATCTATCTCTGACTCTTTCTTCCTCTCTCTGTGTATATATGTATGTCTCTCTCTTCCTCTCTCTGTATGTATGTCTCTCTATCTGTGTATGTATGTATGTCTCTCTATCTTTGTATGTATGTCCCTATCGGTATATGTATGTTTCTATCTGTGTATGTGTGTATGTATACATGTATGTATGTATGTCTCTATCTATGCATGTATGTATGTATGTTTCTATCTGTGTATGTCTCTATCTATCTGTATATGTATGCTTCTATCTGTGTATGTCTCTCCCTCTCTCTATATATGTATGTCTCTCTCTATCTCTCTATCTGTGTATGTGTGTTTCTATCTATGTATCTTCTTGTGTATGAATGTCTCTCTCACTATAAATACGCAAACATTTTTCTAAAAATTATTAGTTGACGAGTAAAACTTAAACCGAAAAGATGAGTTCAATTCAAGAATTAGAAACTTTAGCGATCCCCGAGTATATTAAGGTAAGAACTTTTTTTTTTATGAATAAATCTAGTATATATAATTAAAATTTTTTTTTTTAAGGTTTCCGACTTGGAGGTTGATAAGCTGTATCAAATCACTGGAGGATGAAGGGTTGAGACCATTTACGGACAATCGATCGTGGTTGTGCTTGACCATACGAAGCAAGTATTCCTCCCAGCCGATACAAAAACCTGTCGGACACAATAAACGCCGAATTCAACGAGGGAAAATTAGCTTTATTGTATAAAGGGAGAATTGGGCAATCTTTTAATATTCAATTTTCTAATATGTTGAACTAATAAAAAAAAGTAATAATGTCACATATGTTGAACTAAATAAAAAAAGTAATATTATCACATAAGTTCTTTTTATTTATTTTTCAGAAAAAATCCTCTAAATGTATTGTAATATCTCTTTCAAGTGTTTTCATTGCAAACTGAATTTTTTTTCTATTTCCCTTATTCTATTGTCAACTTCGATATTCATTAGCTTCAGCATTTCTGTATATTAAGATAAGAACAGTTCGAACAGTTAATATTAGAACAGGTCAGGTCAAAAAGCTGTTAATATCAGAACAGGTCAGGTCTAAAAGAGAACAGGTCAGGTCAAAAAGCAGTTAATATCAGAACTGGTCAGGTCAAAAAGCTGTTAATATCAGAACAGGTCAGGTCTAAAAGAGAACAGGTCAGGTCGAAAAGCAGTTAATAACAGATCAGGTTAGGTCGAAAAAAGAACAGGTCAGGTCAAAAAGCTGTTAATATCGGATCAGGTCAGGTCGAAAAGCAGTTAATATCAGAACAGGTCAGCTCTAAAAGAGAACAGGTCAGGTCAATAAGCGGTTAATATCAGAACAGGTCAGGTCAAAAAGCTGTTAATACCTGTTCAGAGCTGTTCAAAAAGCTGTTAATACCTGTTCAAGAAGCTGTTAATACCTGATCAGAGCTGTGCAAAAAGCTGTTAATACCTGTTCAGAGCTGTTCAAAAAGCTGTTAATACCTAATCAGAGCTGTTCAAGAAGCTGTTAATACCTGTTCAGAGCTGTTCAAAAAGCTATTAATACCTGTTCAGAGCTGTTCAAAAAGCTGTTAATATCAGAACAGGTCAGGTCAAAAAGCTGTTAATATCAGAACAGGTCAGGTCAAAAAGCTGTTAATATCAGAAAAGATCAGTTCAAAAAGTAGTTAATATCAGAACAGGTCAGGTTAAAAGCTGTTAATATCAGAAAAGGTCAGGACAATAAGCATTTAATATCAGAACAGGTCAGGTCAAAAAGCTGTTAATATCAGAACAGGTCAGGTCAAAAAGCTGTTAATATCAGAAAAGATTAGGTCAAAAAACAGTTAATGCTAGAACAGGATAGGTATAAGGCGCTAATATCGGTGTGCAGTTCTAACAACTATGATGTAGTGGGGAGCTATATAAGGCAGAAAGTTTTTATTCAGGTCGGACTTTTTCCGGAAATATGATGACTCATCACAACTTCGGACCACCATCATGTCTAAACTTGTCGAATCTGCTCACAACTTGCGTCACCTAAATCTCATTCTTTTTTTAAATAACAACAATCAATCATTTTTTTATTTTTTTTTTATTCATTAATTTAATTACAATACTTAATTATTTTCTATCTTATAGTGACCCCAAGCATAAGTTTCTACCCCATTACCCCTTATATAGCGCTTATCATCCTTATAACTTAATGTTATCTTATTAACTAATTGGGTATAAATACAATGAATCTTAGATTTAAACATAAACATATTTCCGTAAAATATTTTCTTACTATATAAACATGTTTTATAATCTACTAAACTTAAATTATTCAATGCACTTCTTTTTACACCTTTAGCTTTCTTGATGGTATTAGAATTTTCCACATTTATACAATACATTTTAGAACGAAGCCCTATAAACTCTCTCATAATATTACCATTGCATTCATCTTTCATCATTCCTAATACTTTTTTATTAACAAGCGGAAGATTAAATCTATTATTAGCAGAATAATCAGATGTATCGAATCGGGAATCAATGTCATTTAAAATATCATTATAAAAATCGTCTGTTTTAATCGTATAAATAAAGGAATCGGTATCCATATAATTTAAAGTGATATTTTCGCAAAATTTAGGCTTCATGTAATCATAGTGGAAGTCATACATTTTCCATTTTGATAATTCGAGTACCGTGAAGCCTACATATGTTGGTTTATTGTATGTCGTAAGTACTCGTTGCATTTGTATGGCCAACATATTTTCTTTAAATTGTGTTACGCTATGAAAATTTGGTTTCGCGATTAAGGCCCGAGCTCCTAAACGTCTTCCAGAACTTTCCCAACCTTGAACAATTTTTACATCTTTCCGTTTATCCTCGTTCTCCATTGTTTTACCATAAACCGCATTATTTAATAATTTAAAGAAGTTCTTTTCAAATTCATTTTTCGCCAATGTACGGTGATGGGTATTCAAATCAATATATTCTTTCAACCAACAGGACTGTTTAAATTTTAAAATTCGATGTATTTGAGTCAATTTCATACCGTTTTGAATACATTGTTAAAGATTGTTGTAATGAATAATATATTTTGATTTATTTGTCAAATCTGGAATTAATTTTGGAAAATTGGATCCGGAACTTTTTTTTATTCTCTGCGCAAAATGGTAAATCGTTATGGAGATCGTGCATGTCTTCTGGATACTCTAAATCTACTTCTAATATATAGCCATATTCAGAATTTAAAGGAATATTGAAGACCTCAAAATCGGAAACTGATTCTAACCATGTGAATTCACCATAAGGAAGGGGTTGCGACATAGCCCATCCATATAAATTATTGGCGTCAAGATACATAAGATATTCTGATGGTTTACTTTCATCATAGTCAGACATGTATTTGTTGTTAGCTACGGAATTTCTATTTGAGCATTGAACTATACCCCCTCTGATACCTCGGTGAATGAAAGTATGCATATTTATATCTGTTAAAAGTTCAAGAGTTATTTTAGTCGTTTTTAGCATAGCATCCCATGATAGCCCAGGTGCTGTATAATATTGGCACGGATCTAGTTCATAAATACTTTTACATACTTTTCTAAAATTCTCAAAAATATCAGCTAACAACAACACGTCTGTTTTTAAATATAGTTCAAGATAATCTTCAAGAGTCTTACAATTGAACTTTTCCCAAACGTTTAGGGCGTGATTGTAGTCCTCTTCGGAACAGTGTGTATCGGTTAATCGACTATAAAAGTTTTCGCGAGATGGAAGCTGAGACTCATTCAATCGTTCAAACGAATTTAAATATTCATAAGGAAATACGCCCTTCCTAGTAATTAGCTTGAACTCTTCATCATTTGTAAATATTGATCGTACAATTTTAAAATCATCTGTACATAAGTTCTTAGCTAATGTTTCTAAGCTAGAGGACATAAATCGGAATGAATCTAAAAATCTCAATTCAATTGAATCGGTCTCAGTTACAAAAATTCTTTTTGACAGCGATACATAAAGTTCTTTATTAAGAGGAATTACGTTAATATCGCCGGGAATAGATGAAAGTTCTTTCACAAACAAATGGCTATCATATCCGGAAAAGTTATGGAAGAATATTGGAAAGAATTTAGGAACTCTGAACTTTAAATTACAATCTGAATGTGCTGGACCTCTATATTGTCCCGTTAAATGACAGTGATCCGCGACACGATTATTATCTAATTCTTTTTTGCATATATGGCAAATACTACTCTCGTTTTGAAATTTTCGTTCGGCTAATGTGAGAGAACCCATAGGGACAACTTTTGATACATAATTATAGTAAATATTTTTGATATCCTTAACTAAATATTCTACAAACTTACAAGCTGAATCAATTCCTTTATATATGCGGTGTTGATTATGTGCATTGTTGTAGGAACACTTTATATAATAGCTAAATGCGCACGGTACATGTTCCTGAATTGTTGTCGTTGATGAGGTCGAAGGATCTGGTGAACACGTATCTACACTTTTCAGGATACACTCGAAATCTGCATATATAACGAATGGGACATCTAATTTACGTTGATGCTCGGTGAATGATAATAACGACTTTTCAGGTGTTGGCATTTTCGTTACAAGTCTGCTACATTCCGGCTTATGTAGATCAAGAGTTTCTTGTTGATAGAAATGCTGCAGACATGTATTACACATATAAATCTGACGCGTATTTAGAGTTAGTTGACTTTTGATCAATCTATAGAAGAAATATATAAAATTTAAATATAATTTTTTTATAGGAATATATAATAATTTACCTTGAAATGTTTTTGATCCAGACGTAATGTGACTTTTCTTCGTCTTGTAGTAATAACATGTTTATATGTGTAAGTCTTTCCTCTTTCCTTGTATAGTATGGTCCAACTATAGCATTTCCCTCCTTCTCAAAACCGAACACGTTAATACTTATATCCGGATTAGTTTCTTCGAATATTTTAACTGCATCAATTTTTAGTGGAAATTGTAATTGGTCGAATTTAACAGTTTTTCCGTTTTTCAAAATGATGTCACTTTTTTCTATATTTTCAATTTGATAGCTTGTGGTTCTATCATTACTCACGTCTTCCGGGCTTAAGGCTGATATTATGCACCATTTAAAGCAATACTCGTCATAGTTCTTCACATTGACACAAGCATGTTTATCTTTTAAAAATTTTGGAAGTTCAATATATTGTGAACCTCTTAACGGTTTATACTGATTAATGTTTATTTCAAGGTGGGTTATTTCCACTATTGTCCACCCACTATCACGCTCTTGAAACTCTTCACTTTTAACAGAAATTTCGTCCATCATTGATCTGTAGATAGAGACTATTTCTTCTTCACTCTGCACATTACGCATTCTTGTTTGAAAAGATTTTATATCGTACACTACGTCAATATTATCGCCATTATTGTTTTTAGTATATTTTATATATACAGCAAATAATTCTAGATTGAACTTGAAGGCTGTATGCTTCACTAAATGTTCTTTCAACATTTCAATTACTAGATTTTCATATGAGACTAAAAACTGTTTCGGCACTATTATTTCGAGATTCTTATTTTCCAAAATTAATGTTTCGATTCTTTCTTCAAAAGAACTCTTTAAAACTTTAAAATTTTCATTAATCGGGACGGCAGTGTTTCTTTTATGAGAATTTGTTCGAACGTGATAATTCCAGTCTTTATTCAAAACTTCTTGATTACACGCGTTACATTTCGTTGACTGTGATGTAGTTGGTATTGATGGTTGCACAATTGATGTTGATGGTTGAGTGATTGGCTGCATTTGATTATTACACTTTTTTAGATGTTTCAGTAATACATCTTTTCGCGAATATATTTTCGAACAAAATTCACATTGGGAACTATTCTTTAGATGGACACTTCTAATATGTCGGTTTAATGTCTGATTTTGTGAATAGCTTAGCCCACAGTATTCACATATAAAGGATTTCATTTTAACTTTTATCTCACTTTCACTGTTCTTTTTAAGTTCACTTGATTATATCCACTTTCACTATTTTTTTAATTATTTCCACTTTTTATTATTTATAAGCTACTTTATTTAATTATTTATCACTTATTCTTTTACTTTCACTTCACTTAATTATTTGACATTTATTATTTTACTTCCACTATTTTTTAAGTTCACTATTTTTTTTTAATAATTTTCACTTTCACTATTTTTAAAAAGTTCACTTTACTTTCACTATTTTTTTAAATTATTTTCACTTTCACTATTTTTTTTTAATTATTTTCACTTTCACTATTTTTTTTTAATTATTTTCACTTTCACTATTTTTTTGATGTTACACGTCAGACTTCACTTGATACAATAAGCTTTCAGTCCATAGCGCATTGTTTTATATACGAACACATACATACACAGATAGATAGATACACACATACACAGATAGATATATACATATATAGATGGAAACACTTATACATAGATAGATAGAGATACATAGAGGAAGAGAGAGAGACAGAGATAGATAGAGACATACATAAACAGATAGACGGACAGATACATAGATAGATACATGCATAGAGAGAGAGATAGATAGAGAGATACATACGCAGGAAGAGAGAGAGAGACAGAGATAGATAGAGGATGAATAGAGAGAGACATAATACATAAAATATCTGTTGAATTTCACAACATTATGCAATAACGCTAACTGAAACATGTTTGAACCTGTCTGAGCAAGATCTGAAGACTTATCAATAAACCCGTAAAGCCTTACTAGCGGAGTAAATTCCTAAGAAGTCACTATGCAAAAGCATGGATGAGTAAATCCCTTTCAGATTCATATCAGTCTAGGATGCAATAACCTTGTTATTATCACACTGTACATTTATGAGCTGAACCTAATTAATTTAGCATTTCCTTAAGAAATTGAGTCAATAATATCTATCTGAGCATTCTATATTATTACCCATATTACTATGTTAAAGGCAATTAGCTTGTTATTATCATTCACCGAGCCTGAGTCATATAAATAAAGTTAGCCTTTACAGATATTATACGAATAGCCTAAGTTTCCGCTTCCAGCTAACCTAAGACCCGGATAGTCTAAGCTCTCAGATAGTCTAAGCCCCCGAAAAGCTCAAAGCCCCGACAGGAACCGACCGAAAAAGAACACCCAATTTTATGCAACAGAAAAAAGCAAAGCTCTCAAACACCGACAAAAAAACAACGCCCAATTTTATGCAACGGAAAACGAAAAAAAAACCTAAAGCTCTAGGAGTGAATTTCTTATCAGCTTCATACAAGACTATGACGTCATCCATACAACCATCGCGTACCATCGTACCACTGCGCCAGAAAAGACATATCCATACTACTCCCCACTAGCCTAAGCCCATGACCTGCAGTTCCGGAGGGAAAACTATATTGATAGTTCATTGGTTCCTGGAATTTTATTTCATCAATACATATAATCAAACAATTAACCTTACATTTTTTTTCATGCTTGGTACGGTTTATCCTAGTTGAGTTGATATCACAAGCTTCGAAAGCAGGTGAAATTTTTGTTTTGGTTTGTCTTGTAACCTTTTCTTAAATTTCTTGTTTATTATTTTGATGGAGAATGTTTGATTTATCCTAGTTTGTTGTGAGTTTATACATTTTCTTCGGAAGTAGGTGGTCTACCTTACATTTGAACCTTATTAAGTCAGCCTTTATTAGTATTATACCTTACTAGAAGCCGAGTCAACCATATCTAGCCTACAACCATATTTTTTTTTTCATTCCTCCGCAATAAGAGTAGTATGGATATGGCGTTTCTAAGCCAGGGGAGGAGGGAGCCGAGCTTTTGTATGGATGACGTCATTGATTTCTGTGGAATTTATTCCCTGGGAGGTATTTTTGTATGATGACGGCATAGACTTGTATGAAGCTGATAAGGAATTTACTCCCCCGAGTCAGGGAGGCGATTTTTTTGAGGGAGGAGTTTTTTATGGTTACGTCATAGACTTATATGAGGCTGATAAGGAATTCACTCCCTCAGAGCTTTAGGTTTTTTTTTTCTTTTTTTCCGTAGCATAAAATTGGGCGTTTTTCTTTTTTTTTTTGCATAAAATTGGGCGTTTTTCTTTTTTTTTTGCATAAAATTGGGCGTTTTTTTTCGTGGTTTTTTTCGCGGTTGTTACCAATGTCTTAGGCTATCCGATACTTAGGCTATCTGTAACTTAGGCCAGCGGGGGGCTTAGGCTAAACGAAAACTTAGGCTAGCGGGAGGCTTAGGCTAGCGGGGGGGCTTAGGCTAAACGAAAATTTAGGCTAGCGGGGGGCTTAGGCTAATGTTTATGAAAAAGCTTAGTGGGTGATGAGACAGCATATTTCTTTTGTTTATGAAAAAGCATAATCATATTTCTTAATAAGTCAGCATATTTCTGTAAAAAGCATATCGAATTTGATGAGTTATGTTTTAGTTAGCGTTATAGCATAATGTTGTGAAATTCAACAGGTATATCTCTCTCTCTCTCTGTTTCTCTTCCTCTCTATACATGTATATATCTATCTGTGTATGTCTCTTTCTATGCCTATACCATATGTATCTATCTGTATATCTGTCTCTCTCTTTCTCTCTATGTATCTATCTCTCTCAATCTGTGTATGTATGTCTCTATCTCTGTCCCTCTCTTTCTGTGTATGGATGTATATCTGTCTCTCTCTTTCTCTCTATCTCTGTCTCTCTCTTTCTGTGTATGGATATCTATATATCTGTGTATCTATATATCTTCTTGTATGTGTGTGTTCGTATATAAACGATGGGCGATGGTTCTGAAAGCTAAAAAATCAAGTGAAGTCTGTCGCGCAACATCAAAAAAATAATCCAGTGAAGCCTGAGAAAAAATAGTGAAATTGAAAATATCGAGTAAAGTGAAAAAGTAACATGAATTCATTTATTTGTGAATATTGTGGTATAAGCTGTTCATACAACAAGAATTTAAATAGACATATACGAAGTGTGCATCTAAAGGATAGTTCTAAATGTGAATTCTGTGCGAAAATATATTCACGAAAAGATAAATTATTAGAACATCTTGAAAAGTGCAGAGTAAAACTTAATCCAGTGCAACCGACTACAGCAATAATGGAACCATCAAAGAAATGTAACGCTTGTGATCTAGAAGTGTTAAATAAAAACTGGAACTACCATATTCGAACAAATTCCCATAAGAAAAACTCTGCCGACTCGATTAGTAAACATTTTAAAGTTTTGAGAAGTTCGTTTGCAGGAAGAATTGTAACATTATTATTAGAAAATAAAAATCGAGAAGTTATAGAGCCACTAAAATTTTTTGAAATATATGAAAAGCCAGTGATTGAACTTTTAAAAGAATATTTAGTGAAGCTTGGAGGCTACAAATTTAATATGGAACTTTTTGCTGTATATATAAAATATACTAAAAACAATAATGGCGATAATATTGACGTAGTGTACGATATAAAATCTTTTCAAACAAAAATGTGTACTGTGCTGAGAGAAAATGAAATAGCTCCTATCTACAAAACAATGATGGACGATATTTCTGTAAAAAGTGAAGAATTTCAAGAACGTGATAGTGGATGGACAATAGTTGAAATAAGCCATCTTGAAATTAATGTTAACAAATATAATCCGATATGAGGGTAAAGTATTATATATTCTTTCTTAAAAATAATATTTTAATTTTATGTTTCTTTTACAGATTGATCAAAAGACAGCTTATTCCTACTATAAGAGATAATGCGATAGAAACATATGTTTGAAAATAATAATAATAATATGTTAATAGATTAAAAATAAAAACCTATAAAATATATTTAAGAAAAAACTAATGATTGTTGTTGTTATTTAAAATAAAAAAAAACGGATAGTCATTTAAATGAATAAACAAACAATCAGGCGGAGTCGATAAAAACAAACAAATCTTCGTTTTGGTGGTGGATTATGGATTTGTCTATTGCATATTGTTGTGAAATTGTTTTCTGGATCATTTGCTTATGAAAGAACTTTCCTGGTGATATTCTCTTAACAAAGAACTTTATGTCAAAAAGAATTTTTGTAACTGAGACTGATTCAATTGAATTGAGATTTTTAGATTCGTTCCGGTTTATGTCGTCTAGCTTAGAATCATTAGCTAAGAACTTATCTACAGACGATTTTAAAATTGTAAGCTCAATATTTACAAATGATGAAGAGTTCAAGCTAATTACTAGGAAGGGCGTATTTCCTTATGAGTATTTAAATTCGTTTGAACGATTGAATGAGTCTCAGCTTCCATCTCGCGAAAACTTTTATAGTCGATTAACCGATACACACTGTTCCGAAGAGGATTACAATCATGCTCTAAACGTTTGGGAAAAGTTCCCTTGAAGACTATCTAGAGCTAGATTCAGTTTATACAGTAAACCAACATATGTCCATAGGCTTTACGGTACTCGGAAATGATTATATGAAGTCTAAGTTTTGTGTTTAAATTATATGGATACTGATTCGGAATTGAACCCCGATAGCAATGTTTTCAAGACCTAGTACACAACCCCTAGGCTACACCCCAACCCGCTATTACATATAGTTGTAAACGTTTTTATACTCTAGATGAACATATAGAGTATTATAAGTTTAATCCAGCCCGAAAAGTTTGTAACGCATAGAACCGAGCCTCGGACGAAAAAAAGTTATATATTATTTTGTGTTTATTTTTGGCCAAAACCCCCAAATCCGTTTGCTGTCCGTCCGTCCGTCCGTCCGTCCGTCCGTCCGTCCGTCCGTCCGTCCGTCCGTCCGTCCGTTAGCACGATAACTCAAGAACGCGTTGACCTAGGAAGTTGAAATTTTGTCACAACTTGTAAAATGGAAAAAGTAAGGCTAAGTTCGTTAATGGGCGATATCCTTCCACTCCTTCGGGTACCTCCCATACAAGAGTCCTTGAAACACGTTTTCCCAGTTATTGCTCGAATGCTTCAAGTTAGGAACTTGAAATTTTGCATACGGATGGTTTAAAATGTTTGAATTGAATGTTCCGAATATGATGCAAATCGAATGAGTCCTTCGTGTAGCAGCCTAGAAAAGTCCTTCAAAAACGTATGCTTTTTACTGAATTCACTATAACTCCAGAACGAGTTAGAGCAGGAATTTAAAATTTTACAGGAATTAGTTTTATACCAAAACCAAGACGGAGTTCAATTATTAGCGCCATCGGTTGACTCCTTCGGGTAGCTGTCATACAAAAGTCCTTAATAAACATATTCACCAATATTGCACGATAAGTTTAGAAAGCTTTCATTTACGACTTTGAAATTTTACAAACATTAATTTTATAATAGTCGCAGCTGAAACTATTAATATGAAAAATATCCCATAAGTCCTTCATGTAGTTGCCATACAAAAATTCTGTAAAATGTCCTAACTTACTTTATGGAACTCACTATAAATCAAAAAATCGACCACTACACAAAAGTTACTACCTGTAAGTAAAAGGTCATGTAATAATTGCTTGTGCACTCCTCATTCTTTTGATATATTTCCAACTAAAAAATATAAATCGGAGTTCAGTATTTCATCTAGAGTATCATACGATTGGCTTGCAGCCGATCGTGACTGCGTTATGTTTATGATTGTTCTTGATTGAAATCTTCTACAGTTGTTGGTGTTGGATTTGTCTATTGTTCTAAAATTCTGTCGGACACAATAATCACCGAATTAGCTTTATTGTATAAAGGGAGAATTGGACAGTCTTTTAATATGCAATTTTCTAATATGTTGAACTAAATAAAAAAAAAGTAATAATGTTACATATGTTGTACTAAATAAAAAAAAAGTAATATTGTTACATAAGTTCTTTTCATTTATTTTTTAGAAACAATCTTATCATCTATTCGTTTACTTAAAAGTATTATAATATCTCTTTCAAATGTTTTCATTGCAAACTGAATGTTTTTTTCTATTTCCCTTATTCTATTGTCAACTTCGATATTCATTAGTTTCAGCATTTTATCAATTTCTGTATCCACATAAGCTTTTGTTGCTGCATCCTCATTATTTAGCGGGTTACTCAGATTTTTAATACATTTCATATTTAAGTCATAGTCTCCTCCAGATGTTAATTTAAATCCGATTCCAGGTGGTCCTTGCGGTCCACGGCTTAATCCCTTCGAAAATCGACCAAACTTGTCAACACCCATTTTATGAATAATAAATGTAGTATGCTCGCAACACTTTTTATTGTATTATTTGTGCTTCTTTTAATTCTTCAATGATTGAAACAATTTCATTGGTGTGATTATTATGACCAGCTTCATGCGATGCAATAAGTAAGCGTAACCGATCTACTAATTCGTTCGGATCATCCCAATAAATATAATCTTTCTCTTTGTTCGATGTTTGCATTAAACCACTACCTTTGCGAGTGAAAAGCTTACAAATTATTTTCATATATTTATAACTACGATTTCCTTTTATTTGACTTTCACTTTTGTGAGAACGTTTATGGGCATTAGTATCAAGAAGAATATTTTTATAGTTTTCCAAGTCTTCTTTGCTATATAGTGTCTTTTTAGGATATTTCATAAACAAAAGTTCATATAAGCCACGAGTCCCCTCGTAGGATTTATCCTTTATAAGTACTTGATTATCGTCGATTATAAAACTTGAATTACCGATTTTCCAATTGCCAGCATCTTTATAGACTCCATACAAACTGTCAATTACAGATGGGTTATTAATAAATGTATTTAAATATTCTGTTGGAATCTCTGTAAATTTATTTTCTTTCATATATTCATCCAGTTCTTCTCGTCCCTGTGGAGTTATAGCATATTTACGTACAACTTTTGTCGTAGATGACAGGTTGAGTTTTCGTTTAGGTGTTTCAAAGTTCTCATCACTATCAACTGCTTCTTCTTCATCATCAGCTTTAACTGAAGCAAAGTTCTCATCACTATCAACTTCTTCTTCTTCGTCATCTTTAACTGGAAATTCTTCTTTTATATTCGGAGCAAGCTTAGTTCTTTTAACTAGTTCATTGAGAGGACTTGTGATTGGTTTAAAAGTTTGTTCTAATTGAATGCCTGCATTAGCTTTAGCTAGTTTTAATTGATTATATTTTTTTCTTATCGAATTAGTTGTCTTTACAATTTGACTGAGTAATTGTTTATTGTTTATTGTTCCTCTCATATTGTTTACAACAACAACAGTAAATTAAAGCTTCAAGTATTAATTTTAAAGTGTTGTTTACTATGTTGAAATCTTCTAAATGATTTTTTATACTGTGCTGAACTCCTTTTATACTGTTTTGAACTGCTCTCCAACTGAATTGAGTTGTTATCAAATTGAATTAAACTGATGGTCTGATCAACTACAGCTCTGAACAGATATTAACCGCTTTTTGACCTGACCTGTTCTTATATTAACTGCTAGACCTGTTCTGATAGTAACAGCTTTTTGACCGGACCTGTTCTGATATTAACAGCTTTTTGACCTGACCTGTTCTGATATTAACAGCTTTTTGAACAGCTCTGATCAGGTATTAACAGCTTTTTAACCTGACCTGATCTGATATTAACTGCTTTTTGACCTGACCTGTTCTCTTTTAGACCTGACCTGATCTGATATTAACTGCTTTTTGACCTGACCTGTTCTCTTTTAGACCTGACCTGTTCTGATATTAGCTGCTTTTCGACCTGACCTGATCCGATATTAACAGCTTTTAACCTGGCCTGATCTGATATTAACTGCTTTTCGACCTGACCTGTTCTCTTTTAGACCTGACCTGTTCTGATATTAACAACTTTTTGACCTGACCTGTTCTGATATTAACTGCTTTTTGACCTGACCTGATCCGATATTAACAGCTTTTTGACCTGACCTGTTCTTTTTTCGACCTGACCTGATCTGATATTAACTGCTTTTCGACCTGACCTGTTCTCTTTTAGACCTGACCTGTTCTGATACTAACAGCTTTTTTTACCTGACCTGTTCTGATATTAACTACTCGACCTGTTCTCTGCTCGAATATTAACTGCTGTTTCTATCATGCTAATATAAATATATCGAATCCTTTCCTATATCTTCCTTTTTCCAGAGGACTCTCTTTATCAATTACGAGGAAACCATATTTATCTTTCCAACACTTTGCACAAATATTTTTGAATTGGTCGAATGTCATATCGGAATTTACATGATCATTATAAATGTGCTTCAAATTCATATCATCTTGTTTGAATATTATTATAAAATTGGCATTATCTCGAATTAAATGCTTTGGTATTCTCGTATAGGTCTGACAGAGATAAAAACTATCAATATTATGATGACGTCCCATACAGAAATGTGATCGAACATTATCTTGCTTTTCACTTGCAATATCATCGAAAATAAACACAGAATTAGATTCAGCTTCTTCAGGTGCAATCACTTCACTATTATTTGAAAATGTATGAAAACCTAGTCCAGAAATAGGACTTACAGCTCGCTTTAAATATTGATATTTCGGTTGATGTAACGATTTCGAATAGATGTAAATATTTTTGAATTTAACGCCATTCGGATGCTCTAATAAGCAAACCATAACATTAGTTTTACCACAATTTGACGGACCAACAATTAGACTTCGAATATTATTAGGTAGTAAATGACTATGTTTTATTTTATCAGCACAATTTGTAATATCAGCATTTTGTACTGACAGTGTTTGACGTTGTTTAATAAACCGCATTCTGAGACTGACTAAGAAGAAATCGTAAAATATCAATGTTTTATACCAAAATCATATAAAATGGTTGAGCATCGTATAAAATGAAGTAGTCTACTAAAGGTAGTAGGTTAGGTTAGGTTGCAGTGGCGGCCAAAGGCCTCACATAGACCCACGAGGGTCCATAGTGATACCACATAAAAATAGGAGACCCCATGTCCTTATGGTAGGTGCGCTTGAGTTGCGATCTGTGTTGAGAGCTCCTCGTTTAATTCGAAGGTCCCTGTAGACATAGCAAAGTTGAGCAAACTCTTCATGCTGTTGAGAGAGACTTCTTTGAGGTTTGCGAAGGTCGGTGCTCCCAGAGCTTTCACCCGTCTCCTAGCGAGAGCTGGGCAGCTGCACAGGAGGTGTTCTAGCGTTTCCCGTTCCCCGGGAAGTTTACAGTTTCTGCAGGTATCGTTAGTAATCAGCCCCAATCCATACGCATGCGCCCCTATCAAACAATGGCCAGTAATTATACCGACCAAGGTTGCGCATTGCGCCCTTGGTAGCGTTAGCAAGAGTCTAGTACTTTCCTTATTGAGAGTACCCCACATTTGCTTCGTGGTTCTGGAGGTTGATGAAGCCCGCCACCTGGCCTCGGACAGGCTTACCATCTTCTTTTCTAGGGAGTTGTAGATGACATTAAGAGGCGGTGGAACTGAAACCGCGGTTTCTAGCCCAAGGTTAGCACCCTTTTTGGCAAGATCATCCGCGAGTTCATTACCTAACACACCACTGTGCCCTGGAACCCAGCAGAGTTCCACCTTCCTATTTGAGCACAGCTCCTGTAAAGCGCGTCGACAGTTAAGTACTGCCTTAGATTTGATAGTGCAGGACCGCAAGGCCATTAAGGCTGCTTGGCTATCCGTATAGATAAAAACTGCACTATCCCTTTTACGCGATTTGTGAGCCAGTTCCGCCGCCTTCTGAATCGCCAGTATCTCCGCTTGGAAAATACTGCTATCGTTTGGCAGCCTGTAGCAAGAGTTTGTGGGAAGATCGAGCGAGTGCACGGCTGCGCCCACTCCGTCCTCCATCTTGGAGCCGTCAGTATAGATATTAATTGATCTTGCAGAGTCGCCGGTTCTAAGCTCCCAGAAATCTCTGCTTGGTATATTTATCGCGAACTTCCTGTCAAACCAGAGCTTAGGATCTGAGTAGTCCGTAGTCCCTGTAGTCGGTAGACTGATATTACTGTGCCCGTACGCACATGCATTGAGCTGGTTTGACTCTCTGAGTCTTAGTGCGCATTTGCAAGCTACGTACTTTGCGAACAGGTCAATTGGTGGCAGAAAAAGAAGGACGTTGAGCGAGTCTGAAGAGGTGCTCCGGAGAGCGCCCGTTATTCCCAGACAAGCCTGTCTCTGCACCTTTACCAACTTATTCCTGTAAGTAACTTTATCGAGTACTGGCCACCATACTAGCAGACCGTATAAGAGAATTGGCCTAACTACAGCCGTGTAGATCCAGTAAGTGATCCTTGGCTCTAAACCCCACCTCCTACCGAACATT
Organism: Beris chalybata; assembly: GCA_949128065.1. NCBI lineage: Eukaryota > Metazoa > Arthropoda > Insecta > Diptera > Stratiomyidae > Beris > Beris chalybata. The sequence goes on from OX421898.1 coordinate 938,311, forward strand.
CTCTTGCACGCGTAGAAGGCGATGGTTGCCTTGGATACTCGTTCTTCCGTATTTAGTTTCCATGACAGCTTACTGTCTAGGATTACTCCTAGATATCTGGCATGGCCATTTAGGGTTAGCTCAGTGCTGCCCATCTTAGGTAGCTTGAACTGCTGAGTCTTTGTTCTTCTAGTAAAAAGAACCATTTCCGTTTTCGAAGGGTTAACGTTAAGTCCTCTGGTTCTAGACCAGTGTAGCAGCTTATTAAGAGCCCGTGTCGTCAGCTCCGACAGCGTGTCTGTGTACCTACCCGATGCTAGGATCACCACGTCATCGGCATAGGCTACAACATCTACCCCCGAGTTTTCAAGATCTTTCAGTGCCCCATTTAGAGTGAGTATCCACAAAAGTGGTGATAACACCCCTCCTTGTGGAGTACCCTTGTTAGTAATTTTGAAGGAGCGGGCATTACCCCATTCCGATGATATGGATCTGCTTCTAAGCAGCGTTTCGATCCATTTACTAATAGTAAAGTGGACCTTTGCAGAGCCCAGAGCCTCAACAATTGCCTCCGTTGTGACATTGTTGAAAGCCCCTTCTATATCCAAGAAAGTTCCCAACGTGAACTCCTTGTACTGTAGCGATCTCTCGATTGTACCCACAACCTTATGCAAGGCCGTGTCTACCGATTTTCCCTTGATGTATGCGTGTTGGACCCTGGAGAGGTGGCTGGGATCAAGGGATTCCCTGATAAACCCATCTAGTATCCTTTCCAGTGTCTTAAGAGTAAAAGATGTAAGGCTAATGGGTCTGTAGTCCTTCGGGTTAACGTGACTACTTTTACCCGCTTTCGGTATAAATACCACCCGAGCGTTCCTCCATGCCTGGGGCACGTAGTTGAGTTTCAGGCAGCCTTTGAAAATCGCCTGTAGCCATGGAACCACCAGGCTCTCTACATTTTGTAGCATAGCAGGTATAACTCCATCCGGTCCCGGCGACTTGTAAGGGGCGAAGGAGTTTATAGCCCACCTCACCCTGCTGGCCGAGAAAAGCCCTGGGATGCTGGACATAAAGAAGCTGTCCCCTGCTGTAGTGCGAGTAAGATCCGGATCCCGGCAGCCCGGAAAATGAGCGCTTAAAAGGGCTTCAAGTGATTCCGCGCTATCCTTCGTCCAACTACCATCCATCTTACTCAGCAGAGCGGGTGGAGTAGGATTCTTAGATATAAGTTTCCTGAGTCTAGAGGCTTCTGACGTTCTCTCGATCTGGCTGCAGAAATTTCTCCAGCTGTCTCGTTTCGATTTCTTCAGTTCCCTCTTAAAGATCTTTAGCGAGTTCCTATATTCGGCCCACGCTTCCGCTTGGTTTGTGCGCTTTGCCGAGTTAAAGAGTTTTTGGACTTTCCTCCGAGAATCACCCAATTTCTTACTCCACCAAGGAGGTTGGGATTTTCCCGACGGTTTCCTGCGGGGGCAAGCCGTCTCGAAGGCTTTATTCAGAGTTTTAGTTAAGAAGTTTGTAGTATAATCCAGCGAGTGCGTGTTCCAAATGTATTCGGGAACTCTGCCATCGAGTCGGTTCCTTACCACATCTGAGAACAATACCCAATTTGTTTTTGCTGGATTTCTATAGGCAGTGATCCTAGTGCTAAAACTTGACGCCACAACGAAACCTATGTACCTGTGATCCGAGAAAGATGGTCTTTCCAAGACCTTCCAGCTCTCCACACGACAGCCATCCGTATCCGTGTACAGCGTCAAATCAAGCACGTTTTCGCTAGTTGGGCCCTTATATGTCGGTGTGTCCCCACGGTTACCGATTAGTAGGTTAGTATTGAGAATGAAATGCAGTAAAGACTCACCCCTATCGTTGACGTCCTTACTACCCCAAATCGTATGATGAGCGTTTGCGTCACTGCCGACTACTAGGCTGAGCTTTCGTCGAGCAGCTTCCTTCACTAGCGTCTGCAGCTCCACCGGAGGAGACGGTCTATCATGCGCTAAATAAGCCGACGCGATAAGCAGCGGCTGCTGTCCATTCGCACCCTCTATCAGTGCCACCGTCAAATCGCTCGTGCTGTAATTAGATGTTAGAAAAGTATTAAGGTTCTTTTTGACCATAATGGCCGACCGTTTCTTACCTTCCTTCTGAGCGAAAAACGTGTTGTAGCTTCGTGACGCCAGTCCCTTGATATCCCCGTTACCAGAGATCCAAGGTTCCTGGATGAGTGCCACATCGTAGTCCCCTTCTTCAAGGGTGAGAAGTAGCTCAGCCGAAGCTAAACTACTGTGGTGGAGATTTATTTGAATCAACCTTAGCATCTTGGGGAGCTAAGCTAAGTTGATTCGGTATCGAGACCGAGGTAAGAGTAGCGTCCGGATCCAACGTCTCAGGATCGCTCTCTACCCCCGTATTGAGGCTGATGTTTGTGGCGGCCGCGGTCAGAATATCCATTCCCAGATCTTTCTCCACTTCGTTGGCCTCGAGAGTGTTGGCATTCCCGTCTTTGGAGTGACGTTTCTTCAGTCGAAGGTACACACTCCCGATACCCCACGCCATTTTACCGAAGCGGGGATACAATAGATCCTCAGCCTTCTCGTTGATCTGGAGAATGACTTCCTGACCTCCATCCACAGCGGCCGACACGTTGACCTTAATGACCTTCCAGTCATCAGTGGGTACGTCGGGATTTTGCCTCTGGAGCAGCTTGAGAGCGGTCTCTGCGGGCAACACCCTCGGCAGAAATACCTTTGCCTTCGGCACAGATGGTATCAGCGCTCTGTCCACTATCTCCAGCCTAGCACCTTCCCAGAGAGGTCTCAAAGAGAGGACGGTCTTCTTACACCACTCAAGCGTAAACTCGTCGTTGCACTTAATGATCTTGACCTCATTGAACCACCCTGCCCCATCGAATGTAGGCATGGGCTTGTCCAAATTGGTCTCCATATGTGCCACTAGCTCGTCCAGCAGCCTCATCTCCACTGATTTCCACTTGTCAAGAGTTATCCTTCCAAGCTGGTCACTGTGGTCGACGAGAGCTACTATGAGGTGTCGCTTAAGGACATCCGCCACCGTCTGACCTTTTTGGCCTGACGTTGATGCCTGCGGCGAGAGCTCCGCTTTGCCAGTCTTGGACTTTTTGGTCGACAAAGGGAGTGGGCTCTCCTCTGTCGACCGCTGTCTTTTACTAGCAAGCTTCGCGCTCACCTGCTCCTCCACTTTGTTGCAGAACTCCGGGTTACCGCTAACAAAGCCCTTGCGACCTTCCATGAAGGCTCTGCTTTCGCGAATGGTTTCCCTGGCCCAGCATAGATCCTTCAGCTCACTAGGAGTGAGGTCTTTTCTGTCGCCAAGTCTCGCATTACACTTCAGCGCACCTTTGTATCGCGCGAGCGCCCTCCGATTCTCCCGCGAGGTGTTGGACCCAGAAGTCATACGCTGCTTGGTATCCTCTGTCAAATTGGACCCAGAAGTCATATGCTCCTTAGTATCCTCCGACCCCTTGGGAGACCGCAAGAGACGGTCTTCGTCTTCGGTGTTTATCGTTCTGGCACTGCCCTGATCTGAATCAAGTTCAGTATCGGAAGTGTCCAGAGCGCCTTTGCGAACGTTTGAACCAGTAGCGGGACCACTAGAACAGCCTGGTTTCAACCCTGAACTAGTTATGGTAGCAGTAGCAACGCCACTCGCACGACCTGCCTCAATCATCGTACGAGCGTTTTTAAATTTGGAGTAGCCGCTGGCGACACAGGGGGTATCCGCACCCCCCGAGCCCTCGCCGGTAGTCGCAGCCACGCCTCCTACCGACATTTGGGTAGATATCCCTACCCGAGTTTTCTTCTTATTATCGACCTCCATAAAACTCCATCATCTCCGATGGGCTTTCTTTACTGTCTGCCAGCCCTGAAAAGACAAAAACTATAACACCTACGACCTTTCCTCCCCTGCATTTATGGCCTGGGAGGGGGTTAGCCACAGTGTATAGTGCCCAAGAGAGTTCGCCTACCAATACTCCGGCCAGCAAGCGTTATGAGTTGGCGTTTCCCAGGTGTCTCCTCGTGGAGGACTCTCTACTTGGCCGCTTGGCCGCTTGAGGAAGGTAGTAAAAGAGATAAAATGATTGATTACAAACTCAAAAGCCACAGTCTACGGAAAGTTGTTGATGGAAGAGGTTTAGTTAATTCGCTAATCAATAAATTGCCTATTGAACTACATTTACCGGGCTATCAGTATTGTGGACCTGGTACGAAATTAAGCGAACGACTTGCTAGAGGTGATCCTGGAATAAATCCATTGGATCAAGCGTGTAAAGAGCACGATATTGGATATTCTAAATATAAAGAAAGCAGTGATCGGCACATACTTGATAAGATATTATCTGAAAAGGCCTGGCAGCGAGTTAAATCCAAAGACGCAAACTTAGCAGAGCGCACGCACGCATTACTTGTAACAAATATAATGAAAGCTAAAGTTAAATTCGGAATGGGTAAACCAAAATTTAGAACAGCTGTTCGTTCAGCTCGAAATGTTCTCAAAAAAAAGAAACCTGAAAGCATAAAAGCTGCTATTAAATTAGCATTGAGTACTGCAAAGAGTATAATTAAAAACAATAAAGACGTTAAAACTCCTAGAATTATTCCCATTCCAAAAGTTGGTGGAGTTCTACCATTCTTGGTTCCACTTTTTGCGGGCTTGTCAGCTATAGGAGCATTAGCAGGTGGAGCTGCAGGAATAGCTAAAGCTGTTAACGATGCTAAAGATGCAAAGAAAACGTTAGAGGAGCAGAAACGACACAATCAGAAAATGGAGCAGATAGCTGTAGGTCGTGGACTCTACTTGAAACCGTATAGGAAAGGATTAGGACTATACTTAAATCCTCAGCCAAAAAACTTTTAAGAACGCTACCCAAGAGACCATTGAATGAAAATGATTTACGTAAATTTGGAAAGTTCCTGCCTGATTTCAGAGGTGTTTTTATGCGGAATACCCTACCGAGGAAACCTAAGAAAAATGAAAGTGGTATTGTTAATTTGGATTCAATGGAAGGACCCGGCACACATTGGGTAGCGTATGATAAGAAAAAAAATCATATCGAGTACTTTGATAGTTTTGGAAATCTACCACCTCCTGTCGAATTAATATACTATTTAGGAGATAACATAAGATACAACTATAATACATATCAAAACTGTGAATCGTATAACTGTGGACATTTATGTTTAAAATTTTTATATAAACTTTTGTAAATTTAGTATATAAATAAATATTTTTTAAAAGTTCTTTCATTGTATTATTTGCTATCATGGCTTACACATTAACGTTGAGCGGAAATACATCCATACTAACAACAGAGTATTTTCCACCAATAGACTTGCACGGCGACTATGTTTGTGGACTAGTTGATTTCCAAACGTATAATTCTATACCGAATGTTGATGAAAGAAATAATTTATTTCATATAGGAAAACATGTTATAGAGTTTCCTATCGGATCGTATGAAATCGATGATATTGCCAACTATTTGTATAAGGAAATAGCAAAGATTAACAGTGGAATAAATCTCATAATACAGGCAAATAATAATACTCTAAAGAGTGAAATTAAGACAAGTGCTCCTATTTTCTTTAATAGAGAGAGAACTATTGGACAATTGCTAGGATTCGATAAACGAGAATTAGCTATCAATGTGAAAAATTACTCAGATTTACCTGTAAACATAACTAAAGTTAATGTAATTCGAATCGGGTGCAGTATAGTTGGAAACTCGTACATCAATAATATATCATCACATACAATTCATGAATTCTCACCTGAAGTGGGGCCAGGCTATAAAATAGTCGAGGTTCCTAAGAATGTAATCTATTTGCCGATAAACGTCAAGCGAATAAGTACGTTAACTCTTAAACTTGTTGATCAAGACGGAGATCTAATAAACTTTAAAGGAGAAACCATAACCATTAGACTTCATTTAATGCCCCAGAATGAGAAAACTGAACGAGCAAGACCAATATTGTCACTGTGCAATAAACAATATTTAAAATTATTAGGATTCAAACTAAAAAAAAATGAGTGAAATTTTGAATATCACAAGTAAACCTAGCTATGATAATAGTATTTCTAAAATTGAGTATCACAGCTACTCTCCATTTTTAACATCATACAACTCTAGCGACGAAATCAGAATATCTCTACAGCAGCAGGACTTGTGTGTTTTACCAAGTCAGAGTTTTATTTATATTGAAGGTGTTTTAACTAAAGCAGATGGAACTGCATCAACAACTGCAAAACTATCCAATAATACCATAGCCTTTCTATTCGACGAGATTAGATATGAACTAAATGGAGTAGAAATCGATCGAAATAAAAATGTAGGAATAACTTCAACAATGAAGAACTACATATCGTTGAATGAGAACGAGAGTAAAATGTTGTATAATGGAGGCTGGTCACCGAACGAGTTAATAACACCCTCTAATGGCTACTTCAACTTTAGTTTACCATTACGAAAACTCTTGGGATTTGCCGAGGATTATAAAAAGATTATTGTAAACGCCAAACATGAACTAATTTTAGTTCGCACAAGAACCGACGAAAACGCATTTCTATCACCCACTGATGATGTACAATTCAAAATTTTAAAACTACAATGGAAAGTGCCTCACGTAACCTTAGATGGTTCTGAAAAATTAAAAATGCTGAAAAATATTGAGTCTGGCCAAGCAGTTCAAATGTGTTTTCGAAATTGGGATTTATATGAATATCCAGTTTTACCAATAACAACCGATCATGTATGGAGCGTTAAAACCACAGGTCAACTGGAAAAACCACGATATATTATTATAGCTTTGCAGACAAATCGAAAAAATCAAAAGGATAAGGATGCAAGCAAATTCGATCATTGCGAACTCACAAATGTTAAAGTACACTTAAACTCGGAATCGTATCCATATGATGATTTAAATATTAAATTTCAACGTGATCGATATGCTATATTATATGATATGTATAGCAATTTTCAACAATCTTATTATGATGTTCAAGCACAGCCATTACTTTCGCGAACGGAATACAAGGAAGATGCTCCAATTATAGTAATTGACTGTTCACGTCAAAATGAAACTATAAAAGCGGGTTCAGTTGATATTCGGGTAGAAATTAAAACATCAGCAGATATACCAACATTAACAACAGCCTATTGCCTATTGCTTCACGACCGCATAATCGAGTATAATCCTCTAACTAGCGCAGTTCAAAAACTTGTGTAAAAAAGGAACACTATTCAGTTTGAGATAGATTGTCAACCACGATGGATGTTGTTATCGATATGCAAGGCTTTAGAGGACCACAAAATAAATTTATTGTCAAAGAATTGACTATCGTACACCTCGATGAAAACATTCATCAACATTTTTTAATGAAACCACAGTACAATTTTGAAACGCTTCCAGATAATTTGAAACATCAAGCACAATGGTTACATGAAAATCATCACGGATTCAAATGGGATGGTGGTGAAACTTCATTCTACGACCTGAAACAATATTTACTACTCGACATGGAAAATACTATAATATACGTCAAGGGATTGGAAAAGAAAATCTGGCTTGAAAACTTATTAAATAGTATTGTTGTTCAGGTATTCGACTTGGATAGTTTTGGTTCACCCAATCTCAAGACACTGAAAAAGGAAAATCCTGATACACAAAGATGTTCTTTTCATACTGGATGTTGTTCTCTACAAAATGCATATCTATTAAGAAACTTTGTTATAAAAAATTCAATAAATAGCTAAGTTGTTATAAACAAAAACTAGTCTTTTTAATCATGAGTAAGCGAGAAGTTGTGAATGAATTACATACATCTGCTCGAAGAAACTTTAAGCGACGACGGGTTATTATAAAAGGTTTAGATGACTTATGGCAAGCTGATTTAGTTGAGATGGGCGCATACGCTTCCGAAAATACAGGATTTCGATTTCTACTCACAATAATTGACACGTTTTCAAAATATGCTTGGGTTGTCCCTATTAAATCGAAGACAGGCATAGAAGTCACTAAAGCAATTGAATCAATTTTTAAGCAGGGTCGGATTCCCAAGAACTTGCAAACGGATGATGGAAAAGAATTTTTCAATAAAAACTTTAAAAACGTAATGGAAAAACATCAAATTAATCATTATTCTACGTACAGCACTCTTAAAGCATCAATTGTAGAGCGATTTAATCGTACACTGAAAAATATGATGTGGAAAGAGTTTAGTTTGAATGGAAATTATCAATGGATTGACTTAGTTAATGTACTCATCAATACATATAATAACACAAAGCATCGAACAATTAAATTGAAGCCTTCAGCAGTGAATAGCTTAAATGAAAAAAGACTTCTTTCTACCGTATACAACAATATTAAAGTGCTTGGTGCGGCAAAATATGAAGTCGGTGATCATGTTCGAATTAGTAAATATAAACATATATTTGAAAAAGGTTACACACCAAACTGGACAACAGAAATCTTTAAGATTCGAAAAGTTCAAAACACCAATCCTGTAACATATTTGCTAGAAGACTATGAAGGAAATCCAATTGAAGGTGGATTCTATGAAGCTGAATTACTGAAAGCTAAAAACCCATCGTTGTATCTAGTGGAAAAAATTGTTAGAAAGAATGGAGACAAGGTATTTGTTAAGTGGTTAGGATTTTCATCAAAACACAATTCCTGGATAAATGTAAATGAAATACTTTGAAAATAAATTTAATTATTTAATAATTTTATGTAAAAAAGTTACAAGTTTTTTTATTTCACAATCATCTGCATACGCTGACCACCCACTATGCTTTTTTATAAACATTAGCCTAAGCCCCCCCCCCCGCTGGCCTAAGTTTCGGATAGCCTGTTGATAGCGATCCTACATATCCAAAAGAAGTAACTCCTTTAACTCCCTCCGGATGCGTAGGCTGGGTTCCATTAAACAGGTCTCCATGAGTACAGCCTGTGCTATACAGGCTTTTAAGACCGTAAAAGATCTCAACTCGAGTAATAAATCGATCAGGTTTAATAGAAGCACACAGTTGTCGTCAAGCTCGTCCATAGGATGAAAATGTGACAGCATATTGAATGTATACGCAAACTCTCTTAGTTCACTAACGAATGTAAGCATCTGAAAAAACAAAAAAAAGTTTATATTAATATCATCAAAATTTTTTTAATAGTCTACGTACATCTTACCTTTATAAAATTTCCTTTCCAAATAGTTTCCTTGAGAATTTGATGCACTATTTTATACTAATTTTCTTATCATTTTAACAATTAAATGAAATTCAATATCAAAACATCTAATCGATAATTCGATTTTTGAAATTTAATAAACAAAATATATGTTGAAAAGTCGTATGCATAAATATTCTGCTAAGAAATTTTTTCTTATGATAGCATATCCTTAACGGCTCACTTAATGTTGTTTTAGATAAGAAACATAGCCTCAAATTTAACTTGTTTATAAACACTACGAATAGAAGTTCAAAAAAGGCAACAAGGTAGCAAAAAAAAAAAAAACATTAAACTGAATTGGGTTGTAGTCAAATTGTATGAAACTGATAGTCTAAGCAGAATATATGCCTCTGAAGAAATGTGTTTATAAAATTTTATTAACTCAAATGAATCATGTATAAGCCAAAGCAAAAATAACCCTTCAATAAGTCCATTTTTTCTTATGATAGTATATCCTTAACGACTCACTTAATGTTGTTTTAGATAAGAAACATAGCCTCAAATTTAACTTGTTTATAAACACTACGAATAGAAGTTCAAAAAAGGCAACAAGGTAGCAAAAAAAAAAAAAAAACATTAAACTGAATTGGGTTGTAGTCAAATTGTATGAAACTGATAGTCTAAGCAGAATATATGCCTCTGAAGAAATGTGTTTATAAAATTTTATTAACTCAAATGAATCATGTATAAACCAAAGCAAAAATAACCCTTCAATAAGTCCATCTAAACAATAAACCAAGAAATTTGCAAGAACAAAACTGAAACACCAAACAATCAAGAATCTTATAATAACATAACTAATCAATATTTCTGGATAGAACACATGCATTCGAAGAAATATGATATGCCTGTGATAGGAACTATAGACTTGTATCAACTCGAAATAAACTAAGATAAACATAACATAACTCTTCGATAAAACATTCTGTGAATTGTGTTATATACTAAAATGAAAGAACGAGAGTTATTAATTTAACATATTTTTAGAAGATAAATTGGGGTGAATCCAACTTTTTTTTTTTTTTTTTTAGGTGTTAAGGGGAAGCGTTTTAAATGAATAATTTTGTTATCTAGCACATACTGTTATTTATCTGTTAGTTAGCAACCAATAATATTGATATGAATCTAGTTCATAAATACTTTTCTCAAATACATCAGTTAGCTATGATACACCTGTTTTCAAATATAAGTGAAGGTAGTCTGTAATGAAACTTTTATTCAAACCTTTAGGCGGAACATTCAAAATTTTTCGTGAGAAGGACATTAAGAGTCATCCAATCGTTCAAATGAATAAGTAAATACATCCTTCTGTGTAAGTTTTCGTTTAGCATAAGCCCCCCGCTAGCCTAAGCCCCCCGCTAGCCTAAGCCCCCCGCTAACATAAGTTTCGGATAGCATAAGTCCCCCGCTAGCCTAAGTTTCGGATAGCATAAGTCCCTCGCTAGCCTAACTTTATGTATATGAAAACACACATACACAGATAGATATATACATGTATAGATAGAGAGAGAAGAAGAGAGAGAGATAGATAGAGACATACATATACATAAAATATGACTAACCACATGTTGAATTTCACAACATTATGCAATAACGCTAACTAAAACATGTTTCAACCTGTCGAAGCAAGATCTGAAGACTTATCAATAAAACAGTCAAGCCTCACTAGCTAATTCCTCGAAGTAAGTTCAGCCAATAGCATGTTCCACAGTTAACCTTGACCTTGACCAACAAAAAATGCTATGACTTCTCGGTGGAGTAAGTTCTCGGATAGTCTAAGCCCCTGCTCCCCGCTATAGTATTATACCTTAAGAATCTGAATCTATCATATCTCGCTAAGCAGCTTTCCTTATAATTATCTATATTTAATTACACTGATAAAGTCAATAAGTTAAGATAACCGTGTTATTATCACACTGTACATTTATGAGCTGAATCTAATTAATGTGGCATTTCCCTAAGAAACTGAGTCAACAATATCTAACTGAGCAGTCTTTATTATTATCTATATTACTCTGTTAAAGGCAATTAGCTGAGCCTGTCTTGTTATTATCATTCGCCGAACATGAGCCTGAGTTATATAAATGAAGTTAGCCTTTACAAGTATTATACGGATAGCCTAAGCCTCCACTCCCCGCTAGCCCCGGATAGTCTAAGCCCTCAGATAGTCTAAGCCCCCGGATAGTCGAAGCCGCGACAATAACCGAAAAGCTCAAAGCCCCGAAAAACCAAAAAGCTCAAAGCCTCGAAAAAAACGCCCAATTTTATGCAACGGAAAAAATCAAAGCTCCACCGTCAAAAAAAGCTCGGGGTGTAAATTCCTTATCAGCTTCATACAATACTATGACGTCATCCATACAAAAACTTCCACCATCTCCACCATTGATTTTGATACGGCATATCCCTACTACTGCGGATGCAATGAATGAAGTTGCTGCTGGAGATTTTACCGTTAAGCGAAAGCTGCAGCACTTGGGTAACAAGTTTATATCGGGCTCAGAAATATCTGCTCAAGAAGCAGTATATAATGTTTTAGGGATGCATTTATCAGAATGCAGTAATGTCGAGCATTATATTAATACCTCCCCTCCTACAGAACGTGTACGTATGGTGAAATCTAGGCAAGAGCTTCAAGAATTAGACCCAGAGTCGACCGATATATTTGTCTCAAACATATTAGATCATTATGTTCAACGACCACTTATCTTAGAGCACATCTGCCTTGCTGAGTTTGTAGCATTTTATAGTTTCAGTCGTACACAATGCCATAGAGCGCAAAATTTCGATAATCCTGAAGATAATCAAGATGTTGAAGCTGTAGATACTCATCCATCTGAACTCCTTCGACTAAATAATAATACTGGATATATTCGGAAGTGGACCAAACCGTGTATTATTCGTTATCGCCGATATAATTTCGACCAGGATGCAAATAATTATTTTCGGGAACAAGTTATGTTGTTTTTTTTATGGCGATGTGAAAAAACCGATATTTTGGACAAAAACAATGAACAAACATGCGAACAAAATAAAAATGTTATTAGTGACAATAGAAAAAAGTTTAACGTATTTGAAAATGATTCGGAGGTCGATGACGCTCTGAGATCTGTTCAAGAATCTAACATTCTTGAATCAATGAGTGATCAAAATCTTGCCGTTGGCAGCAGAGAACTTGATCCTGAATTCCGTCCATTTGCTGCACCTGACGTAGCTCCTAACATAAACATTATTGATGTAGATATCGATGATAATGACAGTAGTATTCGACTGATTAAATTACCTGCGATTATACCAGAGCCGGAGTTTTTGGAAATTATTCGAACTCTGAACGACAAGCAACGTTTTTATTTGACACACATTCTTCACAATGCGAATTGTAAAGCTACGTTTTATGAATTTGTCAGTGGAGGAGCGGGAGTAGGTAAAAGTCGACTTATTACAGCTATTTACCAATCTCTGACGAAACGTTTTTTAGCGATACCAGGAACTGATCCGAATTTGGCCACGGTTTTGCTTTGCGCACCGACGGGGAAGGCAGCTTTCAGCATTTCAGGTAGTACGTTGCATTCTATATTCCGCTTACCTGTTAACCAAAATGCTGGCGAAATTCGTATATTGAGCAATGACGTAGCGAACACTTTGTATTCCAATTTTATTAATGTGAAGATTAATTTTATTGATGAAATTTCCATGGTAGGTGCTAAAATGTTGTCTTACCTTGATTCGCGTTTAAAACAAATTTTTAATAGTACTGATCCATTTGGGGGTATATCTCTTCTAGTTCTCGGTGATTTAAGGCAACTGCCACCTGTTGGTGATAGATGGGTATTCGCTCGTAATCGTAATGACCCATACTCCACACTTGTAGGATCCCCGCTTTGGAACCTTTTTAAATATTACGAGTTAACAGAAATAATGCGTCAGCGAGATGATTTGTCCTTCGCACTGGCTCTAAACAATTTAGCAAGTGGAAATATGACCGATACTGACGTTGCCTTATTCAAGTCACGAGTATGTGATCCGTCAAAGGTTCCACGTGATTGTATTCATTTATTTCGCTCTAATAATGAAGTTAATGAATTTAACACAATTAAACTTAACCTCATTGATTCAGAACAATTCATATCAAAAGCGATTGACAAAGTTCGAGGTACTTTAACGGATAATTCTAAGATGAATATTTTAAGAGTCGTACAAAATTTTAAAGCTTCTGAAACAATGGGCCTTACATATGAAATCTTATTCAAAAATAGCGCGAAATACATGATCATATTAAATATCAACACTGCTGATGGTTTGGTAAATGGTGCTACAGGAACCCTTACGCATGTTGATACAGGAGTTTTAGGAAATGGAACAATTGTGCCGGTACGGCTTTGGATTTTCTTCAATAATGAATCAGTTGGCCGCTTATCACGATCAAAAAAACAAATCTCAATTAATCCCATTTGGACACCTATAGAAAAATGCTCCAAATCGTTTCAATACAAACGAAATGATCAGGTTACCATTGAACGTTGTCAATTTCCGGTTGTTCCCGCCGAGGGAATAACTATACACAAAAGCCAGGGTGCAACATATTCCTCTGTTGCGATTCACTTAAAGTCTGGTATGACTAGGGCATCGCTTTATGTGGCTTGTAGTCGAGCGACAACAGCAAGTGGATTATATTTGTTGGGAAATTTCACAGCAGCCAAACCTTGTAGCGAGTCAGATCCTCTTGAAATGGAACTTTCTTATTTGCGTAGGGAAAAATCATTATCCTTATATTTTAGCTGTATAAAAGCAAGACCGGCGACATCAATTCTCATTTTTTATCACAACGTTCAAAGCTTCAACAAGCACTTCCAGGATATCAAATGCGATCAATTGATGATGTCGTCGAATATTCTTTGTTTTATAGAGACGTGGACATATACTGAAGACAAGTACTATTTAGAAGGGTTTGCCGAATTCGCCCGAATTGACAGCGAATCGATTCGTAGCCGAAGAAAAGCTAGAGGAATAATATGTTTCGCGAAGTGCAATTTAATGGCAAATATTGAAGTCCTTGAAGCAATAAGGCATATATCCCCCGCTAGCCTAAGTTTCGGATAGCATAAGTCCCTCGCTAGCCTAACTTTATGTATATGAAAACACACATACACAGATAGATATATACATGTATAGATAGAGAGAGAAGAAGAGAGAGAGATAGATAGAGACATACATATACATAAAATATGACTAACCACATGTTGAATTTCACAACATTATGCAATAACGCTAACTAAAACATGTTTCAACCTGTCGAAGCAAGATCTGAAGACTTATCAATAAAACAGTCAAGCCTCACTAGCTAATTCCTCGAAGTAAGTTCAGCCAATAGCATGTTCCACAGTTAACCTTGACCTTGACCAACAAAAAATGCTATGACTTCTCGGTGGAGTAAGTTCTCGGATAGTCTAAGCCCCTGCTCCCCGCTATAGTATTATACCTTAAGAATCTGAATCTATCATATCTCGCTAAGCAGCTTTCCTTATAATTATCTATATTTAATTACACTGATAAAGTCAATAAGTTAAGATAACCGTGTTATTATCACACTGTACATTTATGAGCTGAATCTAATTAATGTGGCATTTCCCTAAGAAACTGAGTCAACAATATCTAACTGAGCAGTCTTTATTATTATCTATATTACTCTGTTAAAGGCAATTAGCTGAGCCTGTCTTGTTATTATCATTCGCCGAACATGAGCCTGAGTTATATAAATGAAGTTAGCCTTTACAAGTATTATACGGATAGCCTAAGCCTCCACTCCCCGCTAGCCCCGGATAGTCTAAGCCCTCAGATAGTCTAAGCCCCCGGATAGTCGAAGCCGCGACAATAACCGAAAAGCTCAAAGCCCCGAAAAACCAAAAAGCTCAAAGCCTCGAAAAAAAACGCCCAATTTTATGCAACGGAAAAAATCAAAGCTCCACCGTCAAAAAAAGCTCGGGGTGTAAATTCCTTATCAGCTTCATACAATACTATGACGTCATCCATACAAAAACTTCCACCATCTCCACCATTGATTTTGATACGGCATATCCCTACTACTGCGGATGCAATGAATGAAGTTGCTGCTGGAGATTTTACCGTTAAGCGAAAGCTGCAGCACTTGGGTAACAAGTTTATATCGGGCTCAGAAATATCTGCTCAAGAAGCAGTATATAATGTTTTAGGGATGCATTTATCAGAATGCAGTAATGTCGAGCATTATATTAATACCTCCCCTCCTACAGAACGTGTACGTATGGTGAAATCTAGGCAAGAGCTTCAAGAATTAGACCCAGAGTCGACCGATATATTTGTCTCAAACATATTAGATCATTATGTTCAACGACCACTTATCTTAGAGCACATCTGCCTTGCTGAGTTTGTAGCATTTTATAGTTTCAGTCGTACACAATGCCATAGAGCGCAAAATTTCGATAATCCTGAAGATAATCAAGATGTTGAAGCTGTAGATACTCATCCATCTGAACTCCTTCGACTAAATAATAATACTGGATATATTCGGAAGTGGACCAAACCGTGTATTATTCGTTATCGCCGATATAATTTCGACCAGGATGCAAATAATTATTTTCGGGAACAAGTTATGTTGTTTTTTTTATGGCGATGTGAAAAAACCGATATTTTGGACAAAAACAATGAACAAACATGCGAACAAAATAAAAATGTTATTAGTGACAATAGAAAAAAGTTTAACGTATTTGAAAATGATTCGGAGGTCGATGACGCTCTGAGATCTGTTCAAGAATCTAACATTCTTGAATCAATGAGTGATCAAAATCTTGCCGTTGGCAGCAGAGAACTTGATCCTGAATTCCGTCCATTTGCTGCACCTGACGTAGCTCCTAACATAAACATTATTGATGTAGATATCGATGATAATGACAGTAGTATTCGACTGATTAAATTACCTGCGATTATACCAGAGCCGGAGTTTTTGGAAATTATTCGAACTCTGAACGACAAGCAACGTTTTTATTTGACACACATTCTTCACAATGCGAATTGTAAAGCTACGTTTTATGAATTTGTCAGTGGAGGAGCGGGAGTAGGTAAAAGTCGACTTATTACAGCTATTTACCAATCTCTGACGAAACGTTTTTTAGCGATACCAGGAACTGATCCGAATTTGGCCACGGTTTTGCTTTGCGCACCGACGGGGAAGGCAGCTTTCAGCATTTCAGGTAGTACGTTGCATTCTATATTCCGCTTACCTGTTAACCAAAATGCTGGCGAAATTCGTATATTGAGCAATGACGTAGCGAACACTTTGTATTCCAATTTTATTAATGTGAAGATTAATTTTATTGATGAAATTTCCATGGTAGGTGCTAAAATGTTGTCTTACCTTGATTCGCGTTTAAAACAAATTTTTAATAGTACTGATCCATTTGGGGGTATATCTCTTCTAGTTCTCGGTGATTTAAGGCAACTGCCACCTGTTGGTGATAGATGGGTATTCGCTCGTAATCGTAATGACCCATACTCCACACTTGTAGGATCCCCGCTTTGGAACCTTTTTAAATATTACGAGTTAACAGAAATAATGCGTCAGCGAGATGATTTGTCCTTCGCACTGGCTCTAAACAATTTAGCAAGTGGAAATATGACCGATACTGACGTTGCCTTATTCAAGTCACGAGTATGTGATCCGTCAAAGGTTCCACGTGATTGTATTCATTTATTTCGCTCTAATAATGAAGTTAATGAATTTAACACAATTAAACTTAACCTCATTGATTCAGAACAATTCATATCAAAAGCGATTGACAAAGTTCGAGGTACTTTAACGGATAATTCTAAGATGAATATTTTAAGAGTCGTACAAAATTTTAAAGCTTCTGAAACAATGGGCCTTACATATGAAATCTTATTCAAAAATAGCGCGAAATACATGATCATATTAAATATCAACACTGCTGATGGTTTGGTAAATGGTGCTACAGGAACCCTTACGCATGTTGATACAGGAGTTTTAGGAAATGGAACAATTGTGCCGGTACGGCTTTGGATTTTCTTCAATAATGAATCAGTTGGCCGCTTATCACGATCAAAAAAACAAATCTCAATTAATCCCATTTGGACACCTATAGAAAAATGCTCCAAATCGTTTCAATACAAACGAAATGATCAGGTTACCATTGAACGTTGTCAATTTCCGGTTGTTCCCGCCGAGGGAATAACTATACACAAAAGCCAGGGTGCAACATATTCCTCTGTTGCGATTCACTTAAAGTCTGGTATGACTAGGGCATCGCTTTATGTGGCTTGTAGTCGAGCGACAACAGCAAGTGGATTATATTTGTTGGGAAATTTCACAGCAGCCAAACCTTGTAGCGAGTCAGATCCTCTTGAAATGGAACTTTCTTATTTGCGTAGGGAAAAATCATTATCCTTATATTTTAGCTGTATAAAAGCAAGACCGGCGACATCAATTCTCATTTTTTATCACAACGTTCAAAGCTTCAACAAGCACTTCCAGGATATCAAATGCGATCAATTGATGATGTCGTCGAATATTCTTTGTTTTATAGAGACGTGGACATATACTGAAGACAAGTACTATTTAGAAGGGTTTGCCGAATTCGCCCGAATTGACAGCGAATCGATTCGTAGCCGAAGAAAAGCTAGAGGAATAATATGTTTCGCGAAGTGCAATTTAATGGCAAATATTGAAGTCCTTGAAGCAATAAGGCATATATCCCCCGCTAGCCTAAGTTTCGGATAGCATAAGTCCCTCGCTAGCCTAACTTTATGTATATGAAAACACACATACACAGATAGATATATACATGTATAGATAGAGAGAGAAGAAGAGAGAGAGATAGATAGAGACATACATATACATAAAATATGACTAACCACATGTTGAATTTCACAACATTATGCAATAACGCTAACTAAAACATGTTTCAACCTGTCGAAGCAAGATCTGAAGACTTATCAATAAAACAGTCAAGCCTCACTAGCTAATTCCTCGAAGTAAGTTCAGCCAATAGCATGTTCCACAGTTAACCTTGACCTTGACCAACAAAAAATGCTATGACTTCTCGGTGGAGTAAGTTCTCGGATAGTCTAAGCCCCTGCTCCCCGCTATAGTATTATACCTTAAGAATCTGAATCTATCATATCTCGCTAAGCAGCTTTCCTTATAATTATCTATATTTAATTACACTGATAAAGTCAATAAGTTAAGATAACCGTGTTATTATCACACTGTACATTTATGAGCTGAATCTAATTAATGTGGCATTTCCCTAAGAAACTGAGTCAACAATATCTAACTGAGCAGTCTTTATTATTATCTATATTACTCTGTTAAAGGCAATTAGCTGAGCCTGTCTTGTTATTATCATTCGCCGAACATGAGCCTGAGTTATATAAATGAAGTTAGCCTTTACAAGTATTATACGGATAGCCTAAGCCTCCACTCCCCGCTAGCCCCGGATAGTCTAAGCCCTCAGATAGTCTAAGCCCCCGGATAACCGAAAAGCTCAAAGCCCCGAAAAACCAAAAAGCTCAAAGCCTCGAAAAAAAACGCCCAATTTTATGCAACGGAAAAAATCAAAGCTCCACCGTCAAAAAAAGCTCGGGGTGTAAATTCCTTATCAGCTTCATACAATACTATGACGTCATCCATACAAAAACTTCCACCATCTCCACCATTGATTTTGATACGGCATATCCCTACTACTGCGGATGCAATGAATGAAGTTGCTGCTGGAGATTTTACCGTTAAGCGAAAGCTGCAGCACTTGGGTAACAAGTTTATATCGGGCTCAGAAATATCTGCTCAAGAAGCAGTATATAATGTTTTAGGGATGCATTTATCAGAATGCAGTAATGTCGAGCATTATATTAATACCTCCCCTCCTACAGAACGTGTACGTATGGTGAAATCTAGGCAAGAGCTTCAAGAATTAGACCCAGAGTCGACCGATATATTTGTCTCAAACATATTAGATCATTATGTTCAACGACCACTTATCTTAGAGCACATCTGCCTTGCTGAGTTTGTAGCATTTTATAGTTTCAGTCGTACACAATGCCATAGAGCGCAAAATTTCGATAATCCTGAAGATAATCAAGATGTTGAAGCTGTAGATACTCATCCATCTGAACTCCTTCGACTAAATAATAATACTGGATATATTCGGAAGTGGACCAAACCGTGTATTATTCGTTATCGCCGATATAATTTCGACCAGGATGCAAATAATTATTTTCGGGAACAAGTTATGTTGTTTTTTTTATGGCGATGTGAAAAAACCGATATTTTGGACAAAAACAATGAACAAACATGCGAACAAAATAAAAATGTTATTAGTGACAATAGAAAAAAGTTTAACGTATTTGAAAATGATTCGGAGGTCGATGACGCTCTGAGATCTGTTCAAGAATCTAACATTCTTGAATCAATGAGTGATCAAAATCTTGCCGTTGGCAGCAGAGAACTTGATCCTGAATTCCGTCCATTTGCTGCACCTGACGTAGCTCCTAACATAAACATTATTGATGTAGATATCGATGATAATGACAGTAGTATTCGACTGATTAAATTACCTGCGATTATACCAGAGCCGGAGTTTTTGGAAATTATTCGAACTCTGAACGACAAGCAACGTTTTTATTTGACACACATTCTTCACAATGCGAATTGTAAAGCTACGTTTTATGAATTTGTCAGTGGAGGAGCGGGAGTAGGTAAAAGTCGACTTATTACAGCTATTTACCAATCTCTGACGAAACGTTTTTTAGCGATACCAGGAACTGATCCGAATTTGGCCACGGTTTTGCTTTGCGCACCGACGGGGAAGGCAGCTTTCAGCATTTCAGGTAGTACGTTGCATTCTATATTCCGCTTACCTGTTAACCAAAATGCTGGCGAAATTCGTATATTGAGCAATGACGTAGCGAACACTTTGTATTCCAATTTTATTAATGTGAAGATTAATTTTATTGATGAAATTTCCATGGTAGGTGCTAAAATGTTGTCTTACCTTGATTCGCGTTTAAAACAAATTTTTAATAGTACTGATCCATTTGGGGGTATATCTCTTCTAGTTCTCGGTGATTTAAGGCAACTGCCACCTGTTGGTGATAGATGGGTATTCGCTCGTAATCGTAATGACCCATACTCCACATTTGTAGGATCCCCGCTTTGGAACCTTTTTAAATATTACGAGTTAACAGAAATAATGCGTCAGCGA
Organism: Beris chalybata; assembly: GCA_949128065.1. Classification (NCBI taxonomy): domain Eukaryota; kingdom Metazoa; phylum Arthropoda; class Insecta; order Diptera; family Stratiomyidae; genus Beris; species Beris chalybata. The sequence goes on from OX421898.1 coordinate 958,805, forward strand.
GATGATTTGTCCTTCGCACTGGCTCTAAACAATTTAGCAAGTGGAAATATGACCGATACTGACGTTGCCTTATTCAAGTCACGAGTATGTGATCCGTCAAAGGTTCCACGTGATTGTATTCATTTATTTCGCTCTAATAATGAAGTTAATGAATTTAACACAATTAAACTTAACCTCATTGATTCAGAACAATTCATATCAAAAGCGATTGACAAAGTTCGAGGTACTTTAACGGATAATTCTAAGATGAATATTTTAAGAGTCGTACAAAATTTTAAAGCTTCTGAAACAATGGGCCTTACATATGAAATCTTATTCAAAAATAGCGCGAAATACATGATCATATTAAATATCAACACTGCTGATGGTTTGGTAAATGGTGCTACAGGAACCCTTACGCATGTTGATACAGGAGTTTTAGGAAATGGAACAATTGTGCCGGTACGGCTTTGGATTTTCTTCAATAATGAATCAGTTGGCCGCTTATCACGATCAAAAAAACAAATCTCAATTAATCCCATTTGGACACCTATAGAAAAATGCTCCAAATCGTTTCAATACAAACGAAATGATCAGGTTACCATTGAACGTTGTCAATTTCCGGTTGTTCCCGCCGAGGGAATAACTATACACAAAAGCCAGGGTGCAACATATTCCTCTGTTGCGATTCACTTAAAGTCTGGTATGACTAGGGCATCGCTTTATGTGGCTTGTAGTCGAGCGACAACAGCAAGTGGATTATATTTGTTGGGAAATTTCACAGCAGCCAAACCTTGTAGCGAGTCAGATCCTCTTGAAATGGAACTTTCTTATTTGCGTAGGGAAAAATCATTATCCTTATATTTTAGCTGTATAAAAGCAAGACCGGCGACATCAATTCTCATTTTTTATCACAACGTTCAAAGCTTCAACAAGCACTTCCAGGATATCAAATGCGATCAATTGATGATGTCGTCGAATATTCTTTGTTTTATAGAGACGTGGACATATACTGAAGACAAGTACTATTTAGAAGGGTTTGCCGAATTCGCCCGAATTGACAGCGAATCGATTCGTAGCCGAAGAAAAGCTAGAGGAATAATATGTTTCGCGAAGTGCAATTTAATGGCAAATATTGAAGTCCTTGAAGCAATAAGGCATATATCTGTTTCAGGTCATTTCGAATATATTTTCTTCAAACTACGTAATATTCATTATTTGGTATTATATAGAAGTAATCTATATTTCATTCGCACTGCAAAATGTTATATAGATAGCCTGTTTAACAAATACCAAATAAATAAAATAGTCATTATGGGGGACTTTAATATAGACCAAAAGGGGAACAGACGCAATGAAATAAGCTCAAAACTGTCAGATTTGGGGCTTATAAGCTTACTAGATTCTGAAAGTGGAACTACAAATTTAGGAACACAAATTGATTGGGTCTTTTCGAATCTGGACGTATCCCAAAGAACTGCATTCATTTATGAGACAGTTTTCAGTTACCATGACGCAATTGCCTTGATATTAGGTTCAACTTCTTAAGTTGTTTCCTTTTAAAAAGTTGAGGAAATATGTACATATGTTCCATGAAATTTTCGCAAGCGTGATTAGGCATATTTTTTTTTTTTATTATTATTATGTATTTTATTTTATCTTATTTTTGAAAACGGTTAGCCGCATATTGATAAAAATTTAAATTGAGCTTTGAATGCAGAACGCACATTGAAGACCACCACGTTGCTTTTCACAAAAAATTTTGCGTGCTCACTTATGAAAATTTGCATAAATTTGTGACAAATGCCACGAACATAAAATTGTATCTATCTAAACGCGAAATTAGCCCAAGTGATAGTCCAAGTAATATAGTCTATGGCACATGCCAGCACTAACAGAAAATTCTTGGAGCAGTTCTGACTATAAAGGCAATATCTCATCGGGATGCATTTGCATTTCAGACGTTAGTTTTGAAATTTTGAGACAATATTCCTGACATGATGTATCTACTATTCTATAAATTTTTTTTAAAAAAAATTTACTTTTTGAAGTATCACGACCCGCACAAGCCCTTAAAGCTGCGTTCAGAAATATACAATTGCTTTGAATTTCCTAAGTGTGATCGATTCCATAACTTTTGGGTTAGTATACTGAAACATATTATCAATAGGCTACTGAGATTCCGATAATGTAAGAAATATGTATTTACATACATGTTGATAGGCCTCCAGGGGAAACTGTCATGTATAAAAAACAGTTAACGCGCCATAAGAGTACCTCATGGATCAATCACATAAAGGTGGTGCGGAAATCTCTAAAAGAGATTCGTACGTAAGAGTTTTAAAAAATTTTGAAGTACCTATGTACCATAATCAGAGTCTATAATTATTTTCAGTTTTTTGCAATATAGTTCCATGCATAATAACTTCTAAATACAAATATGATTGCGTCTGGGATTGCCATCCATGAAGTAGCCATTATACAATACTTTCTGCCTGTAAATAAAAGGTCATATACATATATTCACAACTAAAATATAAATCGGAGTTCAGTATTCATCTAGAGTATCATACGATTGGCTTGCAGCCGATCGTGACTGCGTTATGTTTTTATCACAATTACTTTTCTAGTTGATTTACATATACACACCGAGTTTCAAATTTGTAGCATGAACCGTTTAATAGTTAGGAAAAACACCCCCTACCCCCGTAGCATACTACCCCTAAAAAAAATTTTTATTTTTCCAACATTCCGCTACTATAGCTCTATCTAAATACCAAGTTTAAAGCTTATATCGTTACAGGTTCTCAAGATATAAGCATCGGAACTTTTTCCTTTTCACCCTCCCCCACCCTCCCCCTCTACACCCACAACCCCAAAACTTTTTTCCCTACTAGGGTTTAATTAGCGCTACTTCTGGTAAAAATTCTAAGCATCTATCTTAAACTGTTCTTGAGATATGAAATGTGTTTGATTTGAAAAATTCTCATCCCCTCCACTTCTATGCTCCACCTCCCACTTAAAAATTTTTACTTTGATCAATCTTTATTTGTTGACCTTTATACCCAAACCGAATTTTATTTTTCTAGAGCAATTGGTTCATGAGATATTGTAATGTTAAGTTTTTCACCCCCCACCCCCATACACAACTTCCCCCACCCAAAATTTTTCTTCACTCTGTTCTCCTAGTATAACTACAAATATTTTTCAAGTTTGAATAGTGTGCCATTAACGGTTTAGGAGATATGGATTTTAGAATGTGTCTATCTCGCCTTTTTTGGGTTTCGGACGCATTACATTTCCCCCCACTCCCACACCCCTTGATCAATATTGACAATTTTTCTGCAAATGGGTCTACTATCAGAGCTCTATAGAAATTCCAAGTTTCAGCTTCCTAACATTAGGGGTTACTGAGATCTGGAAAGCAAAATTTTCGGTCTAAAACACTTCCCCCTCCTTCCCCCTGACACCCCCACCCCTAAAAATTTGGTCACTTCAAGGCGCCTACCCCGTCTATTCGTTAAAAAAAAATTTCAATTCAATATCTCAAATCGTTTGGCAGCTACGAGCCTCCAAACGATCTTGCGTACGGCGTACGGCGGACAGACGGACTGAAAATTTGTATTGCTTTTTTCGCGTCTACTAGTTATGAAACGTGAAAATAAAAATTTTGAGGGTAGCAAATTTTTTTTTTTAAAAAATCAATCACAATACTTAATTATTAAAATAATAAAGTAAAAGCAATAAAAATTTTCACTCCGTCTGTCCGCCGTACGCCGTACGTCGACCGCCAAAATCTTTTGAAGGCTCGTAGCTCTCAAACCAGTAGAGCTATTAAATCAAAAAATTTTCTAGGAATAGACTGGGTAAACCCCTTGACATCATTTTCAGGGGTAAGGGTGTGAGGGGGAAGGTGGGGGAAGTGTCTTAGACGAAAAATTTTGGTTTCCAGATCTCAGCAACCGCTTATGTTAGGAGACTGAAACTTAGAATTTCTATAAAGCTTTGATAGTGGACCCATATGCAAAAAAAAAATTGATGATATGGGTGACGGGGGGTGGGAGTGGAGGGGGAAGCAATGCGTCCGAAAAAAAGTCGAGATCGACACATTCTAAAATACATATCTTCTAAACCGTTAATAGCAAGCAATTAAAACTTAACAAATATCTGCAGTTATACTAGGAGAATAGATTGAATAAAAATTTTTGGGTGGGGGTAGTGACGTACGGGGGTGGGGGTTGAAATACTTAACATTACAATATCTCCCAAACCAGTGGCACCAGAAAAACAAAATTCGGTTTGGATACAAAGCTTGATAAATAAAGATTGCTCAAAGTAAAATCTTTGAAGGGGGCGGGGGAGTACGTAAGTGGAGGGGATAAGAATTTTTCAAAAATAACACGTTTCATATCTCAATAACAGTGTAAGATGGTTGCTTCAAATTTTTACCAGAAGTAGGCCTAATAGAACCCTAGTAGGGAAAAAAAGTTTGGGGGTGTGGGTGTAGAGGGTGAGGGTGGGGAAGGGTGAGAAAGAAAAAGTTCCGATGCTTATATCTTAAGAATCTATAATGACAGGAAGCTGAAACTTGGTATTTAGATAGAGCTATAGTAGTGGCATGGTGGAAAAATAAAATTTTTTTTAGGGGTAGTATGGTACGGTGGTGGGGGGTGTTTTTCCTAACTTTAAAACGGCTTATGCTAAGAAGTTGAAACTCGGTACGTATATGTAAATTAACTAGAAAAGTAATTCTGATAAAAAAAATTCGAATATTCATTGGCGTTCAGAAGGGGGGGGGGGGAAATATCAGTTAATATAAAATGCATATATTTTCACGGTTTCCGTCATATCTACTAAGTCTTTCCAAATATTGAATTCATTTTTTTTTCTGCGGATTCTTCATATAAATACCTAGAATGTGTTTTCAAGATTTTTTGAAATTCGACCCCTAAGAGGGTGTAAACTGTTTGTATACTTTTTCATGAATTCCACCATATTTCTCAGGTCTGATCATCAAGATATCGAATATCTTTTCACTTTCCCAGGCTTGTTAAATAATCACCTATTTTTAAGTTTTGTTTTTTTCAACCTCTAGACCGCATCCCGGAATATGACCCAATTATTTAATTCATATGTTACACCCTTTTCTAACCGCTTCCCGAATTTTTTGTTAGGTTTTCAGTCACACAGTAACATACACCGCATCCCCGAATTGAACGCGTTCTGAACTTCTGCCGGAAAAATAATAAAGTTGTTCCCAGACTGTTGGCAGATTTTTTTAAAATGCTTAAAGCGTAATTACTCAGGTTTTTGATATAAATAATCTCGTGGGTTCTGGTGATAACCATAATCGTCTCGTGGCTGGGAAGCAGTCAACAAAGTACAAATTCGAAATGGTAAGTATCCTTTTTTAAAAACACATACTAGTTTTAAATTTCTCTGATGTTCGTATTTTTCAGGTGGAGGTTTCATTACGGGAAGAACAGCTTCAAAAGATCAAAGTGCTACTAGAACTGGCCCAAGCTATACTGGCCGAAGATCCCACAGACAATTCAATCAGTGGATCTACGTCCCATAGTGGTACTGAATTAATCAAGTGCCGTGCAGGCTCTGCGCTTGTGGGAGAACCTGACCTGAGTTGTCCTGTCGTCCTCTGTGAATAATAGCAAGACCCATATTGAAAGCCGACCGTTTATAAAAAAAATAAAAGTTTAAAATGAATTTTACAAATGTGATTAGGCAGTTAGAGTCTAGTCTGGTTTTAGGATCAGAATTATTTTTAAGTAATTTAAGTACAATAGTTAAGAATTTAGCCTTAACAAAGATTATGTTTTCTAATGCTGAGAAATACCTCCTCCACAGATTACTTGTTCCCTTTTCGAGAACTTACAGTATCCCCTTGTTAAATGATGTATTGAAGATGGCTCTCGATTTTGTAGAGAGGGAAGATGAAGGTAGCTCTTTGTGTGAAACAAGTTCTGTCCATTACGATCAGGTGTGCGATAGCGTTGTTCAGTTAGGGAACGGTTCAAAACGGTGTTATGTGGTACTCTCTAAAAACTCGGTTTTTTTTAAGAAATTCCGTATGGAGGGGGTTAAAATGAACTTTCGATTGCAAGACTCTGATATCATGCATGACGATCCTTTAAAAGGTTTGGAAAAAGCATTCGATAACATTATCAAAGAGGTGACTGTGAGTTCTAGCGAAGGTAGTAAAATCACCTTCACAATACTAACATAAAGCTAATATGGTCTAGTTTACGATCAGTTGATGAATTAAGTGTGGAGTATATTATGGGATTGATTTCCAATGTGAACTAATCTAATAGTGCTTTCCTCTCGGATGATATCATGCAAAGAGGTATATAACTAATGGAGATCGCAAAGCGCCGTTTCTGTATAAAGCACTGTGAAGCATTTTGCAGTTTAAGCGACTGTTTTAGTATGGAGCGTTTCATGCCCGGTGGCAGTGAAATGCAAACATAAGCCTAGTATTTAAAGGTTGGGCTTTTTTTCTTTTCAATACCGGAGTATAACATCCATGTGAGTAAGATGCTGATAGTAGCATAGTGAATATCGCCGGTCCTTTGCGAGAAAACCTCCGACTTCAAAAAAGTCGCTGCACGTTATCTCCATTATACATATATGTACCTCTATGATATCATGCAACTCAATGCAAACATTGTTAATTTTCCGTCTGAGGGGTAGTCGTACAATTGCTGTTTCCTACCGTGAAAAGCTATGAACTTAAAGGTGAGCTTGTTAGAGGCACTGAATACATAAGAAAATAAAAGTAAATAATTGAGTGCACAATAACGCCGTAATGCGTAGATGTGCTGTGTAAAACTGCGTGAACATATACATATACTTCTTTTTTTTATTATAAAATCGTTACGCTAAAGACAATATTTTTATTACAGAAAATAGGAAATGCATAGAAAAGTCTATAGTAATTTATATATATGTAGGAACTGCGTACTGGTATGAAAAAGTCATCGGAAGATAACCTGAATACGTCCTTCTGGCGACATCTGTTAACGTATAAGTTGTAGTATTCCCTCACATTGTCTGCAGCATTGTTGTTATGGTACATGACAATGTTGAGAAACTCCATCATTCCAAATAAGCGGAAAAGTTCGGGGTGTTTGATCTTGATGCTCCCCTCACCTACAGGTATTCTGTACGACTTCTCTAATCCAAGTTGATTACCCGGAAATTCCTCAACTTTAGGCTTAAGCTCTGTAAATTGATTGAATAATGAAATCCACCCGTCTTATCCTGTTGACACGGGGAATCGACCGGGATAGCTAAATATTATTTTGACATCAAATGAGTATGGATCGAATCCGAGTACAACCTTTCGATTTTGAGAATCATCCAGGTAGTAGGTGTAACTTAGTAGAGCGTTCTCCCCACGGAACAAAGACTTTTTTCGTTTACTGGATTTACTAGTAACGCTCTCATCGGGATTGTGCGACTTTTTCCTGCTGATAGACTTATTGCACTCGACTTCTGCGCTTGGTGATAACATCACTTGAGAATCTTAAAATGAAAACTGTAGTGTTACTCTTTCAGGTTGATGCTTTTATATGTTCAGAGTCTGAACATATAAAAGCAATGTTGATTGGTGAAAACCCCACCACCTTGTCCAGTGTGTAATTATATAATTGCACCACTTTATCGTCATTACGACTAAAATCGTTTGATGAAAATTTTTTCAAGATGCTTTTCAGGCTTTTGCGCTTACAACGGTAATAGATGTACACGCAGCAGTAATTACCACACACTGAAGAGTGCTACAGGGATTGCACTCTTCAGTGTGTGTCTTTTTTTGTTATTCATGAAAATCTTGGAGTTTGTACGCAAAAATCATTTGAAATACCTGTTCTCAGGGTATCTACCAAAGGAGTCAAAATATTCAGCAGGGCCTGTCTTTGGGAAATAAAATGCTACCCAATGAGTGCCTTTCCGGTCTGATGGATCGGTGTTTGCAATAATGCATGTAGGTTTTTTAATATTGTGGGGTAAACGATCACACGGGAATACACCTCTGAAGAATCTCTTTGTTGTTGAGTTTTTTCTTAGCACATTAGCAAGCTCAATCGTGTTCATACCTGCTCTTTTGGCATGAAACCGTCGACGTCAATAACCCTGGTATGACTTGTGGTGTAACTTTCTAAAAATTCTTTTGTTGTTGCACTATAAAAAAAAACTGTTGCGAATTTCGCTAATGTCATTATAAGATTCTCATCCAAGCGTTTCAGTTCCAGATTTCCAAATCCTCCAGGCTGATCTACACCGGTGTTGAATGATGTGGGATATTTATACGTTATTTCTTTAGAGAAAAATTTATTTTGTAGTGAGAAACCGGCAAATGAAACCTTTTTAAAGAAGGTTAGATTACCTTTGTTAAAATATTCAACGTTCACAATGCAATATGCCATCTTTGTTGTTCTGATTAGGTTCGTGAATAAAATGAAGAGCTCGAGGTTAAATATCTGTATTTATACTTTTGAAAAATTAGTATGAACACCTCGAAGTTTGTCTATCTCAAGACTTCCGTCATACTCGGTGTATACTACACAGGTTATGCTTTTTGTTAGTGCTTTTTTAAACCTTCCTTCGATACGCACTGTACCCTGATTTAACAAAGTACCACAAGATGTTCCGTACGAATTGTCTGCAGTTTAATCAAACGCTATTAAAAAGCAGCCATTATCAAAGAATTTCTTTGAAGTTTGGTTCCCTTTATCAAAGTAATGGATACCTGTACCCTTAAATAGTGAAAGGTAGCCACGTGTACTAATAGGTTTTTCGTGAGAGTAATCAAACTCTAAGGCCTGGTTTGGAACTTGAACCCCGTTCACGTATAAATTGAATTGCGTGATGTTATTGAGTTTAAAGTGGAATGGATTCTTCGTTCGTTTACCGCTGTAAGCATCGTTGTCCACCATGCCAAAAATTAACAGGTTTGGCAGTTGTCCTATTATCACATTATCTAAAGACAGTGTTGAACTGTTAGCTGCTAGCGTATAACTCTTCACCTCGACGCGCTTGTACGGATACATCACGTTGGAACGTTGAAGAATAGTTTCATGTGCCTTTAAAATATTGGGATTTACAGTTACATGGTTCATATACATTGTGGCATAAATAATTTTAATTTGCGGCGAGTTCCCGTCATCTTTTGAGTATAGGTAAAATTCGGGTTTTTTCAGAGAAAGTGAAAGTTTGAAATCCACCCCATTCAAAAGTAACTTATCTTGAATGAGTAAATCGCCGTGAATCTTACCCATAAACTCCACCACATTACTTTTCGAGAGCAAATCAGATCGTTTGAGATATCCTTCATTAAATACACTAGGATGATCGCTTTTGCTTCCATCTTCAATCATTTCCATACATACCATCTTGATCGAGATACCATCCTACAGATTCTAAATGTGTTGTTGAAGCATCTCTACCGTAATTCAATAAGTTTTCAATGTAAACTCTGTAATGGTAATTGTTGTCAGTTTGTGCAATAGGTCTGCCATTTAATTGTATTGTGCATTGTCTAAAAAGTGAATGCATTAGGTTGTTAACTACGCCAAATGGGTCACTTGCCTCTTCATGTTCAACCTTTGGATCCTTTGGATCCTTAACTTTTGTTTTTTCTTTGCCTGTGTAAAATTCTTCTTTCCCACCTTTTGACTGAACTTTTAAGAGAAGGTACGTATCCCCATGTCCTAGCGAGACGAATTCCAGAACTGAAGAGTTATCAAGAGATGCCATCGGCTTGTAAGAAACTTCTTCGGTTTTTAAAATATTAACTTGTATCGGTGGCGCCTTGAATAAATCTAATTCAGATTTCATTCATTCTCTGTACGAGGGCATTCTTCTTATTTATCGAATATATCCAATACGCGCTTACGTTTTCTAATTTTAACTTTTTTATTTTTACTGGTTGCCGGTCTTTTCTTAATAGATTTTCTCTTGGACTTGGTAGGTTTTCTACGTTTAAGAGCTGTATTTAACTGTGCTATCGAAAACGGATTAGCCCTTTTTATAGCCGTACGCCTTTTCATTCCCTCTACACCTATACTGTTAAAGAGTTTTTTCACACCCTTTTGCATCAGTTCTTGAGTAGCGGCTTGTCCTTGTTCTTTTAAAATGTTCTTGAGAGGCTTACTTTCCACTTCTGATAATATTGTTTTTCCGGTCTTTACAGCTTGCTCCTTCATAGTTTTTACACCTGAGGAAACTAAAGGTCGTAAATAACGTAGTAGTCCGCTGAAGAAGCTACCAATACCTCTTCCACGCTGGTATATCAGTGGAGATCGATAAACATCGCCTATCTCCGACAAACCAGCACCGCTTTGAATTAAATAATATATTGTATAATGTGAATTCATACCAATTTCAATGTGCACTATGAAGATCCCTTATGCGCGTCTGAATATTTATACTTTATTGTCTTTTGAAGTGAAGCATCACATACATATGTCGGGATATAGCCGGGAATGAAGTCGATTAATTCGCCTTGATCATCGGTTATCTTTATGGAGATACTTTCAATGTAGGTCTTTTCCAGAGGATAGTATTCTACATGCTCAAACCTGAAGATGTTATCACATTCTTTCAACGGAATCATACGCAGATTTCTCACTAATTTGTTTCCTACTATTTGGGGACGAATGATATCAGTGTAAACATGTATAATCCCAACATCCTTGCATTCTACTATAGCTACAGCTGCTAGTTCTCGAGGAAATCTGCTCTTTATTTCGATAATGGAATCTTCTAATACGGCTATTCTGTCTAAAGTACCCTTCTTCTTCTCCTCTTCTGCTGAGGCTTTTTCAAACGACTTGCCCACCTCCGCGGCAAGGACACTAGCATTATGCTCCTTCAGAGGCGTTTGAAAGAATATATCGATAATGAATCCTGATAAGTCTTTCTTTTTCAAATCTATAGGCACATCTGTAGTAAGCAGGGTAATTTTTTATAGGGGACTTTTAATATTATACTTTTATCCGTAATTGTGCGCTTGAGCGGTATCTCAAAGGTAGATGCCTCTTCCCCCAGGTCAGCTAGAGTTTGAATAATTTTTTTCCTAATTTGATCTGATTTTCTCCTCCGAGGTAGAACAGCTATAGTTTCGTCATCAAACTGTATATTCGTGACAAAAAACCCGACTAAATCATTAACATTAACGGGCGTTGGCAGAGGATACTTTATCTTTATTTTAAGCTTCAAGTCTTTTATCTCTAAATCTAAAGAGTCAAGCTTCTCCGGGCATAGGTGCGCCGTAGGGGGGGCCAGGAGGGGCCAGGACCCCCCCCAGGCTCCAGCTTGGACCCCCCAGAAAAATAATTCTGGCCCCTTCCAGACAAATAATTCTTTCCAATCCTACTGCAAGCACTTTCCTTGCAAATTTTTACAGAGATCGACTTAGTTTTCGTTTGATACTTTCATTCAAATAAATGCTAGATATCGGAAATAAAGGTAGATGTCGAATCGAAACAATTATGAGCGGAAACCATGGAAAGCTTGGCGATCTCTTCATTTAATTTGTCGACAACAGATATCAAAAGGCAAAAAATCCATAAGGTTATCTATTGTGTGCGTGACTGTTTCGCATCTCTTTCCTCATTGTTGAAAAGATACGGCCGATATACATCCTTGATCAAAAAGTTCGCGGAATAACTACCGTGTGGCGTTTTTATTTTTCCGATTTGAGTTCTGTTTTTTTTGGTAAGTTGGTACATCTGCTGTTGACATTCCCTCTAAATCTTAGCGTCATAGCTTGACATTTACAAAAGTTAGGTAGCCAAGAGTACATCTATCTACAATTTTAGAAATGGATTTTAATTTGCAACAACGCGAACTTGTATTAAATTTTGAGTAAAAAACGGATTTAATGGTCCGCGAACGTTGGAAATGTTGGAAAAGTGTTTCGGCAACGATTCTCTAAAGAAAACGGTCGTTTACCAGTGGCACGAGCGGTTCAAAAGTGGTCGTGAGTCAAAGAAGGCAATGCTCACGGTTTTCATGGATTGCAACGGTGTAGTGTATCATGAATTTTTGCCAGAAGGCCAGACAGTAAACAAAGAGTATTATTTGGGCGTTATGAGACGTTTGCGTGAAGCAATTCGCCTAAAGAGACCAGAATTGTGGGCAGAAAACTCGTGGATTTTGCACCATGATAACACACCGTCGCACAGTGCCATCGTTATTCGTAATTTTTTGACGAAAAAAGCAACAAATACCATCTAATAGCCACCGAATTCACATGATTTGGCTCCCTGTGACTTCTTTCTGTTCAATCGAGTTCAAAAACCACTTCAGCAGCCGAGAAAAAGTAATGGAAAAATCGCAGGGACATACAGAGATAGATGTACTCTTGGCTACGTAACTTTTGCAAATGTCTAGCTATGATGCTAAGATTTAAAAGGAATGTCAACGACAGATGTACCAACTTAATAAAAAAAAACAGAACTCAAATCGAAACAACAAAAGCGCCACACAGTGGTTATTCCGGGAACTTTTTGATCAAGGCAGATTTTCGTCGTGCATGTCTCGGTGTGTGTCTAAAGTCCAGCAGAAACGAAACGAAATACGATCATTTTTGGTTTTTCATTCTTGAGACAAAGTGCTAAGTAAAGTGCTGACAACTCTCAGTGTATTAATTCAAGTGTGTTGTAAATGTGCCCTATGTGAGCTAGGCCTCTATGGTTTCAAGCCTTATAAAACACATATTATCTATTCCTTTTGATCCTCGGGTACAGGAAAAACAATGATCTTCGTTATCATGGAATTCCTGCAAAGGTTTGTAAGTAAATCCAGCTTTGCGAAAACAATTTTTAATTATTGTTGGTGAAACTAACTACCAAGATCTCTCTCGTCAGTTAAATTCTAACCAGAACTTTAACTGGAAGTTTTGTATGAAAATCTGTCAGTTAAAGTTCCAGTTAAAACGCAACTGACGATCGTAGGAACGGGCGTTAGACGTCTAAAGATTTTCCAAAGCATTGGAGAAATCCCTATTCCAGTGCCAGAATTGTCTGATATTTGTTGTCGATAATAGGTGTGTTTCAATGCTCTCCTGAGTAGAGCACCTAATCGGCAGGCGAAAAAAAACGATCCAGGGTATTATGTGGAGTACATTTTATTGGAAGATTTGGCAGCTCTGCGCTGTCAAGTTTGAAATTTTATTCAAACATTGCAATCACTTACCTTTTCTTTTCTTGCTTATTAATTTCACTTTAATTTCTACCAAAAATTAAAAAAAATATTTGTCCTTTCTTTGCTGCAAAACTTACGGTAATATAACTGTCATCGGATTTTATTCAATTGCAGTTCGGTTGCATTTCTGTTGTGCTGCCAACCATTAAAATCGAAACGAGTAAAGCGAATTAAAGCGAATTCATCGATCGCTCACACCATTTCATTCTCTCCGGGGTAGGATATGTGACCTAGTAAAATTAGTGGGTTTACTATCCTGGATGTTGTTGTTGTTTCACGTATACTTATGCTGTACTATCCTACTCTGGAGAGCATTAAAACACGCCTAATATCTGTGCTTTAAAAGTGCAAATATTATAATACCATCGTCCAATGGTCATTTCGCAAACGGACATGACATAAACTCACATGTGTTAGAAATGACAACGAGTGATTCGATTTAAACATGACGACCAACGCCAAAAACGTCTGATTTTCGGGGAATCCCTATTTACTGAAATGGTTAATGGGTCGAATTGTGCTTGCTATAAAAGAAAGTAAAAATAGGTTTTACATGTGCACTTGGCCGTGTCAAATTGTATGCGCTTACACGTACTTACACGTACTTAACCGCGTTGCACTTGAAACTAAGATATATGAAAATTTTCGTGCACATTAGCGCCTCCAATATAACAATTTCAGATAATGTGTTGGTAATATAGTCCCCTGGGAGCCATAATAAAAGTAAGATGTCAAACATTTTTTAAACTACTTCGCTATTAAATCCATGGTCACAAGCATACGAGTAAGATGTTCCCATCGGTTTTTTTAAAGACAATTTATCCTTATGCCTGTTAAGAAATTGATCAAATCAAATCATCATTGGAAAAACAGCGTATTAACATTTCAAAGTCGTAGCCTAATGCCAATGTTATATATAACAAATGTGGCATATGCCCTCACCCCACAAATAACGTCCCTGCGTGCTTAATCTAGTTCTTTTAATCGCGAGATTAAGGTGTAGTGGAAACGTTGTATAAGACTAATCATTTGTACGATTACCCAATCTGTAAACACAAAAAGGACGAACTTGTATGAAAAGCATGTGAGCCTTTCGGAAAAAGTCGTATGTTCTGAGCCATTCGGGCCCTGGCCCCTGCCAGATTTTAGGCTACGGCGCGCCTATGTCTCCGGGACACTTTCCCCAAGCCTTTCACTTATACTGAGCACTGGTGGTATGTAATAGTCTATCATACGAAATAGGGCTTTATAATTGCCCTTTTCTCTAGGAATCTGTCCAATTATACTATGGAAAAGATAATAAAACGAATCATATTCGTGAGCCCCTAAAGTTACAATATCCGCAACGTTACTATCCTGATAAATGTGTAAGTAGAAATCTTCCGCTCTATAAGGTCGTTCGTCTTTGCTAGTATCAGGGATCTTTCGACCAGTTGAATCAGATACCAAGCTGTTATACTGTAATCTGCAAAGGTACCAGCAGCCCAATAGGGTTCAACTGCGTCGTTAAACGAAGATAAGAAAGTAGAAAAGTTCATATCTTGTTTATTGTAACATAAATTTAATAACTGTTGGTAACTTCATTTAAGATAAATAGGGAAACCATGCACTGTTTTTACAAAAGCATAAATCTTTACTGCATCTGTAGCAGCTCTCTTCACCTTTTTACTAGTACCTTTCGTTTTTTTATCATCTATTACACGTTTTCCATCTCTCTTTTCAACAGATCTCGATTTACAATTTGCTAATGCAATTTCTGTCATTCCGACAGTCCATCCACCGTCCAACTTACAAGTATTAGGAAGCATTGGCGCCCACAGGGGGGAGCAAGAAGGGGCACTTGCCCTTGCCCTTGCCTGGATTTGATCAGCGCTTGTTGAGAAAAATCATACTTTATATACCAAACTATGTTGCATCATTGTATTTATATTTTATAGTAGTATCACGAATAACTTCACATCAGCTCAAAAGATGGCGCAGCATATATTGTTTTTTGAGGTTTTGTGCTCTCGCGCTTTCACACTAGTGCTGCGACATCGACCTCAAAACATCGATGTTATATTACATCGATGTTTCAAATAAACGACATCGATGTCGATAAAACATCGGTGAAAAACATCGATGTTTCTCAACATCGATGTTTTTAGAATTTTATGTGAGACATTATTATTAAGTTCAGTAGAGCCTATAGAAGCCTTACTGCTTCTCGAACCACGACCTGAGAGGTCGTTTGTTCCTGGCTCTAAACTACTCCCTAGGCCACTCAGGGGAGTCTTCGACAGGTCTTCATAGGTGAGGGTGAATCCACCGAGAATCTGCATCCTTGATCTGGCCACTGCATCACAATCACACAGAATGTTTGCCGTAGTTTCAGATGTGATATCACAGAATGGACATGCATCTAGTGATACCTCACCGATGATCTTATGATGATAATTAAGGAAATAATGTCCTGAAAAATATCCCATTATAACCCGTGCGTTATACCTACTTAAGGAAAGGAATTCCGAAGCTCTCCTAATTGAGAAGGTCAGGCGTTTGTTTGACTGTCTAAGTCCTGAAAGGGAGTTTCAATAATCCTCCCCCTGAAGATTTACCCACTTTATAATGCCATCCTTAATGAAGCCTTTACCTACTCCACAGAATGGTTCCGGGCCTATCGATGGCGAGTTGGCTCCCCACTTGGCCAGCTGGTCAGCCGATTCGTTACCCGGAATACCCTCATGTCCTGGCACCCACATCAGGGTTAGACTTTTATGATGTGCCAGCTCTTTAAGAAGAGTATGACAGTCCCACACAAGCTTAGAGCGGAAACAATAAAATTTCAGCGCTAGTAGTGCCGCCTGGCTGTCAGATAAAATAATAACTGTAGCGCCTTTTGGTTTATTCTGTAGAAGTTTACCTGCGCACAGCTCTATGGTATGTACCTCAGCTTGAAATACAGTGGCTGTTTGTCCCATTGCCATCCATATTTTACAATTGGGTCCAAATACGCCCGCTCAAGTTCCACTATAGGTCTTAGAGCCGTCCTTGTACCAGACTGAAGCACCTTCCGCAAAAGCTAGTAGAACAGATTGCCGTGATACACGATCTCCCAGAGTCACAATATATGGTCTCTCAAAATCATATTTTATACCTTTGGCATGTTATCGGTTACTGAGTCGGTCAGGTCCTTCTGATCAAATTCCTGTAGAATTTTAAAGTGACCGACAAGGTCTCCTGCTTTGAACTTATTGTACTGCTGTAGCCTTATGGCCTCTCTCAGAGCCTTCTTCTTTATCTCTAAGTGTAATGGGGCCAAGTTTGTCATGGCTTCCATTGCAGCAGTGGGTCATGATTTAAGTCTCCCAGTAATGCTAAGAACAACAAATTCTACTTTTCTGATGTAAGGAAAATCCAATAAATTTTCGACACACATCTATGTAGGTATCACAATACGTAATAAAAGGATATCATCTACGTAGCCAAACAAATGCAAGAAGCAAGAAAATTTTCAAGCATCAAGTCTAATAAAATTGATTGCGACGCATACGAATTTCATCACATGTATTTTCAGAAACTTTGTCTGCTGAATAGTTTCATTTCATTTGGTCCCATCGATATTTTACCACTTTCTTTTACCTTTTTCTTACAAAGTCCGATGCTTTTATAAAACCTCGGTAGAATTTATGCTACGAGATTGGTGTGAGAAGCAAAAAAAAAAATTTTCGATGTGCCTGAAACATCGATGTCGATGTTTTTAAGAAACATCGATGTTTGAAAAACATCGAAGTAAAAACATCGATGTTAAAAGTACCCGATGTTTTTGAAAAACATCGATGTTTTAGAAACATCGATGTCGATGTCGCAGCACTATTTCACACTCGTTCTTTCTTGAAGAATTCAAAAACAATCAAAGCAGGCATATCTCATTCATTCATAAAGTTAAATCAACACGACTTCCCATTGGTCGACAGCGAACTCCGCACTCGAGTGTTAAAAAAATGAATAAGTGTGGAGAGCGCGAGAGCACAAAACCCCAACCAATGGGAAGTCGTGTTGATTGAACTTTATGAATGAATGAGATAATGCTTGCTTTGATTGATTTTGAATTTTTCTTCGTAGGTACAATACGCATTGACATTTCTCACAGTTCTCACTACGTTCATTTCCTTTCCTCGCACACGGTGCATGGGAAAGGACGGGCGGTATAGAGAAGCAGATCGCTTTTCTGTTTTTTCATGCAAAAGAAGAATTCCATTATGCAGAAGGTCATACACTCTTTTACTTTATTATTTTAATAATTAAGTATTGTGATTGATTTTTTAAAAAAAAAAATTTGCTACCCTCAAAATTTTTATTTTCACGTTTCATAACTAGTAGACGCGAAAAAAGCAATAAAAATTTTCAGTCCGTCTGTCCGCCGTACGCCGTACGCCGTACGGCGTCCGCCGTACGCAAGATCGTTTGGAGGCTCGTAGCTGCCAAACGCTTTGAGATATTAAATTGAAATTTTTTTAACGAATAGACGGGGTAGGCGCCTTGAAGTGACCAAATTTTTAGGGGTGGGGGTGTCAGGTGAAGGAGGGGGAAGTGTTTTAGACCGAAAATTTTGCTTTCCAGATCTCAGTAACCCCTTATGTTAGGAAGCTGAAACTTGGAATTTCTATGGAGCTCTGATTAGACCCATTTGCAGAAAAATGGTCAATATTGATCAAGGGGTGTGGGAGTGGGGGGGAATGTAATGCGTCCGAAACCCAAAAAAGGCGAGATAGACACATTCTAAAATCCGTTAATGGCACACCATTCAAACTTAAAACATATTTGAAGTTATACTAGGAGAACAGAATGAAGAAAAATTTTGGGTGGGGGAAGTTGTGTATGGGGGTGGGGGGTGAAAAACTTTAGACTACGATATCTCATGAACCAATTGCTCGAGAAAAATAAAATTTGGTTTGGGTGTAAAGGTTGACAAAAAAAGATTGATCAAAGTAAAATTTTTTAAGTGCGAGGTGGAGCATAGAAGTGGAGGGGATGAGAATTTTTCAAATCAAATACATTTCATATCTCAAGAACAGTTTAAGATAGATGCTTAGAATTTTTACCAGAAGAAGCGCTAATTAAACCCTAGTAGGGAAAAAAGTTTTGGGGTTGTGGGTGAAGAGGGGGAGGGTGGGGGAGGGTGAAAAGGGAAAAGTTCCGATGCTTATATCTTGAGAACCTGTAATGATATAAGCCTTAAACTTGGTATTTAGATAGAGCTATAGTAGCGGAATGTTGGAAAAATATAATTTTTTTTTTGGGTAGTATGCTACGGGGGTAGGGGGTGTTTTTCCTAACTATTAAACGGTTCATGCTAGAAAGTTGAAACTCGGTGTGTATATGTAAATCAACTAGAAAAGTAATTGTGTTAAAAAAAATTTGAATATTCATTGGCGTTCAGAAGGGGAGGGGGGCAACAAAAACTATTTGTAAATATAATAAATATAGAATGTATATATTTTCACGATTTTCGTCATATCTACTAGGTCTTTCCAAATATTGAATTCATTTTTATTCTACGGATTCTTTGTAGGTCAAAAAGCTGTTAATATCAGAAAAGATCAGTTCAAAAAGTAGTTAATATAAGAACAGGTCAGGTCAAAAGCTGTTAATATCAGAACAGGTCAGGACAATAAGCATTTAATAACAGAACAGGTCAGGTCAAAAAGCTGTTAATATCAGAACAGGTCGGGTCAAAAAGCTATTAATATCAGAAAAGATCAGGTCAAAAAGCAGTTAATGTTAGAACAGGATAGGTATAAGGCGCTAATATCGGTGTGCAGTTCTAAAACTATGATGTAGTGGGGAGCTATATAAGGCAGAAAGTTTTTCGTTGCACTCTCAGTTCGTTTAAAAGTTTTGTGGAGTAAGTGTCAAAGATGAAATCAATTATTTGTGAATATTGCGGTCTAAGCTGTTCACGCAACGATAGTTTAAATAGACATATAAGAAATATGCATCCAAAGGAGTGTTCTAAATGTGAATTTTGTGCAAAAATATATCCACGAAAAGATAAACATCATGAAAAGTGTAGTAATCAAGTGCAACCGTCAACTGTGCAACCGACTACGCAACCGTCAACCGTGCTACCGACTACGCAACCTTCAACCGTGCCACCAACTACGCAACCGTCGAAGGAATGTAAATTAGAAATTATTTTTATTATTAATAAATGTTAAACAAAAATTCTGTGCTTGAGATTAATAAAAAACGAATAAATGTTAAAATTTAGAAACTGATGTTTTACTTTGGTATATCCTTTCAATCCACTTCAGAAGAATTTCCTAACTAAGAATATCACTTTCTTAGACCCGCTTTGAATCTTATTACTTAACGTTACAATTTTTTTTATGAAGCTGAAGCTAAAAACCCATCGTTGTATCTAGTGGAAAAAATGGAGACAAGGTTTGTTAAGTGGTTAGGATTTTCATCAAAACACAATTCTTGGATAAATATAAATGAAATACAAATTTAATTATTTAATAATCTTATGTAAAAAGTTACAAGTTTTTTTATTTCACATAATATCCACTGCTCATCACAGCATTCACAAGTATCTGGTCCACATGTTGCATCATCATAAGCCCAAGAACAGTTAATATAGTGCTTTCCGTATTGACTTATTTTCTGCTCCATTTGATTGTACTTTTCCACAAATTTAAAATATTTTGTTAATATCTCTAAGTGCTCCTCCAAAATAAAATCTTTGTGCTCGTCAACGAAGCGCTTGTATTCCATGTTTACTGGTGTACGGTTCAAACAATACTCACGTTCTTTCAGTTTTGTTGGGGAGGGGAAAGGTTTGGTGAAAAAGGAAAGGGGAGGGAAGAAGAGAGGAGAGGAAATTCTAGTGAGTTTAGTTTGTTTGAGCATCGGAACTTTTTCCTTTTCACCCTCCCCCACCCTCCTCCTCTACACCCAAAACCCCAACTAGGGTTTAATTAGCGCTACTTCTGGTAAAAATTCTAAGCATCTATCTTAAACTGTTCTTGAGATATGAAATGTGTTTGATTTGAAAAATTCTCATCCCCTCCACTTCTATGCTCCACCTCCCACTTAAAAATTTTTACTTTGATCAATCTTTATTTGTCAACCTTTATACCCAAACCAAATTTTATTTTTCTCGAGCAATTGGTTCATGAGATATCGTAATCTAAATTTTTTCACCCCCCACCCCCATACACAACTTCCCCCACCCAAAATTTTTCTTTATTCTGTTTTCCTAGTATAACTACAAATATTTTTTAAGTTTGAATAGTGTGCCATTAACGGTTTAGGAGATATGGATTTTAGAATGTGTCTATCTCCCCTTTTTTGGGTTTCGGACGCATTACATTTCCCCCCACTCCCACACCCCTTAATCAATATTGACAATTTTTCTGCAAATGGGTCTACTATCAGAGCTCTATAGAAATTCCAAGTTTCAGCTTCCTAACATTAGGGGTTACTGAGATCTGGAAACCAAAATTTTTGGTCTAAACACTTCCCCCTCCTTCCACCTCACACCCCCACCCCTAAAAATTTGGTCACTTCAAGGCACCTACCCCGTCTATTCGTTAAAAAAATTTCAATTTAATATCTCAAAGCGTTTGGCAACTACGAGCCTCCAAACGATCTTGCGTACGGCGGACGCCGTACGGTGTACGGCGTACGGCGGACAGACGGACTGAAAAATTTTATTGATTTTTTCGCGTCTACTAGTTATGAAACGTGAAAATAAAAGCTAAAGTAGTGGCATGGTGAAAAAATAAATTTTTTCTTAGGGGAAGTATGGTACGGTGGTGTGGGGTGTTTTCCCGAACTTCAGAACAGCTTATGCTAGGAAGTTGAAACTCGGTACGTATATGTAAATTAACTAGAAAAGTAATTCTGATAAAGAAAATTCAAATATTCATTGGCGTTCAGAAGGGGGGCAAAAAAAAATATCGGTTAATATAAAATGCATATATTTTCACGATTTTCGTCATATCTACTAGGTCTTTCGAAATATTGAATTCATTTTTATTCTACGGATTCTTCATGTGAATACCTAGAATGCATTTTCAAGATTTTTTGAAATTCGGCCCCTAAGAGGATGTAAACTGGTTGTATACTTTTTCATGAATTCCACCATGTTTCTCAGGACCTCTAGACCGCATCCCGGAATATGACCCAATTGTTTAATTCATATGTTACACCCTTTTCTAACCACTTCCCGAACTTTTTGTAGTCACATAGTAACATACACCGCATCCCCGAATTGAACGCGTTCTGAACTTCTGCCGGAAAAATAATACAGTTGCGCCCAGACTGTTGGCAGATTTTTTAAATTTGCTCGGTTTTCAGCACGGACAAGGGTACGTGAGCTCTTAAAAACTGTTGTTCTTTAGAAATGATAGATTACCTCGCCTTCCTCGTCTTTTCTCCTCCTTTTTTTCGTTGCAATGTGATCTTAGCAGGCCCGTGCGCACGGGCGGGGGGGGGGGGGGTTTTGGGGGTTCAAACCCCCCCCCCCCCCCATTGGCCTATTTTCATAGGAAAGTGAGGACCTTTTTTTTTTTTTTTAGGTCATCACAATTTAGTATGGGGAAACTTGATAGAACCCCCCCCCCCATCATACTTTCCTGCGCACGGGCCTGGATCTAAGTGCAGTGGAATTATTTAAAAATCATACTGCAGTCACAATCGTTGCAAGGCAATTGTAAGATACTCTAGATGAAATACTGAACTGATACTGGGGATAAAGTAGAATCAGAAATGCATTGTCATTTATTAAGGAAACTCATTTGGTTGCTAGGAACTAAAAGACAATATCATCAGTGTTCAATTCCATACCTATTTTAATTTTGAAGGATTTTCATATGGAATGTGCAGGAAGTACTCACTCGATCTCTAGCATACTTGTCCTTTTACCTGCAACCATTTAATTAATTTGAACAAAATTTCAAATTTCTAGTTTTAAAATTCAAAACTATCGTACCGTAAAGTATATATATCAACAACCAGGACGACAATGCTAAAACACGCTTACACCATAAACAATCTCCTTATAGAACTTTTCAAAACACTGAATAAACTAAAACTAAACACAAATTTATTAGTTCAAATCAGATATTTTTAAATTACGACTGCGTGATAGAGTCGACACTTTCGATAGAAATGCTCAAACTGATAATAAATGAATGATAATAATAATAACATTCCTGGAAAAAATGAAACTCAAAAGTGTTCTTCGTAATCCCATTTCATCCATTTGGAGCGAAAAAAGGGAAGTGGCGTTTTTCTCCATAAATTTTTTAAAAGTCTTCTTTTTTACTCCATTGATAGTAATATTATACTATTATAGATACCTCAATATTTGCCCTTTCATTGAGTTTTCCTCGAACTTCCTACAGGGTAACTATCACATCACTTTATTATATGGCGAATTAGTTTTCATAGAATTGAGTTGAGTTGAAGTTTTGTATGAAAACCACAACTCAAGTAGTAAGCATGTAAAAAATGTATAGTTAGATTTAGATGTGATTTTTTAATTATTTCATTTCGGGGGGGGTTTAAATCCCCAAAACCACCCCCTGCGTTCGCGCCTGTCTATAGGAACCGAAATTGACTGTACCTCCAAGAAATTATAGGAAATATTAATTTTTCCATCAAAAAATAACAATCTAATTCTGCCAATAATTCACCCGAAAAATAATTCGAAAGACGGTCCTCAGACAACATTTTGTAAAACGATGAGGGATATCATTATTGAAAAATTATAACATTTTCAGAATAATAAGTTCTATTGGTATATAAGAGATACCCATTCCATGAAAATTGATGAGATCAGTAGGAATAGCAATAAACCATAAAATCATAATCTACTTTCTTGTGTTTTCAGTTATGCTAACCAGGCGGAAGTATTTATGTCATATTTGATGGAAATTTTGTATCGTATTTTTGATGCAAATGAAAAGCAAGCGAAATATCAAAATATACTCTGGAACTTTTTTAAACCAAATAAAACAAGTGTAGACGGGACGAAATATCCACACAGGTACCGTCTCAAATATTTGCCTCTAAACTTTCATGAAAGAGGTACATATTTTCTGAATAGGGTTCAATTTTCAGATCCGACATTTACCATACTTATTACCGAGAGCTGAACAGTGGAACCAACCAAGTTTCTTGGAAAGTAGCTCATATTTAAGAAATGAGAAGTACCCCGTTTGAAAAGGGACTAATTAACCCTCTAGCATGTAAATTTTAACCGCTGGAAATTATTTGTCGGGAGTTTTTTTCTAGACTAATTTGGGGTCATGAAGTTCAAGTCCGATGACAAAATCCAAAAAAAAAAATTATCTGTCGACCACCAGGTGAAAAAAACGAAAGACCGCCCTGAGGCGGACATTCACGGGTGCGTGTAAATTTTAACCGCTGAAAATTTTTTGTCGGAAATTTTTTTCTAGACAAGAAGTCCAAATCCGATGTCAAAATCCAAAAAAAAAATTATTATATTGAGGCAAACAGCGTCATAAAGTGTAATCTTAAAAAAATTTTGTGCAAATGTGCTGCGTTTCCGATTTTTTGCAGTGCTTACACTCAGGCCCGTGCGCAGGAAAGTGTGATGGGGGGGGGGGGGGGTTTATCAAGTTCCCCCATACTAAATGTGATGACCTAAAAAAAAAAAAAAAAAGGGTCTTCACTTTCCTATGGGGGGGGTTTGAACCCCCAAACCCCCCCCCCCCCCCCCGTGCGCACGGGCCTGCTTACACTGCTTTTTCCCGTCAATTTTCGGCAACCAGACAGACATGTGACCGAAGCCATCGTACCGAATATCCGCAACTGGATGGCGTGGAAAGGAGAAAACGAGGATTGGAAAGTCATGGCATGGGCTGCCTCAATAGGAGCGCCCCACACACTCCGTGCCCCCCTTTTCATTCTCCATAAGCTTTACATCTAGTTACAGCGTACCCAGTATACCATACTGGAAGTTCATAGTCTGTTCCGTCTACAACATCAAAGTTCTTCCCTACATAGCCCTAGCTCTGGAGCCTGAGGGCATTCATAAATAGTCGCAATATCCCTTTTCCACACACAGTGACCTTGGTGTTAACACTGAATCCTACGTGGGCGTGGTATGACCCCCTCCGATAGCCAACTTTCACACCCAACCTCTGTTCACTTTATGGAGAATTAAAGCTTCCTTCAGAGGCTGTACACGGTAAAAAATTATGGTGTAATTTTAATAAATTTTCTTATCTTGTAGGTCCAAACGAAATCTTGGATAAAATCTGTATGTTGGCATCATATAGAAAGAGTGTACTTATTTTAGTATACTTTTTGTCAGAAACAAGTATGCACCAATGTATCTTAAAGACTATTAAACTTATAAGAATCGCTATACATTTAGTATATGCGAATTTTGAATAAGCTTTATAACAAGAGTGGAATAAATATTTTAATTCCTTTCTTTTTGATTTTATTATGTACATACGAGTATAAACCCATATTTAAACCTACATAGGTTTAGATATGGGTACTCGTATATACATAATAAAATCAACAAGAACGGAATTAAAATATTTATATTGTATACCTGTACAAAATATTCCTCAACTATTTGGTATCTGAAAATTATATAAATTGCTTATCAAGATTATACCTATAATTAAAAACATGTTCAACATGTTCAAACATGTGTATTGTATGTATAAACTTTATTTTAAAAACTTCATAAAATTATTAAAAAATCGATTTTCAAATGAAAATTAATTAAATTTGTATTAATAAATATGTCTTATTTCATTTTTTTGTAACTGCAGGTGTAATATTGTATATGGTATATGGTACACTACATCCAATGGCCGTGTTTTGTCTTCTCAAAACTCAAGCGGTGTTTTCTCACATGTTGTAATTTCTATAATTATTTGTCACTTAAATATTATATATATCACATATATGTATCACTACCATACCTATTAACAAACCTGAAGAACTATTCTCTTTTACGATGATCTTTAAAAAAATGATTGGTGCAAGAGGAACTGCTGCACGAAAAATAGTCCTTGAATCAATAAAAACGGCTATACAAATGTTTTGATACAAACGAATTTTACTTACACGCTTCCTTAAAATCGGCATACGTAATTTCAAGACCAGAAGAAGGTACTGCTTTCACTGTTTTTTCACTTTTGAACTCCGCCAGAATACGTAATTATATTATTAATATTAAAATTCACGAAAAGATATTCGCGTGTCGCGTCCGATGAATGTCACATTGAAAACGAATTTTACCATACATACGAGTATTTTACATAGAGCTGACGCAAAAAATACTCAGAAACAAAACACTAATCGTGAAATTTCAATGCGGAATCCTATTACTTTGATCGTGTTTGGTGTAAATTTTGCAAAAACAACAACAACAAAGGTACAAATAAACATACTGTATTTCTCCATTTTCAGGTTGGAACGGATGACAACTCTTTTACCTGCAAATAAAGTTATTTCCAAGCATTTGTCACCCAAAAACAATAATTTCTGTAAATGTTTTCAAACTATTCGCGCCATTTTAATTTTTGCTTCAGGAATTCTGATGTGGAACAAAGAGCACAAAAGTTTGAATATGGCAATGCTGGTGCAATCCGAAAAGTCATTAAATACCACAAAAATTTGAATCTGGCAATGCTGGTGCCCTTCACATTGTCATTTTAAAGTAAAAGTGACAGAAAATGGTGAGTAAATTGCAAATTTTTAAAGTGCCATATCTTTTTATTTTAGGTAGTCCGGGGACTGGAAACAAATGGAAATGCCTTCAAATTGGCCCTAAATCGAAAGAAAAATAAAAATTTCAATTTTCGAAGTGAGGTGGTGCCCTTTATTTTTACCGTTGAATTAATAAAAAAAAGTAATAATGTTACATATGTTGAACTAAATAAAAAAAGTAATATTATCACATAAGTTCTTTTTATTTATTTTTCAGAAAAAATCCTCTAAATGTATTATAATATCTCTTTCAAGTGTTTTCATTGCAAACTGAATTTTTTTTCTATTTCCCTTATTCTATTGTCAACTTCGATATTCATTAGCTTCAGCATTTCTGTATCTTAAGATAAGAACAGGTCGAACAGTTAATATTAGAACAGGTCAGGTCAAAAAGCTGTTAATATCAGAACAGGTCAGGTCTAAAAGAGAACAGGTCAGGTCAAAAAGCAGTTAATATCAGAACAGGTCAGGTCAAAAAGCTGTTAATATCAGAACAGGTCAGGTCTAAAAGAGAACAGGTCAGGTCGAAAGCAGTTAATATCAGATCAGGTCAGGTCAAAAAAAGAACAGGTCAGGTCGAAAAAAGAACAAGTCAGGTCAAAAAGCTGTTAATATCGAATCAGGTCAGGTCGAAAAGCAGCTAATATCAGAACAGGTCAGATCAAAAGCTGTTAATATCAGAACAGGTCAGGTCTAAAGCTGTTAATACCTGTTCAGAGCTGTTCAAAAAGCTGTTAATACCTGATCAGAGCTGTTCAAAAAGCTGTTAATACCTGTTCAGAGCTGTTCAAAAAGCTGTTAATACCTGATCAGAGCTGTTCAAGAAGCTGTTAATACCTGTTCAGAGCTGTTCAAAAAGCTGTTAATACCTGATCAGAGCTGTTCAAGAAGCTGTTAATACCTGTTCAGAGCTGTTCAAAAAGCTGTTGATACCTGATCAGAGCTGTTAAAAAAACTGTTAATACCTGTTCAGAGCTGTTCAAAAAGCTGTTAATACCTGATCAGAGCTGTTCAAGAAGCTGTTAATATCAGATCAGGTCAGGTCGAAAAGCAGTTAGTATCAGAACAGGTCAGGTCAAAAGCTGTTAATATCAGAACAGGTCAGGTCAATAAGCATTTAATATCAGAACAGGTCAGGTCAAAAAGCTGTTAATATCGGAACAGGTCAGGTCAAAAAGCTGTTAATATCAGAAAAGATCAGTTCAAAAAGTAGTTAATATAAGAACAGGTCAGGTCAAAAGCTGTTAATATCAGAACAGGTCAGGACAATAAGCATTTAATAACAGAACAGGTCAGGTCAAAAAGCTGTTAATATCAGAACAGGTCGGGTCAAAAAGCTATTAATATCAGAAAAGATCAGGTCAAAAAGCAGTTAATGTTAGAACAGGATAGGTATAAGACGCTAATATCGGTGTGCAGTTCTAAAACTATGATGTAGTGGGGAGCTATATAAGGCAGAAAGTTTTTCGTTGCACTCTCAGTTCGTTTAAAAGTTTTGTGGAGTAAGTGTCAAAGATGAAATCAATTATTTGTGAATATTGCGGTCTAAGCTGTTCACGCAACGATAGTTTAAATAGACATATAAGAAATATGCATCCAAAGGAGTGTTCTAAATGTGAATTTTGTGCAAAAATATATCCACGAAAAGATAAACATAATGAAAAGTGTAGTAATCAAGTGCAACCGTCAACTGTGCAACCGACTACGCA
The DNA here is from genome assembly GCA_949128065.1 of Beris chalybata. Lineage (NCBI taxonomy): Eukaryota > Metazoa > Arthropoda > Insecta > Diptera > Stratiomyidae > Beris > Beris chalybata. The sequence goes on from OX421898.1 coordinate 986,470, forward strand.
ACCGTCAACCGTGCTACCGACTACGCAACCTTCAACCGTGCCACCAACTACGCAACCGTCGAAGGAATGTAAATTAGAAATTATTTTTATTATTAATAAATGTTAAACAAAAATTCTGTGCTTGAGATTAATAAAAAACGAATAAATGTTAAAATTTAGAAACTGATGTTTTACTTTGGTATATCCTTTCAATCCACTTCAGAAGAATTTCCTAACTAAGAATATCACTTTCTTAGACCCGCTTTGAATCTTATTACTTAACGTTACAATTTTTTTTATGAAGCTGAAGCTAAAAACCCATCGTTGTATCTAGTGGAAAAAATGGAGACAAGGTTTGTTAAGTGGTTAGGATTTTCATCAAAACACAATTCTTGGATAAATATAAATGAAATACAAATTTAATTATTTAATAATCTTATGTAAAAAGTTACAAGTTTTTTTATTTCACATAATATCCACTGCTCATCACAGCATTCACAAGTATCTGGTCCACATGTTGCATCATCATAAGCCCAAGAACAGTTAATATAGTGCTTTCCGTATTGACTTATTTTCTGCTCCATTTGATTGTACTTTTCCACAAATTTAAAATATTTTGTTAATATCTCTAAGTGCTCCTCCAAAATAAAATCTTTGTGCTCGTCAACGAAGCGCTTGTATTCCATGTTTACTGGTGTACGGTTCAAACAATACTCACGTTCTTTCAGTTTTGTTGGGGAGGGGAAAGGTTTGGTGAAAAAGGAAAGGGGAGGGAAGAAGAGAGGAGAGGAAATTCTAGTGAGTTTAGTTTGTTTGAGCATCGGAACTTTTTCCTTTTCACCCTCCCCCACCCTCCTCCTCTACACCCAAAACCCCAACTAGGGTTTAATTAGCGCTACTTCTGGTAAAAATTCTAAGCATCTATCTTAAACTGTTCTTGAGATATGAAATGTGTTTGATTTGAAAAATTCTCATCCCCTCCACTTCTATGCTCCACCTCCCACTTAAAAATTTTTACTTTGATCAATCTTTATTTGTCAACCTTTATACCCAAACCAAATTTTATTTTTCTCGAGCAATTGGTTCATGAGATATCGTAATCTAAATTTTTTCACCCCCCACCCCCATACACAACTTCCCCCACCCAAAATTTTTCTTTATTCTGTTTTCCTAGTATAACTACAAATATTTTTTAAGTTTGAATAGTGTGCCATTAACGGTTTAGGAGATATGGATTTTAGAATGTGTCTATCTCCCCTTTTTTGGGTTTCGGACGCATTACATTTCCCCCCACTCCCACACCCCTTAATCAATATTGACAATTTTTCTGCAAATGGGTCTACTATCAGAGCTCTATAGAAATTCCAAGTTTCAGCTTCCTAACATTAGGGGTTACTGAGATCTGGAAACCAAAATTTTTGGTCTAAACACTTCCCCCTCCTTCCACCTCACACCCCCACCCCTAAAAATTTGGTCACTTCAAGGCACCTACCCCGTCTATTCGTTAAAAAAATTTCAATTTAATATCTCAAAGCGTTTGGCAACTACGAGCCTCCAAACGATCTTGCGTACGGCGGACGCCGTACGGTGTACGGCGTACGGCGGACAGACGGACTGAAAAATTTTATTGATTTTTTCGCGTCTACTAGTTATGAAACGTGAAAATAAAAGCTAAAGTAGTGGCATGGTGAAAAAATAAATTTTTTCTTAGGGGAAGTATGGTACGGTGGTGTGGGGTGTTTTCCCGAACTTCAGAACAGCTTATGCTAGGAAGTTGAAACTCGGTACGTATATGTAAATTAACTAGAAAAGTAATTCTGATAAAGAAAATTCAAATATTCATTGGCGTTCAGAAGGGGGGCAAAAAAAAATATCGGTTAATATAAAATGCATATATTTTCACGATTTTCGTCATATCTACTAGGTCTTTCGAAATATTGAATTCATTTTTATTCTACGGATTCTTCATGTGAATACCTAGAATGCATTTTCAAGATTTTTTGAAATTCGGCCCCTAAGAGGATGTAAACTGGTTGTATACTTTTTCATGAATTCCACCATGTTTCTCAGGACCTCTAGACCGCATCCCGGAATATGACCCAATTGTTTAATTCATATGTTACACCCTTTTCTAACCACTTCCCGAACTTTTTGTAGTCACATAGTAACATACACCGCATCCCCGAATTGAACGCGTTCTGAACTTCTGCCGGAAAAATAATACAGTTGCGCCCAGACTGTTGGCAGATTTTTTAAATTTGCTCGGTTTTCAGCACGGACAAGGGTACGTGAGCTCTTAAAAACTGTTGTTCTTTAGAAATGATAGATTACCTCGCCTTCCTCGTCTTTTCTCCTCCTTTTTTTCGTTGCAATGTGATCTTAGCAGGCCCGTGCGCACGGGCGGGGGGGGGGGGGGGGGTTTGGGGGTTCAAAACCCCGCCCCCCCCCCCCCATTGGCCTATTTTCATAGGAAAGTGAGGACCTTTTTTTTTTTTTTTAGGTCATCACAATTTAGTATGGGGAAACTTGATAGAACCCCCCCCCCCCCCCCCCCCCACCATACTTTCCTGCGCACTGGCCTGGATCTAAGTGCAGTGGAATTATTTAAAAATCATACTGCAGTCACAATCGTTGCAAGGCAATTGTAAGATACTCTAGATGAAATACTGAACTGATACTGGGGATAAAGTAGAATCAGAAATGCATTGTCATTTATTAAGGAAACTCATTTGGTTGCTAGGAACTAAAAGACAATATCATCAGTGTTCAATTCCATACCTATTTTAATTTTGAAGGATTTTCATATGGAATGTGCAGGAAGTACTCACTCGATCTCTAGCATACTTGTCCTTTTACCTGCAACCATTTAATTAATTTGAACAAAATTTCAAATTTCTAGTTTTAAAATTCAAAACTATCGTACCGTAAAGTATATATATCAACAACCAGGACGACAATGCTAAAACACGCTTACACCATAAACAATCTCCTTATAGAACTTTTCAAAACACTGAATAAACTAAAACTAAACACAAATTTATTAGTTCAAATCAGATATTTTTAAATTACGACTGCGTGATAGAGTCGACACTTTCGATAGAAATGCTCAAACTGATAATAAATGAATGATAATAATAATAACATTCCTGGAAAAAATGAAACTCAAAAGTGTTCTTCGTAATCCCATTTCATCCATTTGGAGCGAAAAAAGGGAAGTGGCGTTTTTCTCCATAAATTTTTTAAAAGTCTTCTTTTTTACTCCATTGATAGTAATATTATACTATTATAGATACCTCAATATTTGCCCTTTCATTGAGTTTTCCTCGAACTTCCTACAGGGTAACTATCACATCACTTTATTATATGGCGAATTAGTTTTCATAGAATTGAGTTGAGTTGAAGTTTTGTATGAAAACCACAACTCAAGTAGTAAGCATGTAAAAAATGTATAGTTAGATTTAGATGTGATTTTTTAATTATTTCATTTCGGGGGGGGGGGGGGGGGGGGGGTTTAAATCCCCAAAACCACCTCCAAGAAATTATAGGAAATATTAATTTTTCCATCAAAAAATAACAATCTAATTCTGCCAATAATTCACCCGAAAAATAATTCGAAAGACGGTCCTCAGACAACATTTTGTAAAACGATGAGGGATATCATTATTGAAAAATTATAACATTTTCAGAATAATAAGTTCTATTGGTATATAAGAGATACCCATTCCATGAAAATTGATGAGATCAGTAGGAATAGCAATAAACCATAAAATCATAATCTACTTTCTTGTGTTTTCAGTTATGCTAACCAGGCGGAAGTATTTATGTCATATTTGATGGAAATTTTGTATCGTATTTTTGATGCAAATGAAAAGCAAGCGAAATATCAAAATATACTCTGGAACTTTTTTAAACCAAATAAAACAAGTGTAGACGGGACGAAATATCCACACAGGTACCGTCTCAAATATTTGCCTCTAAACTTTCATGAAAGAGGTACATATTTTCTGAATAGGGTTCAATTTTCAGATCCGACATTTACCATACTTATTACCGAGAGCTGAACAGTGGAACCAACCAAGTTTCTTGGAAAGTAGCTCATATTTAAGAAATGAGAAGTACCCCGTTTGAAAAGGGACTAATTAACCCTCTAGCATGTAAATTTTAACCGCTGGAAATTATTTGTCGGGAGTTTTTTTCTAGACTAATTTGGGGTCATGAAGTTCAAGTCCGATGACAAAATCCAAAAAAAAAAATTATCTGTCGACCACCAGGTGAAAAAAACGAAAGACCGCCCTGAGGCGGACATTCACGGGTGCGTGTAAATTTTAACCGCTGAAAATTTTTTGTCGGAAATTTTTTTCTAGACAAGAAGTCCAAATCCGATGTCAAAATCCAAAAAAAAAATTATTATATTGAGGCAAACAGCGTCATAAAGTGTAATCTTAAAAAAATTTTGTGCAAATGTGCTGCGTTTCCGATTTTTTGCAGTGCTTACACTCAGGCCCGTGCGCAGGAAAGTGTGATGGGGGGGGGGGGGGGTTTATCAAGTTCCCCCATACTAAATGTGATGACCTAAAAAAAAAAAAAAAAAGGGTCTTCACTTTCCTATGGGGGGGGTTTGAACCCCCAAAACCCCCCCCCCCCCCCCCCCGTGCGCACGGGCCTGCTTACACTGCTTTTTCCCGTCAATTTTCGGCAACCAGACAGACATGTGACCGAAGCCATCGTACCGAATATCCGCAACTGGATGGCGTGGAAAGGAGAAAACGAGGATTGGAAAGTCATGGCATGGGCTGCCTCAATAGGAGCGCCCCACACACTCCGTGCCCCCCTTTTCATTCTCCATAAGCTTTACATCTAGTTACAGCGTACCCAGTATACCATACTGGAAGTTCATAGTCTGTTCCGTCTACAACATCAAAGTTCTTCCCTACATAGCCCTAGCTCTGGAGCCTGAGGGCATTCATAAATAGTCGCAATATCCCTTTTCCACACACAGTGACCTTGGTGTTAACACTGAATCCTACGTGGGCGTGGTATGACCCCCTCCGATAGCCAACTTTCACACCCAACCTCTGTTCACTTTATGGAGAATTAAAGCTTCCTTCAGAGGCTGTACACGGTAAAAAATTATGGTGTAATTTTAATAAATTTTCTTATCTTGTAGGTCCAAACGAAATCTTGGATAAAATCTGTATGTTGGCATCATATAGAAAGAGTGTACTTATTTTAGTATACTTTTTATCAGAAACAAGTATGCACCAATGTATCTTAAAGACTATTAAACTTATAAGAATCGCTATACATTTAGTATATGCGAATTTTGAATAAGCTTTATAACAAGAGTGGAATAAATATTTTAATTCCTTTCTTTTTGATTTTATTATGTACATACGAGTATAAACCCATATTTAAACCTACATAGGTTTAGATATGGGTACTCGTATATACATAATAAAATCAACAAGAACGGAATTAAAATATTTATATTGTATACCTGTACAAAATATTCCTCAACTATTTGGTATCTGAAAATTATATAAATTGCTTATCAAGATTATACCTATAATTAAAAACATGTTCAACATGTTCAAACATGTGTATTGTATGTATAAACTTTATTTTAAAAACTTCATAAAATTATTAAAAAATCGATTTTCAAATGAAAATTAATTAAATTTGTATTAATAAATATGTCTTATTTCATTTTTTTGTAACTGCAGGTGTAATATTGTATATGGTATATGGTACACTACATCCAATGGCCGTGTTTTGTCTTCTCAAAACTCAAGCGGTGTTTTCTCACATGTTGTAATTTCTATAATTATTTGTCACTTAAATATTATATATATCACATATATGTATCACTACCATACCTATTAACAAACCTGAAGAACTATTCTCTTTTACGATGATCTTTAAAAAAATGATTGGTGCAAGAGGAACTGCTGCACGAAAAATAGTCCTTGAATCAATAAAAACGGCTATACAAATGTTTTGATACAAACGAATTTTACTTACACGCTTCCTTAAAATCGGCATACGTAATTTCAAGACCAGAAGAAGGTACTGCTTTCACTGTTTTTTCACTTTTGAACTCCGCCAGAATACGTAATTATATTATTAATATTAAAATTCACGAAAAGATATTCGCGTGTCGCGTCCGATGAATGTCACATTGAAAACGAATTTTACCATACATACGAGTATTTTACATAGAGCTGACGCAAAAAATACTCAGAAACAAAACACTAATCGTGAAATTTCAATGCGGAATCCTATTACTTTGATCGTGTTTGGTGTAAATTTTGCAAAAACAACAACAACAAAGGTACAAATAAACATACTGTATTTCTCCATTTTCAGGTTGGAACGGATGACAACTCTTTTACCTGCAAATAAAGTTATTTCCAAGCATTTGTCACCCAAAAACAATAATTTCTGTAAATGTTTTCAAACTATTCGCGCCATTTTAATTTTTGCTTCAGGAATTCTGATGTGGAACAAAGAGCACAAAAGTTTGAATATGGCAATGCTGGTGCAATCCGAAAAGTCATTAAATACCACAAAAATTTGAATCTGGCAATGCTGGTGCCCTTCACATTGTCATTTTAAAGTAAAAGTGACAGAAAATGGTGAGTAAATTGCAAATTTTTAAAGTGCCATATCTTTTTATTTTAGGTAGTCCGGGGACTGGAAACAAATGGAAATGCCTTCAAATTGGCCCTAAATCGAAAGAAAAATAAAAATTTCAATTTTCGAAGTGAGGTGGTGCCCTTTATTTTTACCGTTGAATTAATAAAAAAAAGTAATAATGTTACATATGTTGAACTAAATAAAAAAAGTAATATTATCACATAAGTTCTTTTTATTTATTTTTCAGAAAAAATCCTCTAAATGTATTATAAGTAGTATGGATATGGCGTTTCTGGGCCGGGGTGGATGGGGTGGAAGCTTTTGTATGGATGACGTCATAGTCTTGTATGAAGCTGATAAGAAATTCCCTCCCCGAGCTTTTTTTGACGGTAGAGCTTTGGGTTTTTTGTTTTTTTGTTGCATAAAATTGGGCGTTTTTTTTTTGGTTTTTTTTTTTTTTTTTGTGTTTTTCCTTTTTTGCATAAAATTGGGAGTTTTTTTTTATGGACGTCATAGTCTTGTATGAAGCTGATAAGAAATTCACTACCCCAGAGCTTTGGGTTTTTGTTTTTTCTGTTGCATAAAATTGGGCGTTTTTTTTTCGAGGTTTTTTTCTGTTGTATAAAGTTGGGCGTTTTTTTTCGGGGCTTTTTTCGCGGTTGTTGCCAGGGACTTAGGCTATCTGAAACTTAGGCTAGCGGAGGACTTAGGCTATCCGAAACTTAGGCTATCTGAAACTTAGGCTGAGCGGGTACTTAGGCTAAACGAAAACTTAGGCTAGCGGGGAGCGGGGACTTAGGCTAAACGAAAAGTTAGGCTAGCGAGGGACTTAGGCTATACGAAACTTAGGCTAGCGGGGGACTTAGGCTATCCGAAACTTAGGCTAGCGGGGAGCTTAGGCTAGCGGGGGGCTTAGGCTAGCGGGGGGGCTTAGGCTAGCGGGGGGCTTACGCTAATGTGGGTAGTCTCATAGCAGGTCCGACAAGTTGAGTAGTTGAGCATATCAAATTTCATAGTCCGACAAGTTGAAACATGTTTATGAAAAAGCATAATGGGTGGTCTATTTATGAGTCAGCTTTTGTTTATGAAAAAGCATAGTGGGTGGTCTATTGTTTTATTTATGAATCAGCTTTTGTTTATGAAAAAGCATAATGGAAGGTTTATTGTTTTATTTATGAGTAAGCTTTTGTTTATAAAAAAGCATAGGAGGTGATAAGTCATGGTCACCGGAAAAAGCATATCAAATTTCATGCTGAGTCAGCATATTTCTCAGGCTCAATATCGGTTAGAGTGATCTGATTGGATGGATAAGTCGTGGAGTGGGGGTTCGCAATCAACTATAAATAGCAAACATTTTTCTAAAAATTGTTAGTTGTCGAGTAAAATTCAAACGAAAAACAAGTTATGAAAGTGAAGTGAAAAATAGTGAAAGTGAAAATAACTAAAAAAAAAAAAATTGTGAAAGTAAAGTGAACTTAAAAAATAAATAGTGAAAGTAAAGTGAACCTAAAAGAAAATATTGAACAAATCAATTGAAGTAGACTTATAAAAAATAAATAGTGAAAATAATTAAAAAAATAGTGAAAGTGAAATAATGAAGTGAAGCCTGAGTGTCGTTTAAAAAATAGTGAAATTGAAAATTATCGAGTGAAGTGACAATGGAATCCTTTATATGTGAATATTGTGGTATAAGCTGTTCACGCTGCAGCAATTTAAATAGGCATATAAGAAGTGTCCATCTAAAGGAAAGTTCCAAATGTGAATTTTGTTCGAAAACATATACCCGAAAAGATATATTATTAGAACATACTAGAAAGTGTAATAAACGAGTGCAACCAATTATTCAACAATCAACATCAATTGTACAACCGGAAGAAAAGATTGAAACATTATTATTAAAAAATAAGAATCCTGAAATTATAGTGCCAAAGAAATTTTTAGAATTATGTGAAAATTCAGTGATTGAAGTTTTAAGTGAACATTTAGAGAAGCATACAGCCTTCAAATTTAATGTTGAACTATTTGCTGTTTACATAAAATATATTAAAAACAATAGTGGTGAAAATGTTTACGTAGTGTCGGATATAAAATCGTTTCAAACGAAAATGTGTATTGTGCAGAGTGAGGAAGAGATAGTTACTCTTTACAAAACAATGACTGATGAAATTTGTGTAAAAAGTGAAGAGTTTCAAGAACGTGATAGTGGATGGAGAATAGTACAAATAATCCATCTTAAAGTTAACATTAATCAGTGTAAACCGTTCAAAGGTTCGCAATATATTGAACTTCCAAAATTTTTAAAAGATAAACGTGCGTGTATTAATATAAAGAACTATGACGAATATTGTTTTAAATGGAGTGTAATATCAGCCTTAAGCCCGGTAGACAAGCATAGTAATAGAACCAGAAGCTATCAAATTGATAATATTGAAAAAAGTGATATAATTTTGAAAGACGGAAAAAGTGTTAAATTCGGACAATTACAATTTCCAATTAAAACTGCTGATATACAAATATTTGAAGAACTTAATCCTGATATAAGTGTTAATGTATTCGGTTTTGAGAAGGAGGGAACTGCTATAGTTGGACCATATTACACAACGAAGGAAGAGAAACAAACGCATATTAACCTGCTTTTCATACAAGATGAAGAAACGTTTCGTTACGTGTGGATTAAAAATATGTCAAGGTATATTTTGTATATTCTTTGTTGAAATTTATATTTGAATTTTTATGATTATTTCAACAGATTGATTGGAAGACAACTAACCCGAAATAAAAATCAGATTTATATTTGTAACACGTGTCTTCGATATTCTTATCAACAGAAAGCCTTCAACCTGCATAAACCGGACTGTGATAAGCTTATAACGAGAACGTCAACACCGGAAAAATCGTTTTTAAATATGCGAAAATCTTGGAAGACGTTTAGTAGTACAACCTTTAATAACAAATACAAATTTCCATCTCACACTTTAAAGATATAATGTTTGTTTTTCTTTTGGAGAATATTATTTTTTTAATGATAATATGTATGCTATATAAAAAAAAAATATATATTAATAAGAAACTATTTTAAGACAAAATGTATATATTTAGATCTAAGTTCCATAATATTTATACTCAAGTAGTTAATAAAGAAGCATTAAGTTTCACATATGTTGAACTAAATAAAAAAAGTAATATTGACACATAAGTTCTTTTTATTTATTTCTTAGAAACAATCTTATCATCTATTCGTTTACTTAAAAGTATTATAATATATCTTTCAAATGTTTTCATTGCAAACTGAATGTTTTTTTCTATTTCCCTTATTCTATTGTCAACTTCGATATTCATTAGTTTCAGCATTTTATCAATTTCTGTATCCACATAAGCTTTTGTTGCTGCATCCTCATTATTTAGCGGGTTACTCAGATTTTTAATACATTTCATATTTAAGTCATAGTCTCCTCCAGATGTTAATTTAAATCCGATTCCAGGTGGTCCTTGCGGTCCACGGCTTAATCCCTTCGAAAATCGACCAAACTTGTCAACACCCATTTTATGAATAATAAATGTAGTATGCTCGCAACACTTTTTATTGTATTATTTGTGCTTCTTTTAATTCTTCAATGATTGAAACAATTTCATTGGTGTGATTATTATGACCAGCTTCATGCGATGCAATAAGTAAGCGTAACCGATCTACTAATTCGTTCGGATCATCCCAATAAATATAATCTTTCTCTTTGTTCGATGTTTGCATTAAACCACTACCTTTGCGAGTGAAAAGCTTACAAATTATTTTCATATATTTATAACTACGATTTCCTTTTATTTGACTTTCACTTTTGTGAGAACGTTTATGGGCATTAGTATCAAGAAGAATATTTTTATAGTTTTCCAAGTCTTCTTTGCTATATAGTGTCTTTTTAGGATATTTCATAAACAAAAGTTCATATAAGCCACGAGTCCCCTCGTAGGATTTATCCTTTATAAGTACTTGATTATCGTCGATTATAAAACTTGAATTACCGATTTTCCAATTGTCAGCATCTTTATAAACTCCATACAAACTGTCAATTACAGATGGGTTATTAATAAATGTATTTAAATATTCTGTTGGAATCTCTGTAAATTTATTTTCTTTCATATATTCATCCAGTTCTTCTCGTCCCTGTGGAGTTATAGCATATTTACGTACAACTTTTGTCGTAGATGACAGGTTGAGTTTTCGTTTAGGTGTTTCAAAGTTCTCATCACTATCAACTGCTTCTTCTTCATCATCAGCTTTAACTGAAGCAAAGTTCTCATCACTATCAACTTCTTCTTCTTCGTCATCTTTAACTGGAAATTCTTCTTTTATATTCGGAGCAAGCTTAGTTCTTTTAACTAGTTCATTGAGAGGGCTTGTGATTGGTTCAAAAGTTTGTTCTAATTGAATGTCTGCATTAGCTTTAGCTAGTTTTAATTGATTATATTTTTTTCTTATCGAATTAGTTGTCTTTACAATTTGACTGAGTAATTGTTTATTGTTTATTGTTCCTCTCATATTGTTTACAACAACAACAGTAAATTAAAGCTTCAAGTATTCTTCCAATATTAATTTTAAAGTATTGTTTACTATGTTGAAATCTTCTAAATGATTTTTATACTGCGCTGAACTAATTTTATACTGTTTTGAACTGCTCTCCAACTGAATTGAGTTGTAATCATATTGCATTAAACTGATGGTCTGATCAACTACAGCTCTGAACAGATATTAACCGCTTTTTGACCTGACCTGTTCTTATATTAACTGCTATACCTGTTCTGATATTAACAGCTTTTTGACCTGACCTGTTCTTATATTAACTGCTATCCTGTTCTGATATAAACAGCTTTTTAACCTGACCTGTTCTGACATTAACTGCTTTTTGACCTGACCTGTTCTTTTTTCGACCAGAACTGTTCTTTTTTTGACCTGACCTGTTCTGATATTGACCTGACCTGTTCTTTTTTATACCTGACCTGTTCTGATATTAACAGCTTATTGACCTGACCTGTTCTGATATTTACATCTTATTGACCTGACCTGTTCTGATATTAACAGCTTTTTGACCTGACCTGTTCTGATATTAACTGCTCTTCGACCTGACCTGTTCTAATATTAACAGCTTTTTGACCTAACCTGTTCTTATATCGACCTGAGCTGTTCTGTTATTAACTGCCTATTGACCTGACCTGTTCTGATATTAACAGCTTATTGACCTGACCTGTTCTCATATTAACAGCTTTTTGAACAACTCTGATCAGGTATTAACAGCTTTTTGAACAGGTATTAACAGCTTTTTGAACAGCTCTGAACAGGTATTAACAGCTTTTTGAACAGCTCTGAACAGGTATTAACAGCTTTTTGAACAACTCTGATCAGGTATTAACAGCTTTTTGAACAGGTATTAACAGCTTTTTGAACAGCTCTGAACAGGTATTAACAGCTTTTTGAACAGCTCTGAACAGGTATTAATAGCTTTTTGAACAGCTCTGAACAGGTATTAACAGCTTTTTGAACAGCTCTGAACAGGTATTAACAGCTTTTTGAACAGCTCTGATCAGGTATTAACAGCTTTTTGAACAGCTCTGAACAGGTATTAACAGCTCTGAACAGGTATTACCAGCTTTTTGAACAGCTCTGAACAGGTATTGACAGCTCTGAACAGGTATTAACAGCTTTTTGAACAGCTCTGATCAGGTATTGACAGCTCTGAAGAGGTATAAACAGCTTTTTGAACAGCTCTGAACAGGTAATAACAGCTTCTTGAACAGCTCTGAACAGGTATTAACAGCTCTGAACAGGTATTAACAGCTTTTTTGAACAGCTCTGATCAGGTATTAACAGCTTCTTGAACAGCTCTGAACAGGTATTAACAGCTCTGATCAGGTATTAACAGCTTTTTGAACAGCTCTGAACAGGTATTAACAGCTTTTTGAACAGCTCTGAACAGGTATTGACAGCTCTGAACAGGTATTAACAGCTTTTTGAACAGCTCTGAACAGGTATTAACAGCTTCTTGAACAGCTCTGAACAGGTATTAACAGCTCTGAACAGGTATTAACAGCTTTTTTGAACAGCTCTGATCAGGTATTAACAGCTTCTTGAACAGCTCTGAACAGGTATTAACAGCTCTGATCAGGTATTAACAGCTTTTTGAACAGCTCTGAACAGGTATTAACAGCTTTTTGAACAGCTCTGATCAGGTATTAACAGCTTTTTAACCTGACCTGATCTGATATTAACTGCTTTTTGACCTGACCTGTTCTCTTTTAGACCTGACCTGATCTGATATTAGTAGTATGGATATAGGCATTCTGGCTCAAGGGTGTAGGGTGTAAGCTTTTTTGTATGGATGACGTCATAGTCTTATATGAAGCTGATAAGGAATTTACACCCTGGGTGGAGCTTTTGTATGCTTTCGTCATAGTCTTGTATGAAGCTGATAAGGAATTTACTCCCCCGAGCCAGGGTGGCGATTTTTTGAGGGAGGAGTTTTTTTATGATTACGTCTTAGACTTGTATGGGACTGATAAGGAATTCACTCCCCCAGAGCTTTAGGTTTTTTTTTCGTTGCATAAAATTGGGGTTTTTTTTTTCGGGGCTTTTTTGTCGGTTGTTGAGAGCTTTGCTTTTTTTTCGTTTTCCGTTGCATAAAATTGGGCGTTTTTCTTTTTTTGCATAAAATTGGGATTTTTTTTCGGTTTTTTTTTTCGCGGTTGTTGTCAGGGACTTAGGCTAGCGAGGGACTTAGGCTATCTGAAACTTTTCCGTTGCATAAAATTGGGCGTTTTTCTTTTTTTGCATAAAATTGGGAGTTTTTTTTCGGGGCTTTTTTCGCGGTTGTTGCCAGTGTCTTAGGCTATCCGATACTTAGGCTATCTGTAACTTAGGCTAGCGGGGAGCGAGGGACTTAGGCTAGCGGGGAGCGAGGGACTTAGGCTATCCGAAACTTAGGCCAGCGGGAGGCTTAGGCTAAACGAAAACTTAGGCCAGCGGGGGGCTTAGGCTAATGTTTATTAAAAAGCATAGTGGGTGATGAGACAGCATATTTCTTTTGTTTTTGAAAAAGCATAGTCATATTTCTTGATAAGTCAGCATATTTCTGTAAAAAGCACATCGAATTTCATGCATTTCTCGGATGAGTCATGTTTTAGTTAGCGTTATTGCATAATGTTGTGAAATTCAACAGGTATGTCTCTCTTTCTATCTCTCTCTCTCTCTCTCTTCCTCTCTATATCTGTGTATGTCTCTCTGTGTCTATACCATATGTATCTATCTGTATATATATCTCTCTCTTTCTCTCTCTCTCTCTTTCTGTGTATGTATGTCTCTATCTCTCTCTCTCTTTCTGTGTATGTCTCTCTCTTTCTGTGTATGTATGTCTCTATCTCTCTTTCTGTGTATGTATGTATCTATCTCTGTCTCTCTCTATGTATCTCTCTCTCTTTCTGTGTATGTATATCTATATATCTCATTGGATGTGTGTGTTCGTATATAAACGATGGGCGATGGTTCTGAAAGCTAAAAAATCAAGTGAAGTCTGTCGTGCAACATCAAAAAAATAATTCAGTGAAGCCTGAGAAAAAATAGTGAAAGTGAAAAAAGTGAAAAAGTAGCATGAATTCATTTATTTGTGAATATTGTGGTATAAGCTGTTCTCGCAACAATAGTTTAAATAGACATATACGAAGTGTGCATCTAAAGGATAGTTCTAAATGTGAATTCTGTGCGAAAATATATTCACGAAATGATAAATTATTGGAACATCTTGAAAAGTGCAGAGTAAAACTTAATCCAGTACAACCGACTACAGCAATAATGGAACCGTCAAAGAAATGTAACGCTTGTGATCTAGAAGTGTTAAATAAAAACTGGAACTATCACATTCGAACAAATTCCCATAAGAAAAACTCTGCCGACTCGATTAGTAAACATTTTAAAGTTTTGAGAAGTTCGTTTGCAGGAAGAATTGTAACATTATTGTTAGAAAATAAAAATCGAGAAGTAATAGAGCCACTGAAATTTTTTGAAGTATATGAAAAGCCAGTGATTGAACTTTTAAAAGAATATTTAGTGAAGCTTGGAGGCTACAAATTTAATATGGAACTTTTTGCTGTATATATAAAATATACTAAAAACAATAATGGCGATAATATTGACGTAGTATACGATGTAAAATCTTTTCAAACAAAAATGTGTACTGTGCTGAGAGAAAATGAAATAGCTCCTATCTACAAAACAATGATGGACGATATTTCTGTAAAAAGTGAAGAATTTCAAGAACGTGATAGTGGATGGACAATAGTTGAAATAAGCCATCTTGAAATTAATGTTAACAAATATAATCCAATATGAGGGTAAAGTATTATATATTCTTTCTTAAAAATAATATTTTAATTTTATGTTTCTTTTACAGATTGATCAAAAGACAGCTTATAGTAAGAAACAGAGATAATGGGACATATGCTTGAAAATAATAATAATATGTTAATAGATTAAAAATAAAAACCTATAAAATATATTTACAAAAAAAACTAATGATTGTTGTTGTTATTTAAAAAAAAAAACGGATAGTCATTTAAATGAATAAACAAACAATCAGGCGGAGTCGATAAAAACAAACAAATCTTCGTTTTGGATTCGTCCCGGTTTATGTCGTCTAGCTTAGAATCATTAGCTAAGAACTTATCTACAGACGATTTTAAAATTGTAAGCTCAATATTTACAAATGATGAAGAGTTCAAGCTAATTACTAGGAAGGACGTATTTCCTTATGAGTATTTAAATTCGTTTGAACGATTGAATGTGTCTCAGCTTCCATCTCGCGAAAACTTTTATAGTCGATTAACCGATACACACTGTTCCGAAGAGGATTACAATCATGCTCTAAACGTTTGGGAAAAGTTCCCTTGAAGACTATCTAGAGCTAGATTCAGTTTATACAGTAAACCAACATATGTCCATAGGCTTTACGGTACTCGGAAATGATTATATGAAGTCTAAGTTTTGTGTTTAAATTATATGGATACTGATTCGGAATTGAACCCCGATAGCAATGTTTTCAAGACCTAGTACACAACCCCTAGGCTACACCCCAACCCGCTATTACATATAGTTGTAAACGTTTTTATGATTGTTCCTGATTGAAATCTTCTACAGTTGTTGGTGTTGGATTTGTCTATTGTTCTAAAATTCTGTCGGACACAATAATCACCGAATTAGCTTTATTGTATAAAGGGAGAATTGGACAGTCTTTTAATATTCAATTTTCTAATATGTTGAACTAAATAAAAAAAAGTAATAATGTTACATATGTTGAACTAAATAAAAAAAAAGTAATATTGTTACATAAGTTCTTTTTATTTATTTTTTAGAAACAATCTTATCATCTATTCGTTTACTTAAAAGTATTATAATATCTCTTTCAAATGTTTTCATTGCAAACTGAATGTTTTTTTCTATTTCCCTTATTCTATTGTCAACTGCGATATTCATTAGTTTCAGCATTTTATCAATTTCTGTATCCACATAAGCTTTTGTTGCTGCATCCTCATTATTTAGCGGGTTACTCAGATTTTTAATACATTTCATATTTAAGTCATAGTCTCCTCCAGATGTTAATTTAAATCCGATTCCAGGTGGTCCTTGCGGTCCACGGCTTAATCCCTTCGAAAATCGACCAAACTTGTCAACACCCATTTTATGAATAATAAATGTAGTATGCTCGCAACACTTTTTATTGTATTATTTGTGCTTCTTTTAATTCTTCAATGATTGAAACAATTTCATTGGTGTGATTATTATGACCAGCTTCATGCGATGCAATAAGTAAGCGTAACCGATCTACTAATTCGTTCGGATCATCCCAATAAATATAATCTTTCTCTTTGTTCGATGTTTGCATTAAACCACTACCTTTGCGAGTGAAAAGCTTACAAATTATTTTCATATATTTATAACTACGATTTCCTTTTATTTGACTTTCACTTTTGTGAGAACGTTTATGGGCATTAGTATCAAGAAGAATATTTTTATAGTTTTCCAAGTCTTCTTTGCTATATAGTGTCTTTTTAGGATATTTCATAAACAAAAGTTCATATAAGCCACGAGTCCCCTCGTAGGATTTATCCTTTATAAGTACTTGATTATCGTCGATTATAAAACTTGAATTACCGATTTTCCAATTGTCAGCATCTTTATAGACTCCATACAAACTGTCAATTACAGATGGGTTATTAATAAATGTATTTAAATATTCTGTTGGAATCTCTGTAAATTTATTTTCTTTCATATATTCATCCAGTTCTTCTCGTCCCTGTGGAGTTATAGCATATTTACGTACAACTTTTGTCGTAGATGACAGGTTGAGTTTTCGTTTAGGTGTTCCAAAGTTCTCATCACTATCAACTGCTTCTTCTTCATCATCAGCTTTAACTGAAGCAAAGTTCTCATCACTATCAACTTCTTCGTCAGGATCAAAGCTCTCGTCACTAACAACTTCAGCTTTAACTGGAAATTCTTCTTCTTTTATATTCGGAGCAAGCTTAGCTCTTTTAACTAGTTCATTGAGAGGACTTGTGATTGGTTTAAAAGTTTGTTCTAATTGGATGCCTGCTTCAGCTTTAGCTAATTTTAATTGATTATATTTTTTCCTTATCGAATTAGTTGTCTTTACAATTTGACTGAGTAATTGTTTATTGTTTATCGTTCCTCTCATCTTGTTTACAACAACAGTAAATTAAAGCCTTAAATATTAATTTTAAAGTGTTGTTTACTTAGTCGTTATCTTCTAAATGATTTTTTATACAGCGCTTAACTCCTTTTATACTGTTTTCAACTGCTGCTCTCTAACTGAATTAAGTTGTTATCAAATTGATGGTCTGATCCACTACAGCTCTGAACAGCTACTAACAGCTTTTTTGACCTAACCTGTTCTTATATTATCTGCTTATTAACCTAACCTGTTTTGATATTAACTGCTTATTAACCTGACCTGTTCTGATTTCGACCTGACCTGTTTTGTTATTAACTGCTTTTTGACCTGACCTGTTCTGATATTAACTGCTTATTGACCTGACCTGTTCTGATATTAACCTGACCTGTTCTGATATTAACAGCTTTTGACCTGACCTGTTCTGTTATTAACTTGACCTGTTCAGATATTAACAGCTTTTTGGCTTTACCTGTTCTGATTTCGACCTGACCTGTTCTCATATTAACTGCTTTTCGACCTGACCTGTTCTGATATTAACAGCTTTTGACCTGACCTGTTCTGATATTAACTGCTTTTTGACCTGACCTGTTCTGATATTTACTGCTTTTTGGCCTGACCTGTTCTGATTTCGACCTGACCTGTTCTGATATTAACTACTTTCTGACCTGACCTGTTCTGATATTAACCTAACCTGTTCTGATATTAACTGCTTTTTGACCTGACCTGTTCTGATATTTACTGCTTTTTGACCTGACCTGTTCTGATTTCGACCTGACCTGTTCTGATATTAAATGCTTTTTGACCTGACCTGTTCTGATATTAACTGACCTGTTCTGATATTAACCTGACCTGTTCTGATATTAACTGCTAGACCTGTTCGAATGCTGTTTCTATCATGCTAATATAAATATATCGAATCCTTTCCTATATCTTCCTTTTTCCAGAGGACTCTCTTTATCAATTACGAGGAAACCATATTTATCTTTCCAACACTTTGCACAAATATTTTTGAATTGGTCGAATGTCATATCGGAATTTACATGATCATTATAAATATGCTTCAAATTCATATCATCTTGTTTGAATATTATTATAAAATTGGCATTATCTCGAATTAAATGCTTTGGTATTCTCGTATAGGTCTGACAGAGATAAAAACTATCAATATTATGATGACGTCCCATACAGAAATGTGATCGAACATTATCTTGCTTTTCACTTGCAATATCATCGAAAATAAACACAGAATTAGATTCAGCTTCTTCAGGTGCAATCACTTCACTATTATTTGAAAATGTATGAAAACCTAGTCCAGAAATAGGACTTACAGCTCGCTTTAAATATTGATATTTCGGTTGATGTAACGATTTCGAATAGATGTAAATATTTTTGAATTTAACGCCATTCGGATGCTCTAATAAGCAAACCATAACATTAGTTTTACCACAATTTGACGGACCAACAATTAGACTTCGAATATTATTAGGTAGTAAATGACTATGTTTTATTTTATCAGCACAATTTGTAATATCAGCATTTTGTACTGACAGTGTTTGACGTTGTTTAATAAACCGCATTCTGAGACTGACTAAGAAGAAATCTTAAAATATCAATGTTTTATACCAAAATCATATAAAATGGTTGAACATCGTATAAAATGAAGTAGTCTACTAAAGGTAGTAAAAGAGATAAAATGATTGATTACAAACTCAAAAGCCACAGTCTACGGAAAGTTGTTGATGGAAGAGGTTTAGTTAATTCGCTAATCAATAAATTGCCTATTGAACTACATTCACCGGGCTATCAGTATTGTGGACCTGGTACGAAATTAAGCGAACGACTTGCTAGAGGTGATCCTGGAATAAATCCATTGGATCAAGCGTGTAAAGAGCACGATATTGGATATTCTAAATATAAAGAAAGCAGTGATCGGCACATACTTGATAAGATATTATCTGAAAAGGCCTGGCAGCGAGTTAAATCTAAAGACGCAAACTTAGCAGAGCGCACGCACGCATTACTTGTAACAAATATAATGAAAGCTAAAGTTAAATTCGGAATGGGTAAACCAAAATTTAGAACAGCTGTTCGTTCAGCTCGAAATGTTCTCAAAAAAGAGAAACCTGAAAGCATGAAAGCTGCTATTAAATTAGCATTGAGTACTGCAAAGAGTATAATTAAAAACAATAAAGACGTTAAAACTCCTAGAATTATTCCCATTCCAAAAGTTGGTGAAGTTCTACCATTCTTAGTTCCACTTTTTGCGGGCTTGTCAGCTATAGGAGCATTAGCAGGTGGAGCTGCAGGAATAGCTAAAGCTGTCAACGATGCTAAAGATGCAAAGAAAACGTTAGAGGAGCAGAAACGACACAATCAGAAAATGGAGCAGATAGCTGTAGGTCGTGGACTCTACTTGAAACCGTATAGGAAAGGGTTAGGACTATACTTAAATCCTCAGCCAAAAAACTTTTAAGAACGCTATCCAAGAAACCATTGAATGAAAATGATTTACGTAAATTTGGAAAGTTCCTGCCTGATTTCAGAGGTGTTTTTATGCGGAATACCCTACCGAGGAAACCTAAGAAAAATGAAAGTGGTATTGTTAATTTGGATTCAATGGAAGGACCCGGCACACATTGGGTAGCGTATGATAAGAAAAAAAATCATATCGAGTACTTTGATAGTTTTGGAAATCTACCACCTCCTGTCGAATTAATATATTATTTAGGAGATAACATAAGATACAACTATAATACATATCAAAACTATGAATCGTATAACTGTGGACATTTATGTTTAAAATTTTTATATAAACTTTTGTAAATTTAGTATATATATAAATATTTTTTAAAAGTTCTTTCATTGTATTATTTGCTATCATGGCTTACACATTAACGTTGAGCGGAAATACATCCATACTAACAACAGAGTATTTTCCACCAATAGACTTGCACGGCGACTATGTTTGTGGACTAGTTGATTTCCAAACGTATAATTCTATACCGAATGTTGATGAAAGAAATAATTTATTTCATATAGGAAAACATGTTATAGAGCTTCCTATCGGATCGTATGAAATCGATGATATTGCCAACTATTTGTATAAGGAAATAGCAAAGATTAACAGTGGAATAAATCTCATAATACAGGCAAATAATAATACTCTAAAGAGTGAAATTAAGACAAGTGCTCCAATTTTCTTTAATAGAGAGAGAACTATTGGACAATTGCTAGGATTCGATAAACGAGAATTAGCTATCAATGTGAAAAATTACTCAGATTTACCTGTAAACATAACTAAAGTTAATGTAATTCGAATCGGGTGCAGTATAGTTGGAAACTCGTACATCAATAATATATCATCACATACAATTCATGAATTCTCACCTGAAGTGGGGCCAGGCTATAAAATAGTCGAGGTTCCTAAGAATGTAATCTATTTGCCGATAAACGTCAAGCGAATAAGTACGTTAACTCTTAAACTTGTTGATCAAGACGGAGATCTAATAAACTTTAAAGGAGAAACCATAACCATTAGACTTCATTTAATGCCCCAGAATGTTGGTATATAATAGTCAGCCTAGTGTTAGTCCAATCAGTTCAATCAAGAAAACTGAACGAGCAAGACCAATATTGTCACTGTGCAATAAACAATATTTAAAATTATTAGGATTCAAACTAAAAAATGAGTGAAATTTTGAATATCACAAGTAAACCTAGCTATGATAATAGTATTTCTAAAATTGAGTATCACAGCTACTCTCCATTTTTAACATCATACAACTCTAGCGACGAAATCAGAATATCTCTACAGCAGCAGGACTTGTGTGTTTTACCAAGTCAGAGTTTTATTTATATTGAAGGTGTTTTAACTAAAGCAGATGGAACTGCATCAACAACTGCAAAACTATCCAATAATACCATAGCCTTTCTATTCGACGAGATTAGATATGAACTAAATGGAGTAGAAATCGATCGAAATAAAAATGTAGGAATAACTTCAACAATGAAGAACTACATATCGTTGAATGAGAACGAGAGTAAAATGTTGTATAATGGAGGCTGGTCACCGAACGAGTTAATAACACCCTCTAATGGCTACTTCAACTTTAGTTTACCATTACGAAAACTCTTGGGATTTGCCGAGGATTATAAAAAGATTATTGTAAACGCCAAACATGAACTAATTTTAGTTCGCACAAGAACCGACGAAAACGCATTTCTATCACTGATGATGTACAATTCAAAATTTTAAAACTACAATGGAAAGTGCCTCACGTAACCTTAGATGGTTCTGAAAAATTAAAAATGCTGAAAAATATTGAGTCTGGCCAAGCAGTTCAAATGTGTTTTCGAAATTGGGATTTATATGAATATCCAGTTTTACCAATAACAACCGATCATGTATGGAGCGTTAAAACCACAGGTCAACTGGAAAAACCACGATATATTATTATAGCTTTGCAGACAAATCGAAAAAATCAAAAGGATAAGGATGCAAGCAAATTTGATCATTGCGAACTCACAAATGTTAAAGTACACTTAAACTCGGAATCGTATCCATATGATGATTTAAATATTAAATTTCAACGTGATCGATATGCTATATTATATGATATGTATAGCAATTTTCAACAATCTTATTATGATGTTCAAGCACAGCCATTACTTTCGCGAACGGAATACAAGGAAGATGCTCCAATTATAGTAATTGACTGTTCACGTCAAAATGAAACTTTAAAAGCGGGTTCAGTTGATATTCGGGTAGAAATTAAAACATCAGCAGATATACCAACATTAACAACAGCCAATTGCCTATTGCTTCACGACCGCATAATCGAGTATAATCCTCTAACTAGCGCAGTTCAAAAACTTGTGTAAAAAAGGAACACTATTCAGTTTGAGATAGATTGTCAACCACGATGGATGTTGTTATCGATATGCAAGGCCTTAGGGGACCACAAAATAAATTTATTGTTAAAGAATTGACTATCGTACACCTCGATGAAAACATTCATCAACATTTTTTAATGAAACCACCGTACAATTTTGAAACGCTTCCAGATAATTTGAAACATCAAGCACAATGGTTATATGAAAATCATCACGGATTCAAATGGGATGGTGGTGAAACTTCATTCTATGACCTGAAACAATATTTACTACTCGACATGGAAAATACTATAATATACGTCAAGGGATTGGAAAAGAAAATCTGGCTTGAAAACTTATTAAATAGTACTGTTGTTCAGGTATTCGACCTGGATAGTTTTGATTCACCCAATCTCAAGACACTGAAAAAGGAAAATCCTGATACACAAAGATGTTCTTTTCATACTGGTTGTTGTTCTCTACAAAATGCATATCTATTAAGAAACTTTGTTATAAGAAATTCAATAAATAGCTAAGTTGTTATAAACAAAAATTAGTCTTTTTAATCATGAGTAAGCGAGAAGTTGTGAATGAATTACATACATCTGCTCGAAGAAACTTTAAGCGACGACGGGTTATTATAAAAGGTTTAGATGACTTATGGCAAGCTGATTTAGTTGAGATGGGCACATACGCTTCCGAAAATACAGGATTTCGATTTCTACTCACAATAATTGACACGTTTTCAAAATATGCTTGGGTTGTCCCTATTAAATCGAAGACAGGCATAGAAGTCACTAAAGCAATTGAGTCCATTTTCAAGCAGGGTCGGATTCCCAAGAACTTGCAAACGGATGATGGAAAAGAATTTTTCAATAAAAACTTTAAAAACGTAATGAAAAAACATCAAATTAATCATTATTCTACGTACAGCACTCTTAAAGCATCAATTGTAGAGCGATTTAATCGTACACTGAAAAATATGATGTGGAAAGAGTTTAGTATGAATGGAAATTATCAATGGATTGACTTAGTTAATGTACTCATCAATACATATAATAACACAAAGCATCGAACAATTAAAATGAAGCCTTCAGCAGTGAATAGCTTAAATGAAAAAAGACTTCTTTCTACCGTATACAACAATATTAAAGTGCTTGGTGCGGCAAAATATGAAGTCGGTGATCATGTTCGAATTAGTAAATATAAACATATATTTGAAAAAGGTTACACACCAAACTGGACAACAGAAATCTTTAAGATTCGAAAAGTTCAAAACACCAATCCTGTAACATATTTGCTAGAAGACTATGAAGGAAATCCAATTGAAGGTGGATTCTATGAATCTGAATTACTGAAAGCTAAAAACCCATCGTTGTATCTAGTGGAAAAAATTGTTAGAAAGAATGGAGACAAGGTATTTGTTAAGTGGTTAGGATTTTCATCAAAACACAATTCCTGGATAAATGTAAATGAAATACTTTGAAAATAAATTTAATTATTTAATAATTTTATGTAAAAAGTTACAAGTTTTTTTTATTTCACAATCACCTGCATACGCTGACCACCCACTATGTGTTTTCATAAACATTAGCCTAAGCCCCCCGCTGGCCTAAGTTTTCGTTTAGCCTAAGCCCCCCGCTAGCCTAAGTTTTCGTTTAGCCTAAGCCTCCCGCTAGCCTAAGTTTTCGTTTAGCCTAAGCCCCCCGCTGGCCTAAGTTTCGGATAGCCTAAGTCCCTCGCTCCCCGCTAGCCTAAGTCCCTCGCTCCCCGCTAGCCTAAGTTACAGATAGCCTAAGTATCGGATAGCCTAAGACACTGGCAACAACCGCGAAAAAAGCCCCGAAAAAAAACTCCCAATTTTATGCAAAAAAAGAAAAACGCCCAATTTTATGCAACGGAAAAGTTTCAGATAGCCTAAGTCCCTGACAACAACCGCGAAAAAAAAAACCGAAAAAAAATCCCAATTTTATGCAAAAAAAGAAAAACGCCCAATTTTATGCAACGGGAAACGAAAAAAAAGCAAAGCTCTCAACAACCGACAAAAAAGCCCCGAAAAAAAAACCCCCAATTTTATGCAACGAAAAAAAAACCTAAAGCTCTGGGGGAGTGAATTCCTTATCAGTCCCATACAAGTCTAAGACGTAATCATAAAAAAACTCCTCCCTCAAAAAATCGCCACCCTGGCTCGGGGGAGTAAATTCCTTATCAGCTTCATACAAGACTATGACGAAAGCATACAAAAGCTCCACCCAGGGTGTAAATTCCTTATCAGCTTCATATAAGACTATGACGTCATCCATACAAAAAAGCTTACACCCTACACCCTTGAGCCAGAATGCCTATATCCATACTACTGATCTTAACTGCTTTTTGACCTGACCTGTTCTCTTTTAGACCTGACCTGTTCTGATATTAGCTGCTTTTCGACCTGACCTGATCCGATATTAACAGCTTTTTAACCTGACCTGATCTGATATTAACTGCTTTTCGACCTGACCTGTTCTCTTTTAGACCTGACCTGTTCTGATATTAACAACTTTTTGACCTGACCTGTTCTGATATTAACTGCTTTTTGACCTGACCTGATCCGATATTAACAGCTTTTTGACCTGACCTGTTCTTTTTTCGACCTGACCTGATCTGATATTAACTGCTTTTCGACCTGACCTGTTCTCTTTTAGACCTGACCTGTTCTGATATTAACAGCTTTTTTACCTGACCTGTTCTGATATTAACTGCTCGACCTGTTCTCTGCTCGAATATTAACTGCTGTTTCTATCATGCTAATATAAATATATCGAATCCTTTCCTATATCTTCCTTTTTCCAGAGGACTCTCTTTATCAATTACGAGGAAACCATATTTATCTTTCCAACACTTTGCACAAATATTTTTGAATTGGTCGAATGTCATATCGGAATTTACATGATCATTATAAATGTGCTTCAAATTCATATCATCTTGTTTGAATATTATTATAAAATTGGCATTATCTCGAATTAAATGCTTTGGTATTCTCGTATAGGTCTGACAGAGATAAAAACTATCAATATTATGATGACGTCCCATACAGAAATATGATCGAACATTATCTTGCTTTTCACTTGCAATATCATCGAAAATAAACACAGAATTAGATTCAGCTTCTTCAGGTGCAATCACTTCACTATTATTTGAAAATGTATGAAAACCTAGTCCAGAAATAGGACTTACAGCTCGCTTTAAATATTGATATTTCGGTTGATGTAACGATTTCGAATAGATGTAAATATTTTTGAATTTAACGCCATTCGGATGCTCTAATAAGCAAACCATAACATTAGTTTTACCACAATTTGACGGACCAACAATTAGACTTCGAATATTATTAGGTAGTAAATGACTATGTTTTATTTTATCAGCACAATTTGTAATATCAGCATTTTGTACTGACAGTGTTTGACGTTGTTTAATAAACCGCATTCTGAGACTGACTAAGAAGAAATCGTAAAATATCAATGTTTTATACCAAAATCATATAAAATGGTTGAACATCGTATAAAATGAAGAAGTCTACTAAAGGTAGTAAAAGAGATAAAATGATTGATTACAAACTCAAAAGCCACAGTCTACGGAAAGTTGTTGATGGAAGAGGTTTAGTTAATTCGCTAATCAATAAATTGCCTATTGAACTACATTTACCGGGCTATCAGTATTGTGGACCTGGTACGAAATTAAGCGAACGACTTGCTAGAGGTGATCCTGGAATAAATCCATTGGATCAAGCGTGTAAAGAGCACGATATTGGATATTCTAAATATAAAGAAAGCAGTGATCGGCACATACTTGATAAGATATTATCTGAAAAGGCCTGGCAGCGAGTTAAATCCAAAGACGCAAACTTAGCAGAGCGCACGCACGCATTACTTGTAACAAATATAATGAAAGCTAAAGTTAAATTCGGAATGGGTAAACCAAAATTTAGAACAGCTGTTCGTTCAGCTCGAAATGTTCTCAAAAAAAAGAAACCTGAAAGCATAAAAGCTGCTATTAAATTAGCATTGAGTACTGCAAAGAGTATAATTAAAAACAATAAAGACGTTAAAACTCCTAGAATTATTCCCATTCCAAAAGTTGGTGAAGTTCTACCATTCTTAGTTCCACTTTTTGCGGGCTTGTCAGCTATAGGAGCATTAGCAGGTGGAGCTGCAGGAATAGCTAAAGCTGTCAACGATGCTAAAGATGCAAAGAAAACGTTAGAGGAGCAGAAACGACACAATCAGAAAATGGAGCAGATAGCTGTAGGTCGTGGACTCTACTTGAAACCGTATTGGAAAGGATTAGGACTATACTTAAATCCTCAGCCAAAAAACTTTTAAGAACGCTACCCAAGAGACCATTGAATGAAAATGATTTACGTAAATTTGGAAAGTTCCTGCCTGATTTCAGAGGTGTTTTTATGCGGAATACCCTACCGAGGAAACCTAAGAAAAATGAAAGTGGTATTGTTAATTTGGATTCAATGGAAGGACCCGGCACACATTGGGTAGCGTATGATAAGAAAAAAAATCATATCGAGTACTTTGATAGTTTTGGAAATCTACCACCTCCTGTCGAATTAATATACTATTTAGGAGATAACATAAGATACAACTATAATACATATCAAAACTATGAATCGTATAACTGTGGACATTTATGTTTAAAATTTTTATATAAACTTTTGTAAATTTAGTATATAAATAAATATTTTTTAAAAGTTCTTTCATTGTATTATTTGCTATCATGGCTTACACATTAACGTTGAGCGGAAATACATCCATACTAACAACAGAGTATTTTCCACCAATAGACTTGCACGGCGACTATGTTTGTGGACTAGTTGATTTCCAAACGTATAATTCTATACCGAATGTTGATGAAAGAAATAATTTATTTCATATAGGAAAACATGTTATAGAGTTTCCTATCGGATCGTATGAAATCGATGATATTGCCAACTATTTGTATAAGGAAATAGCAAAGATTAACAGTGGAATAAATCTCATAATACAGGCAAATAATAATACTCTAAAGAGCGAAATTAAGACAAGTGCTCCTATTTTCTTTAATAGAGAGAGAACTATTGGACAATTGCTAGGATTCGATAAACGAGAATTAGCTATCAATGTGAAAAATTACTCAGATTTACATGTAAACATAACTAAAGTTAATGTAATTCGAATCGGGTGCAGTATAGTTGGAAACTCGTACATCAATAATATATCATCACATACAATTCATGAATTCTCACCTGAAGTGGGGCCAGGCTATAAAATAGTCGAGGTTCCTAAGAATGTAATCTATTTGCCGATAAACGTCAAGCGAATAAGTACGTTAACTCTTAAACTTGTTGATCAAGACGGAGATCTAATAAACTTTAAAGGAGAAACCATAACCATTAGACTTCATTTAATGCCCCAGAATGTTGGTATATAATAGTCAGCCTAGTGTTAGTCCAATCAGTTCAATCAAGAAAACTGAACGAGCAAGACCAATATTGTCACTGTGCAATAAACAATATTTAAAATTATTAGGATTCAAACTAAAAAAAAATGAGTGAAATTTTGAATATCACAAGTAAACCTAGCTATGATAATAGTATTTCTAAAATTGAGTATCACAGCTACTCTCCATTTTTAACATCATACAACTCTAGCGACGAAATCAGAATATCTCTACAGCAGCAGGACTTGTGTGTTTTACCAAGTCAGAGTTTTATTTATATTGAAGGTGTTTTAACTAAAGCAGATGGAACTGCATCAACAACTGCAAAACTATCCAATAATACCATAGCCTTTCTATTCGACGAGATTAGATATGAACTAAATGGAGTAGAAATCGATCGAAATAAAAATGTAGGAATAACTTCAACAATGAAGAACTACATATCGTTGAATGAGAACGAGAGTAAAATGTTGTATAATGGAGGCTGGTCACCGAACGAGTTAATAACACCCTCTAATGGCTACTTCAACTTTAGTTTACCATTACGAAAACTCTTGGGATTTGCCGAGGATTATAAAAAGATTATTGTAAACGCCAAACATGAACTAATTTTAGTTCGCACAAGAACCGACGAAAACGCATTTCTATCACCCACTGATGATGTACAATTCAAAATTTTAAAACTACAATGGAAAGTGCCTCACGTAACCTTAGATGGTTCTGAAAAATTAAAAATGCTGAAAAATATTGAGTCTGGCCAAGCAGTTCAAATGTGTTTTCGAAATTGGGATTTATATGAATATCCAGTTTTACCAATAACAACCGATCATGTATGGAGCGTTAAAACCACAGGTCAACTGGAAAAACCACGATATATTATTATAGCTTTGCAGACAAATCGAAAAAATCAAAAGGATAAGGATGCAAGCAAATTTGATCATTGCGAACTCACAAATGTTAAAGTACACTTAAACTCGGAATCGTATCCATATGATGATTTAAATATTAAATTTCAACGTGATCGATATGCTATATTATATGATATGTATAGCAATTTTCAACAATCTTATTATGATGTTCAAGCACAGCCATTACTTTCGCGAACGGAATACAAGGAAGTTGCTCCAATTATAGTAATTGACTGTTCACGTCAAAATGAAACTTTAAAAGCGGGTTCAGTTGATATTCGGGTAGAAATTAAAACATCAGCAGATATACCAACATTAACAACAGCCTATTGCCTATTGCTTCACGACCGCATAATCGAGTATAATCCTCTAACTAGCGCAGTTCAAAAACTTGTGTAAAAAAGGAACACTATTCAGTTTGAGATAGATTGTCAACCACGATGGATGTTGTTATCGATATGCAAGGCTTTAGAGGACCACAAAATAAATTTATTGTCAAAGAATTGACTATCGTACACCTCGATGAAAACATTCATCAACATTTTTTAATGAAACCACCGTACAATTTTGAAACGCTTCCAGATAATTTGAAACATCAAGCACAATGGTTATATGAAAATCATCACGGATTCAAATGGGATGGTGGTGAAACTTCATTCTACGACCTGAAACAATATTTACTACTCGACATGGAAAATACTATAATATACGTCAAGGGATTGGAAAAGAAAATCTGGCTTGAAAACTTATTAAATAGTATTGTTGTTCAGGTATTCGACTTGGATAGTTTTGGTTCACCCAATCTCAAGACACTGAAAAAGGAAAATCCTGATACACAAAGATGTTCTTTTCATACTGGATGTTGTTCTCTACAAAATGCATATCTATTAAGAAACTTTGTTATAAAAAATTCAATAAATAGCTAAGTTGTTATAAACAAAAGTTAGTCTTTTTAATCATGAGTAAGCGAGAAGTTGTGAATGAATTACATACATCTGCTCGAAGAAACTTTAAGCGACGACGGGTTATTATAAAAGGTTTAGATGACTTATGGCAAGCTGATTTAGTTGAGATGGGCGCATACGCTTCCGAAAATACAGGATTTCGATTTCTACTCACAATAATTGACACGTTTTCAAAATATGCTTGGGTTGTCCCTATTAAATCGAAGACAGGCATAGAAGTCACTAAAGCAATTGAATCAATTTTCAAGCAGGGTCGGATTCCCAAGAACTTGCAAACGGATGATGGAAAAGAATTTTTCAATAAAAACTTTAAAAACGTAATGGAAAAACATCAAATTAATCATTATTCTACGTACAGCACTCTTAAAGCATCAATTGTAGAGCGATTTAATCGTACACTGAAAAATATGATGTGGAAAGAGTTTAGTATGAATGGAAATTATCAATGGATTGACTTAGTTAATGTACTCATCAATACATATAATAACACAAAGCATCGAACAATTAAATTGAAGCCTTCAGCAGTGAATAGCTTAAATGAAAAAAGACTTCTTTCTACCGTATACAACAATATTAAAGTGCTTGGTGCGGCAAAATATGAAGTCGGTGATCATGTTCGAATTAGTAAATATAAACATATATTTGAAAAAGGTTACACACCAAACTGGACAACAGAAATCTTTAAGATTCGAAAAGTTCAAAACACCAATCCTGTAACATATTTGCTAGAAGACTATGAAGGAAATCCAATTGAAGGTGGATTCTATGAAGCTGAATTACTGAAAGCTAAAAACCCATCGTTGTATCTAGTGGAAAAAATTGTTAGAAAGAATGGAGACAAGGTATTTGTTAAGTGGTTAGGATTTTCATCAAAACACAATTCCTGGATAAATGTAAATGAAATACTTTGAAAATAAATTTAATAATCTCATGTAAAAAGTTACAAGTTTTTTTTTTTTTTTTTTTTGGTTCACCAACTTGTCGGACCGGAAATATGCTGACTCAGCATGAAATTTGATATGCTTTTTTATAAACATGTTTCAACTTGTCGGACTATGAAATTTGATATGCTGACTCAACTTGTCGGACCTGCTATGAGACTACCCACATTAGCCTAAGCCCCCCGCTAGCCTAAGCCCCCCGCTAGCCTAAGCCCCCCGCTAGCCTAAGCTCCCCGCTAGCCTAAGTTTCGGATAGCCTAAGTCCCCCGCTAGCCTAAGTTTCGTATAGCCTAAGTCCCTCGCTAGCCTAACTTTTCGTTTAGCCTAAGTCCCCGCTCCCCGCTAGCCTAAGTTTTCGTTTAGCCTAAGTACCCGCTCAGCCTAAGTTTCAGATAGCCTAAGTTTCGGATAGCCTAAGTCCTCCGCTAGCCTAAGTTTCAGATAGCCTAAGTCCCTGGCAACAACCGCGAAAAAAGCCCCGAAAAAAAACGCCCAACTTTATACAACAGAAAAAAACCTCGAAAAAAAAACGCCCAATTTTATGCAACAGAAAAAACAAAAACCCAAAGCTCTGGGGTAGTGAATTTCTTATCAGCTTCATACAAGACTATGACGTCCATAAAAAAAAACTCCCAATTTTATGCAAAAAAGGAAAAACACAAAAAAAAAAAAAAACCAAAAAAAAAACGCCCAATTTTATGCAACAAAAAAACAAAAAACCCAAAGCTCTACCGTCAAAAAAAGCTCGGGGAGGGAATTTCTTATAAGCTTCATACAAGACTATGACGTCATCCATACAAAAGCTTCCACCCCATCCACCCCGGCCCAGAAACGCCATATCCATACTACTATTATAATATCTCTTTCAAGTGTTTTCATTGCAAACTGAATTTTTTTTCTATTTCCCTTATTCTATTGTCAACTTCGATATTCATTAGCTTCAGCATTTCTGTATCTTAAGATAAGAACAGGTCGAACAGTTAATATTAGAACAGGTCAGGTCAAAAAGCTGTTAATATCAGAACAGGTCAGGTCTAAAAGAGAACAGGTCAGGTCAAAAAGCAGTTAATATCAGAACAGGTCAGGTCAAAAAGCTGTTAATATCAGAACAGGTCAGGTCTAAAAGAGAACAGGTCAGGTCGAAAAGCAGTTAATATCAGATCAGGTCAGGTCAAAAAAAGAACAGGTCAGGTCGAAAAAAGAACAAGTCAGGTCAAAAAGCTGTTAATATCGAATCAGGTCAGGTCGAAAAGCAGCTAATATCAGAACAGGTCAGATCAAAAGCTGTTAATATCAGAACAGGTCAGGTCTAAAGCTGTTAATACCTGTTCAGAGCTGTTCAAAAAGCTGTTAATACCTGATCAGAGCTGTTCAAAAAGCTGTTAATACCTGTTCAGAGCTGTTCAAAAAGCTGTTAATACCTGATCAGAGCTGTTCAAGAAGCTGTTAATACCTGTTCAGAGCTGTTCAAAAAGCTGTTAATACCTGATCAGAGCTGTTCAAGAAGCTGTTAATACCTGTTCAGAGCTGTTCAAAAAGCTGTTGATACCTGATCAGAGCTGTTAAAAAAACTGTTAATACCTGTTCAGAGCTGTTCAAAAAGCTGTTAATACCTGATCAGAGCTGTTCAAGAAGCTGTTAATATCAGATCAGGTCAGGTCGAAAAGCAGTTAGTATCAGAACAGGTCAGGTCAAAAGCTGTTAATATCAGAACAGGTCAGGTCAATAAGCATTTAATATCAGAACAGGTCAGGTCAAAAAGCTGTTAATATCAGAACAGGTCAGGTCAAAAAGCTGTTAATATCAGAACAGGTCAGGTCTAAAGCTGTTAATACCTGTTCAGAGCTGTTCAAAAAGCTGTTAATACCTGTTCAGAGCTGTTCAAAAAGCTGTTAATACCTGTTCAGAGCTGTTCAAAAAGCTGTTAATACCTGATCAGAGCTGTTCAAGAAGCTGTTAATACCTGTTCAGAGCTGTTCAAAAAGCTGTTAATACCTGATCAGAGCTGTTCAAGAAGCTGTTAATATCAGATCAGGTCAGGTCGAAAAGCAGTTAGTATCAGAACAGGTCAGGTCAAAAGCTCTTAATATCAGAACAGGTCAGGTCAATAAGCATTTAATATCAGAACAGGTCAGGTCAAAAAGCTGTTAATATCAGAACAGGTTAGGTCAAAAAGCTGTTAATATCAGAAAAGATCAGTTCAAAAAGTAGTTAATATAAGAACAGGTCAGGTCAAAAGCTGTTAATATCAGAACAGGTCAGGACAATAAGCATTTAATATCAGAACAGGTCAAGTCAAAAAGCTGTTAATATCAGAACAGGTCAGGTCAAAAGCTGTTAATATCAGAACAGGTCAGGACAATAAGCATTTAATAACAGAACAGGTCAGGTCAAAAAGCTGTTAATATCAGAACAGGTCGGGTCAAAAAGCTATTAATATCAGAAAAGATCAGGTCAAAAAGCAGTTAATGTTAAAACAGGATAGGTATAAGGCGCTAATATCGGTGTGCAGTTCTAAAACTATGATGTAGTGGGGAGCTATATAAGGCAGAAAGTTTTTCGTTGCACTCTCAGTTCGTTTAAAAGTTTTGTGGAGTAAGTGTCAAAGATGAAATCAATTATTTGTGAATATTGCGGTCTAAGCTGTTCACGCAACGATAGTTTAAATAGACATATAAGAAATATGCATCCAAAGGAGTGTTCTAAATGTGAATTTTGTGCAAAAATATATCCACGAAAAGATAAACATCATGAAAAGTGTAGTAATCAAGTGCAACCGTCAACTGTGCAACCGACTACGCAACCGTCAACCGTGCTACCGACTACGCAACCTTCAACCGTGCCACCAACTACGCAACCGTCGAAGGAATGTAAATTAGAAATTATTTTTATTATTAATAAATGTTAAACAAAAATTCTGTGCTTGAGATTAATAAAAAACGAATAAATGTTAAAATTTAGAAACTGATGTTTTACTTTGGTATATCCTTTCAATCCACTTCAGAAGAATTTCCTAACTAAGAATATCACTTTCTTAGACCCGCTTTGAATCTTATTACTTAACGTTACAATTTTTTTTATGAAGCTGAAGCTAAAAACCCATCGTTGTATCTAGTGGAAAAAATGGAGACAAGGTTTGTTAAGTGGTTAGGATTTTCATCAAAACACAATTCTTGGATAAATATAAATGAAATACAAATTTAATTATTTAATAATCTTATGTAAAAAGTTACAAGTTTTTTTATTTCACATAATATCCACTGCTCATCACAGCATTCACAAGTATCTGGTCCACATGTTGCATCATCATAAGCCCAAGAACAGTTAATATAGTGCTTTCCGTATTGACTTATTTTCTGCTCCATTTGATTGTACTTTTCCACAAATTTAAAATATTTTGTTAATATCTCTAAGTGCTCCTCCAAAATAAAATCTTTGTGCTCGTCAACGAAGCGCTTGTATTCCATGTTTACTGGTGTACGGTTCAAACAATACTCACGTTCTTTCAGTTTTGTTGGGGAGGGGAAAGGTTTGGTGAAAAAGGAAAGGGGAGGGAAGAAGAGAGGAGAGGAAATTCTAGTGATTTTAGTTTGTTCAGCTGAATTGTGTGTTAGTTATTTCGTGAATTTCAAGTAGAACAGTCAGAATGTTTTGGATTGAGCAGATATCCCACAAGTGTAAATATTGTATTTGTGAAGCAATTTGGTTAAATTTCAAAATAGTGAATGCGAGAATTTACGCAAATCTACTGGAAGTGTTTTTAACCCCGGAAGATGGAACGAGATGTCTTGTACTACGATTAAGAAATGGGGAAGATTGCAGAAATTTGGACTTTGCATTTTCATTCCAAACTTGGCAGCATGTTAAAATCGAAGTATTCGGTATGTAAACATTTTTTTATTAAAATTAATTGTTGCTAATAGTTTCTTTTACTTTAGGTGGTGAAATTACTATAGCAGGAAATGTTTTACCTGGCTTTAGTGGTTACAGAGCAAACAAAATTTTTCCGAGAGGTTGCCCGTTTGGTGATGATAGTGATTGGAAAACGTCGGCAGATGAGGAGGAACACTTCAAGGAAGTTTTTCGTAGGAATGGAACTCTTCATCCTTATATAAAAATAGACAACGAAATCAAACGAGTGGAACGAGAGCTTGTAGATTTAAAAGAAAAAAGAAAAATAACTAAATCTTTGTCTAAGCAGAAAAGAAAAATAACGAAGGAAGAAGAAAATTTTAAAGGTATTGGAGAAATAGATGCTAAAATCCAACGAATAGAAGAAGAGCTTAAAAGCTTTGATAAACCATGCAAAAACGAGTAAAGTTTAACGATACGCCTGTCATCAAACACCTTGTTGTATGGAGTTTCGCATATCGCAGTAGTCGAAAAGGAATATGGGAAATGTATGCCCGAGACAGAGCCAGATTTCAAAAAAGAATTTCAGATTTATCGAAAATATTAGATTTAATATTATGTAGTGAGCATAGAGAAAGAATTTTTAATAAAAGATTTGAAGTTTAAAAAAGAATGTGTTCTCAATTTCACAACCACCTGTAAGAAATATGCTGACTCATCAATAAAACAATAGCCTACTACTCAATTTCACAACATTGGGCCACCTGTAAGAAATATGCTGACTCATCACTATGCTTTTTCATAAACATTGTTAGCCTACTGCTCAACTTTGGACCACCTGCAAGAAATAGGCTGACTCATCCATAAACATGTTTCAACCTGATGAAATTTGATATGCTTTTTCCGGTGATTGAAAATATGCTGACTCATACATAAACAAAGAAATATGACGACCAGCCACTATGCTTTTTCATAAACAAAAGCTAACTCACCACTCACTATGCTTTTTCATAAACATTAGCCTAAGCCCCTCGCTAGCCTAAGCCCCCCGCTCCCCGCTAGCATAAGTTTCGAATAGCCTAAGTCCCTAGCTCCCCGCTAGCCTAAGTTTTCGTTTAGCCTATGACTGACTCAGCAATAAAACATGTTTCAACCTGTTGGATTCTGAAATTTGATATGCTTAATTTCACAACAATATGCAAGAAATATGCTAAAACATGTTTCAACTTGTCGATCTAAGCCCCCCGCTCCCCGCTAGACTAAGGTTTATTTCCACTCCAACAAGGTTTATCCCCACTCTAACAATCAAATCAAGTCTATCCCCCCCTCCACGACTTATCCAACCAAGTCCATCCCCACTCCAGGATCTATCCTACCAATCAAATAAGGTTTATCCCCACTCCAGGAACTATCTGACCAATCAGATCACTCCAACCGATAAATGTAAAAAAGCTCAAAGCCCCGAAAAAAAACGCCCAATTTTATGCAACGGAAAACGAAAAAAAGCAAAGCTCTCAACAACCGACAAAAAAGCCCCAAAAAAAAAAAAACGCCCAATTTTATGCAACCGAAAACGAAAAAAAGCTCCACCGTCAAAAAAAGCTCGGGGAGGGAATTTCTTATCAGCTTCATACA
Source organism: Beris chalybata (assembly GCA_949128065.1). Taxonomy (NCBI): domain Eukaryota; kingdom Metazoa; phylum Arthropoda; class Insecta; order Diptera; family Stratiomyidae; genus Beris; species Beris chalybata. The sequence continues at coordinate 1,022,457 of OX421898.1, forward strand.
AGACTATGACGTCATCCATACAAAAGCTTCCACCCCATCCACCCTGGCTTTGAAACGGCATATTCAAACTACTGGCGGGCATAACTTTTTCACAAATTTCTCCAAAAATTATAATATTTTTCTTCAAACTATTGATTTTATTAGAAACTAGATAGTTCAAATTACTCAGACAAAATTGTTTCACTCGAATCGGTTCACAGAAAAAAAAGTTGTGGGTGCTTGAAAAAGTCTGCCAACAGTCTGGGCGCAACTTTCTTATTTTTCCGGCAGAAGTTCGGAACGTGTTTAATTCGCGGATGCGGTGTATGTTACTGTGTGACTGAAAACCTAACAAAAAGTTCGGGAAACGGTTAGAATAGAGTGTAATATATGAATTATAAAAAAAGGGTCATATTCCGGGATGCGGTCTAGAGGTTGGAAAAGAAAAAAACTTAAAATTAGGTGAATATTAAACAAGCCCGTGGAAGTGAAAAGATATTCGATATCTGATCAGACCTGAGAGATATGGTGGAATTTATGAAAAAGTATACAACCAGTTTACACCCCCTTAGGGGTCGAATTTAAAAAAATCTTGAAAACACTTTCTAGGTATTCATATGAAGAATCCTTAGAATAAAAATGAATTCAATATTTCGAAAGACCTAGTAGATATGACGAAAATCGTGAAAATATATGCATTTTATATTTTCTGAATTTTTTTTCTGCCACCCCTTCTGAACCCCAATGAATATGCAAATTTTTTTTTATCGTAATTACTTTTCTAGTTGATTTACATATATGTACCGAGTTTCAACTTTCTAGCATAAGCCGTTCAAAAGTTAGGAAAAACACCCACCACCCTCGCACCGTGCTACCCCTAAAAAAAATTTATTTTTCCACTATGTCACTAATATAGTTCTATCTAAATACGAAGTTTAAGGTTTATATCATTACAAGTTCTTAAGATATAAGCATCGGAACTTTTTCCTTCTCACCCTTCCCCACCCTCACCCTCTGCACCCAAACCCTCAAACTTTTTTTCCCTACTAGGGTTCTATTAGGCCTACTTCTGGTAAAAATTTGAAGCATCCATCTTAGACTGTTATTGAGATATGAAACGTGTTATTTTTGAAAAATTCTTATCCCCTCCACTTACGTACTCCCCCGCCCCCTTCAATGATTTTACTTTAAACAATCTTTATTTATCAAGCTTTATACCCAAACCGAATTTTGTTTTTCTGGTGCAATTGATTTGTGAGATATCATAATCTTTACTATTTCAACCCCCACCCCAGCACGACACCACCCCCACCAAAAATTTTGTTTCAATCTACTTTCCTAGTATAACTACAGATATTTGTAAGTTTAAATTGCTTGCCGTTAACGGCTTAGGAGATATGGATTTTAGAATGTGTCGATATCGGCATTTTTGCGTTTCGGACGCATTATTTCCCCCTCCACGCCCACACCCCTTCACCCATATCAGCAATTTTTTCGCAAATGGGTCCACTATCAAAGCTCTATAGAAATTCTAAGTTTCAGCCTCCTACCATTAGCGGTTGCTGAGATCTAGAAACCAACATTTTTCGTCTAAAACGCTTCCCCCACCTTACCCCTTCTCATTTCAAGAGGTCTACCATGTCTATTCAGAAAAAAAAAATCAATTTAATAGCTCATAGGATTTGGGAACTATAATTCCTCAAACGAGTTTGCGTACGGCGTACGGAGCACAGACGGACTGAAAATTATTATTGCTTTTTTGGCGTAGCGAAGCCAAACCTAACGGTACAGAGATTTCAATGAAAACTCAAAATGTGTGCATAGGCTTACCAGATACTGTGCAAGTTGTTCCACATAAAATAATTCAGCGGCTCGGCCACTATTGCATTCTTAATGATGACCGCCCGAGGGCGGTCTTACATGCTAGAGGGTTAAAATAAAAAGATACGGTCAGAAGGTACATATTCTATTCATGAAACTCGGGAATGATTCCTGGAAGAATTTAAGTATGCGCGATGGTCTGAAAGCTTATTGTATCAAGTGAAGTCTGATGTGTAACATCAAAAAAAAAAATCTGCCAACAGTCTGGGCGCAACTGTATTATTTTTCCGGCAGAAGTTCAGAACGCGTTCAATTCGGGGATGCGGTGTATGTTACTATGTGACTGAAAACCTAACAAAAAGTTCGGGAAGCGGTTAGAAAAGGGTGTAACATATGAATTAAATAATTTTGTCATATTCCGGGATGCGGTCTAGAGGTTGAAAAAAACAAAACTTAAAAATAGGTGATTATTAAACAAACCTGGGGAAGTGAAAAGATATTCGATATCTGATCAGACCTGAGAAACATGGTGGAATTCATGAAAAAGTATACAACCAGTTTACACCTTCTTAGGGGTCGAATTTCAAAAAATCTTGAAAACACATTCTAGGTATTCACATGAAGAATCCGTAGAAAAAAAATGAACTCAATATTTGGAAAGACCTAGTAGATATGACGAAAATCGTGAAAATATATGCATTTTATACTAACCGATATTTTTTCTTGCCCCCCCTTCTGAACGCCAATGAATATTCAAATTTTTTTTTTATCACAATTACTTTTCTAGTTAATTTACATATACGTACCGAGTTTCAACTTCTTAGCGTAAGCCGTTCTAAAGTTAGGAAAAACACCCCCCACTACCGTACCATACTACCCCTAAGAAAAAATTTATTTTTCCACCATGCCACTACTATAGCTCTATCTAAATACCAAGTTTCAGCTTCCTATCATTATAGATTCTTAAGATATAAGCATCGGAACTTTTTCTTTCTCACCCTTCCCCACCCTCACCCTCTACACCCACACCCCCAAACTTTTTTTCCCTACTAGGGTTCTATTAGGCCTACTTCTGGTAAAAATTTGAAGCAACCATCTTACACTGTTATTGAGATATGAAACGTGTTATTTTTGACAAATTCTTATCCCCTCCACTTACGTACTCCCCCGCCCCCTTCAAAGATTTTATTTTGAGCAATCTTTATTTATCAAGCTTTGTATCCAAACCGAATTTTGTTTTTCTGGTGCCTCTGGTTTGGGAGATATTGTAATGTTAAGTATTTCAACCCCCACCCCCGTACATCACTACCCCTTCAATCTACTGTTTCAATCCTGTTTCAATCTACTCTCCTAGTATAACTACAGATATTTGTTAAGTTTTAATTGCTTGCTGTTAACGGTTTAGGAGATATGGATTTTAGAATGTGTCGATCGAAATTTTTATTGCTTTTTTCGTGTCTACTAGTCATGAAACGTGGACAAAAAAATTTTGAGGGCAGCAAATTTTTTTTTTTTTTTAAATCGATAACAATACTGTATTATAAATAATACAGTAAAAGTGAAAATAATTTATAAAATAGTGAAAGTAAAGTGAACTTTTTAAAAGTAGTGAAAGTGAAAATAATTAAAAGAAATAGTGAAAGTAAAGTGAACTTAAGAAATAGTGAAAGTAAAATAATAAGTATCAAATAATTAAGTGACGTGAAAGTAAAAGAATAAGTGTTAAATAACTAAATGAAGTGAGCTAATATATAATAAATAGTGAAAATAATTAAAAAAAAAATAGTGAAAGTGAAAATAATCAAGTTAACTTAAAAAAAATAGTGAAAGTGACAATGAAATCCTTTATATGTGAATACTGTGGTCTAAGCTGTTCACGCGGTGATAGTTTAAATAGGCACATTAGAAGTAAGCATCTAAGGGATAAGAGTAACAAATGTCAATTTTGTTCGAAAATATGCACGCGAAAAGATGTATTGTTGAATCATCTAAAAAAGTGTAATAATCAAGTGCAACCAATTACTCAACCATCAACATCATCAACAATAGCGCAACCAACTACATAAACGTCAAAGAAATGTAACTCATGTAAGTTAGAAGTGTTAAACAAAGACTGGAACTATCGCGTTCGAACAAATTTACATAAAAGAAACACTGCCGTCTCGATTAATAAAAATTTTAAAGTTTTAAAGAGTTCTTTTGAAGAAAGAATCGAAACATTAATTTTGGAAAATACGAATCTCGAAGTAATAGTGCCGAAATAGTTTTTAGTCACATGTGAAAATCTAGTAATTGAAATCTTGAAAGCACATTTAGTGAAGCATACAGCTTTCAAATTTAATCTAGAATTATTTGCTGTATATATAAAATATACTAAAAACAATAATGGCGGTAATATTGACGTAGTGTACGATGTAAAATCTTTTCAAACAAGAATGTGTAATGTGCAGAGTGAAGAAGAATTTGTCTGTATCTACAGATCTATGATGGACGAAATTTCTGTTAAAAGTGAAGAGTTTCAAGAGCGTGATAGTGGGTGGACAATAGTGGAAATAACCCACCTTGAAATTAACATTAATCAGTATAAACCGTTCAGAGGTTCACAGTTCATAGAACTTCCTAAATTTTTAAAAGATAAACATGCTTGTGTCAATGTGAAGAACTATGACAAGTATTGCCTTAAGTGGTGTATAATATCAGGCTTGAGCCCGGAAGACGTGCATAATGATAGAACCACAAGCTATCAAATTGAAAAAATTGAAAAAAGTGACATAATTTTGAAAAACGGAAAAACTGTTAAGTTCGGCCAATTACAATTTCCATTAAAAATTGACGAAGTTAAAATATTCGAAGAAATTAATCCGGATATAAGTGTTAACGTATTCGGTTTTAAGAAGGAGGGAAATGCTATAGTTGGACCATACTAGAAAACGAAAGAGAAAAAACCTACACATATAAGCATGTTATTACTGCAAGACGAAGAGAATTATCATTACGTATGGATCAAAGACATGTCAAAGTATATTATTATATATTCCTTTAAAAAAATTATATATAAATTTTATGCTTATTCTATAGATTGATTGGAAGTCAGCTTACAAAATATAAGGGACATATATATGTGTGTAACACATGTCTGCAGCATTTCTATCAACAAGAAAGTCTCGATCTACATAAGCCGGAATGTAGCAGACTTGTAACGAAAATGCCAACACCGGAAAAGTCGTTATTATCATTCACCGAGCATCAACGGAAATTAGATGTCCCATTCGTTATATATGCTGATTTCGAGTGTATACTGAAAAGTGTGGATACGTGTTCACCAGATCCTTCGACCTCATCAACGACATCCATTCAGGAACATGTACCGTGCGCATTTAGCTATTATATAAAGTGTTCCTACAACAATGCACATAATCAACACCGCATATATAAAGGAATTGATTCAGCTTGTAAGTTTGTAGAATATTTAGTTAAGGATATTAAAAATAAATTAGTATAATTATGTATCAAAAGTTGTCACACATTAGCCGAGCGAAAATTTCAAAACGAGAGTAGTATTTGCCATATATGCAAAAAAGAATTAGATAATAATAGTGTCGCGGATCACTGTCATTTAACGGGAAAATATAGAGGTCCAGCACAGTAGTATAGATATAGGCATTCTGGACCAGTGGGACCGATGGAACGGATCAAAAGTGCTGATAAAGATGTTCTAGAACTTTCTAAAAGGTGATAAGAATGTTCGAGAAGCTTGAAGATGATAAGGATGACGTCATCGGACTTTTGTTTACATTGTTAGCTAGCTCTTGAAGCAGATAAGGATGGCGAGTTTTGTTTATATTGTTCGCGTCGAACGAAATTCTGATTGATAGGGGAAAAATGTGCTATATTAGTCACACGACTTAAAACCTGATAGTATTCGAAATTCTGGGAAAAAAAATGTGCTATATTTAGTACTCCAAATTCTAATAGATAAGGTATGGAGAAAAAATGTGCTATATTTAGTTATAAAATATTATGATTGAAAATCACGAGGACAACACCTGACTAAACGATGATAATATAAAATGGTCAAAGGTCACATCATAATAAGAATGTTGATGTGGGATGGGAGATCAAGACAGAGGTCTCAAGATGGAGGTCTCAAGGAGGGTCTTACGGATCAAGGTGAAGGTATTAAGGATCAGGGTGGTCTTAAGGATCAAAGTGGTCTTAAGGATCAAGGATGAGGATCTTAAGGATGAGGGTCTTAAATATCAAGGTGAGGGTCTTAAGGATCAAGGATGAGGATCTTAAGGATCAAGGTTGAGGATCTTAAGAATCAAGGATGAGGGTCTAAAGGATCAAAGTGAGAGACTTAAGGATCAAGTATGAGGATCTTAAGGATCAAGGATGAGGGGTCTTAAGGATCAAGGATGAGGGTCTTAAGAATCAAGGATGAGGGTCTTAAGGATCAAGGTGAGTGTGTCAAAAGGATACGGGAAGAGACTCTAAGGATCAAGGATGAGGGGTCAAGTTGAGGGTCTTAAGGATCAGAGGATAAAGGTCGAGAATAAAGGTATGAAAATAGACATTTGAGGTTCGGTGCGACTGATGGGCAAAATCCAAAGTGTTGATAAGGATGTTTTAGAATAGTCTAGAAGCTGATAAGGATGTTCTAGAAAAAGATGTATATGAAATTCCGTTAAACTTTGAATAACTGATAACCTAAATTTGAGGTGAATAACTTTTCATTGTTAATTGGTTATTAAAGTTGTGAAATTCTATAAGGTCATCTTGAATATATGTAGATCTTCTAAAGTACCACAATGGGTATTATTACATACAGTTGTGAAATTCTATATGGTCACCACAGATCTTCAAAAGTAGCTCAAAAACTGATAAGAGACTTAGTAAATGAGTTGTTTACATTGTTTATAATTATATAAGTTAACCTTTTAAACTTTTCTTATTATAATAGATAACTTCACTCTATGTAAAAAATACTTCATTTAATTATATAGGAAGTTGTTGATAATTAAGCATTTTAGTATAAAGGTGAAAGGTTAACTATAAAAAAGTATCTGACAAACTAAAATAGATATTTGGGGTGAATAACCTTTATATTAAGCATTTTAATTGGCTATTAAAGTTGTGAAATTCTAGATTTTCTAAAGTAACTTAAAGACTGATAAGAGACTTAGAAAATTAGTTTTTATATTGTTTATAGGTCTCATATAATAACTCATTAACGAAAATAGACATTTGATGCGAATACATCGAATTTTAAAATTTAAACAGTCCTGTTGGTTGAAAGAATATATTGATTTGAATACCCATCATCGTACATTAGCTAAAAATGAATTTGAAAAGAACTTCTTTAAGTTATTAAATAATGCGGTTTATGGTAAAACAATGGAGAACGTGATTAAACGTAAAGATGTAAAAATTGTTCAAAGTTAGGAAAGTTCTGGAAGACGTTTAGGAGCTCGGGCCTTAATCGCGAAATCAAATTTTCATAGCGTAACACAATTTAAAGAAAATATGTTGGCCATACAAATGCAACGAGTACTATCTCCTCCATCTCCTCCACCTGGTCGAGGACATAGAAATATGACTCACCCGCTCAAAAACATGTCTCAATCTGTCGGCCTTAGCCCCCGCCCCCGCTAGCCTAAGGTTTATCCCCACTCCAACAAGGTCCATCCCCACTTCACGACTTATCGCTCAATTTCACAACTTCGGTCAATAAAAGCATGACTCATCTGATTAGATCATCTAAAAAAATATGACTCATCGATAAATTTCACAACTTCAGTTAACAAAAGCATGACTCATCCAATCAGGTCACCTGTTTAAAAACATGTCTCAACTTGTCGAATCTGCTTGCGCGACCTAAATCTCATTCTTTTTTTTTAAATAACAACAATCAATCTTTTTTTTTTTTTATTAATTAATTTAATTACAATTCTTAATCTATTATATTATTTTCTATCTTATAGTGACCCCAAACATAAGTTTCTACCCCATTACCCCTAATATAACGCTTATCATCCTTATAACTTAATGTTATCTTATTAACTAATTGTGTATAAATATGATGAATTTTAGATCTAAACATAAACATATTTCCATAAAATATTTTCTTATTATATAAACAACTTTTATAATCTACTAAACTTAAATTATTCAATGCACTTCTTTTAACACCTTTAGCTTTCTTAATTGTATTACAATTTTCAACATTTATACAATACATTTTAGAACGAAGCCCTATAAATTCTCTCATAATACTACCATTGCATTCATCTTTCATCATACCTTATACTTTTTTATTAACAAGCGGGAGATTAAATCTATTATTAACAGAATAATCAGATGTATCGGATCGGGAATCAATGTCATTTAAAATATCATTGTAAAAATCTTCTGTTTTAATCGTATAAATAAAAGAATCGGTATCCATATAATTTAAGCTGATATTCTCGCAAAACTTAGGCTTCATGTAATCATAGTGGAAGTCATACACTTTCCATTTTGATAATTCAAGTATCGTGAAGCCTACATGTTGGTTTATTGTATGTCGTAAGTACTCGTTGCATTTGTATGGCCAACATATTTTCTTTAAATTGTGTTACGCTATGAAAATTTGGTTTCGCGATTAAGGCCCGAACTCCTAAACGTCTTCCAGAACTTTCCCAACTTTGTACGATTTTTACATCTTTCCGTTTATCCACGTTCTCCATTGTTTTACCATAAACCGCATTATTTAATAATTTCAAGAAATTTTTTTCAAATTCATTTTTCGCCAATGTACGGTGATGGGTATTCAAATCTATATATTCTTTCAACCAACAGGACTGTTTAAATTTTAAAATTCGATGTATTTGAGTCAATTTCATACCGTTTTGAATACATTGTTGAAGATTTTTGTAATGAATAATATATTTTGATTTATTTGTCAAATCTGGAATTAATTTTGGAAAATTAGATCCGGGACTTTTTTTATTCTCTGCGCAAAATGGTAAGTCGTTATGGAGATCGTGTATTTCTTCTGGATACTCTAATTCTTCTAATTTATAGCCATATTCAGAATTTAAAGGAATATTGAAGACATCAAAATCGGATTCGAACCATGTGAATTCGCCATAAGGAAGGGGTTGCGACATTGCCCATCCATATGAATTATTTGCATCTAAATACATTAGATATTCTGATGGTTTACTTTCATCATAGTCAGACATATATTTGTTGTTTGCTGCAGAATGTCTATTTGAACATTGAATATACCACCTCTGATACCTCGTTGAATGAAAGTATGCATATTTATATCCGTTAAAAGTTCCAGAGTTATTTTAGTTGTTTTTAACATAGCATCCCATGATAGCCCAGGTGCTGTATGATATTGGCACGGATCTAGTTCATAAATACTTTTGCACACTTTTCTAAAATTCTCAAAAATATCAGCTAACAACAGCACATCTGTTTTTAAATATAATAGTTCAAGGTAATCTTCAAGGGTTTTGCAATTAAATTTTTCCCATACCTTAAGAGCGTGATTGTAATTCTCTTCAGAACATTCTGCATCGGTTAATTGGCTATAAAATTTATCTCGAGATGGAAGCTGAGACTCATTCAGTCGTTCAAACGAATTTAAATATTCATAAGGAAATACGCCTTTTGTAGTAATTAGCTTGAACTCTTCATCATTTTTAAATATTGATCGTACAATTTGAAAGTCGTCTGTAGATAGGTTCTTAGCTAATGATTCTAAACTAGAGGACATAAACCGGAATGAATCTAAAAATCTCAATTCAATTGAATCAGTCTCAGTTACAAAAATTCTTTTTGACAGCGATACATAAAGTTCTTTGTTAAGTGGAATTACGTTAATATCACCGGGAATAGATGAAAGTTCTTTCACAAAAAAATGGCTATCATATCCGGAAAAGTTATGGAAGAATATTGGAATGAATTTAGGAACTCGGAACTTTAAATTGCAATCTGAATGTGCTGGACCTCTATATTTTCCCGTTAAATGACAGTGATCCGCGACACTATTATTATCTAATTCTTTTTTGCATGTATGGCATATAAATACTACTCTCGTTTTGATACATAGTTATAATAAATATTTTTAATATCCTATTCTACAAACTTACAGGCTGAATCAATTCCTTTATATATGCGATGTTGATTATGTACATTGTTGTAGGAACACTTTATATAATAGCTAAAAGCGCACGGTACATGTTCCTGAATTGATGTCGTTGATGAGGTGGAAGGACCTGGTGAACACGTATCCACACTTTTCAGTATACACTCGAAATCAGCATATATAACGAATGGGACATCTAATTTCCGTTGATGCTCGGTGAATGATAATAACGACTTTTCCGGTGTTGGCATTTTCGTTACAAGTCTGCTACATTCCGGCTTATGTAGATCGAGACTTTCTTGTTGATAGAAATGCTGCAGACATGTGTTACACACATATATATGTCCCTTATATTTTGTAAGCTGACTTCCAATCAATCTATAGAATAAGCATAAAATTTATATATAATTTTTTTAAAGGAATATATAATAATATACTTTGACATGTCTTTGATCCATACGTAATGATAATTCTCTTCGTCTTGCAGTAATAACATGCTTATATGTGTAGGTTTTTTCTCTTTCGTTTTCTAGTATGGTCCAACTATAGCATTTCCCTCCTTCTTAAAACCGAATACGTTAACACTTATATCCGGATTAATTTCTTCGAATATTTTAACTTCGTCAATTTTTAATGGAAATTGTAATTGGCCGAACTTAACAGTTTTTCCGTTTTTCAAAATTATGTCACTTTTTTCAATTTTTTCAATTTGATAGCTTGTGGTTCTATCATTATGCACGTCTTCCGGGCTCAAGCCTGATATTATACACCACTTAAGGCAATACTTGTCATAGTTCTTCACATTGACACAAGCATGTTTATCTTTTAAAAATTTAGGAAGTTCTATGAACTGTGAACCTCTGAACGGTTTATACTGATTAATGTTAATTTCAAGGTGGGTTATTTCCACTATTGTCCACCCACTATCACGCTCTTGAAACTCTTCACTTTTAACAGAAATTTCGTCCATCATAGATCTGTAGATAGAGACTAATTCTTCTCCACTCTGCACATTACACATTCTTGTTTGAAAAGATTTTACATCGTACACTACGTCAATATTACCGCCATTATTGTTTTTAGTATATTTTATATATACAGCAAATAATTCTAGATTAAATTTGAAAGCTGTATGCTTCACTAAATGTGCTTTCAAGATTTCAATTACTAGATTTTCACATGTGACTAAAAACTGTTTCGGCACTATTACTTCGAGATTCGTATTTTCCAAAATTAATGTTTCGATTCTTTCTTCAAAAGAACTCTTTAAAACTTTAAAATTTTTATTAATCGAGACGGCAGTGTTTCTTTTATGTAAATTTGTTCGAACGCGATAGTTCCAGTCTTTGTTTAACACTTCTAACTTACATGAGTTACATTTCTTTGACGGTGATGTAGTTGGTTGCGCTATTGTTGATGATGTTGATGGTTGAGTAATTGGTTGCACTTGATTATTACACTTTTTTAGATGATTCAACAATACATCTTTTCGCGTACATATTTTCGAACAAAATTGACATTTGTTACTCTTATCCCTTAGATGCTTACTTCTAATGTGCCTATTTAAACTATCACCGCGTGAACAGCTTAGACCACAGTATTCACATATAAAGGATTTCATTGTCACTTTCACTATTTTTTACTGTATTATTTATAATACAGTATTGTTCTTTTTTTTTAAAAAAAAAAATTTGCTGCCCTCAAAATTTTTTTTTTCACGTTTCATGACTAGTAGACGCGAAAAAAGCAATAAAAATTTTCACTCCGTCTGTACGCCGTACCCCGTACCCCGAACGACGTACGCCGTACGCCGTACGCCGTACCCCGTACGCCGTACGTCGACCGCCCCAAAATCTTTGAAGGCTCGTAGCTCTCAAACCAGTGGAGCTATTAAATTAAAATTTTTTCTAAGAATAGACTTGGTAGACCCCTTGAATTGACATTATTTTCTGGGGAGGAGGTGTAAGGGGGAAGTCGGGGTAAGCGTTTTAGACGAAAAATTTAGGTTTCTAGATCTCAGGAACCGCTTGTGTTAGGAGGCTGAAACTTAGAATTTCTATAGAGCTTTGATAATGAACCCATTTGCAAAAAAAAAAACAGATATGGGTGAAGGGGTGTGGGAGTGGAGGGGGAAGCAATGCGTCCGAAACGCAAAAAAGTCGAGATCGACACATTCTAAAATCCATATCTCCTAAACCGTTAATAGCAAGCAATTAAAACTTAATAAATATCTGCAGTTATACTAGGAGAATAGATTGAATAAAAATTTTTGGGTGGGGGTAGTGACGTACGGGGGTGGGGGTTGAAATACTTAACATTACAATATCTCCCAAACCAGTGGTACCAGAAAAACAAAATTCGGTTTGGATACAAAGCTTGATAAATAAAGATTGCTCAAAGTAAAATCTTTGAAGGGGGCGGGGGAGTACGTAAGTGGAGGGGATAAGAATTTTTCAAAAATAACACGTTTCATATCTCAATAACAGTGTAAGATGGTTGCTTCAAATTTTTACCAGAAGTAGGCCTAATAGAACCCTAGTAGGGAAAAAAAGTTTGGGGGTGTGGGTGTAGAGGGTGAGGGTGGGGAAGGGTGAGAAAGAAAAAGTTCCGATGCTTATATCTTAAGAATCTATAATGATAGGAAGCTGAAACTTGGTATTTAGATAGAGCTATAGTAGTGGCATGGTGGAAAAATAAAATTTTTTTTAGGAGTAGTATGGTACGGTGGTGGGGGGTGTTTTTCCTAACTTTAGAACGGCTTATGCTGTTAAGTTGAAACTCGGTACGTATATGTAAATTAACTAGAAAAGTAATTCTGATAAAAAAAAATTTCAATATTCATTGGCGTTCAGAAGGGGGGGGGGGGGCAAAAAAAAATATCGGTTAGTGTAAAATGCATATATTTTCACGATTTTCGTCATATCTACTAGGTCTTTCGAAATATTGAGTTCATTTTTTTTCTACGGATTCTTCATGTGAATACCTAGAAAACGTTTTCAAGATTTTTTGAAATTCGACCCCTAAGAGGGTGTAAACTGGTTGTATACTTTTTCATGAATTCCACCATGTTTCTCAGGTCTGATCAGATATCGAATATCTTTTCACTTCCCCAGGTTTGTTTAATAATCACCTATTTTTAAGTTTTGTTTTTTTCAACCTCTAGACCGCATCCCGGAATATGACCCAATTGTTTAATTCATATGTTACACCCTTTTCTAACCACTTCCCGAACTTTTTGTTAGGTTTTCAGTCACATAGTAACATACACCGCATCCCCGAATTGAACGCGTTCTGAACTTCTGCCGGAAAAATAATACAGTTGCGCCCAGACTGTTGGCAGTTTTTTTTAAGTTAACTTGATTATTTTCACTTTCACTATTTTTTTTTTTAATTATTTTCACTATTTATTATATGTTAGCTCACTTCATTTAGTTATTTAACACTTATTCTTTTACTTTCACGTTACTTAATTATTTGATACTTATTATTTTACTTTCACTATTTTTTAAGTTCACTTTACTTTCACTATTTTTATACTCTAGATGAACATATAGAGTATTAGAGGTTTAATCCAGCCCGAAAAGTTTGTAACGCATAGAACCGAGCCTCGGACGAAAAAAAGTTATATAATATTTTCTGTTTATTTTTGGCCAAAACCCCCAAATCCGTTTGCTGTCCGTCCGTCCGTCCGTCCGTCCGTTAGCACGATAACTCAAGAACGCGTTGACCTAGGAAGTTGAAATTTTGTCACAGCTTGTAAAATGGAAAAAGTAAGGCTAAGTTCGTTAATGGGCGATATCCGTTCACTCCTTCGGGTACCTCCCATACAAGAGTCCTTAAAACACGTTTTCACAATTATTGCTCGATTGCTTCAAGTTAGGAACTTGAAATTTTGCATACTTAAGGTCTACAATGTTTGAATCGAAAGTTCCGAATATGATGCAAACCGAATGAGTCCTTCGTGTAGCAGCCTCGAAAAGTCATTCAAAAATGTATACTTGTTACTGAATCCACTATAACTCCAGAACGAGTTAAAGCAGGAATTTAAAATTTCAGAGGAATTAGTTTTATACCAATACCAAAACGGAGTTCATTAGCTAGCGCCACCTGTTGACTCCTTCGGGTAGCTGTCATACAAAAGTCCTTGATAAACATGTTCACCAATATTGAACGATAACTTTAGAACACTTTAAGTTACGACTTTGAAATTTTATACACATTAATTTTATGATAGTCGCAGCTGAAACTATTAATATGAAAAATATCCCATAAGTCTTTCATGTAGTTGCAATACAAAAATTCTGTAAAATGTCCTAACTTACTTTATGGAACTCACTATAAATCAAAAAATCGAGTAGCCACCAAGGGCGCCCATAGAACTTCTTCCAGGGGGGGGGGGGGGGCAAGCCAAAATTTTTATTAAATAACGTCCCACTCCATTTAGAATCTGAACTTATGGTTGAAATTTTTAAATTAAGTTCGTTAACGGGCATAATCGTTCTACTTCTTCAGGTCCAAACAGAGGCCTTAAAACATGCGTTCAAGAATATGATAAGTTCGGAACGCTTAAATCGCTCAAATTCCAGTCATGAAGGTGCTTGTACACGACCAATTTTTAAAACAATTAATTGTCCGACGAATATTGCCAAAACTAGTGGAGCGATTAATGGAGCAATACAGGGCAATATCATGCTAGTTGCGGCAATATTTCCACAATGTGGCAATGTTTTTATAGATTGCTGATATTTCTCGCCCTATACTCGTAGTTTCTGTATTTGCGAAAAAATGTTATCCCTTCCACTTACATGCTTCATCACCTCCTTAAAAAATTTTACTTTATTTGTCAAACTTTATACAAAAACAGAATTTTATTTTTAAAGTGCAATTGGTTAGTGAAATATTGTAATCAAAAGTTGTTAACCCCCCCCCCCCCCTCTCTTGAGGTATACTTTTCCAGTAATTCTGCCATATCGCCCAGCCCTGATATGATATCGACTTTTTTCTTCACTTTCATGGGCTTGCGTAATAATCGCATAAAAGCTTTAAACACGTTTTCACGAATTCCTTAATTTCTATTATAAGTGGTAAGAAGTTGAATTGGTTTTTACTTTCACGTGCTGTCTTTTTATTTATCTATTAACTCTTTTCAGGATTTTTGAATATTACACCCCCAAGTGGGTGTAAGTAGGTTGCATATGTTTTCACAGATTCTTACATATTGCTTAAATCTGATGATATATTAAATTCCTTTGGTTTCCTATATAAGTGCCAAAAAGTCAATTTCAGTATTTTTAGATATTCAATCCTAAGGGATGTAAGAGGGTTGTATGTTTTTTAAAGCTTCGACGTATTTCTTAATATTGATGAGATATTTGATCGCTTTTCACTTCCACAGACTTTTTATATAATCGCCTACAAACCCATTTCACAATTTTTCGATATTCAAGGTCCTAGGGTTTGCATATGTTTTCACAATTTTTGCCATTCCTTAGTTCTGATCAGATATGAAATTCGTTATTTCTATTTTAACTACCGATGTATTTTTATTTTTCAAATAAAGTCAATTTTCCAAGAAGAGTCATAATCTCGAAGCAATTGATGATATACTCCGATTTTGATCGCTCACGAACTTCGACCTGAAAAATAATTAAGTTTCACCCAGACTATTGGCAAATTTTTAAATCGATAACATTACTTTATTGTTAAAATAATAAAGTAAAATATATTTGATATCAGTGGCAGAACCAGGATCTTACTGTTGGGGTGTCAGAATTTTTTTTAATTTGTCTATTTCATTTGATAAAGTTCTGTCTGAATTTAGCTACATAGCTGCCCTTAGCAAAAAAAGGCTCACCTGAAGAAGGGGTCATATTGTTTTCATCTAATTATGGGTTATTCCATCAAGAATCGCCAAAGTTATGACCTTACCGTTTCGGATTCTTTTCAAAATTTTGTACTTGAAGAATGAGTGAAAAAAATAATTGAAATTCAAGGTTTGGTTTCTCATTTTTCAACTAACAAAAACAATAACAATCTTTAAATAAGCCCGACTTTATTATTCAAGGATAAAAATTACCAGAGATATGAACTTTCAAAGAGGATTCGGACATCGTTTTTGGGAAATTTTTAACATACTATAACTAACAAAAAAAATGAGATAGAAGCCAAAAAATTGAAATCAATTTTTTTTCACGAATTCTTCGAGTACACAAAATTTCAAAAGAATCGGCTAAGATAAGGTCACACTTTTGGTGATTCTTGATTAAATTACCCTTTTTCTATAAAATAATTGAGAATCACTATAATGCTCTTTAATTTTTTTGACCATTGACATTCCAATTTGATTTTTTGGTGAAAAACAGTATAACCTCCAAAATATAAAAAAAACTTATTTGGAAATATTCAAGGATGAATGAAAAAATCGTTATCATTGAAAAAAAATGTAGTTCTTAAAGTACAAAAACGTTAGAAAAAAGTAACGAAAAATCTTGTAAAACATAGGCTTGGTCGTTCGAAATACACTGCGGTCTGCTATGTTATGCCAGATTCTTCTTCAGTACGCGGTCTTGGTCAATACCGAAAAAGGGCTAATTATCTAATTCTAAAGCTAGATTTGATATTCATTTTAGTATCATTACTAAGAACTAAAGTCGAGGCATGAAAGATGTGTACAATAATGGTAATGGTAAAATAGTTGCAACAAGGTTTGGTATATAAAATATTTGATTTTTCTCAACTTTAAGTGATGGTCAAACCCAGGGGGGGGGCAAGTGCCCCTTCTTGCCCCTACCTGTGGGCGCCCATGGTAGCCACTATACAATAATTTTTACCTGTAAGTAAAAGATCATGTAATAATTGCTTGTGCTCTCCTCATTCTTTTGATATATTTCCAGCTAAAATATAAATCGGAGTTCAGTATTTCATCTAGAGTATCATACGATTGGCTTGCAGCCGATCGTGACTGCGTTATGTTTATACTCTAGATGAAATCATATAGAGTATTATAAGTTCAATCCAGCCCGAAAAGTTTGTAACGCATAGAACCGAGCCTCGGACGAAAAAAAGTTATATAATATTTTCTGTTTATTTTTGGCCAAAACCCCCAAATCCGTTTGCTGTCCGTCCGTCCGTCTGTCCGTCTGTCCGTCTGTCCGTCTGTCCGTCCGTCCGTCCGTCCGTTTGCACGATAACTCAAGAACGCGTTGACCTTGGAAGTTGAAATTTTGTCACAACTTGTAAAATGGAAAAATTAAGGCTAAGTTCGTTAATGGGCGATAACCTCCCACTCCTTCGGGTACCTCCCATACAAGGGTCCTTGAAATACGTTTTCACATTTATTGCTCGAATGCTTCAAGTTAGGAACTTGAAATTTTGTACACTTAAATTTTACAATGTTTGAAGCGAAAGTTCCAAATATGATGCAAATCGAATGAGTCCTTCGTGTAACAGCCTCGAAAAGTCCTTCAAAAATGTATGCTTGTTACTGAATCCACTATAACTCCAGAACGAGTTAAAGCAGGGATTTAAAATTTTACACGAATTAGTTTTATACCAAAACCAAGACGGAGTTCATTAATTAGTGCCATCCGTCGCCTCCTTCGGGTAGCTGTCATACAAAAGTCCTTAAAACACGTGTTCACCAATATTGAACGATAGCTAAATTTTGTACACTTTAATTTTATATTAGTCGCAGCTGAAACTATTAATATAAACAATATCCCTTAAGTCCTTCATGTAGTTGCCATACAAAAATTCTGTAAAATGTCCGAACTTACTTTGTGGACCTCACTATAAATCATGTAGCCACTATACAATAGTTTCTACCTGTAAGTAATAGGTCATGTAATAATTGCTTGTGCACTCCTCATTCTTTTGATATATTTTCAACTAAAATATAAATCGGAGTTCAGTATTTCATCTAGAGTATCATACGATTGGCTTGCAGCCGATTGTGACTGCGTTATGTTTTTTTAATTATTTTCACTTTCACTACTTTTAAAAAGTTCACTTTACTTTCACTATTTTATAAATTACTTAAATTTTTTTTTTTTGATGTTACACGTCAAACTTCATTTGATACAATAAGCTTTCAGACCATCGCTCATCGTTTTATATACAAACACATATATACACAGATAGATACATATATATACAAACACAGATAGATATATACATATATAGATGGAAACACACATACACAGATAGATATATGCATGTATAGATGGAAACACACATCCACAGATAGATATATACATGTATAGATAGACAGAGAGGAAGAGAGAGATAGATAGAGACATACATATACATAAAATATGACTAACCACCTGTGTAATTTCACAACATTATGCAATAACGCTAACTAAAACATGTTTCAACCTGTCGGAGCAAGATCTCAAGACTTTTCAATAAACCCGTAAAGCCTCACTAGCTAATTCCTCGAAGTAAGTTCAGCCAATAGCATGTTCCACAGTTAACCTTGACCTTGACCAACAAAAAAATTCTATGACTTCTCGGTGGAGTAAATTCTTGGATAGTCTAAGCCTCTGCTCCCCGCTATAGTATTATACCTTAAGAATCTGAATCTATCATATCTCGCTAAGCAGCTTTCCTTATAATTATCTATATATAATTACACTGATAAAGTTAATTAGTTAAGATAACCTTGTTATTATCACACTGTACATTTATGAGCTGAACCAAATTAATTTTGCATTTCTTAGTATTATACCTTAAAAAACTTAGTCAATAATATCTAACTGAGCAGTCTTTATTATTACCTATATTACTCTGTTAAAGGCGATTAGCTGAGCCTGTCTAGTTATTATCATTCACCGAACATTTATTAGGAGCCTGAGTCAAATAACTAAAGTTTATAAGTATTATACGGATAGCCTGAGTTTCCCTAAGCCTCCGCTCCCCGCTAGCTTAAGACCACCCCGCTAGTCTAAGCCCTCGGATAGTCTAAGCCCCCGGATAGTCTAAGCCGCGACAACAAATGAAAAGTCGAAGAGCTTAAAGCTTCGACAACAACCGAAAAACCAAAAAGCTCAAAGCCCCGAAAAAAAAGCCCAATTGTATGTAACGGAAAACGAAAAAAACCGCCCAGCTTTATGCAAAAAAAAGGTTTAAAAAGCTCTGGGGGAGTGAATTTCTTATCAGCTTCATACAAGTCTATGACGTCATCCATACAAAAATTTCCACCATCTCCACCGTTGGTCGAGGACCCGTATATCCATACTACTATCGGAATCGAAGCGTTTTTCGATTTGTAGTAATCTCGCAAGAGCCTTCTGTCTTGAGTTGCCTAGTTCTTCTTGATTCTTATTGAATGGAATTCGTGCTGTGTAAGTTCCATCCCTTTGACGTGTGTGCGTTTTTTCGAAGTGTTCTTCGCATTGTTGCTTTTCTTCGGATGATGTGGTGGTTGTGGTCACTTCTTCCAAAGTTCAGAATTTTTTCATAATGTCGTCAAGTTCGATATTGGACACCATGCTCGTTATGTTGATTTGTTTTGATGGAGGACAATCCGTGTTTCCAAAGAAGATCCATCCAAATGTAGTGTTTTGGGCTACAATTGATGGTTGGATATTTTGTAGGCCCTCTTGTATTATCGTTGAATATACGTCAGCTCCCAATATCATGTCTATTGGACCTGGAGTACCTACCATACATTGGATCTGCTATCATATTATTCTGCCAAAATTTATTCTCGATATTAAGGTTCACCTTGTTGTCAGGTAGGAATTTAGTCAGTTTTGGTAATACGTATGCCATTACGATTAGCGTAAGCTTTGATGGAAATCTCGGTTCCAACTGTAGATGCATTTTACATCGTGTTGTTCCAGCTTTTGTTAGTCCTAGACCAGAGATTTCTCCGTGTTCCTTTGTCTTCGGTAAAGCGAGTAACTGGGC
Source organism: Beris chalybata (assembly GCA_949128065.1). Lineage (NCBI taxonomy): Eukaryota > Metazoa > Arthropoda > Insecta > Diptera > Stratiomyidae > Beris > Beris chalybata. The sequence continues at coordinate 1,042,309 of OX421898.1, forward strand.
TGTTTCTTCAGTTATGAATGACCCTTGAGAGCCCTGGTCTGTAAGAGCGCGTAGATACTTCTTTGTGCCGTCAGCTGCATTCGCAATTACGCGGTTGCTAATAATACACTGCAACTGCGTTTTGTCATGTGTAAATTGACTTCGACTGGGTTTGGTTCATCGTCTTTTGGTTGTTCCCAGTGAAGCATCGTATGGTGAAATTGTTGACAGATGGAACATTTAAATTTGCTGTAACACTTTTCCCCAGCCGGATGGCCGAGACAATTGAAGCAAATCTTGTTTTTCTTGATGAAATCCCTTCTGAATTGAACGTCTAAAGATTTCAGTTTTGGGCAGGCGTGTAGTTTGTGGTTTTCCAAAGGCACGTAGGTTTAGTGGCTGTATGGTGCACTTTTAGAGGGACTCATTGTCAAGTTTTTGAATGACAACATGTGCTATGATCGGAGCACATGTTATCGTATCGATTCCGATGTTGTCTAAGGCATGTAGGCACTCCTTAGTGGTATCTATCTGATATTCTCAGCTGATTCGTGATCCAGTTTTGGTTGATTCAGCAAGGTTTGTACTTGGGTTGCGATGACTTTCCTCTGATTATTGTATCTATTGTTGAGGAGTTTTCACGCGGCTTCGTAGTTTGCATCAGAAATGCAAAGGTGTTAAAGAAGGTTTGCAGCATCGTTCTTAACGTGTGTTTTAAGGTACTGCATTTTCTCCGCATTTCCAAGACTTTTGTTCGTGTGGATAAGTCTAGAAAATATGTCACAAAATGATGTCCACGTAGAGTAATCTCCCTCAAACACCGGTAACATTAAACGTGGCAGCTTAACATCAGTATATTTATGTTGTGGAGTTTTCAAACGTTGTAGTAGCTTTATTGTGACATCTTGATATTTGTCTTCTATTCCCTCGTATATATGGTTGTTAAGATATACGGAGAACACTTCGTCCGGGTTGGCGATAATATCAGAATGGTTTGCTGATATCTTCTCCCAGTAGACTTGCATGGCGTTGAGTTTCTGCTGGTAGAAGAATCTCGATTGGTAAGGTGCGATTGTGTCAGAACAATCAAGTAGGCGAGAAAGCAACCGCAAATGTTCTTGCTGTACTCGCAGTAGTTTTTGGTGTAGAGTCCCATCTCCAGTTGTCTCTCCTTTCGGCTGTTGTGCAGAAGTTGATGGAGTCGTAGTTTCGAAAATTTTCACAGCCTCGTTTAACTGCGTTTGAGTCGTTTGCTGCCCCATAATCGAAATTTCACCTATCTTCAGCAGTAGGTTGTCTCGGAGGGCGAGGAAGACATCTTTCACAAGGTTGAAGTATTGCTTCTGAAAGTACTCGTGCTGTGGGTTGACGCTCATCATCTTCTCCATCGTGGTGTTTCTTTTCTCGAATTCCGCCCAAAAATCTTCAAGCGTAGTTAGACGTTTCGTAATGTAGCTTCTTGTCTTCCTGCTCTCAGAGTCTTTTTTCATATTCTCCTTCAACCGCATCATCTCGTCATAGCATTTGACTTGCTCTGAAGCCAAAGAGTCCGTTTTTCGTGCAAGATGGAAACCTGTTAGAAAATTAGAATGGAATGGGTGGATATTGGGTTACTGGGAAACTGGGATGTATTCTATAAAGTCGATGGATTCCACTGTCTCTCTTTTTTTTGCCCCCCCCTTTCGAACGCCAATAGATATTCGATTTTTTTTTATTCAAAATTACTTTTCTAGTTGATTTAGATATAAGTACCGAGTTTCAACTTTCTAGCATAAGCCGTTCTAAAGTTTGGAGAGTCACCCCCACCCCCGTACCGTACTACCACTAAAAACAGTATATTTTCCCAACATGACACTACTATCGTTCTATCTCAATACCAAGTTTCAGCTTTATATAGTCTCAGCTTTTTATAGGTTCTTAAGATATTGGGCCTACTTCTGGTAAAAAATTGACATGTGAAACGTAATTTTTTTGAAAGTTTCTTATCCCCCCCAAACTTCCATGTTTCACCACCCTCTTAAAAAATTTTACTTTCAGCAATCTTTATATGTCGACCTTAATACTCAAACTGAATTTCATCGTTCTAAAACAATTGGTTCTTGAGATATCGTAATCTAAACCTCAACGAGTTTGGGAGCTACGTGCCTTCAAACTATTTTACGTACGTCGACCAGACGGGCGGCGTACAGACATTATTTTTTTTGCATTTTTGGGGTCTACTAGTCCTAAAACGTGAAAATACAAAATTTCAGGGTAGCAAATTTTTTTTAAACTCTGAGTCGATCACTATACTTTATTATTAAAAAAAAATAATGTAAAAGGAATAAAACTCTAATAATCCAAACTCCAAAATGTTGAGTTTACTGTCTGTAAGAACAGTGATTTTTGAAGCTTCTCCCCTAAGAGAGAGCTTCTTCTGCTGGAATAGAAGCAATGTTCGCTGTAGCAGAGAACACTCTCTCAGAGGGAACTGAAGTAGCCATTATAGATAAGTATTTCATGGCAGTCTTCATAAGTGCCGAATTTTGATTAACGTATCTCTGTTCCCATCCCTCCAGCGAGTAGTTTCATTTCATTTTCCATGTTTTACCTCATTTTTTTACCTTTTCGTAACAAAGTTCGATGCTTTTATAAAACCTCGGTACAATTTTTGCTAAGAGATTGGTGTGAGGAGGAAAAAAAAAAACTTCGATGAGCCTGAAACATCGATGTCGATGTTTTTATAAAACATCGATGTTTAAAAAACATCGAAGTAAAAACATCGATGTTAAAAGTACCCGATGTTTTTGCAAAACATTGATGTTTTAGAAACATCGATGTCGATGTCGCAGCACTACCCTGAACTCGGTCATGCACCCCACGTCTAGTTTGAAAGTTGCTAAACTCGAACACATCACTAATCAGTTGAGCCTGTTGATGTCCGAAGAAAAGGCTGTTCGACTAAACATGGCGGCGCCCATTGGTATTGTTTACGTTCGGAACTGTCAAAATCGCGGGTGTAGTGGTCTGTGCGAGAATGGTCGTTTCCGGCGCACTTGAGGTAAGTTTGTTCACTTAATTTAATTTCCGTGGGCTTAGACAGATCGGACGGCACTCGCGTGTGTCGGACGATCCCGATATTTGTTTTGACCGCGTAGTTTGTTCTTTGCAGTAACTCGCGACCTTTTTGTTCTTGGGCCGCGCGAAGGATCCCGACTTCCTTATTTTACGACGGTATGAATTCAGTGTTTGTTAATGTTTTGCACTTCATGTTGCCTTAATCCTAAATCTAACCTATCCTATCACTATCCAAATTCATTTTTCTCTAATTCCAATTAATTTTAATTTATTTTTTACTCTAATACAAGTTTAGTTTTGAACCAGTTCTTCCATTTCTGTTTTATTGTAAGTGTTTGATTTCCCGAGTTCTTATACGACATTCTGTTCGTTATTTTAGGTAGGCAGTGACTGGATGAGGAGGCGATACGGGGCGAGTCTTCGCTCGGCCACTTATAATTGATTATTGCGGTAAGTTACAATACTTTGAGATTTTCATGTTCTTTAATCTAATTTTAACCTTCTGCATACTTTTTCTCAGATTCTGGATATGGGAGCTGTCTACGAACTTCACACCGGATAGCGAAAAAGGTATCCCATAAGTATAATAAATTTTCCAAAATAACGTCTTTTCCTTTTCCAGACGTAATACCATCCTCAATCCTCAATCCACCATCATCCATTCTCCACCATCCATCCTCCATCATCCATTCTCCATCACTCACATCGTCCCTTTGAACTCACATCGTTCTTCAAAAGAACGATGTGAACTCATCGTTCTTCGAAAGAACGATGTGAACTCATCGTTCTTCGAAAGTACGAGGTGAACTCATCGCTCTTCGAAAGAACGATGTGAACTCATCGTTCTTCGAAAGAACGATGTGAACTCATCGTTGTTCAAAAGAACGATGTGAGTTCAAAAGAACTCTGTGAGTTCAGTGAGTTAACTCACCAACTCATCAAGAGCTAACTCCGTAGTGAGTGATGGAGGATATATGGTGGATGATGAGTTTGAGGAATGAAGATAGAGGATAGGGGATGGTGGATAGAGGGTAGAGGATGGAGGATAGAGGATGGAGGATGGATGATGGAGAATTGAGGATAGAGGATGTTGGATTGAGGATTGAGGAAAAAGGGTGGAGGATTCTAAAAAATTCTAAACAATTCTAAAAAAGTTCCAAAAATTTCGAAAAAAATCAAAAAAAATTCGAAAAAATTTTAAAAAATTCCAAAACATTTCAAAAATCTGCCATCAGTCTGGGCGCAACTTTATTGTTTTTCCGGCAGAAGTTCAGAACGCGTTCAATTCGGGGATGCGGTGTATGTTACTATGTGACTGAAAACCTAACAAAAAGTTCGGGAAGCGGTTAGAAAAGGGTGTAACATATGAATTAAATAATTGGGTCATATTCCGGGATGCGGTCTAGAGGTTGAAAAAACAAAACTTAAAAATAGGTGATTATTAAACAAGCCCGGGGAAGTAAAAAGATATTCGATATCTGATCAGACCTGAAAAACATGGTGGAATTCATGAAAAAGTATACAACCACTTTACACCTTCTTAGGTCTACTTTTCTAGTTAATTTAATTTAATTTAATTTAATCTAATTTCTTAAGTTAGGAAAAACACCCCACACCACCGTACCATACTACCCCTAAAAAAAAGTTTATTTTCCACCATGCCACTACTATAGCTCTATCTAAATACCAAGTTTCAGCTTCCTATCATTATAGATTCTTAAGATATAAGCATCGGAACTTTTTCTTTCTCACCCTTCCCCACCCTCACCCTCTACACTCACACCCCCAAACTTCTGGTAAAAATTTGAAGCATCCATCTTACACTGTTATTGAGATATGAAACGTGTTATTATTAAAAAAAATTTATCCCCTCCACTTACGTACTCTCCCGCCACCTTCACAGATTTTACTTTGAGCAATCTTTATTTATCAAGCTTTAGTCCAAACCGAATTTTGTTTTTCTGGTGCCACTGTTTTGGGAGATATTGTAATGTTAAGTATTTCAACCCCCACCCCCGTACGTCACTACCCCCACCCAAAAATTTTGTTTCAATCTACTCTCCTAGTATAACTACAGATATTTGTTAAGTTTTAATTGCTTGCTATTAACGGTTTAGGAGATATGGATTTTAGAATGTGTCGATCTCGACTTTTTTTGCGTTTCGGACGCATTGCTTCCCCCTCCACTCCCACACCCCTTCACCCATATCATAAATTTTTTTGCAAATGGGTCCACTATCAAAGCTTTATAGAAATTCCAAGTTTCAGTCTCCTAACATAAGCGGTTGCTGAGATCTAGAAACCAAAATTTTTCGTCTAAAACGCTTCCCCCACCTTCCCCCTCACCCTCCCACCCCTGAAAATAATGTCAATTCAAGGGGTCTACCAAAGCTACCAAAGAAGCTACCAAAGAAGCCATTAGGATTAGGAGTTAGTTATTCTTTCCGGTGTCAGTGGAGTGAAACTACAACACGGAGTCCCCGACTGTGGACTAACCGCCATCCCTGAGTAGGTTAGTAGTCAAGAATAGACCTTCTGAAGAGTCTATGCCCTCCGATGACGAAACAGCTCCTTCGGACCTAGTCCAACACAATCTTATGATGAACTGGCTTCTCCAGTGAAGTTTCTTTCCAAATTTGTCATATCCTAAGGGATGGCGGTTAGTCCACAGTCGGGGACTCTGTGTTGGAGTTTCACTCCACTGACACCGGAAAGAATAACTAACTCCTAATCATAACAGCTTCTTTGTTAGCTTACCACGAAAAATCTAATAACAACAAATATTGGTTAAAAAAATAAGTTGCGGCGGACGGGATTTGTTTCTTCGTAGATCAGATCCAAGGTTACAACCATTGTAAATTTCACAGCCATGAAGCGCTGACCATATCCAGGGTTACAACCAGAGAATAGCCGAAATCAAGAGAAAAAGCTTCTCAAAATACACGCCTTTAGCCTAAGGTAGAGGACGCCCTTCTTGACCATTAAATTCTTCTCGGTAATAAATTTGGAATGGGATGTGGCTATATAGAATTTACCTCAGCGATTCCACCAGCTGTCAAGGTGTTTCGGTTAGTAGGCAAGTATTGAATTTATCATTTTTGTTCAAGTCATAAACACTCAGTATGGTTGTATATTTTTATGTTCATAGTTACTTTTGTATTATTTGACATAAATAAAAAACAGATTCCAATTTTCATTCAACAGGTTATGGGCCCAGAAATTTTTTTAAAAAAAAAAAACTTTGCATTTTTGATTTTCAAAGCATAGTTTTTTTCTCCTCAGTAATAATAACCTTTCGATGTTCATTCGATCGCCTTCCATTTGTTACTTTTGAAAAGAAAAAATTATTATTACTGAGGAGAAAACAAAGTTTGCGGACGAAAATTATGCATCGAAATATTCAGCTTGGAAGAAAAAGGACACCAAGGCAAGACGAATTATTTCGACGGCATGCAGAAAACAGGCGCTTTTGCAAATTATGAATTGTGAGTTTGCTAGTGAGATGTGGTTGATGCTCAAGAGCACCTATGAGCAAACATCGAAGGCAAACATTTTATTTTTGCAACAAAAGTATTATGGATATGCAAAAGAGACAGGTGATAATATTTCAATTTTTTTATCGAAGTTAATGGAAATTGTGCAGCAGCTGCGAGATCAGAAAGAAACCATATCTGATTCCATGGTAATTTCAAAAATTTTAATGACATTACCTGCCGAATATAATCATTTTCATAGTGCATGGGAATCTGCGAGTCCTGAAAGTCAAACTTTGGCGAATCTTCGAGCGCGACTTATGGCGGAGGAGCTTCGTCTGAAATCGCAGGGACAAGTCGAGGAGGTGGAAGCGCTGATGGCCAAACGAACTTTTCCCAAGAAAAACAATAATAACAAAAAGGAAAATTTGTCGAACAACAACCACAAAGCAACGAGTAAAAGCGACAAACTTAAAGGTAAATGTTTTAAATGTGGGAAAAATGGTCATTGGAAGCGGGACTGCCCCGAAAAGAAGAATAATTTCAACGTAAAGTGTGAAGATAGCTCGGTCGAGGTTTTCGTTTGTCATACAGCAGCAAGCGAGGACAAAGACACATGGATTTTGGATTCGGGTGCAACAAATCATATGAGTCACAATCGTGATTGGTTTGAAAATTTTATAATATGAAATATCAGAACCAGTGAAGATCGGAAATGGTAAACAAATTTTGGCTCAAGGTAAAGGCGATATCAGCATTCGCGCATTCAATGGCAGTGATTGGTTTCGCAAGCGAGTCATAGGAGTTTTGTACGTACCAGATCTTCAGATGAATTTATTTTCATCAGGAAAGGTAGCGGATCAAGGATATGATTTGTGTATGAATAGCAAGCGCTGCGAACTGCTGAAGGACGGAAATGTTGTTGCAGTGGGAGTTCGCCGAAAGGGATTATTCCAAATGCTATTCAGAGTGATTGAACCATCACAGGTCGAGGCTGCGGCAAATATAGCAGTAAAAAAGGAATCGCTTCGTTCACGGCATGAACGACTTGGTCATCAGAATCTAGTGCATGTGAAGAAGTTTTTGCGAGGCCGTAACATCGATTTTATCGACGAAGAATTTACATGCGAAGTTTGCGTGTATGGTAAACATCATCGAAGTAGCTTTAAGAGTCGAGAAGAAAAATCGAAGTCATGCGGTGAAATAATACATACGGATGTGTGCGGACCGTTTTCAGACGTTTCGATAGGAGGCTCAAGATATTTCTTATTATTGAAAGATGATTTTTCACATTTTCGTTTTGTCTATTTCATGAAGCAAAAGTCCGAAGTAGCAGACATCATTAAAAAATGTGTGAGGCTAATTCAGAAGGAGCACGGTCACAACGTTCGTATTGTTCGGTCTGATAATGGTACGGAGTTTGTCAACGAAGAATTAAAAATCTTTTTCGAGGATTTTGGTATTCATCACCAGCGAACTGTGCCATATACGCCAGAGCAAAACGGCTGTGCGGAGCGGGAAATGTGAACTATTGTTGAATCTGCAAGAACAATGCTTCAATCAAAACAAATTGAGAAAAAGTTATGGGCTGAGGCGGTAAATTTAGCAGTTCATGTGCTAAACCGAAGCGGAACGAGCACAGTGGCAGACAAGTCACCGTATGAATTGTGGCACAGAAAAGAGGTAAAGCTGGATTATCTGCGTACTTTTGGCACGGAAGTTTTCATTCACATTCCTAAAGAGAAGCGTAAGAAATTTGATCCAAAGGCAATCAAATGCATTTTTGTTTTGTTGTACGATAGTTTTTCGAAAGGATATCGAGTTTGGAATCCGAAGACAGGGAAAATTGAAATCTCCCGAGATGTTGTATTTTTGTTAGAGGAATCCATGGCCACACTCGATATCAGGGCTGTAGAAAAAGTAAACAAAGATGCGAGAGATAAAGATAATGAAAATGCGGAAGTTTCGATTGCGCCGGAACGACAAGAGCATCGTGGCGCGATATGTGATCTTAATGACAGAAATGTTATCAGTCAGCGACTACGCGATCGAAGCGTCATTACAGCGGAGAATTTTTCATTAGATAATTATTATGCTTTGTTGACAATCAGCGAGGAACCAAGGGCGTATGAACAGGCAATTCAATCTGATGATCACAAGCAGTGGAAAAAAGCAATGGATGATGAATACGATGCACTCATACAAAATTGTACGTGGATTTTGGTCGAGGTACCAGCTGACCAAAGAGTGATCGACAATCGATGGGTTTACAAGGTGAAGCAAAATCCAGATGGAAGCATTGATCGCTACAAGGCTCGATTAGTAGTGCGAGGTTTCACACAAGAATACGGCATCGATTACCATGAAACTTTCAGTCCGGTGGTAAAGTTCACGTCGATCAGAGCGATCCTGGCATTGGCGACAGCAAAACGAATGAAACTGAAGCAATTCGACGTGAAAACTGCTTTTCTAAACGGCGATTTGGAGGAGAATATTTACATGAACCAGCCAATGGGATACGATGATAAAAGCGGGCAAGTGTGCAAGCTGATGAAGAGTTTGTATGGTTTGAAACAAGCGTCACGTTGTTGGAATAAGAAGTTTACTTCTTTTGTGAACAAATTCGGTTTCAAAGCGTGAGAATCGGATCCGTGCGTTTTCGTTTGCAATGGTAAAGATGAAATGTTGATTTTGGCAATTTATGTCGATGACGGATTAATTGTAGCGGAGAAGCGCGAGTCTATCGAATCAGTCATCAAATACTTGCAAAAAGAATTTGAGATCAAGGTTTTCGAGCTGGAATGTTTTTTGGGACTCGAAATTGATCAGCGAGCGGACGGTTCGATTCACATGCATCAACAAGGTTATGCCAGAAAAGTACTTGATCGTTTTAACATGATGAATTGCAATGCAGTGTCAACGCCATTGGACAATTCACAAAATCTTGGCGATTTTGAGGCAGGCGGAAAGATTGACTTTCCGTGAGGCAGTTGGAAGTTTGATGTATTTGGCCGTTGCAACAAGGCCAGATATCAGCTTTGCAGTTGGAAGTGTCAGCCGATACTTGGAAAAACCAGCTGTAGCACAAGTGAATGCCGTAAAACGTATTTTCAAATACATCAAAGGCACAATGGACATGGGAATTCGTTTCGAGCGGGAAAATGACTTGCATTTTTGCGGGTACAGCGATGCACCTTACGCAGGCGACGTCATAACAAGCAGATCGACGTCAGGTTACGTTGTCATGTTTGGCGGAAGCGTAATCAGTTGGGGATCGGAGCGACAGAAATCAGTCGCATTATCAACAACGGAATCTGAATACATGGCAGCATCTCATGCCATAAAGGAATTGGTCTGGTTGAAGAATCTTTTGGGCGAACTTCTACAGGAGAACAATAATGCGCCAATATTTTACATGGACAATCAGAGCGCAATTAGACTTGTGAAAAACCCGGAGTTTCATAAGAGGACGAAACATATCGACGTACGGTATCACTTCATTAGAGAAAAGTTTGAAGACGGACTTTTCAAATTGAAATATATTCAGACGGATGCTCAAGCAGCCGATATCATGACGAAGGCATTATCAAAGCCAAAACATCAATTTTTTGTTCGTTGATGAGTGTTATGCCAAAGAATTAACGTAATTTTTTTAAAAAAAAAAATAAGTATGTTTTCATTATTCAGTAAATGTTGGCATCGACTTATAACAAAAAGTGGGAGTATTGAATTTATCATTTTTGTTCAAGTCATAAACACTCAGTATGGTTGTATATTTTTATGTTCATAGTTACTTTTGTATTATTTGACATAAATAAAAAACAGATTCCAATTTTCATTCAACAGCAAGAATACACCTTCTGAAGAGTCTATGCCCTCCGATGACGAAACAGCTCCTTCGGACCTAGTCCAACACAATCTTATGATGAACTGGCTTCTCCAGTGAAGTTTCTTTCCAAATTTGTCATATCCTAAGGGATGGCGGTTCGTCCACAGTCGGGGACTCTGTGTTGGAGTTTCACTCCACTGACACCGGAAAGAATAACTAACTCCTAATCATAACAGCTTCTTTGTTAGCTTACCACGAAAAATCTAATAACAGCAAATATTGGTTAAAAAAATAAGTTGCGGCGGACGGGATTTGTTTCTTCGTAGATCAGATCCAAGGTTACAACCATTGTAAATTTCACAGCCATGAAGCGCTGACCATATCCAGGGTTACAACCAGAGAATAGCCGAAATCAAGAGAAAAAGCTTCTCAAAATACACGCCTTTAGCCTAAGGTAGAGGACGCCCTTCTTGACCATTAAATTCTTCTCGGTAATAAATTTGGAATGGGATGTGGCTATATAGAATTTACCTCAGCGATTCCACCAGCTGTCAAGGTGTTTCGGTTAGTAGGCAAGTATTGAATTTATCATTTTTGTTCAAGTCATAAACACTCAGTATGGTTGTATATTTTTATGTTCATAGTTACTTTTGTATTATTTGACATAAATAAAAAACAGATTCCAATTTTCATTCAACAGGTTATGGGCCCAGAAATTTTTTTAAAAAAAAAAAACTTTGCATTTTTGATTTTCAAAGCATAGTTTTTTTCTCCTCAGTAATAATAACCTTTCGATGTTCATTCGATCGCCTTCCATTTGTTACTTTTGAAAAGAAAAAATTATTATTACTGAGGAGAAAACAAAGTTTGCGGACGAAAATTATGCATCGAAATATTCAGCTTGGAAGAAAAAGGACACCAAGGCAAGACGAATTATTTCGACGGCATGCAGAAAACAGGCGCTTTTGCAAATTATGAATTGTGAGTCACAGTCGGGGACTCCGTGTTGGAGTTTCACTCCACTGACACCGGAAAGAATAACTAACTCCTAATAATAACTAATTAATTTTTAATTATCCTGTATTAAGTTTTTTGAATATAAAAAAATTTAGACTTAATTGACTATTCCATTTCAAAACGTAGTACGTATTTTTTAAAAATTGTATGGGAGTACTGCCCAAAAACTTTGTCAGTACTTAGAAATACTAACATTTGTATATCGATATTGTAGGAGATCTTCTAGTTTATCTGAGAGTATCGGATAATAAATATTCATTTTTGAACGCTGAGTATATACAATATTAGTTTTTAGACACTACATTAAAATTACTGGGTTTTGATATAAGACATCAATGATGATTCTTGTAATTACAAATCAGAGCTTTCAGCAAAGTTCTTATTAGCAATTTCTTTGGCAATTAAAACAGCATCCACTGTTATAGTGAGAAGTTAATTTCTTTTCTTGTCTTTGATTAAATTGAATTCAAAAAAATTTCTTGCGACTGTTGCACCGCTATGGGGAAAAATGAATGTCTTATTTTAGGAAACATGTTTTGGTTTAATGCGTTTTTCTGATTAAAAGTATATTGAAAGAAATCAACAATCTGTAGATACGACTGTTTGATTGCCATTACTCATATAATATTTCTTCATCTAAATTGGTAACTCGGTTTCACGAAATTTTGAACAAAATAATTTAAAATAAATTTTTTTGTTCGAAATAATATATTGTGCACGTAACAACAGTCTGGCAACTCCGCAATTCGATCTGTTACGAATCATGGGAACAACAAAAATCAGCTGAAAACGCAACAAGTTAACTTATCGAAGACACCAACCAACTGCGTCTACTACTAAAATCGAACGATCTGAAGCGTTTGAGAACGTTCACCTTCACGTACACCCTAGAATTTCACCAAACGAGTATAAAAAATCTGCCAACAGTCTGTGCGCAACTGTATTACTTTTCCGGCAGAAGTTCAGAACGCGTTCAATTCGGGGATGCGGTGTATGTTACTATGTGACTGAAAACCTAACAAAAAGTTCGGGAAGCGGTTGGATAAGGGTGTAACATGTGAATTAAATAATTGGGTCATATTCCGGGATGCGGTCTAGTGGTTGAAAAAAACAAAACTTAAAAATAGGTGATTATTAAACAAACCTGGGGAAGTGAAAAGATATTCGATATCTGATCAGACCTGAGAAACATGGTGGAATTCATGAAAAAGTATACAACCAGTTTACACCCTCTTAGGGGTCGAATTTCAAAAAATCTTGAAAACTTATTATAGGTATTCACATGAAGAATTCGTAGAATAAAAATGAATTCAATATTTCGAAAGACCTTGTAGATATGACGAAAATCGTGAAAATATATGCATTTTATATTAACCGATATTTTTTTTGCCCCCCCTTCTGAACGCCAATGAATATTTGAATTTTTTTTTATTAGAATTACTTTTCTAGTCAATTTACATATACGTACCGAGTTTCAACTTCCTAGCATAAGATGTTCTGAAGTTAGGGAAAACACCCCCCACCACCGTACCATACTACCCCTAAAAAAAAAATTATTTTTCCACCATGCCACTACTATAGCTTTATCTAAATATCAAGTTTTAGCTTCCTACCATTATAGATTCTTAAGATATAAGCATCGGAACTTTTTCTTTCTCACCCTTCCCCACCCTCACCCTCTACACCCACACCCCCAAACTTTTTTTCCCTACTAGGGTTCTATTAGGCCTACTTCTGGTAAAAATTTGAAACATCCATCTTTCACTGTTATTGAGATATGAATCGTGTTATTTTTGAAAAATTCAAATCCCTCCCACTTCCGTGCTCCTTCACCCCCTTCAAATATTTTACTTTGAGCAATCTTTATTTATCAATCTTTATAATAAAACCGAATTTTGTTTTTCTGGTCCAATTAGTTTGTGAGATATCGTAATCTAAAGTTTTTCACACCCCCTCCCCCCCGTACGCCACTACCACCACCCAAAAATTTTGTTTCAATCTACTCTCCTAGTATAACTACAGATATTTGTTAAGTTTTAATTGCTTGCTATTTATGGCTTAATGGGGACGTATTATTTCCCCCTCCACTCCAACACCCCTTCACCCATATCTGTTTTTTTTTTTTTGCAAATGGGTCCATTATCAAAGCTCTATAGAAACGCTTACCCCGCCTTCCCCCTTACACCTCCTCCCCAGAAAATAATGTCAATTCGAGCGGTCCACCAAGTCTATTCTTAGAAAAATTTTTAATTTAATAGCTCCACTGGTTTGAGAGCTACAAGCCTTCAAAGATTTTGGGGCGGTCAACGTACGGCGTACGGTGTATGGCGTACGGGGTACGGCGTACAGACGGAGTGAAAATTTTTATTGCTTTTTTCGCGTCTACTAGTCATGAAACGTGGAAAAAAAAATTTTGAGGGCAGCAAATTTTTTTTTTTTTAAAAATCGATAACAATACTGTATTATAAATAATACAAGTAAGGTAGATGAAGCTGTCACCGGAGACATTGTAATTTTGGATTACATCTAGCGTGTATACGCGACCATATTGATAGAGGGCGATCGAGTTAAGCCGTAACCCCCGGAATACTAACACAAGCCGTGAAGCAGAAAGTTGTGAATGTGTGCTAGCCGACCGGACAGTTGTGTACATCTGTCAGATTTTTGTGCTAAATAATTATTCGCCGGAGCAAAGTGTTCCAATTAGCATTGCTAAAATTCGGTTTCCTACTTAACTAAACATCAAAAGGTGAGTAAATTTGAATACAGTAAGTCCAAGTTATACAAATTATTTGCAAAATGTTTATTTTACAGGAATTTTGCGACTAGGAGGAAAGGAAATTCATGTCGATGGACATCACAGAAATTGACCTCGATATGACAACAAACTCGGTAATTTAAAGTAAATTTTTTATGATGAGATAAAGTACTTTTAATTTTAGGATAGTGGCCAGAATCATCAGCGCTAAAAGAAACGACGTTGGACAAAAGGATGTTCCGATATCAGCGCCGCTGGTTAAATCGCCAGGTAGTACAAGTAGCTGGTTAAGTATTGGCGAGGAAAGTGATGTCGATGTTGGTGAAGATGACGGTGATGATGACGGTGATGATGCTGCTTCAACCGGAAGACGGTCACAAGCGATGGCCGCACAAGCTAAACGCGGCGCGTTTCTTGATGCTGCCAATTCACTTTTCGACCGGTGTACCGTTAACCGATCGGAATCTGATCATGCAACAATTGGTCGCCAAATATCTACCGGAATGGCAACGCAATCTTGTTAGCCTGGCCGCTAACGAGGTCGTCCGGCAAAGATCGCTGCTCAACGACGAGCTGCAACCGATCGATTCGGCCGGTGCTGCTACTGATACCGCTAATGGTAGCAACGACGAGCCACCGGAAGTCAATTTAATTCCAACCGCCGATCTCGGTAACTGCATTGAATTACATTCGACGATGGTAATGTTATCGGCGACATTCCGATCGCTCAATCGCCAGAAGAGAAAGATCTTCTGTTGGCTTTTCGTCAACGAAAGAAAATGTGTAGTGGTTCATGGAAACATCCAAAATAAATTAACGAAGACTACGAATTTGTTATTTGTATTTTCAAGTTATTCCTTTCCAATAAATTGAAGTATGTCTTAGGAAGATGTTGTGTTTTTATTTGGCTAGGGTGTGAGTGGACTAGGGGCACCGGATGGTGTACTATGATCTCCCCAGAGTGAAGCTGTTACCGTCTCTAGAGTGGAGCACTGTAATCTCTAGAGTGGAGCTGTACTCTCCTCCAGAGTGGAGCTGTAATCTCCTCCAGAGTGGAGCGCTGTAATCTCATAAAAAATGGTATGGTTTATATCATACATGTCCAGCGAACGTCATAGATTGCGTTTTGGGCCTATCTATAAACCGAAATCAGGTCTGATTTTGGTATTATTTAAATCAGCCTTCCAAAAGGACCTGAAGGGATCGCAATGGGCCCGTATGGCACCTAGTGAGCGCGGTGCCCTTCTTAAATCTAACTTAAATCAGGCCTTACAACTTTTCCTACAGGGATCTAGCAAAACATAAGAAATTACAGGACAGGCAAAAACATTTATCGGGCAACTTAACAAGCACACAAAAAAGACACGAACATAAAATACGGTAATTGATAAGGTCAACACGGTATCCGACACGAATTCATTGCCCTAATTTTATTTTACAATATTTAAAATGTGCATCCCACACCTAAAAATGACAGCCATTGTCATTTTCCAATCAGCCGGACGGTCGACTAATGGCTTTGAATGTGGTATTGCCATACAGTGCGAATAAGAATTAAATGCAAATTAATAAATAATCACTTGTTCTATTTTAACCGAATTGTTTTACTTAAAATCCCGGCGAACCCCTAGCTCGCAACAATATGTATCTTCGCTGCCTCCATTTTCATCATGTTCAATTTCGCATCAAAATGCTTCAAAGTGCGTCTTGCCATCTCCGTTATATATATCTCTATGGTTACGACATACTTTTAGCATCGATAAAACGCTACGCTTCACTGCGGCAACCATTAAAAATCAAACAAGGCGTCGAAAGACCTTTTTGTCTGACTGTACGTTTCAACGTTATAACCACGAAACAGCATAGGTTTAAGCGCGGTAGAAGCTACTGATAAAAGCAATATACAGCTAGTAAAAGTCCCAAACACGAATATATGTTTGAAACAAACTCAATCATATATTAGATTCAAAACTATCTTCATTCTGAAACCTAACCAAATATCCCTCCCAAGGGCTTCTGAAGATTCTTGTCAGAAGTTAGGAAATGTTCGGGAGTCACGTAAGCCAAATTATTATAAAACATAAGCAAATACTAACATGAAATGTAATCCTAAATTCTGAACAAAAGCTAGCAAATACACCGGTGCTTACAAGAGCCCAGCAAACAATTTGTAAGAAGTCTACGTTAATGCACGACTTATTAACAGGGAAACCATAGCGTAGGGACCAGTGCTACCAGCCGTACGATGTTCATCATACATGTACAATTTTTCAGCCTTTTGTACGATATACGATGAGATCCCTTCAATTTTTCAACCATATGTCGAAAAAAAAATTATAATGAAAAATTTTCAAATTTACTTTGTAATTTTTTAGTCCACATAAATAATAAAATAACTAAGAAGATTTATCGAAACATCTGTTTAGACAGAAGTCGCTTAAAAAACTTGAATATGTTCATCCATCCCCAAAAATTGTACAAGAGTTAGTTATACGACTTTTGTATGGCCCCGCTTCATCGTTTAGTATACGAAACCTTACCTGCTGGGTTGTAGTTTACTTCAACAACAAAATGTTGCTAGCTCTTATCGAGTATCCAAATTGTAATTGAATGCAAATTTGAGGAGAATTTATTTCATCATTGAGCCATTAACTTCAATGTTGTAATTATTATATGTTTTATTATATCCAGATATGCACAAAACAAAATTTATTTATGATCACAAATATTATTATGTGTGTTTTTTCAACTGGATCAAGATCAAGATCATTCGTTTTACTTTGAAAACAACAACAAAGATTTCCGCTCTAAAGCTTTTTTAAATCGTAATTATTTCAGCATTTTCAGAGATGGCGCCCTGCAACTCATCACAATTTGTAGCAGCTATTCGCACCCTGCAGCCAGAACAGGTTCGTTTGATGGGTAGCAAGGTACAGGGGTGGGTTAGTTTTTCATATCTTGTAGAACTATAAATGGGTGTTATAGGACCCTTATACAGTTCCGTTTCGTCGTATAGAATACGGAACTTTTCCAGCGGCCAATTTACCTGAGGCATTACCAACAGGATTGTTAACCCTGCTAAATTAGCGTTTGGGATGATCCACATCGTTTTACTTTATTATTTTAATAATTAAGTATTGTGATTGATTTTTTAAAAAAAAAAATTTGCTACCCTCAAAATTTTTATTTTCACGTTTCATAACTAGTAGACGCGAAAAAAGCAATAAAAATTTTCAGTCCGTCTGTCCGCCGTACGCCGTACGCAAGATCGTTTGGAGGCTCGTAGCTGCCAAACGCTTTGAGATATTAAATTGAAATTTTTTTAACGAATAGACGGGGTAGGCGCCTTGAAGTGACCAAATTTTTAGGGGTGGGGGTGTGAGGGGGAAGGAGGGGGAAGTGTTTTAGACCGAAAATTTTGGTTTCCAGATCTCAGTAACCCCTAATGTTAGGAAGCTGAAACTTGGAATTTCTATAGAGCTCTGATAGTAGACCCATTTGCAGAAAAATTGTCAATATTGATCAAGGGGTGTGGGAGTGGGGGGAAATGGAATGCGTCCGAAACCCAAAAATGGCGAGAGAGACACATTCTAAAATCCATATCTCCTAAACCGTTAATGGCACACTATTCAAACTTAAGAAATATTTGTAGTTATACTAGGAGAACAGAATGAAGAAAAATTTTGGGTGGGGGAAGTTGTGTATGTGTAGTTGATATCTCATGAACGAATTGCTCTAGAAAAATAAAATTCGGTTTGGGTATAAAGGTTGACAAATAAAGATTAGGTTAGGTTAGGTTGCAGTGGCGGCCAAAGGCCTCACATAGACCCACGAGGGTCCATAGTGATACCACATAAAAATAGGAGACCCCATGTCCTTATGGTAGGTGCGCTTGAGTTGCGATCTGTGTTGAGAGCTCCTCGTTTAATTCGAAGGTCCCTGTAGACATAGCAAAGTTGAGCAAACTCTTCATGCTGTTGAGAGAGACTTCTTTGAGGTTTGCGAAGGTCGGTGCTCCCAGAGCTTTCACCCGTCTCCTAGCGAGAGCTGGGCAGCTGCACAGGAGGTGTTCTAGCGTTTCCCGTTCCCCGGGAAGTTTACAGTTTCTGCAGGTATCGTTAGTAATCAGCCCCAATCCATACGCATGCGCCCCTATCAAACAATGGCCAGTAATTATACCGACCAAGGTTGCGCATTGCGCCCTTGGTAGCGTTAGCAAGAGTCTAGTACTTTCCTTATTGAGAGTACCCCACATTTGCTTCGTGGTTCTGGAGGTTGATGAAGCCCGCCACCTGGCCTCGGACAGGCTTACCATCTTCTTTTCTAGGGAGTTGTAGATGACATTAAGAGGCGGTGGAACTGAAACCGCGGTTTCTAGCCCAAGGTTAGCACCCTTTTTGGCAAGATCATCCGCGAGTTCATTACCTAACACACCACTGTGCCCTGGAACCCAGCAGAGTTCCACCTTCCTATTTGAGCACAGCTCCTGTAAAGCGCGTCGACAGTTAAGTACTGCCTTAGATTTGATAGTGCAGGACCGCAAGGCCATTAAGGCTGCTTGGCTATCCGTATAGATAAAAACTGCACTATCCCTTTTACGCGATTTGTGAGCCAGTTCCGCCGCCTTCTGAATCGCCAGTATCTCCGCTTGGAAAATACTGCTATCGTTTGGCAGCCTGTAGCAAGAGTTTGTGGGAAGATCGAGCGAGTGCACGGCTGCGCCCACTCCGTCCTCCATCTTGGAGCCGTCAGTATAGATATTAATTGATCTTGCAGAGTCGCCGGTTCTAAGCTCCCAGAAATCTCTGCTTGGTATATTTATCGCGAACTTCCTGTCAAACCAGAGCTTAGGATCTGAGTAGTCCGTAGTCCCTGTAGTCGGTAGACTGATATTACTGTGCCCGTACGCACATGCATTGAGCTGGTTTGACTCTCTGAGTCTTAGTGCGCATTTGCAAGCTACGTACTTTGCGAACAGGTCAATTGGTGGCAGAAAAAGAAGGACGTTGAGCGAGTCTGAAGAGGTGCTCCGGAGAGCGCCCGTTATTCCCAGACAAGCCTGTCTCTGCACCTTTACCAACTTATTCCTGTAAGTAACTTTATCGAGTACTGGCCACCATACTAGCAGACCGTATAAGAGAATTGGCCTAACTACAGCCGTGTAGATCCAGTAAGTGATCCTTGGCTCTAAACCCCACCTCCTACCGAACATTCTCTTGCACGCGTAGAAGGCGATGGTTGCCTTGGATACTCGTTCTTCCGTATTTAGTTTCCATGACAGCTTACTGTCTAGGATTACTCCTAGATATCTGGCATGGCCATTTAGGGTTAGCTCAGTGCTGCCCATCTTAGGTAGCTTGAACTGCTGAGTCTTTGTTCTTCTAGTAAAAAGAACCATTTCCGTTTTCGAAGGGTTAACGTTAAGTCCTCTGGTTCTAGACCAGTGTAGCAGCTTATTAAGAGCCCGTGTCGTCAGCTCCGACAGCGTGTCTGTGTACCTACCCGATGCTAGGATCACCACGTCATCGGCATAGGCTACAACATCTACCCCCGAGTTTTCAAGATCTTTCAGTGCCCCATTTAGAGTGAGTATCCACAAAAGTGGTGATAACACCCCTCCTTGTGGAGTACCCTTGTTAGTAATTTTGAAGGAGCGGGCATTACCCCATTCCGATGATATGGATCTGCTTCTAAGCAGCGTTTCGATCCATTTACTAATAGTAAAGTGGACCTTTGCAGAGCCCAGAGCCTCAACAATTGCCTCCGTTGTGACATTGTTGAAAGCCCCTTCTATATCCAAGAAAGTTCCCAACGTGAACTCCTTGTACTGTAGCGATCTCTCGATTGTACCCACAACCTTATGCAAGGCCGTGTCTACCGATTTTCCCTTGATGTATGCGTGTTGGACCCTGGAGAGGTGGCTGGGATCAAGGGATTCCCTGATAAACCCATCTAGTATCCTTTCCAGTGTCTTAAGAGTAAAAGATGTAAGGCTAATGGGTCTGTAGTCCTTCGGGTTAACGTGACTACTTTTACCCGCTTTCGGTATAAATACCACCCGAGCGTTCCTCCATGCCTGGGGCACGTAGTTGAGTTTCAGGCAGCCTTTGAAAATCGCCTGTAGCCATGGAACCACCAGGCTCTCTACATTTTGTAGCATAGCAGGTATAACTCCATCCGGTCCCGGCGACTTGTAAGGGGCGAAGGAGTTTATAGCCCACCTCACCCTGCTGGCCGAGAAAAGCCCTGGGATGCTGGACATAAAGAAGCTGTCCCCTGCTGTAGTGCGAGTAAGATCCGGATCCCGGCAGCCCGGAAAATGAGCGCTTAAAAGGGCTTCAAGTGATTCCGCGCTATCCTTCGTCCAACTACCATCCATCTTACTCAGCAGAGCGGGTGGAGTAGGATTCTTAGATATAAGTTTCCTGAGTCTAGAGGCTTCTGACGTTCTCTCGATCTGGCTGCAGAAATTTCTCCAGCTGTCTCGTTTCGATTTCTTCAGTTCCCTCTTAAAGATCTTTAGCGAGTTCCTATATTCGGCCCACGCTTCCGCTTGGTTTGTGCGCTTTGCCGAGTTAAAGAGTTTTTGGACTTTCCTCCGAGAATCACCCAATTTCTTACTCCACCAAGGAGGTTGGGATTTTCCCGACGGTTTCCTGCGGGGGCAAGCCGTCTCGAAGGCTTTATTCAGAGTTTTAGTTAAGAAGTTTGTAGTATAATCCAGCGAGTGCGTGTTCCAAATGTATTCGGGAACTCTGCCATCGAGTCGGTTCCTTACCACATCTGAGAACAATACCCAATTTGTTTTTGCTGGATTTCTATAGGCAGTGATCCTAGTGCTAAAACTTGACGCCACAACGAAACCTATGTACCTGTGATCCGAGAAAGATGGTCTATCCAAGACCTTCCAGCTCTCCACACGACAGCCATCCGTATCCGTGTACAGCGTCAAATCAAGCACGTTTTCGCTAGTTGGGCCCTTATATGTCGGTGTGTCCCCACGGTTACCGATTAGTAGGTTAGTATTGAGAATGAAATGCAGTAAAGACTCACCCCTATCGTTGACGTCCTTACTACCCCAAATCGTATGATGAGCGTTTGCGTCACTGCCGACTACTAGGCTGAGCTTTCGTCGAGCAGCTTCCTTCACTAGCGTCTGCAGCTCCACCGGAGGAGACGGTCTATCATGCGCTAAATAAGCCGACGCGATAAGCAGCGGCTGCTGTCCATTCGCACCCTCTATCAGTGCCACCGTCAAATCGCTCGTGCTGTAATTAGATGTTAGAAAAGTATTAAGGTTCTTTTTGACCATAATGGCCGACCGTTTCTTACCTTCCTTCTGAGCGAAAAACGTGTTGTAGCTTCGTGACGCCAGTCCCTTGATATCCCCGTTACCAGAGATCCAAGGTTCCTGGATGAGTGCCACATCGTAGTCCCCTTCTTCAAGGGTGAGAAGTAGCTCAGCCGAAGCTAAACTACTGTGGTGGAGATTTATTTGAATCAACCTTAGCATCTTGGGGAGCTAAGCTAAGTTGATTCGGTATCGAGACCGAGGTAAGAGTAGCGTCCGGATCCAACGTCTCAGGATCGCTCTCTACCCCCGTATTGAGGCTGATGTTTGTGGCGGCCGCGGTCAGAATATCCATTCCCAGATCTTTCTCCACTTCGTTGGCCTCGAGAGTGTTGGCATTCCCGTCTTTGGAGTGACGTTTCTTCAGTCGAAGGTACACACTCCCGATACCCCACGCCATTTTACCGAAGCGGGGATACAATAGATCCTCAGTCTTCTCGTTGATCTGGAGAATGACTTCCTGACCTCCATCCACAGCGGCCGACACGTTGACCTTAATGACCTTCCAGTCATCAGTGGGTACGTCGGGATTTTGCCTCTGGAGCAGCTTGAGAGCGGTCTCTGCGGGCAACACCCTCGGCAGAAATACCTTTGCCTTCGGCACAGATGGTATCAGCGCTCTGTCCACTATCTCCAGCCTAGCACCTTCCCAGAGAGGTCTCAAAGAGAGGACGGTCTTCTTACACCACTCAAGCGTAAACTCGTCGTTGCACTTAATGATCTTGACCTCATTGAACCACCCTGCCCCATCGAATGTAGGCATGGGCTTGTCCAAATTGGTCTCCATATGTGCCACTAGCTCGTCCAGCAGCCTCATCTCCACTGATTTCCACTTGTCAAGAGTTATCCTTCCAAGCTGGTCACTGTGGTCGACGAGAGCTACTATGAGGTGTCGCTTAAGGACATCCGCCACCGTCTGACCTTTTTGGCCTGACGTTGATGCCTGCGGCGAGAGCTCCGCTTTGCCAGTCTTGGACTTTTTGGTCGACAAAGGGAGTGGGCTCTCCTCTGTCGACCGCTGTCTTTTACTAGCAAGCTTCGCGCTCACCTGCTCCTCCACTTTGTTGCAGAACTCCGGGTTACCGCTAACAAAGCCCTTGCGACCTTCCATGAAGGCTCTGCTTTCGCGAATGGTTTCCCTGGCCCAGCATAGATCCTTCAGCTCACTAGGAGTGAGGTCTTTTCTGTCGCCAAGTCTCGCATTACACTTCAGCGCACCTTTGTATCGCGCGAGCGCCCTCCGATTCTCCCGCGAGGTGTTGGACCCAGAAGTCATACGCTGCTTGGTATCCTCTGTCAAATTGGACCCAGAAGTCATATGCTCCTTAGTATCCTCCGACCCCTTGGGAGACCGCAAGAGACGGTCTTCGTCTTCGGTGTTTATCGTTCTGGCACTGCCCTGATCTGAATCAAGTTCAGTATCGGAAGTGTCCAGAGCGCCTTTGCGAACGTTTGAACCAGTAGCGGGACCACTAGAACAGCCTGGTTTCAACCCTGAACTAGTTATGGTAGCAGTAGCAACGCCACTCGCACGACCTGCCTCAATCATCGTACGAGCGTTTTTAAATTTGGAGTAGCCGCTGGCGACACAGGGGGTATCCGCACCCCCCGAGCCCTCGCCGGTAGTCGCTCTGATAGTAGACCCATTTGCAGAAAAATTGTCAATATTGATCAAGGGGTGTGGGAGTGGGGGGAAATGGAATGCG
This sequence comes from Beris chalybata, assembly GCA_949128065.1. NCBI lineage: Eukaryota > Metazoa > Arthropoda > Insecta > Diptera > Stratiomyidae > Beris > Beris chalybata. The sequence continues at coordinate 1,065,479 of OX421898.1, forward strand.
TCCGAAACCCAAAAATGGCGAGAGAGACACATTCTAAAATCCATATCTCCTAAACCGTTAATGGCACACTATTCAAACTTAAGAAATATTTGTAGTTATACTAGGAGAACAGAATGAAGAAAAATTTTGGGTGGGGGAAGTTGTGTATGTGTAGTTGATATCTCATGAACGAATTGCTCTAGAAAAATAAAATTCGGTTTGGGTATAAAGGTTGACAAATAAAGATTGATCAAAGTAAAATTTTTTAAGTGGGAGGTGGAGCATAGAAGTGGAGGGGATGAGAATTTTTCAAATCAAACACATTTCATATCTCAAGAACAGTTTAAGATAGATGCTTAGAATTTTTACCAGAAGTAGCGCTAATTAAACTCTAGTAGGGAAAAAAGTTTTGGGGTTGTGGGTGTAGAGGGGGAGGGTGGAAAGGAAAAAGTTCCGATGCTTATATCTTGAGAACCTGTAATGATATAAGCCTTAAACTTGGTATTTAGATAGAGCTATAGTAGCGGAATGTTGGAAAAATATATTTTTTTTTAGGGGTAGTATGCTACGGGGGTAGGGGGTGTTTTTCCTAACTATTAAACGGTTCATGCTAGAAAGTTCAAACTCGGTGTGTATATGTAAATCAACTAGAAAAGTAATTGTGATAAAAAAAATTTGAATATTCATTGGCGTTTAGAAAGGGGGGCAAAAAAAATTATTTGTATATATAATATATATAAAATGCATATATTTTCACGATTTTCGTCATATCTACTAGGTCTTTCCAAATATTGAATTCATTTTTATTCTACGGATTCTTCGTATGAATACCTAGAATGTGTTTTCAAGGTTTTTTGAAATTCACATAGTAGCCTACACCGCATTTCAGAATTGAACGCGTTCCTAACTTTTGCCGGAAAAATAAAAAAGTTACGCCCAGATTGTTGGCAGATTTTTTTATACTCCAGATGAAATCATATAGAGTATTATAAGTTTGATTCAGCCCAACGTCTGTCCGTTAGCACGATAACTCTAGAACGCCTTGACCTGGGATCTTAAATTTTTTGAATCTGGATGTTTGGTTGAATTTGTAAGGCTAAGTTCGTTAACGGGCAAAATCGTACCAGTCCTTCTGGTAGCTGCCATACAAAATATCCTTAAAACACGTGTTGAAGAATATTGACCGAAAACTTCAAAAGGATTTAAGCTACGACTTTGAAATTTTGAATGTGTTAATTTTTGAATGGTTCAAAGGAAAAGGATGAATATCTAAAAATAAGCGAGTTGCTCCACCGCTCATATGAAAGTCCTTCAAAAATTGATATAATTGATGCCGTAATATAAATAAATTGATGTCATAAATTTATAATGCGATGATTAATATTAACAATATGGCTTCTACTCAGAACTAGAGTCACTGTATAAGAACTAACACAAACATCCATTATCTTGAGTACGGACAATGTGTGTTTCATTTGAAACCAGTACATTTGAAATTTTTTTGCTGTTGTCCGATTTTTCATTTTTATCTTCACTTAAGTGGATAAACGCTGTATTTAGTTGACATTTTATGAGACATATGTATCTCGATTCCGTGAAACGTTAATCAAAATCCATCTGCTACACGTATACACACTAAAACTATGCCATTTAAGAAACCTGCGAACTTTGGAGTTCGCAGGGTTTAAGAGTACTAAAAAGGTACCAAAAGCGGTCATTGTCCGTACTCAAGATAGTGGATGTTTGTGTTAGTTCTTATACAGTGACTCTACTCAGAACATGTTGTTTGTATGTTGTCTATTGCGTGAAAGGTCCTTCCACCACTGTGCACGTCGTCACCAACGCGTTCACCAACGCCTTCGCCATTGCTGTTCAGGTTGTCGTTGTGTTAACGGTAGAATGCGAACAGCTCATGCCGTTGTCGCATGCCATTACTGAATTACCGTTACCAATCTTATTCAAACCGTTACCGTTGCTTGGAGTACGATGGTGTAGTTCGTGTTGCTGTTCTTGTTGAATATTTTGATGCGTTGCGCTAAACGTTGTACTGTCATCATCAATGCCCCTAGGCGATGATGACGGTGGCATAACACCGCCATTCATTGCGATATTTTCACCATGATGACGATGATGAATGTTGTTGTCGCCTCCGATCTATTGGCCGTATTGCGAATGTCGCAGTCACGTCACTTTGTCACGGACTCGGAATGTCATCGACGAAAAATGACGATCAAAGTGACAACGGTCAATGAAAATCGACAAACACAATCGCTTTTTCATGCGTCGATGTCAAATCGGCATCGAAGTGACGCAACGTGACATTCGCAATACGGCCAATTGTTGTCTCGAAACGACTGGCGCCACTGGTTGTTGTTGTGCCCATGCCACTGTTCAAAACGTCACCGAAACTTAACGAGGTGAATTCGGTTGGAAAAATGTAGAAAATGACGAGCATAATGGCGTAGACGAACCGGTGGAACAGCATGCAAGTCCAGATTAAGTTGATCTGTAAAAAGCCGATAGAGAAAAGTGTTAAGTTTACTTAAAGGTGGGAACGGAATGCCTAGGATGTCGGCAGATTTAACGGCACTCTCAAATCAGCTACAACTCGTTTGCTACATAAATCTTGCAATTTAATTAGAAAGTTAATGAAAAAATACTACAAAAACGATCGTGTAATATCGATTGTATGAGTGTCGAGTGATCGCAAGGAAGGCATTCTTTTTTCTGACAATTTGGAGGGCCTGAGGTCGATAGGAGGCATGACAAGCTGGTCAAGTTCTTTCAGGATCTTCTGGGCTGTTCACATGCGACGAGGCTCTGAAAGGGGTTCGTGCTTAGTGGCTTAGCGCTTCGTTCCCTTCTTAAAACTAAAACTAGCCAACTAGTTAATTCACCGTCAAGGTCCTAGTTAACTCGCAAAAGAGTAAGCTGCAACGGTACCAAGGCAGAACTCTGCACATTATCTCAGCTACCAATCCAGGGAAATTCTGCCGACGTGGCATCGTTCCCATCCCGAGAAGTGCTCCGGCCAGGACGATCAACTTCATAAGAGCCACATGCGGCTTTTTCAGCTGTTTCCAATGCAGCAGAGGCAGTAGAACCACCAGCGACGATATAATACCAGCGATCGAAGCTAGCGGTCTAAACTAAAGATAAAAAAACGAACAATAACAATAAGGAAGCAATCTGGAATTCGGGGAAAATACCTCGGGCTTGTACGGTACCAAAATCGCACTAGTCAGATTCTCGGCTAGTCCGGAACCGATGTAAACGAAAGCCGTCCTTATTGGTCCAATTAAGCGCTCTAGGTCGGCTAAGAAAATATGGTGAAAGGCAACCGTGTTAGCTAAGTGTAGAATGCCCGCGTGCAAGCACAACAACGTGAAGAGCCGATAGAATTGATCCGGAACTTCAGTCGATAAGAACGGAAACATGCCGCAGACGTTATTCAAGCAGGACACCTGAATTGGAAAGACCAACCTGGTGAAACGAACCGACGAAAGTGTCGTGAAAGTAGTCATTAACAAAATCGCAGTACTCCCGGGTCGTGATGCGGCATTCGCCGAACACCCCCGTACAAAACGGATGTCCGATCACCTCACAAATCATGTGCTCCACGGTATGATCCTTGAAACGGAATCGGCCACTTGGTGATATCGCCGGGCCATTCGTACGGCGCAATCGATGCCGGTGCATCGCAAGATTTCGGATCGAGACCACAAACGGAACCGGATATTCGTCCGTCTGGTCCCGATTCGCTAGGCGACCATTTCTTCCACGTGGATATAGACTTCTGAAAATCGCAACAAGAAAAACCAAGATCAGTATCCGTCTGCATCAAAACCGAAAGTCCTTACCGTTTGTCAAAGTCCCCGAAGCGAACAGTCCGCCTGCGAACTTTGCTCGCAACCCGAATCATCATTTCGTATGCAGCAAGCCATCTCGCGTTCCTGACGTCACGTCTTCGCGATAATCTTGATGATCTTCAGATCGCGTCGCATACAGGCCGCAAACTTGGCGCCCAAGTGAACCAAATCGTAACCGCGCGGCCCCTACTGCACGGTCTGGAGGCTCAGGCTCGTCACGAGCACCTGCCCCGACTTTTGTTCGACGCCGATTCCGATCGGGCCGATACCGTAGCAAAGTAACGACAACGCCAATACCAAAATTTGCACGGTACTTATCCAGTAGGTGAAGAACGGCCGATGATCGTTACGATCGTCCAGTCCGTGCGTTCAACTTTGAGATAGATTTAGGTTTTTGGTTGTAGAGTTTCACACTTATCTGTTTCCATAATATGGGAAAAACAGCTTTTGTTAAGAGAATTTTCAGATAGTTTATTTGAAAATGACAATGGCAATTTTTTAAAACTTTTGGAGGCTGTAAGAAAATTCGATATGGTTTTGGAAGATCACTTACGTCGGATTGCAAAGAAAGAGACTCAATATTCATAGCAGTAAAAATATCCAGAATGAGGTTATTGAAATAATATCTAATACTATCAAGTCAAAAAATTATAATTCAAAATTATCTAAATATTTTTCACTAATTGTGGATAGTACGCCCGACATAAGTCGAGTTGAATACGACTTACGCAGTGGGAAAATGAAGAATGTGTTATTAAAGAACATTTATTAACTCGCTCACTAAAAGGAACTAGTTTAGTGAACTAGTTCCAGTTCACTTCGTTGCTCCGTGATTGTGGTGATAAAAAAAAGGATCTCACGTATATGGCAGCAGCAAAGCGCAAGTCAACCGAAAAGCGAGTTTTAATCCTTTTACCCACACAGGGTTGCGCAAAAGGAAGTTTGCATGTCAGCAAATAATGAACGCTAAAATGGAGTTTTAATCCCTTTAGCTGTGCACATTTTGAGATAGCGATATCCTTTAATTTTCAAGTCCAGCGGGAAGTGAAACAAATTGAAATTGGTTAAAAAGTGGAAATACCATAAATGAAACGTGGCAATTTTGATTTTTGAGTTTTGATGTCCAGTAATACCTTTTTTTAAATCTATCTTTCATCTCCAATTTTCAAATTCATAATTTTTAATCACTGTCAGCGACCTGACCAAAAGAGGAGAAGCGATAACATCAAGTACCCAAAAGGCAAATCTGCGTGTACATACCGATTCAATGAATGTAATCCTCGGACGAGTTCGGGTAGTCGTAGTTAACCACATATTTCACGTCCTCACGTCGAGACCGCGAGACGTCTGTCGCGACAAGAATCGACTACTTCCCAGTCCGCAAGTCCTGCAGAACAAAGTTAAGTTCAGCCTGTGACTTGTCGCCATGAATCACACCGTCCGGCTGCATTTCGCAGACTTCGGTCCGCCGTTCATTCCCATCGGTCCGGCACCGGCTGCTCCACCGTAACCGCCATATCCTCCGCCTGTCACATATTCCGATAGGTAGCGCTGCCGCCAGCGAAGCCCATCGATGACGAGAAGACGCCACGGTTCAGTATTTGTGCACCGTCTGGTCCGCCACCAATTGTATTGATAGTGTCGTTCCGGTCAGGGACCGTAGCTACTGGGTGAAATGAAAACTACTTTAAATTTTGAAATCGCAAGGTCCACAACATAAAATTAAAGAAAACAAAAAATCACAAACCACACCGCTGGGCCATGCCATCCCCATGCAAGGTACAAGCCAATCAATCGATAAAAACCCACCACCAACCCCTACTCAAACGCGGCCCGCTTCAAGTCCATTTATTCACTGTATCTTGACGCGCTGGGACACACGCTGAGCTCGGTGCTTCGCTTATTTTTCACTCCGATGGTGACGGAAGGTGCACTCAACCAAAAGCGCGACTGAAAAAAATCCAACTAGGCTAAAACTAGCGGGCCAACTTAAAAACTAAAAACCAAATACTTACAATGAATTGTAGCCGTTCGAAAACATTTTTCCATTCACTCAACCTCGATCAAAACAATTAACCAAAAAATATACCTTACTGAACTGTTGTGCTGCGATGGTCTTTAGGGGTGCACTGGAGCGCCGGATTTCTTTCGTCCGTACGGAAAACATGACAAAAATTCTTTCTTCAAACAAAATAATGCACTTTCAGCTTTCGTACGACCCGCAAGTTCCAGAATTTTTCACGGAGAAAATTCCTCGAAACAAAACACGAATGGAATAGAAGAACGAGGTGTCGCGCACGACCTCTGTGAACTTAGCACCCCACTTTAACCAAATTGAATAAAAAAATTGTTTTCGGGTGGAGCTTTGCTTGTACTTGATTGTACCGAAAAAAAAATTGTTTGTACCTCCAAGGGAACGGAGAAATAATTGGTCCGTGTGAACTAAGCACCCGACTTGCACCAAATTAACTAAATTTTTTTATTCAGATAGTAGGTACCCCCTCTGTTAATGATTGTATTATATCTATAATTATTATTTTTTTTTTAAATAATTATAAAATTTATTATTTTAACCAATTATTTATATTACCGTTGTAAGGACGGAAATTTCGGGTAAATTTCACACCACACCAATCGCCTGAATAAATCGCCAGAACGACACTAGCGTCAAATAACTTACAAGGGATTACAAAACAACACGCTCACGAAAACAGCAAACGAAGAAACGCGGAGGAACCACTCACACACTCACACGTACACATAAACACAAAACACAGAACACAAACCTGAAAAACAGTACAAAGAGAGCTGAAACACAACACAAGATTAAGAATAACCTGGAAAATGGTCGACGGGACCACAACAACGCCCCAGGTGACGGATGTGGCAGAGTAACCCGCCGACAAGTATATGAGTTCTGAGTTTGCCCTATATACAAGGGAGGACATGCACCGTCCACGAATCATAATAGAGTCAAAAATTATGCAAAGTCGAAAATGATTTATACCTTTGAAATGTTTGTCGCCAAATATATACCAAGGCGAAAACGACGAAAAGCAAGCCAGTCGGCAGTGCTCATACTGTGAACAAGATAGTGGGGTTATACTTCCTTTCTTCTAACAGCCGTGAGAAACTGAGCTCGATTCAATTCAACCTGTGATGTTGGTCTTGTGGGGTTGTACTTCCACCAACTAAGCAGGCCTGAAGCGAACAAAGAACTGGACCGGAGCCGAGGACGATACAGCTAGTGATATTGGTCTTGCGGGGTTGTACCTCCACCAATTAGCGGACCTGGACCAGCGAAGACAACGACGGTGATGAAGACGCAACAGCAAGAAAGCCAACAAGGAGAACGTCGATAGCAAGGATACATCAACAGGAGGTTAACAACGGCGGCGAAAGCATAACGGCAGGATTTCAAGAACGCGCCGCGACGGTAATGCCCACACAGCGTAACAGTCAGAGACGACGACGATAACACAGCAGCAGGAGGGCAACGAAGATAGCAAGGACACGAAAACGACAGCCAAACGGAAGACGACGAAGCAGCAGAAGCGTAGCGAAGTTAGCGAGGGCACGAAACGGCAGTCAAACGGAAGAGAGCGACAGCAACGAAGTCACCGCAGCAAGACGACGAAGGAAGACAACGTCGAGTACGAAGTCACAACTGCAGGAAACCAACGAGGTGGGAAGTCGCAGAAGTCAAGTGAAGACAAACGACGTCAATGACGACACTACCCCGAGGCTAAACGAAGATATCAACGAGGAGAGAGGTCTACGAAATAACGGCGTAACAAAACTAAGTGCAACAACCTGACTTAAACAATACGCCAGTAATACTAATAACCCAAATAATAGCATAACCTATAAGTTAAGAGAACTGAACTAAATCTAACTAGAATCAAGTCAAACAAAGAATAAACATAGCATCTAACTCAGGTGAATCAAATTTGATAGTGCAGTAACGTAAATACCAAGAATTAAAGCAGCAATTATAATTAAACTAAATAATATAAGTTAAGTGAATATTTTACAACATACAAATAAAGTGAAGTCAAACTAAAAGAAATGTTTTGTAACGAAACTGGCACCCGCTGAGGTTACCCCGGAAAACAAGTCGTTACACCGTCTTTTTCAAATATTACAAAATTTTCTTTTTTTTATAAATTTATTATCTTTAGGGGGACTACCTCCATTTTTAGGATTTTTAAATGAATAATTATTCAACAATTATCTATTATAAATCAAATATTATTATTAGCTGTTATAATTTTTATATCTTTTATTAAAAAAAAAATCAAAAAACATTATTTGTTTAAAAAAAAAAAAAAAGTACGGCAATCTATTGTAAATTGGTTCTACCTATTTGAGTGTACCTTCAATCGTTTTTAAAATACTAAAAAAAATTTATCAAAGACTAGCTATCTAAACCAACCAATCCTTCACACAAAGAGTAAAATAATTAGAACGACAACACTTTATAAATCGATGACCGGGGTATGATCCATTTTCAAAATTCGAAAAACCAAAGATGCAAATATATTCTATAGGAACCGAAATAGATTGTACCTCCAAGAAATTTTAAGAAATATTAATTTTTCCATTAAAAAATAACAATCTAATTCAGCCAATAATTCACCCTTAGAGAAAAATAATTCGAAAGATGGTCCTCAGACAACATTTTGTAAAACGATGAGGGATATCATTAATTAAGAATTATTACATTTTCAGAATAATAAGTACTGTTGGTAAATTGAGAAGAAGAGATACCCATTCCATGAAAATTGATGAGATCAGTAGGAATAGCAATAAACCATAAAATCATAAACTACTTCCTTGTGCTTTCAGTTATGCTAACCAGGCGGAAGTATTTATGTCATATTTGATGGAAATTTTGTATCGTATTTTTTATGCAAACGAAAAGCAAGCGAAATATCAAAATATACTCTGGAACTTTTTGACACCCAATAAAACAAGTGTCCCGATCGACTCTTATAAAATTCCGTAAGCTGCAATGGGCAGTTCATGTGGAGCGAATGGAGGACGGAAGAATTCCCAAGCGCACATTGAAAGGTAGAGCCCATGGCAAGCGACCGGTGGGAAAACCGCGAAAAAGATACGAGGATTCAGTTGACGCAGATTGCAAATCGCTTCTAAGATGCACAAAATGGAGGACGCGGGCGCTGAACCAAGATGACTTCAGACAATGTATCCTGCAGGCCCTGGCCCGATTTGGGCTGTCGCGCCATTGATGATCATGAAAACAACTGTAGACGGGACGAAATATCCACACAGGTGCGTCTCAAACATTTGCCTCTAAGCTTTCATGAAAGAGGTACATATTTTCTGAATAGGATTCGATTTTCAGATCCGAAATTTACCAAACTTATTACCGAGAGCTGAACAGTGGAACCAACCAAGTTTCTTGGAAAGTAGCTCATATTTAAGAAATGAGAGGTACCCTTTTTAAAAAGGGACTAATTAACCCTCTAGCATGTAAATTTTAACCGCTGGAAATTATTTGTCGGGAGTTTTTTCTAGACTAATTTGGGGTCAAGAAGTTCAAATCCGATGACAAAATCCAAAAAAAAATTATCTGTCGACCACCAGCTGAGAAAAACGAAAGACCGCCCTGAGATGGACATTGACGGGTGCGTGTAAAATTTAACCGCTGAAAATTTTTTGTCGGGAATTTTTTTCTACACTGATTTGGGGTCAAGAAGTCCAAATCCGATGACGAAATCCAAAAAAAAAATTATTATATTGAGGCAAACAACATCATAAAGTGTAATCTTTAAAAAATTTATTATTGGAGCTTGTGAAGCTTGTGAGCCATGCAACTTTTAGCAAACGAGTTGCGTATACATATGTATGTTGCATTTTGTGCAAATGTGCTGCGTTTCCGATTTTTTGCAGTGCTTACACTGCTTTTTCCCGTCAATTTTCGGCAACCAGACAGACATGTGACCGAAGCCATCTTACCGAATATCCGCAACTGGATGGTGTGGAAAGGAGAAAACGAGGACTGGAAAGTCATCGCATGGGCTGTCTCAATAGGAGCGCCTCACACACTCCGTGCTCCCCTTATTATTCGCCATAAACTTTACATCTAGTTACAGCGTACCCAGTATACCATACTGGAAGTTCATAGTCTGTTCCGTCTACAACATCGAAGTTCTTCCCTGCATAACCCTAGCTCAGGAGCCTGAGGGCATTTATAAATAGCCGCAATATCCTTTTCCACACAAAGAGTCCTTGGTGTTAACACTGAATCCTACGTGGACGCGGTATGACCCCCTCCGATAGCCAACTTCCACACCCGACCACTGTTATGGAGAATTAAAGCTCCGTTCAGGGGCTGTATGATTGTGACTTAATGTAGGAAAAGAGGCTGGGTTACCTCAGTCCGTCCGTCCAACCAAACCCTCCCAAGTCTCAACCCATCTAGAGGCCCCTGCATACAACTTACTCTTAAATGTAATGGTCTCGATCACGCAAATGGCCTGCGCTATTCCCAGGATCAATCCACCTGGGTCTGCTTTTAACCCCCGTTGACTACCCCGTTGACTATCCCGTTGACTACCCCGTTGACTACCTCGTTGACTACCTAGTTTTGTACCCCTTCCAACCCCAACTGTAAGGGTTATCGTTACATAATCAGAACATACAGTCGTAAGTTCTTGTCGGGTTCACCCCCAAGCACTTGCTATGTTCTTTTACTGGGCACAACTCACATGGACACGGCGTCTTTATCTGTGTTGCTGTGAGCTTCCCATACGATTTTCAAATGTGTATTAAATGTGTATGCGTGAAAGCTCGATGAGTTTTTCAGGTCAGTTTTGAGAAAGTCAGATGTTCCAACTATTCCCGCCAGAGGCATTCCGGTACTTAGTGAGACACAAAAGCAGGAATCAGCTGACTCCAAATGTCAGTTTGTCATTGGGCCGCAAAAGTTAACTCGAACCGTGATCGTTTCTTAGTGAATTGTTTCTGTTTTGTGTGCGTTTTATCGTTGATTGGCGGCCACGAAAGTCTCCCTTGAAGAAGGAAAAAAACGTCGGCATCATCAGAGTAATAGCGAGAGCGAAGAAAAGTACAGCGGCCAGCTTCCGAATTGAAATTGAAAGTTCTCCGCTCGTTTTTGTGTGTTTAAGGTTTGACCGAAAGCGTGGAGGTTAACATGGAAGGCGCTCCGCTACCATCACATCAGGACCCGCCGCCGCTGCTTTTGGCAAGGGAACTCAATACCCATCTAAAAAAAAAAACCAAATCAAAATCCGATCGAAAATACCGCTGTACAACTGTGCAAAATCGGCATCATTTATCACATTTTTTTCCGATTTTATGTGAAAAAAACCGTTTCCTGAAGAGACATATCCTCAGATTTTCACGTGACGCATGTGAGACTACCACCTACTCAGCAAAATTAACAGAATCGAAATTCCGTTAAAATTGACTCGGTACGGCATGCAAACGTGAAAAAACCGAGTCATTTTTCGACGTCTGCTCCATACATACATACAAAATATACCCGCCGTGGCACATATCAAAACGAGAGTGCATTAAAGTGCTTGTGGATGGGCAGGTGCTTATCTCCACCCCTAATCCAACCAATCACGTAGCGCTCATTGAAAAAAAACATTCGAATCCGGGCCAACATCCGAATCCGGTCCCGCATCCAAGTACTGCCCTGCTTTCTTAGCTGCTTCACTTAGTTCTTCGATAATCAGCCGGAAAACGCGCCGTTCACTACTTTTCCACAGTACGTTCACATCGAGCGATAGCTGCCAAGCGCTGAAAACGCAAAAGACGTCTCAAATCTTCTATCAGCTGGAGAAAGATTTCTGGATGGTCATGGTAAGCTTGGGAAAGAGTGTCCTTTCGTTTTAATTCTCCTTTTTGATCGTCCGCAGACGCTGGGCGCGATGGAACCGAACAATTAGAGTATCATGGCGGTGATATCCACGGCACAGTTTACAGAGATTTACACTCAATTTACGAGTATTTGACCGGTAAGCTGTTTCAAAAGGCAAAGAAACTGAACTGCAGGGCGGTTCCTTGACGCGAAGCTATTCCATGGACGGTGGTCCGCTTTACGGCGTTTCATTACTGGCCCGAAATCACATGTAAATTCAACCAAGGCTCCGAAGGTTTTCATATACAACGGAATGGAGATGCGGTCTTATGTTATGGTAGTTTATAGGGCGTTGACTGCATCCATCTGCTTACGGTAAGTTCATTGAAATTTTGTATCCTACTGGACTTGATTTCGATTCCTTTGTAGGTGAGAGCCAGTCGACAGAGGACTTTTATGGCGAACTGCACTCCTTCATGGGTCCGCAATTATCGAGTATCGCCTTGAAAATTGGCGAATCTGTTACGGAATCGCTGACGACGAATAATGGTGCTTTTACACGAGCGATTAAAATTGCTCAATTTGCAGCAATTCCAGAAAATTTTGACGTCACGAAAACATACAACAACATTCAGCAATTGACGATATGGAGCACGATATGGAGCACGTTGTTAGCTCGTTGATCAACTGTGACTAGCGATATGGAGCAATACTACGCAATTTGGCAATGACACACACGGACAACTCAGTATATTATACAACAAAAAGAAGTGATATACCATATAAATAAAAAAACATTTTAAAAAATGTAAAAAAAAGGTGTCGGGTTCAACAAAAAGGTATGAGAGTCGGCTTTCTTTCGATTGAATATTTCCACTTACGCTATACAAATCAAGCACATCCGAAACTAAAGGGCGCGATGGAACCGAACAATTAGAGTATCATGGCGGTTAGAGTCACTGTATAAGAACTAACACAAACATCCATTATCTTGAGTACGGACAATGTGTGTTTCATTTGAAACCAGTACATTTGAAATTTTTTTTGCAGTTGTCCGATTTTTCATTTTTATCTCCACTAAAGTATATAAACGCTGTATTTAGTTGACATTTCATGAGACATATGTATCTCGATTCCGTGAAACGTTAATCAAAATCCATCTGCTACACGTATACACACTAAAACTATGCCATTTAAGAAACCTGCGAACTTTGGAGTTCGCAGGGTTTAAGAGTACTAAAAAGGTACCAAAAGCGGTCATTGTCCGTACTCAAGATAGTGGATGTTTGTGTTAGTTCTTATACAGTGACTCTAATGGCGGTGATATCCACGGCACAATTTACAGAGATTTACACTCAATTTACGAGTATTTGACCGGTAAGCTGTTTCAAAAGGCAAAGAAACTGAACTGCAGGGCGGTTCCTTGACGCGAAGCTATTCCATGGACGGTGGTCCGCTTTACGGCGTTTCATTACTGGCCCGGAATCGCATGAAAATTCAACCAAGGCTCCGAAGGTTTCATATACAAAGGAATGGAGATGCGGTCTTATGTTATGGTTGTTTATAGGGCGTTGACTGCATCCATCTGCTTACGGTAAGTTCATTGAAATTTTGTATCCTACTGGACTTGATTTCGATTCCTTTGTAGGTGAGAGCCAGTCGACAGAGGACTTTTATGGCGAACTGCACTCCTTCATGGGTCCGCAATTATCGAGTATCGCCTTGAAAATTGGCGAATCTGTTACGGAATCGCTGACGACGAATAATGGTGCTTTTACACGAGCGATTAAAATTGCTCAATTTGCAGCAATTCCAGAAAATTTTGACGTCACGAAAACATACAACAACATTCAGCAATTGACGATATGGAGCACGATATGGAGCACGTTGTTAGCTCGTTGATCAACTGTGACTAGCGATATGGAGCAATACTACGCAATTTGGCAATGACACACACGGACAACTCAGTATATTATACAACAAAAAGAAGTGATATACCATATATGTATATAAAAAAACATTTTAAAAAATGTAAAAAAAAGGTGTCGGGTTCAACAAAAAGGTATGAGAGTCGGCTTTCTTTCGATTGAATATTTCCACTTACGCTATACAAATTTGTGATATTTTCATTTTTCAAAGAAACTCGACAATCGCTCGTCGTGGCAAAAAGATGATGTGCAAAGTTTGCTTTTTGGTAGCTTGGGTGATATTTATCCGATCCCGGGATGATCAGATGATCAGCTCTCAATGTCGCAAGAGAATCGACATTTTCTTGAATATCAATAATAGCAAGATTCTAAACATTGGTGGAGATAGACACAGGAAAATTTAAGACTTTTGATGGGATCACCGATCACTGGACTTTACCTTAATATCGTTTTCCAGCAAACGCTTACAAGCTTCGTAGCCAATGCCACTAGCACCGCCTGTAATCACAGCGTTCTTCTCATTTAAGGTCATCCTGGTGAGTCTTCGCAGCACACACTTTAACTGACGATTGAAGCTATTGGTGAGAAACACTAAGCAACGGAAACTGAGTGGTAACCTTAGACGTCGGTTATCTTTTATAGTCGGTTGAGATCGACAGATTCTTCCTACTACTTAGGACGAAATAATCCGACCCCGTCGTGACGAAAAAGATGATTTGCAAAGTTTACTTTTTGGTTGCTTTTAATGTGGAAAACTTGAGGGGGGGGGGGGGATATTTCTCCGAGCGATTGTCGAGTTTCTTTGAAAAATGAAAATATCACAAATTTGTATAACGTAAGTGGAAATATTCAGTCGAAAGAAAGCCGACTCTGTGAATATCATTTTGATGAACCCGCTCAATGGTATATGTCCGCCCTGAGGTGGGCATAACTTTTTCACAAATTTCTCCGAAAATTATAATTTTTTTCTTCAAACTATTGATTTTATTAGAAACTAGATAGTTCAAATTACTCAGACAAAATTATTTCACTCGAATCGGTTCACAGAAAAAAAAGTTATGGGCTTTTGATAAAAGCAATTCCAGTGAAAAACATAACGCAGTCACGATCGGCTGCAAGCCAATCGTATGATACTCTAGATGAAATAATACTGAACTCAGATTTATATTTTAGTTGGAAATATATCAAAAGAATGAGGAGTGCACAAGCAATTATTACATGACCTTTTACTTACTGGTAGAAACTATTGTATTGTGGCTACTCGATTTTTTGATTTATAGTGAGTTCCATAAAGTAAGTTTGAACTTTTTACAAAATTTTTGTATAGCGACTACATGAAGGACTTACGGAATATTTTTCATATTAATAGCTTCAGCTGCGACTATTACAAAATCAACGTATACAAAATTTCAAAGTTGCAACGTAAAGCGTTCTATGGTAAAGTTATCGTTCAATATTGGTGAACACGTGTTTTAAGGACTTTTGTATGACAGCTATCCGAAGGAGTCGACGGATGGCGCTAATTAATAAACTCCGTCTTAGTTTCGGTATAAAACTAATTCCTGTAAAATTTCAAATTCCTGCATTAACCCGTTCTGGAGTTTATAGTGGATTCAGTAACATGCATACATTTTTGAAGGACTTTCTAGGCTGCTACACGAAGGACTCATTCGATTTGCATCATATTCGGAACTTTCGATTCAAACATTGTAAACCTTAAGTATGCAAAATTTCAAGTTCCTAACTTGAAGCATTCGAGCAATAATTGTGAAAACGTGTTTTAAGGACTCTTGTAAGGGAGGTACCCGAAGGAGTGAAAGGATACCGCCCATTAACGAACTTAGCCTTACTTTTTCCATTTTACAAGTTGTGACAAAATTTCAACTTCCTAGGTCAACGCGTTCTTGAGTTATCGTGCTAACGGACGGACGGACGGACACCAAACGGATTTGGGGGTTTTGGCCAAAAATAAACACAAAATAATATATAACTTTTTTTCGTCCGAGGCTCGGTTCTATGCGTTACAAACTTTTCGGGCTGGATTAAACTTATAATACTCTATATGTTCATCTAGAGTATAAAAATTCACGCAGTTTTATCGAAAGTCGCTCACTGTAGAAGCCAAACCTAACGGTACAGAGATTTCAATGAAAACTCAAAATGTGTGCACAGGCTTACTAGATACTGTACAAGTCAACGGCTCGGCCACTATTGCGTTTTTAATGATGACCGCCCGAGGGCGGTCTTACGTGCTAGAGGGTTAAAATAAATAGATACGGTCAGAAGGTACATATTCTATTCATGAAACCCGGGAATGATTCCTGGAAGAATTTAAGTAAAATATTCATTCATGGGTAAAAAAATCTGCCAACAGTCTGGGCGCAACTGTATTATTTTTCCGGCAGAAGTTCAGAACGCGTTCAATTCGGAGATGCGGTGTATGTTACTATGTGACTGAAAACCTAACAAAAAGTTCGGGAAGCGGTTAGAAAAGGGTGTAACATATGAATTAAATAATTGGGTCATATTCCGGGATGCGGTCTAGAGGTTGAAAAAAACAAAACTTAAAAATAGGTGATTATTAAACAAGCCTGGGGAAGTGAAAAGATATTCGATATCTGATCAGACCTGAGGAACATGGTGGAATTCATGAAAAAGTATACAACCAGTTTTCACCCTCTTAGGGGTCGAATTTCAAAAAATCTTGAAAACACTTTTTAGGTATTCACATGAAGAATTCGTAGAAAAAAAATGAACTCAATATTTCGAAAGACCTAGTAGATATGACGAAAATCGTGAAAATATATGCATTTTATACTAACCGATATTTTTTTTTGCCCCCCCCCCCCTTCTGAACGCCAATGAATATTCAAATTTTTTTTTATCAGAATTACTTATCTAGTTAATTTACATATACGTACCGAGTTTCAACTTAACAGCATAAGCCGTTCTAAAGTTAGGAAAAACACCCCCCACCACCGTACCATACTACCCCTAAAAAAAATTATATTTTTTCACCATGCCACTACTATAGCTCTATCTAAATACCAAGTTTCAGCTTCCTATCATTATAGATTCTTAAGATATAAGCATCGGAACTTTTTCTTTCTCACCCTTCCCCACCCTCACCCTCTACACCCACACCCCCAAACTTTTTTTTCCTACTAGGGTTCTATTAGGCCTACTTCTGGTAAACATTTTGTTTTTCTGGTGCCACTGGTTTGGGAGATATTGTAATGTTAAGTATTTCAACCCCCACCCCCGTACGTCACTATCCCCACCCAAAAATTTTGTTTCAATTTATTCTCCTAGTATAACTACAGATATTTGTTAAGTTTTAATTGCTTGCTATTAACGGTTTAGGAGATATGGATTTTAGAATGTGTCGATCTCGACTTTTTTGCGTTTCGGACGCATTGCTTCCCCCTCCACTCCCACACCCCTTCACCCATATCTGTTTTCTTTTTTGCAAATGGGTCCATTATCAAAGCTCTATAGAAATTCTAAGTTTCAGCCTCCTAACACAAGCGGTTCCTGAGATCTAGAAACCTAAATTTTTCGTCTAAAACGCTTACCCCGCCTTCCCCCTTACACCTCCTCCCCTGAAAATAATGTCAATTCAAGGGGTCCACCAAGTCTATTCTTAGAAAAAATTTTAATTTAATAGCTCCACTGGTTTGAGAGCTACGAGCCTTCAAAGATTTTGGGGCGGTCGACGTACGGCGTACGGGGTACGGCGTACGGGGTACGGCGTACGGGGTACGGCGTACGGGGTACGGCGTACAGACGGAGTGAAAATTTTTATTGCTTTTTTCGCGTCTACTAGTCATGAAACGTGGACAAAAAAATTTTGAGGGCAGCAAATTTTTTTTTTTTAAAAATCGATAACAATACTGTATTATAAATAATACAGTAAAATGGGGAAAAACCAAAAAATCGGTAGCCAAGAGAAATTTTCCAAATTTTGAAAATCAGCCTATCGCTTATCGATTTATAATGTGTTGTCGAAGGATCGGCTTTCGGATTAGTTTTCTCTGAGGGTGAATTATTGGCTGATTTATATTGTTATGTTTTGATGGAAAAACTAATATTTCTTAAAATTTCTTGGAGGTACAATCAATTTCGGTATCTATAGCATATGTAAGCATCTTTGGTTTTTC
This sequence comes from Beris chalybata, assembly GCA_949128065.1. Classification (NCBI taxonomy): domain Eukaryota; kingdom Metazoa; phylum Arthropoda; class Insecta; order Diptera; family Stratiomyidae; genus Beris; species Beris chalybata. The sequence goes on from OX421898.1 coordinate 1,083,270, forward strand.
GAATTTTGAAAATCGATCATACTCTGGTCATCGATTTATAAAGTGTTGTCGTTATAATTATTTTACTCTTTGTGTGAAGGATTGGTTGGCTTAGATAGCTAGTCTTTGATGAAAATTTTAATGTTTTACAACATCGATGTTTGAAATAAACGACATCAATGTCGATAAAACATCTGTGAAAAACATCGATGTTTCTAAACACTTTTAGAATTTTAGGTGGGACATTAGGGAAGAAGCAAAACAAATGTTTTTAGCTAAGAGATTGGTGTGAGAAAAAATAACCGCGATGTTCCTCAAACATTAATGTTTTATCACGGTAGGTAAAAAATCTGCCAACAATCTGGGCGTAACTTTATTATTTTTCCGGCAGAAGTTAGGAACGCGTTCAATTCTGAAATGCGGTGTAGGCTACTATGTGACTGAAAACCTATCAAAAAGAACAAGATCATGGAAGTGAAAATCTGATTGGATCTGAGTGATATGGAATAGTTTATGAAAAAGTACACAATCACTTTACACCACCTTAGGGGTCAATTTTCAGAAAATCTTGAAAAAACTGTCTTGGTATTCATATGGAGAATACATAGAATAAAATTAAATTCATTATTTGGGACGCGGTAGCAGATATGTCGAAAATCGTGGGAAAATATGCATTCTATTAGATACACACCGAGTTTCAACATTGTAGCTTAAGCCGTTCCATACATAGGAAAAACACCCCCACTTGTACCACACTACCCTTAGGGGTCGAATTTCAAAAAACCTTGAAAACGCTTTCTAGGTATTCATACGAAGAATCTGTAGAATAAAAATGAATTCAATGTTTGGAAAGACCTAGTAAATATGACGAAAATCGTGAAAATATATGCATTTTATATATATTATTTTTACAAATATTTTTTTTTTTCCCCCACCCTCTTCTGAACGCCAATGAATATTCAAATTTTTTTTTATCACAATTACTTTTCTAGTTGATTTACATATACACACACCGAGTTTCAACATTGTAGCTTAAGCCGTTCCATATATAAGAAAAACACCCCACTTGTACCACACTACCCTTAGGGGTCGAATTTCAAAAAACCTTGAAAACACTTTCTAGGTATTCATACGAAGAATCCGTAGAATAAAAATGAATTCAATATTTGGAAAGACCTAGTAGATATGACGAAAATCGTGAAAGTATATGCATTTTATATTTATTATATAAACAAATATTTTTTTTGCCCCCCCCCCTTCTAAACGCCAATGAATATTCAATTTTTTTTTTAACACAATTACCTTTCTAGTCAATTTACATATACACACCGAGTTTCAACATTGTAGCTTAAGCCGTCCCATATATAGGAAAAACACCCCCACTTGTACCACACTACCCCTAGGGGTCGAATTTCAAAAAACCGTGAAAACACATTCTAGGTATTCATACGAAGAATCCGTAGAACAAAAATGAATTCAATATTTGGAAAGACCTAGTAGATATGACGAAAATCGTGAAAATATATGAATTTTATATCTATTATATTTACAAATAATTTTTTTTGCCCCCCTTTCTAAACGCCAATGAATATTCAAATTTTTTTTCATCACAATTACTTTTCTAGTTGATTTACATATACACACCGAGTTTCAACTTTCTAGCATAAACCGTTTAATAGTTAGGAAAAACACCCCCTACCCCCGTAGCATACTACCCCTAAAAAAAATTTTATTTTTCCAACATTTCGCTACTATAGCTCTATCTAAATACCAAGTTTAAGGCTTATATCATTACAGGTTCTCAAGATATAAGCATCGGAACTTTTTCCTTTCCACCCTCCCCCACCCTCCCCCTCTACACCCTCAACATCAAAACTTTTTTCCCTGCTAGGGTTTATTTAGCGCTACTTCTGGTAAAAATTCTAAGCATCTATCTTAAACTGTTCTTGAGATATGAAATGTGTTTGATTTGCAAAATTCTCATCCCCTCCACTTCTATGCTCCACCTCCCACTTAAAAAATTTTACTTTGATCAATCTTTTTTTGTCAACCTTTATACCCAAACCAAATTTTATTTTTCTAGAGCAATTGGTTCATGAGACATCGTAATCTTAAGTTTTTCACCCCCACCCCCATACACAACTTCCCCCACCCAAAATTTTTCTCCATTCTGTTCTCCTAGTATAACTACAAATATATTTTAAGTTTGAATAGTGTGCCATTAACGGTTTAGGAGATATGGATCTTAGAATGTGTCTATCTCACCTTTTTTGGGTTTCGGACGCATTACATTTCCCCCACTCCCACACCCCTTGATCAATATTGACAATTTTTCTGCAAATGGGTCTACTATCAGAGCTCTATAGAAATTCCACGTTTCAGCTTCCTAACATAAGGGGTTACTGAGATCTGGAAACCAAAATTTTCGGTCTAAAACACTTCCCCCTCCTTCCCCCTCACACCCCCACCCCTTAAAATTTGGTCACTTCAAGGCGCCTACCCCATCTATTCGTTAAAAAAATTTCAATTTAATATCTCAAAGCGTTTGGCAGCTACGAGCCTCCAAACGATCTTGCGTACGGCGTACGGCGGACAGACGGACTGAAAATTTTTATTGCTTTTTTCGCGTCTACTAGCTATGAAACGTGAAAATAAAAATTTTGAGGGTAGCAAATTTTTTTTTTTAAAAAATCAATCACAATACTTAATTATTAAAATAATAAAGTAAAATGAATTCAATATTTGGAAAGACCTAGTAGATATGACGAAAATCGTGAAAATATATGCATTTAATATTTATTATATATACAAATATTTTTTTTGCCCCCCCCCCCTTTCTAAACGCCAATGAATATTCAATTTTTTTTTTAACACAATTACCTTTCTAGTCGATTTACATATACACACCGAGTTTCAACATTGTAGCTTAAGCCGTTCCATATATAGGAAAAACACCCCCACTTGTACCACACTACCCTTAGGGGTCGAATTTCAAATAACCGTGAAAACACATTCTAGGTATTCATACGAAGAATCCGTAGAATAAAAATGAATTCAATATTTGGAAAGACCTAGTAGATATGACGAAAATCGTGAAAATATATGAATTTTATATCTATTATATTTACAAATAATTTTTTTTGCCCCCCTTTCTAAACGCCAATGAATATTCAAATTTTTTTTCATCACAATTACTTTTCTAGTTGATTTACTTATACACACCGAGTTTCAACTTTCTAGCATAAACCGTTTAATAGTTAGGAAAAACACCCCCTACCCCCGTAGCATACTACCCCTAAAAAAAATTGTATTTTTCCAACATTCCGCTACTATAGCTCTATCTAAATATCAAGTTTAAGGCTTATATCATTACAGGTTCTCAAGATATAAGCATCGGAACTTTTTCCTTTCCACCCTCCCCCACCCTCCCCCTCTACACCCACAACATCAAAACTTTTTTCCCTGCTAGGGTTTATTTAGCGCTACTTCTGGTAAAAATTCTAAGCATCTATCTTAAACTGTTCTTGAGATATGAAATGTGTTTGATTTGCAAAATTCTCATCCCCTCCACTTCTATGCTCCACCTCCCACTTAAAAAATTTTACTTTGATCAATCTTTTTTTGTCAACCTTTATACCCAAACCAAATTTTATTTTTCTAGAGCAATTGGTTCATGAGACATCGTAATCTTAAGTTTTTCACCCCCCACCCCCATACACAACTTCCCCCACCCAAAATTTTTCTCCATTCTGTTCTCCTAGTATAACTACAAATATATTTTAAGTTTGAATAGTGTGCCATTAACGGTTTAGGAGATATGGATTTTAGAATGTGTCTATCTCACCTTTTTTGGGTTTCGGACGCATTACATTTCCCCCCACTCCCACACCCCTTGATCAATATTGACAATTTTTCTGCAAATGGGTCTACTATCAGAGCTCTATAGAAATTCCAAGTTTCAGCTTCCTAACATAAGGGGTTACTGAGATCTGGAAACCAAAATTTTCGGTCAAAAACACTTCCCCCTCCTTCCCCCTCACACCCCCACCCTTAAAAATTTGGTCACTTCAAGGCGCCTACCCCATCTATTCGTTAAAAAAATTTCAATTTAATATCTCAAAGCGTTTGGCAGCTACGAGCCTCCAAACGATCTTGCGTACGGCGGACGCCGTACGGCGTACGGCGGACAGACGGAGTGAAAATTTTTATTGCTTTTTTCGCGTCTACTAGCTATGAAACGTGAAAATAAAAATTTTGAGGGTAGCAAATTTTTTTTTTTAAAAAATCAATCACAATACTTAATTATTAAAATAATAAAGTAAAACATGATTATGAAAACAAAATAATCTTATTAATTAAAAACAATCTTATTACATATATCATTATTATTTTATGTTTCATTTCATTATTATATTTCTAAAATAGGAACAGGATTCTTAAAAGAACATAATTTCATTTCTGCTACTAACAACAAATTCTACTTTTCGGAACGCGTTCAATTCTGAGATGCGGTGCAGGTTACTATGTGACTGAAAACTTAACAAAAAATCTGCCAACAATCTGTGCGTAACTTTATTATTTTTCCGGCAGAAGTAAGGAACGCGTTCAATTCTGAAATGCGGTGTAGGCTACTATGTGACTGAAAACTTATCAAAAAAGCAAGATCATGGAAGTGAAAATCTGATTGAATCTGAGAGATATGGAATAGTTTATGAAAAAGTACACAATCACTTTACACCCCCTTAGGGGTCAATTTTCAGAAAATCTTGAAAACACTGTCTTGGTATTCATATGGAGAATACATAGAATAAAATTAAATTCATTATTTGGGACGAGGTAGTAGATATGTCGAAAATCGTGGGAAAATATGCATTCTATTTTCACAGATAATTTTTTTTGCCCCCCATCTGAACGCCAATAGATATTCGTTTTTTTATTCAAAATTATTTTTTTAGTTGATTTAGATATACACACCGAGTTTCAACATTGTAGCTTAAGCCGTTCTATATATAGAAAAAAACACCTACCACTTGTACCACACTACCCTTAGGGGTCGAATTTCAAAAAACCTTGAAAACATTTTCTAGGTATTCATACGAAGAATCCGTAGAATAAAAATGAATTCAATATTTGGAAAGACCTAGTAGATATGACGAAAATCGTGAAAATATTTGCATTTTATATATATTATATGTACAAATACTTTTTTTTGTCCCCCCCCCCCCCCTTCTGAACGCCAATGAATATTCAAATTTTTTTTATCACTATTACTTTTCTAGTTGATTTACATATACACACCGAGTTTCAACATTGTAGCTTAAGCCGTTCCATATATAGGAAAAACACCCCCACTTGTACCACACTACCCTTAGGGGTCGAATTTCAAAAAACCTTGAAAACGCTTTCTAGGTATTCATACGAAGAGTCCGTAGAATAAAAATGAATTCAATATTTGGAAAGACCTAGTAGATATGACTAAGGATATTAGCATTTTCACAGACAGCCAAGCGGCGATAAAATCCCTGGAATCGACCTCGACAACATCAAAGGTCGCCGTAGAATGTAGATCATCTCTTAAGGAGATGGCCGAACAGTTCAATATTCTTCTGTGCTGGGTGCCAGGACACATGGATATTCCAGGGAACTGTATGGCTGACGAACTCGCTCGGCGCGGCACTACCATTCATACTTCGCCGGTATATCAGAACCTGGGTGTGCCTCTCTCCACATGTAAACTGCTACTGAGACTGGACTCAATTGAGAAAACCAACTCAAGATGGGCGGAGGGTACAACATGTCACACTGCGAGACAGATCTGGCCAAAGCTGGATCTTAATCGTTCTAAAATGCTGACTCTGATCAAAAGGGCGGACATCAGCAAAACAGTCGGTGTCCTAACCGGACACTGTCTTATAGGTCGGCATGCAGAAAGGCTTGGACTTTTCTCAAACGACTTCTGTAGAAGCTGCCAGGACGAGGAGGAGGAGGAGACAGTCCTTCACCTTCTCTGCACTTGCCCAGCTCTGTCCGTCAGAAGGAAAGCTCATCTCGGAGCGTACTTCTTCAACTGTCTTGGTGAACTTGCCACAATGGAGGTCGCGAGAATCCAACGCTTTATTATAAGCTCTAAATGGTTCGACGAGTAGGACCGGAGTCGAAGATCCTGTGGTACCACAACGGACCTTTTAGGTCTAAGTGTGTCCGTGTTCTCACGGACAGCCAGGTGTACCTACCTACCTAGTAGATATGACGAAAATCGTGAAAATATTTGCATTTTATATATATTATATGTACAAATATTTTTTTTTGCCCCCCCCCCCTTCTAAACGCCAATGAATATTCAAATTTTTTTTTATCACAATTACCTTTCTAGTTGATTTACATATACACACCGAGTTTCAACATTGTAGCTTAAGCCGTTCCATATATAGGAAAAACACCCCCACTTGTACCACACTACCCTTAGGGGTCGAATTTCAAAAAACCTTGAAAACACTTTCTAGGTATTCATACGAAGAATCCGTAGAATAAAAATGAATTCAATATTTGGAAAGACCTAGTAGATATGACGAAAATCGTGAAAATATATGAATTTTATATCTATTATATTTACAAATAATTTTTTTTGCCCCCCTTTCTAAACGCCAATGAATATTCAAATTTTTTTTTATCACAATTACTTTTCTAGTTGATTTACATATACACACCGAGTTTCAATTTTCTAGCATAAACCGTTTAATAGTTAGGAAAAACACCCCCTACCCCCGTAGCATACTACCCCTAAAAAAAATTGTATTTTTCCAACATTCCGCTACTATAGCTCTATCTAAATATCAAGTTTAAGGCTTATATCATTACAGGTTCTCAAGATATAAGCATCGGAACTTTTTCCTTTCCACCCTCCCCCACCCTCCCCCTCTACACCCTCAACATCAAAACTTTTTTCCCTGCTAGGGTTTATTTAGCGCTACTTCTGGTAAAAATTCTAAGCATCTATCTTAAACTGTTCTTGAGATATGAAATGTGTTTGATTTGCAAAATTCTCATCCCCTCCACTTCTATGCTCCACCTCCCACTTAAAAAATTTTACTTTGATCAATCTTTTTTTGTCAACCTTTATACCCAAACCAAATTTTATTTTTCTAGAGCAATTGGTTCATGAGACATCGTAATCTTAAGTTTTTCACCCCCCACCCCCATACACAACTTCCCCCACCCAAAATTTTTCTCCATTCTGTTCTCCTAGTATAACTACAAATATATTTTAAGTTTGAATAGTGTGCCATTAACGGTTTAGGAGATATGGATTTTAGAATGTGTCTATCTCACCTTTTTTGGGTTTCGGACGCATTACATTTCCCCCCACTCCCACACCCCTTGATCAATATTGACAATTTTTCTGCAAATGGGTCTACTATCAGAGCTCTATAGAAATTCCAAGTTTCAGCTTCCTAACATAAGGGGTTACTGAGATCTGGAAACCAAAATTTTCGGTCAAAAACACTTCCCCCTCCTTCCCCCTCACACCCCCACCCTTAAAAATTTGGTCACTTCAAGGCGCCTACCCCATCTATTCGTTAAAAAAATTTCAATTTAATATCTCAAAGCGTTTGGCAGCTACGAGCCTCCAAACGATCTTGCGTACGGCGGACGCCGTACGGCGTACGGCGGACAGACGGAGTGAAAATTTTTATTGCTTTTTTCGCGTCTACTAGCTATGAAACGTGAAAATAAAAATTTTGAGGGTAGCAAATTTTTTTTTTTAAAAAATCAATCACAATACTTAATTATTAAAATAATAAAGTAAAACATGATTATGAAAACAAAATAATCTTATTAATTAAAAACAATCTTATTACATATATCATTATTATTTTATGTTTCATTTCATTATTATATTTCTAAAATAGGAACAGGATTCTTAAAAGAACATAATTTCATTTCTGCTACTAACAACAAATTCTACTTTTCGGAACGCGTTCAATTCTGAGATGCGGTGCAGGTTACTATGTGACTGAAAACTTAACAAAAAATCTGCCAACAATCTGGGCGTAACTTTATTATTTTTCCGGCAGAAGTAAGGAACGCGTTCAATTCTGAAATGCGGTGTAGGCTACTATGTGACTGAAAACTTATCAAAAAAGCAAGATCATGGAAGTGAAAATCTGATTGAATCTGAGAGATATGGAATAGTTTATGAAAAAGTACACAATCACTTTACACCCCCTTAGGGGTCAATTTTCAGAAAATCTTGAAAACACTGTCTTGGTATTCATATGGAGAATACATAGAATAAAATTAAATTCATTATTTGGGACGAGGTAGTAGATATGTCGAAAATCGTGGGAAAATATGCATTCTATTTTCACAGATAATTTTTTTTGCCCCCCATCTGAACGCCAATAGATATTCGTTTTTTTATTCAAAATTATTTTTTTAGTTGATTTAGATATACACACCGAGTTTCAACATTGTAGCTTAAGCCGTTCTATATATAGAAAAAAACACCTACCACTTGTACCACACTACCCTTAGGGGTCGAATTTCAAAAAACCTTGAAAACATTTTCTAGGTATTCATACGAAGAATCCGTAGAATAAAAATGAATTCAATATTTGGAAAGACCTAGTAGATATGACGAAAATCGTGAAAATATTTGCATTTTATATATATTATATGTACAAATACTTTTTTTTGCCCCCCCCCCCCCCTTCTGAACGCCAATGAATATTCAAATTTTTTTTATCACTATTACTTTTCTAGTTGATTTACATATACACACCGAGTTTCAACATTGTAGCTTAAGCCGTTCCATATATAGGAAAAACACCCCCACTTGTACCACACTACCCTTAGGGGTCGAATTTCAAAAAACCTTGAAAACGCTTTCTAGGTATTCATACGAAGAGTCCGTAGAATAAAAATGAATTCAATATTTGGAAAGACCTAGTAGATATGACTAAGGATATTAGCATTTTCACAGACAGCCAAGCGGCGATAAAATCCCTGGAATCGACCTCGACAACATCAAAGGTCGCCGTAGAATGTAGATCATCTCTTAAGGAGATGGCCGAACAGTTCAATATTCTTCTGTGCTGGGTGCCAGGACACATGGATATTCCAGGGAACTGTATGGCTGACGAACTCGCTCGGCGCGGCACTACCATTCATACTTCGCCGGTATATCAGAACCTGGGTGTGCCTCTCTCCACATGTAAACTGCTACTGAGACTGGACTCAATTGAGAAAACCAACTCAAGATGGGCGGAGGGTACAACATGTCACACTGCGAGACAGATCTGGCCAAAGCTGGATCTTAATCGTTCTAAAATGCTGACTCTGATCAAAAGGGCGGACATCAGCAAAACAGTCGGTGTCCTAACCGGACACTGTCTTATAGGTCGGCATGCAGAAAGGCTTGGACTTTTCTCAAACGACTTCTGTAGAAGCTGCCAGGACGAGGAGGAGGAGGAGACAGTCCTTCACCTTCTCTGCACTTGCCCAGCTCTGTCCGTCAGAAGGAAAGCTCATCTCGGAGCGTACTTCTTCAACTGTCTTGGTGAACTTGCCACAATGGAGGTCGCGAGAATCCAACGCTTTATTATAAGCTCTAAATGGTTCGACGAGTAGGACCGGAGTCGAAGATCCTGTGGTACCACAACGGACCTTTTAGGTCTAAGTGTGTCCGTGTTCTCACGGACAGCCAGGTGTACCTACCTACCTAGTAGATATGACGAAAATCGTGAAAATATTTGCATTTTATATATATTATATGTACAAATATTTTTTTTTGCCCCCCCCCCTTCTAAACGCCAATGAATATTCAAATTTTTTTTTATCACAATTACCTTTCTAGTTGATTTACATATACACACCGAGTTTCAACATTGTAGCTTAAGCCGTTCCATATATAGGAAAAACACCCCCACTTGTACCACACTACCCTTAGGGGTCGAATTTCAAAAAACCTTGAAAACACTTTCTAGGTATTCATACGAAGAATCCGTAGAATAAAAATGAATTCAATATTTGGAAAGACCTAGTAGATATGACGAAAATCGTGAAAATATATGAATTTTATATCTATTATATTTACAAATAATTTTTTTTGCCCCCCTTTCTAAACGCCAATGAATATTCAAATTTTTTTTTATCACAATTACTTTTCTAGTTGATTTACATATACACACCGAGTTTCAATTTTCTAGCATAAACCGTTTAATAGTTAGGAAAAACACCCCCTACCCCCGTAGCATACTACCCCTAAAAAAAATTTTATTTTTCAAACACTTCGCTACTATAGCTCTATCTAAATACCAAGTTTAAGGCTTATATCATTACAGGTTCTCAAGATATAAGCATCGGAACTTTTCCCTTTTCACCCTCCCCCACCCTCCCCCTCTTCACCCTCAACCCCAAAACTTTTTTCCCTACTAGGGTTTAATTAGCGCTTCTTCTGGTAAAAATTCTAAGCATCTATCTTAAACTGTTCTTGAGATATGAAATGTATTTGATTTGAAAAATTCTCATCCCCTCCACTTCTATGCTCCACCTCGCACTTAAAAAATTTTACTTTGATCAATCTTTTTTTGTCAACCTTTACACCCAAACCAAATTTTATTTTTCTCGAGCAATTGGTTCATGAGATATCGTAGTCTAAAGTTTTTCACCCCCCACCCCCATACACAACTTCCCCCACCCAAAATTTTTCTTCATTCTGTTCTCCTAGTAGAACTACAAATATGTTTTAAGTTTGAATGGTGTGCCATTAACGGTTTAGGAGATATGGATTTTAGAATGTGTCTCTCTCACCTTTTTTGGGTTTCGGACGCATTACATTTCCCCCCACTCCCACACCCCTTGATCAATATTGACAATTTTTCTGCAAATGGGTCTAATCAGAGCTCCATAGAAATTCCAAGTTTCAGCTTCCTAACATAAGGGGTTACTGAGATCTGGAAAGCAAAATTTTCGGTCTAAAACACTTCCCCCTCCTTCCCCCTCACACCCCCACCCCTAAAAATTTGGTCACTTCAAGGCGCCTACCCCGTCTATTCGTTAAAAAAATTTCAATTTAATATCTCAAAGCGTTTGGCAGCTACGAGCCTCCAAACGATCTTGCGTACGGCGGACGCCGTACGGCGTACGGCGGACAGACGGACTGAAAATTTTTATTGCTTTTTTCGCGTCTACTAGTTATGAAACGTGAAAATAAAAATTTTGAGGGTAGCAAATTTTTTTTTTTAAAAAATCAATCACAATACTTAATTATTAAAATAATAAAGTAAAAGTTCAGGAAGCGGTTAGAATAACATATGCAAAAATCATAATTGGGTCATATTCCATTATATAATTGGGTCATATTCCATTACATAATTAGGTTATTTGCGGTCTAGGGGTTGCAGATGGAAAACTCTTACAAATAGGTGATTATTGAACAAGCCCGTGGAAGTGAAAATCTGATCAGATCTGAGAGATATGGTAAAGTTGATGAAAAAGTATACAGCCACTCTACACCTCCTTAGGGGTCGAATTTCAAAAAATCTTGAAAAGATATTTATATGAAGAATCCGCAGAATAGAAATGAGTTCGATATTTGGGAAGACTTAGTAGATATGACGAAAATCGTGAAAATTTATGCATTCTATTTCCACTGATCAATTTTTTTTGCCCCCCCCCCCCCTTTCGAACGCCAATAGATATTCGATTTTTTTTCATTCAAAATTACGTTTCTAGTTGATTTAGATATACGTACCGAGTTTCAACTTTCTAGCATAAGCCGTTCTAAAGTTAGGAGAGTCACCCCCACCCCTGTACCGTACTACCACTAAAAAAAGTTTATTTTCCCAACATGACACTACTATCGTTCTATCTAAATACCAAGTTCAGCTTTATATAGTCTCAGCTTTTTGTAGGTTCTTAAGATATTGGGTCTACTTCTGGTAAAAAATTGACTTGTGAAACGTAATTTTTTTGAAAATTTCTTATACCCCCCAAACTTCCAAGTTTCACTGCCTTTTAAAAAAATTTACTTTCAGCAATCTTTATTTGTCGACCTTAATACTCAAACTGAATTTCATCGTTCTAAAACAATTGGTTCTTGAGATATCGTAATCTAAAGTTTTCCACCCTCCACCCCCGTACTCCACTACCCCACTCAAAAATGTCTTTTCAATCTTTTCTTGTAGAATAGGTACAGATATATCATAAGTTTGAATTTCTTGCCATCAAGGTTTTCGGAGATATGGATTTTAGAATGTGTCGATCTCGGCATTGTTGCGTTTCGTATGCACTCCCCCCCCCCCCACTCCCACATCCCTTCACCCTTATCAACAATTTTTTTGGCAAATGGGTCCACTATCGAAGTTTTATAGAAATTCCACGTTTCAGTCTTCTAACGTAAGCGGTTGCTGAAATCTAAAAACCAAAATTTTTCATGTAAGACGCTCCCCTCTCCTCCTTCCTCATATCCACACCCCTCTAAAAGATACCAGTCGTAAAGGTTCGTCCAATCTACACACCATAAAAATTTCATGATAATACCTCAACGAGTTTGGGAGCTACGTGCCTCCAAACTATTTTACGTACGGCAACCAGACGGGCGGCGTACAGACATTATTTTTTTTGCATTTTTGGGGTCTACTAGTCCTGAAACGTGAAAATACAAAATTTGAGGGTAGCAAATTTTTTTTAAAATTTCGAGTCGATCATAATACTTTAATATTAAAAAAAAAATAAAGTAAAAGGAATAAAACTCTAATAATCCAAACTCCAAAATGTTGAGTTTACTGTCTGTAAGAACAGTGATTTTTGAAGCTTCTCCCCTAAGAGAGAGCTTCTTCTGCTGGAATGGAAGCAATGTTCGCTGTAGCAGAGAACACTCTCTCAGAGGGAACTGAAGTAGCCATTATAGATAAGTATTTCATGGCAATCTTCATAAGTGCCGAATTTTGATTAACGTATCTCTGTTCCCATCCCTCCAGCGAGTAGTTTCATTTCATTTTCCATGTTTTACCTCATTTTTTTACCTTTTCGTAACAAAGTTCGATGCTTTTATAAAACCTCGGTACAATTTTTGCTAAGAGATTGGTGTGAGGAGGAAAAAAAAAAACTTCGATGAGCCTGAAACATCGATGTCGATGTTTTTATAAAACATCGATGTTTGAATAACATCGAAGTAAAAATATCGATGTTAAAAGTACCCGATGTTTTTGCAAAACATCGATGTTTTAGAAACATCGATGTCGATGTCGCAGCATTACCCTGAACCCGGTCATGAACCCCCCCGTCATAGGCGCGCCGTGGCCTAAAATCTGGCAGGGGCCAGGGGCCAGGAGCCGAATGGCTCAGAACATACGACTTTTTCCGAAAGGCACACATGCTTTTCATACAAGTTCGTCCTTTTTGTGTTTACAGATTGGGTAATCGTACGAATAATTAGTCTTATACCATTGACACACTGGTGGTATACTTTCCAGTGTGGTATGATCATAATATAGGAAACTAGATATGGTGATACATCAACAGTAGGTAGTATGCATTGACATCATCTGTTCATCTGTCATTCTGGTGGTTATGTTCATCAAATGTCGTTTCATTTGTTGGAAGTCTTACTTAGCAGAACATCCACAGGCTGGAAAATGGCGCTGCTTACGTGGTATACCAGATAAAATTATCGCATCCGTATACTACGAAGTGACGTCAAAACCAAGATTAAACTAGGTTATTTATCTAGTAAGAGCGTGATATTATGCGGTATTTATGGTATGTACGATACCATGGTACATATACCAGCAATGTATTCATGGTATAAGACTACGACTTTGAAATGTCTCGGTACGACCCCGTTTACCAGTGAGTTGCACTGACTGGGGAGTACCTTTGGGTTACGGTAATTTGATTGGACTCTGAGCCTAATGTCAGCATACATGCATGAGTATGTTGATACGTGACAATTTTTCCAGTTCATTGAGCTGAGTGACAGCATTTTCACCAGTTCTCTAAGCTGAGAAAGTGCGCCCAAATGGGGATTTCTTCTACAACTCTCGAGTTGGGAAGGAACCGCCCATTTTGCATGAAGGGACTAAATCTATTATTATTATTATTATTATTATTATTATTAATACGCTGGTTTTCCAATGATGATTTGATTTGATGTTTTTCTTAACTCGTACAAGGAAAACCGATGGGAACATCATACTCGTATGCTTGTGACCATGAATTTAATAGCGAAGTAGTTGAAAAAATGTTTGACATCTTACTTTTATTATGGCCCCCAGGGGACTATATTACCAACACATTATATGATATTGTTAAATTGGAGTCGTGATGAAAAATATAATTTATCTCCAAGTTTTTGCCATTTAATTTAGTTCAGATTATACAAATTTAAACCAATGAAATGAAAACTAAGTCATTTATGTGACCATCTGCGAAAAACACGAAGTTAAAAGGGGAAAAGACAATGGCCGCTATTCACAGTCGTCATAAAGTTGGCTTTGGGTTAGAGCTGACTTTAGTGTCGTATAATTTATATGACACTAAAGTCAGCTCTAACTTAAAGCCAACTTTATGACGACTGTGAATAGTGGCCAAAATTTTTAACTTTTTCTTTTAATTTTGATAACTATATTCTCTATCCGGTACGACCATTTTCTGTCCCTTTTTGATTTTTCTTTCTTGAGAGGATTTTAATCGTTTGAAATCGTTTTCGTTCGTGTAATTTGGCGTGGACAATATGCCTGCATCTTTCGCTGTCTAACAGCAAACTAATTTTGATTTTAGAGAAAAAAATAGTGTTACATATTTTCAAATTATTTGAAAGGCATAACTATTAAAAATCAATAATTTTTTCATTGATTTATCTTCTAGAAATACCAATTAATTATACTATCTATGATACTTTTCAATGAAATGTGGTCTTCATATGTAGTTCTTGCCAAGAAAATCGTGAAAAATTGCTTCAGTTATTTAACATAAATGAAATTTTTTTTTAAATTTTCTTAATGGAAGGCCTTCTTTAAGATTTTTTCTAGCATTATATTAATGAAAATGACATGTTAATTATTCAAGAAATAAGAAAAATCTGTTTAAAAAATTCGAATTTACGCATTTTTTTGCCATTTAAGTGAAATATTTGTAAGAAAACAGTCATAAATCATCAACATTGGTCGTACCGGACTCATGGCGGCTTAACAAAGTCTTGTACTGCAATATTTTATAAGATTGATAATACAGTAGGTACCGCTTATTGTAATCATTTTGGGACCAGCCAAAAACAATAAAATTACTCGGTTTATAACAATAGACGAACGAAAAACGAACGTTTGTGGAGAATGGTACCCAACTGTTTTGATAACAAAATCCGGGTTATATCGTTATCCCGGATTAAAATAAGCGGTACCTATCTATAGAGAATTTTCTCGATTTTCGTCGCAATTGTCACTTTTGCAATATCTGTTTTGCACTTGTTGCCGTCGGAATATTTTTTTCCGCCAAACCTTCACAATTTTAGTTTGAAAAATATGTCAGTACGTTCGGTTGATTGTGCGGCGGGTTCAACCCCCAGCACCGAATACGTACTTTACTGTAAGGATTTCACACGGGCACGGGCTCCTTATCTGTATTTTAGTGTACATGAGAGCTTTCTATAAGCTCGCCATAAATTTCATTAAAATACATGGAAAGAACTTGGAAGAAGAAGAAGAAGAAATTGGAAAAGCTAAATGAGTTTTATGAAAATTAGTTCTTCCGATTCTTCCGACTCTTAAGCTTTTTTCAAAATCACAGTAGTCGAGACTTATATGTCAACGCCAATTCTAGCTATTCACAAAATGCTTAAAAATGTCCACAATTTTTAAAGCAACAATATTATTGTTAAGTGTCATTCGAAATCTCAATGGATATTAATTTGTTTTAATTCGGAAAGAATTAGCGATGTTTGCTTAAATAATACGTGCGAGGATGGTGGTCTACATTTCATTTGTAACTATGTAAGTTGAAATGTTTGTTTCTCTATGCAGCATTTGATGTAATTTGGTTTTGAAAAACTATTTTCTCGATAGCTAAATCCAGAGAATGAATAATCGATGCTGATCAATGGTCACAATGAAATTCGAAACAAGTTTGCTGTTCTTTACAAAACTGTAAATATGTTACTCTTGGTATTTGTGGAATAGTGTTTTGAAAATAATTCCTGTTTTTTGTTTTTCCTCAAATTAAGCACTGGGATAGGGATTTAGAGCATATGGCACGAGGGTGAGACATTGTTCGATTGCCAAGGACAAATGTAATTTTCAATGTAAATTACTTTAATTTTGGTTTTAGTTAATTCATTTCATAGCGGTTTCCTTTCGATGCAGACGATGAAACAATTACAGTCGCAATGACTTATTCCTTCAGTCCAAAGGAACCATTGAATCGGTTTGTTATATCGATTAAGAGATCATGGCTTTTAGAAATTAACGAAATCAGCACATTTGGGCAATTCCAAAAGTTTAAGTAATTTTGTTTAATTTTGAAATTTTCTAAATTTCATATATGCAAGTTTTCACTAAAATTTGTATATTTAGACCGGCAAATATGACTGTATTAAAATATCCCACTGTGTAATTCGTAGGATGTGCTTCTGCCAAGTTAATATGAATACACATTTGAACTTTTTAATCGCAGTAATTAAGAGGGCAACAAAAAGAAATGAAATCAAAAAAAAACATTTTAAAAAATGTAAAAAGAGGTATCGGGTCCAACAAAAAGTGATGATATTCACAGAGTCGGCTTACTTTCTATTAAAAGTTTCCACTGACGTTTGTATACAAATTTGTGATATTCATTTTCTCAAGAAACCAGACAATCGCTCGAAGAAATATCACCCTCCAAATTTTCCAGATTAAAAGCAACCAAAAAGTAAACTTTGCAAATCATCATTTTGCTATACGACCTGGCCCCCCCTACGGCGCGCCTATGCCCTCCCGTCTAGTTTGAAAGTTGCTAAACTCGAACACATCACTAATCAGTTGAGCCTTAATAATGTCCGAAGAAAAGGCTGTTCGACTAAAGATAGCGGCGCCCATTGTTATTGTTTACGTTCGGAACTGTCAAAATCGCGGGTGAAGTGGCTTGGTGTGAGTAGAGTCACTGTATACTCACACACCCTTCTAGTAGGAGTTCGGCCGATAGCCCAAAATTGGACTAGAAGACCACTACATAACCTGAAAAAAGGTCGTTTTCGTGCAGCCAAACTTTTAAGTTTGGCTGCACGAAATTTCGGTGTATAGGTGCATAGTATGTGTGCGCATAGTATGTGTGCATAGTATGTGTGCGCGAATTAAGGTTTTCTTTTGTAAATTTACGTACATTATCTATTTCTTTTATGGAAATTTCCTATTTTGTACCGAAAATTAGACTATTTCGAATTGATATGTGATATTCCCCCAATAAAATCAAAAAAATTTAAATTTACTGGTTTTCGACCTGAGCATGCATCGGCCAAACCTTAGGTAGGGTGAGTAGTGTGAGTGCGTATACAGGAACCTTAGGTGTGAGGAGGTCGTTTCCGGCGCACTTGAGGTAAGTTTGCTCACTTAATTTAATTTCCGTGGGCTTAGACAGATCGGACGGCACTCGCGTGTGTTGGACGATCCCGATATTTGTTTTGACCGCGTAGTTTGTTCTTTGCAGTAAATCGCGCACTTTTTGTTCTCGGGCCGCGCGAAGGATCCCGACTTCCTAATTTTTCGACGGTATGAATTCAGTGTTTGTTAATGTTTTGCACTTCATGTTGCCTTAATCCTAAATCTAACCTATCCTATCACTATCCAAATTCATTTTTCTCTAATTCCTATTAATTTTAATTTATTTTTTACTCTAATACAAGTTTAGTTTTGAGCCAGTTCTTCCATTTCTGTTTTATTGTAAGTGTTTGATTTCCCGAGTTCTTATACGACATTCTGTTCGTTATTTTAGGTAGGCAGTGACTGGATGAGGAGGCGATACGGGGCGAGTCTTCGCTCGGCCACTTATAATTGATTATTGCGGTAAGTCACAATACTTTGTTCTTTAATCTAATTTTAACCTTCTGCATACTTTTTCTCAGATTCTGGATATGGGAGCTGTCTACGAACTTTACACCGGATAGCGAAAAAGGTATCCCATAAGTATAATAGATTTCCAAAAATAACGTCTTTTCCTTTTCCAGACATAATACCATCCTCAATCCTCAATCCTCCATCATCCATTCTCCACCATCCATCCTCCATCATCCATCCTCCATCACTCACATCGTCCTTTTGAACTCACATCGTTCTTCAAAAGAACGATGTGTACTCATCGTTCTTCGAAAGAACGATGTGAACTCATCGTTCTTCAAAAGAACGATGTGAGTTCAAAAGAACGATGTGAGTTCAAAAGAACTCTGTGAGTTCAAAAGAACGATGTGAGTTCAAAAGAACTCTGTGAGTTCAGTGAGTTAACTCACCAACTCACTGAACTCGCCAACTCATCAAGAGCTAACTCCGTAGTGAGTGATGGAGGATATATGGTGGATGATGAGTTTGAGGAATGAGGATAGAGGATAAGTGATAAGAAATGAGAAAAAAATGAATAAGAAAAGATAAAAAATGTCATATAATGATAAAAAACTATAAAAAAAAAATTGTAAATAATGATAACAAATGATGAAAAATGATAAAAAATGATAAAAACAAGTATACAAAATTATAAAAAATGATAAAAATTTTAACATATTATAAAAAATTATAATAAATGATAGAGAATGATAAAAATTGATAAAAAAATTATAAAAAATTATAAAATTGGATAAGAAATGACAAAAATGATAACAATTAATAATATATGATAAAAAATGATAAAAAATGATAAAAATGTTAAAAAATTATAAAAAAATTGTAAAGAATGATAAAAATTATAAAATAGGGCAAAAACTTATAGAAAACAATAAAATATTATAAAAAATGATAAACAATTATAAAAAACTATAAAGATTGTTAAAAAATTATAAAAAAATTACCAAAATTGATAAAAAATTATAAAAAATGACAAAAAATTATAAGAAATAATAAAAAAATTATACAAAATAATAAAAAGTGATAACAATTGATAAAAATTATAAAAAATTTTAAGATATGACAAAAAATGATAACAAATTATAAAACATGAAAAAAATTATATAAATTATAAATATGTAAATTAAGTTAATAAATAATAGTAAATAAATAAATGAATATATTAAAATATTATAAGGAATGATAAAGAATGATAAAAATTGATAAAAAATTATAAAAAATAATAAAATATGGTAAAGTTTGATAAAAAATGATAAAAACTGATAAAATGATAAAAAGTGAAGATCCTGTATTACGTATTTTGAATATAAAAAAATTTAGACTTAATTGACTATTCCATTTCAAAACATAGTCAGTATTTTTTAAAAATTGTATGGGAGTACTGCCCAAAAACTTTGTCAGTACTTAAAAATACTAACATTTGTATATCGATATTGTAGGAGATCTTCTAGTTTATCTGAGAGTATCGGATAATAAATATTCATTTTTGAACGCTGAGTAAATACAATATTAGTTTTTAGACACTAATTTATAAATTAAATTAATATTTTTATTTAGTTCTATCCGTCCTGTCTGTTCTGTCCGTTTATCATAATTTTTATAAACTTATTTTATTTTAGATTTTAAAATTTCATTGTATATCTTTTAATTTCCCATTTGTATTAATCTTTTTTTTTCAAGTTTTAAATTTAAATTCATTTAAGCTTTTGTTTTTATTGGTTTTTATATATAATTTTATTTAGTTTCTTAATTCACTCATTTGTTTATTTAATTCGAATTTTGTTTTTTTTTTTTTCGTTCTATTTTTTTTTTAAAAAAATTCACTTATTTTTGTTCTTGGTTTATTAGTTATTGGTATTTATCTTATGTATTCATGTTTTCGATTTCCAGGCGATTAAACGATTTCACGTCAATGAGGCGGAACGACGATCATCTTAAATGTTTCGCTAATAGCTGTTCATCGACGCGATTACCGCACTAAGCTCGGAAGCAACACTCTTAATTCTTAATTGCCCGACATTAATGCCCACCACATTTTGTAAAATAAGAAGACAGAATCTTTTCAGAAATAACATAATTACTGAATAAGTAATAGTGAATAACATTAAAAGTTATTTGGAGTTGTTGAAATATAATATGAATTTTAAATTGAACGTGATATTTTCAACATTTAATTTTACTTTGCTAACACACTATTTTTTCCCTCGTTTATTATTAATTTTTGTTTTCCTTTTTCGGACAAACTACTTATTTCGGGAATTATCACGAAAACTTTCAATTTAGCAACCCAGTCAACAGCACGCTTCCAACAACCGAGAAGTAATCACACCTTCAAGAATTACCGCTCGAACCTTATCAAGATGCGGTCCCCCGAATACTAATTGGCCTTGATAACTGGAGGCTCGCATTCCAATCGCAATCACATGAGCAGCATTAACCAATATTATTTCCGATTAGCTTTATCGTCACACCCAAAATTCATCATTTTACAGTCCCGAGCGATATCACAACCGATAAAACACGCACGAAAAGTTTTAGAATCAGAACCCGAACTCAGTTGACAGCCATCTTAGCATCACCTCCTCGACGATCTCTTTCTGTCCCCCTCGAACGACGCACTTTTTCCCGCGAAAAGTCCGAACCGCACCCTTACCAACGAAAAACCATCCCTCCCGCGTGAAGTTGGTCGCAGTCGAGCTGCCATGATCACAATTCATTGCAGGGTTGAACTGCAATCGCAACAGCTTCACATAGACCTTTTAGCTTTCTAACAGCGGCGACACCACTCTGGGTCACGATAGTGCCACGAAATATCCGGAATTGTACATGACATTACCGCACAAAATTATTGTTAATATTTAGCTTTTTTCGAATACAACAATTGGAGTCGAGCGAGCACTCAAAAGTTCATTTACCACCAACTTCACTCTCAACTCAACGAAATTATGCCAATTTACCAAGAAATCCCATCCCTGCACCCGAACGAAGTTCGACAATTTTAATGCCAACCCTGCTGTCAAAATTTGTGTGTTGTTTGATCGAACCCTGACTGAAACGTCAAGCGAAGGATTTTTGTTTATAAACAATTCCGATTACGTTTCAACGTTGGAAGTGAACTTAAATGTGATTAACGTAAAGTTTAAATCCTGCCGACAATACTTGCGTCAGACGTTTCGCTTTCCGTGACCCGTACGGTTCCAAATCAGGTGCTTTCCGACAATCTCACCGATCATCATTTAGCCGTGCACGGGACGAACCATTCTTCGATCACCCAAACAACAACTCAAAATTGGAGTTTGCATCATTGGTAAGTGAGCCGAATTTTAGACTTAAGATTCGCAACGACGACTCAACAATATTCCGATAGGTAGCGCCAGCGAAGCCCATCGATGACGAGAAGACGCCTCGGTTCAGTATTTGTGCACCGTCTGGTCCGCCACCGATTGTATTGATAGTGTCGTTCCGGTCAGGGACCGTAGCTACTGGGTGAAATGAAAATTATTTTAAATTTTGAAATCGCAAAGTCCACAACATAAAATTAAAGAAAACAAAAAATCACAAACCACACCGCTGGGCCATGCCATTGTTGAGTGCCGCCAGAATGTCGTTTCCGGTGCTTACAAGTGTTTTCGATATTTAACAAAATATCGAATGCATTTGTGAGCACTGGAACGAACGACTGGAAACCGGCTTGGCTGGCTGGGAAGAGTACCGCTAGCTGGTAGATGCCGGCACGATGGAAAGAAAAACGGGTTTGAGACGAGAGAGAAGCGCGCGTCTATTTTTCGTCATTAATTTTGCCAATTTTTTTTTCATTTTCTGGCGGAAATTTCGACAGTTTCGTGATAAATTGACGCCGAAAATCGAGTTGAGTGTTTTTTCATTTTCTGGCGGAAATTTCGACAGTTTGCGTGCCGAATTTCGTACAAGTACGCGCGTTTTAAACGAGTTTCGAGTGAAAAGTTCGAATGGAAGTTGCGGGGGCTAGTTCGGATCAATGATTTTATGCCTGTAAAATTAAAATTGGAAAAATCCGATATACCGCAAAGTAACTCGGTAAACAATAAAGCACGCGGGGCTCCGGATCAAAATTTTCGTGTGCTGGGAGGGGGCCGCATTTGACGTTTTGATGATTTTCGCTTTTCGCATTTATTTTCCCACCGCGACTTGGTTTTGTTTTTTCGCACGACAAGAGGATTTCGTGGGACTTGAAAATACAGTCAAAAGCCGGACGGAAATGCATAACTGAAGATTGCGTGCAATCTTGCACATAAAAGTTTCGACAACGACGACTTATTTTTGCAATTATATCCACTTGATATGAAATCGGCATACACAACAACAAACCGTATTATTTTGACATTTTGATCAAATGGAAAACAATTCCTCAACTTTCATTTTTTATTTTCGGTGAAAAGTCAGTACGATCTACACTACAAATTTGCTTTGCAAAATCAAAAAACCTAATCTACGATAGTGCTGCGACATCGACCTCAAAACATCGATGTTATATTACATCGATGTTTGAAATAAACGACATCGATGTCGATAAAACATCGGTGAAAAACATCGATGTTTCTCAACATCGATGTTTTTAGAATTTTATGTGAGACATTATTATTAAGTTCAGTAGAGCCTATAGAAGCCTTACTGCTTCTCGAACCACGACCTGAGAGGTCGTTTGTTCCTGGCTCTAAACTACTCCCTAGGCCACTCAGGGGAGTCTTCGACAGGTCTTCATAGGTGAGGGTGAATCCACCGAGAATCTGCATCCTTGATCTGGCCACTGCATCACAATCACACAGAATGTTTGCCGTAGTTTCAGATGTGATATCACAGAATGGACATGCATCTAGTGATACCTCACCGATGATCTTATGATGATAATTAAGGAAATAATGTCCTGAAAAATATCCCATTATAACCCGTGCGTTATACCTACTTAAGGAAAGGAATTCCGAAGCTCTCCTAATTGAGAAGGTCAGGCGTTTGTTTGACTGTCTAAGTCCTGAAAGGGAGTTTCAATAATCTTCCCCCTGAAGATTTACCCACTTTATAATGCCATCCTTAATGAAGCCTTTACCTACTCCACAGAATGGTTCCGGGCCTATCGATGGCGAGTTGGCTCCCCACTTGGCTAGCTGGTCAGCCGATTCGTTACCCGGAATACCCTCATGTCCTGGCACCCACATCAGGGTTAGACTTTTATGATGTGCCAGCTCTTTAAGAAGAGTATGACAGTCCCACACAAGCTTAGAGCGGAAACAATAAAATTTCAGCGCTAGTAGTGCCGCCTGGCTGTCAGATAAAATAATAACTGTAGCGCCTTTTGGTTTATTCTGTAGAAGTTTACCTGCGCACAGCTCTATGGTATGTACCTCAGCTTGAAATACAGTGGCTGTTTGTCCCATTGCCATCCATATTTTACAATTGGGTCCAAATACGCCCGCTCAAGTTCCACTATAGGTCTTAGAGCCGTCCTTGTACCAGACTGAAGCACCTTCCGCAAAAGCTAGTAGAACAGATTGCCGTGATACACGATCTCCCAGAGTCACAATATATGGTCTCTCAAAATCATATTTTATACCTTTGGCATGTTATCGGTTACTGAGTCGGTCAGGTCCTTCTGATCAAATTCCTGTAGAATTTTAATGTGACCGACAAGGTCTCCTGCTTTGAACTTATTGTACTGCTGTAGCCTTATGGCCTCTCTCAGAGCCTTCTTCTTTATCTCTAAGTGTAATGGGGCCAAGTTTGTCATGGCATCCATTGCAGCAGTGGGTCATGATTTAAGTCTCCCAGTAATGCTAAGAACAACAAATTCTACTTTTCTAATGTAAGGAAAATCCAATAAATTTTCGACACACATCTATGTAGGTATCACAATACGTAATAAAAGGATATCATCTACGTAGCCAAACAAATGCAAGAAGCAAGAAAATTTTTAAGCATCAAGTCTAATAAAATTGATTGCGACGCATACGAATTTCATCACATGTATTTTCAGAAACTTTGTCTGCTGAATAGTTTCGTTTCATTTGGTCCTTTTTCTTACAAAGTCCGATGCTTTTATAAAACCTCGGTAGAATTTATGCTACGAGATTGGTGTGAGAAGCAAAAAAAAAAATTTTCGATGTGCCTCAAACATCGATGTCGATGTTTTTAAGAAACATCGATGTTTGAAAAACATCGAAGTAAAAACATCGATGTTGAAAGTACCCGATGTTTTTGAAAAACATCGATGTTTTAGAAACATCTATGTCGATGTCGCAGCACTAATCTACGACCTGATCGAAGTGTGAAAGCGTTGCGTCGAAGGAACGTTCCTGTCGAAGAATCTCCAGCATGAATTATCAAAATCAAATTCTGCTTGCAATTCAAATCCATCGGAACGACCAAGAAAAGTGCTACGTTCTAAGGAAACGCGATAGTCTGATAGTGAAAGGGAGTGCAAATGCACTAGAAAACCGAATAAAATAGTGCGATTTGATCGGATAATAGGATAGCCCTGTAGAATGGTGAAAGAAGATGTTTGATCCAGTTCGTTAATACTGAGCGCAGTGCACGCTGGTCCGATGTTGTGTCTCTCGTACACTATTTGAATTTTTGAATCGAGAAACTGTAACCCCGAAATAAGCAAATTAAAAACGAATACACAATTAAAAAAATTAAAAATAAATACATGAATTTAAATTAATAATTAAATATGACAGACGGACAGGACGAGACGAAGACGAAATAATAAAAATGAATTAAATTAAAGTTAAAAATAAAATAATTTAACACCACAAAAAAAGAAAAAAAAGGAATGGAAGTGGGGTGAGTTTGGTTTTTGTTACTTTTGTATATATTTTGATTTTTTTTTTTCTAGGTTCTCCTTTTTTGCATAATTTTTTTTTTGAATTTAGGTTTTCGTGCTGACATTTTTTTTATATTTTCCTTTTTTGGCTATCTAAAGACGATTAAGGGCTAAGAAGGCCATATAGAATGAACCCGAGCGTTTAGCACCTTCGCCCCGAACCTCAATAAGGGGCCACGACGAAAAATGTTTGAAGGACAGTCGTGGCTGAGGTAGGGTGGGCAGAGCAGGGCGCCAACAACACCAGAGCGCCCTGACAAATCGCGAAGCCGCGCCAATCCAACCGCTTCTTGGTCTTTCACGACCTCTTGGGAAAATAATCCCAATTTTTACAATTCCCTTGGATAAGTCGGCGCTGACAATTTTTGTTGTACAGGCCAAGGGTTTATGGTCTGAGTCGGAGCAAGTACCCCCCCCCCCACACTGCCGTAGCTAGTCCCGGCCGCCAGCAAGAGCGTCGCACCAGCAAAGACTCAGCCACCAATTCAGACGTAGGAGGAATTGGCCCATTTTGTCCCGAACCTTTACCCATCCTTCGACTATTGACTTTCACAAATCAAAATAGTTTTTCCAAGGCCTCAAACACAACACCATCCCCATGCAAGGTACAAGCCAATCAATCGATAAAAACCCACCACCAACCCCTACTCAAACGCGGCCCGCTTCAAGTCCATTTATTCACTGTATCTTGACGCGCTGGGACACACGCTGAGCTCGGTGCTTCGCTTATTTTTCACTCCGATGGTGACGGAAGGTGCACCCAACCAAAAGCGCGACTGAAAAAAATCCAACTAGGCTAAAACTAGCGGGCCAACTTAAAAACTAAAAACCAAATACTTACAATGAATTGTAGCCGTTCGAAAACATTTTTCCATTCACTCAACCTCGATCAAAACAATTAACCAAAAAATATACCTTACTGAACTGTTGTGCTGCGATGGTCTTTAGGGGTGGACTGGAGCGCCGGATTTCTTTCGTGCTTACGGAAAAAATGACAAAAATTCTTTCTTCAAACAAAATAATGCACTTTCAGCTTTCGTACGACCCGCACAAATTGCAAGTTCCGTGAATTTTTCACGGAGAAAATTCCTCGAAACAAAACACGAATGGAATAGAAGAACGAGGTGTCGCGCGAGTTACGAATTAACATATGTAACATGACCCCGCCGAACCCGACGACACATCAAATCCAACATCAGCAAGTTCCCACAATAAATTCCCACATAGCATAATTAAAAAATTCCAAGTAATCCGGTAACCCAATTTTAATATTAATGTACGTCCAGTAAAATTCCATAGAAAAAGCAAAGCTAGCAATGTAAAATTGTAGACGCTAGCTTTGCAGTAAAAATCTAATACCAAACGAATAAAATTCCATTTAGATTGTATCTAGTATTATCCAGGCATTCAAACAATAAACATAAATCTAAAAGTTCAAATTAAGTTTTTTTATATTTTTTTAAAGTCTTCCCGTTCCGGAAAGTTAACTGGCGCAGTCGTTCGGATTTTTTCTTGTCCTTTTATTAAAAACAAAAAAAATTATTAGTTTGATCTATTATACCGACGGTTTATCGGAAAATTGAGAAAACTTTTAAGTGAAAGTGTTGTGGTCCAACGAGAGGAAATCGCTGAAGACGACACAAGGGCAACGACAACGAGAGGAAATCGTTGCGAATAAATCCGTAGAACCTACGATCCGCTACGAGGAAGATGATATCAACCATAATCTTAACATTACTGTAAGTCAAATTCGAATATCTCCGTTTTTCCTATTCCTACGTATTCCATTTAACAAAAATTGATGCCAACATTTAACAATAAAAGCTGGAGACAAAGACCCTATTTTAAAATCCCTAATTTAAGAAGATTCCTATCACTATCAACGATAAGTGAAAGTAGTGAAAGTAACAGTGAACTTCGGGGCAGTGGAAGTGTGCCAGAAGGCCTTAATTCAAATAGTACAGAAATATATTTTACCCTTTTTAGAGATCCAACAAGTGAAAATAGTGAAAATAGTGAATCCGGTGTTTCAAATAATTTCGATTCTCGTCGTTATCATCAAATTAATTATTCCGATATGGCTAATCCCGAAAATAATATTATTCAAATCACACCTACCGATATTTTTAATTCTTTGCGTGTACCGGACGCAATAAAAGATTTACCTCGTTTCGATGGAAACCCCCGACTATTATTCGACTTTCTTAAAAATGTAGAGGAAATCTTATCACTCATTTCTTGCACTAAGGGCTCACCTTACGGGCAACTCTTACTTCGCGCCATAAGGAACAAAATTGATGGCGAAGCAAACGAAGTCCTTAATATGTATGGTACCCCTTTGGAATGGGACCAGATTAAACAGAACTTAATTTTACACTACGCAGATAAACGCAATGAAACGTCGCTTATCCGTGATCTACACGACATTAAACAAAATAATAGACCAATCGAAAAATTCTACAGTGAAATTATCGAAACTCTAGCTACAATGAACAACCACGTCTTGATACATGAGAATAACGAAAATGTGGTAGAAGCGAAACGAAACCTCTACAAGGAAATGTGTCTTAACGCCTTTCTGACTGGCCTTAAAGAACCTTTGGGCTCTACAATTCGGGCAATGAAACCAGACACACTCGCTACTGCATTTGCTAACTGCATACAAGAGCAGAATATATTCTACTCAAAAAATTCCTTATTTAAACAAGCCAATAACTTCCCAAATTCTTCACCAAACCCCATGCGACAAAATAGAAACAAAAACAACAACCTAATTTTGCAAATCAGAACCACCCCTCTAACAGAACCCAGCACTCCCAAGCAAACCAAAGACCAAATTATCCAATATCTTACAACCCTTCGCAAAATACTATACCATATCAACCAAGACAAATACAAACACCCCTTTTAGAACTTACCAACCGAATCAATACCAGCAAAATCAAACCCAGAACTTCGGACGACAGACTTATTTAAGACCAACCCAGCCGGAGCCAATGGGTACCACCTCAGGGTACACACATCTCAGACAAAAACAGAGGTCACAAGCACCTCAACAAAGTCAACCTCCACAAAACAATTCTTTTCGACAAAACGCAAACCCAAAATTCTCTAGTAAGGAACTATTTAACGTAACTACCGAAATCCCTGAACCCCAAACCAATTACCAGGAACTAGATGAATATTACGATTTAGCCCAAGACCATCCCGAAGAACAGCTCGAACCAAATTTCGAAATTGATGATGAAAATTTTCAACCAAATGCCTCGATAGACCAATCGGGTATATAGATATAAACAAACACGGATCGATCTTACCGTATATCGACATATCATCCCCTTTCGGTAGACCCCTAAAATTTCTGATAGATACAGGCTCCTCATCATCTTTCATAAACCCTGAGTTTACACATCCTCAAGATCTTGTGAAAACCCTTCCCACTGTCATCAACACCGTATTAAACAAACATACAATTAACCAAAAAATAACTCTACCAACCTTTTCCGAGTTTAACAACCCAGGCGATTTAACATTTCTTATATTCAAATTTCATGGTTACTTCGACGGTCTAATTGGCTTAGACGTATTAACTAAATTAGAAGCGAAAGTCGATCTAAGTACCAAAACATTAATTACTAAAAATGCAACCATTCCACTCTTGTTTAAACCCAACTTCACCTCACAAAAATATTTCATACCACCGAATTCGAAATTCGTAGTCAAACTCCCAGTTGACGTAAAAGACGGTGACATTTTTATCGGACCCCTAGAAGTCAAAGAAAACTTACACATCTCAGAAGGAGTGTATCTTGCGAATGATTGGTACAGTATTGTAGAAGTAACTAATCAATCCAATGAAGAACAACCTCTCTTTATAGACCAACCCCTTAAAGTCAATAAAATACTTTCCGCTGAAATTCAAGAACTAAATTACTGTAATTTCGAAGAACCTTACCCCCAATTTCAAACCCAAGATGAACAAGCAACCGAGACAGACGTCTCAAAACTAATTCGCATAGATCACTTAAACTCAGAGGAAAAGAAAACCATTATAACAGTATGCAGACAGTATGAAGACGTTTTCCTTAAAGAAAACCAAAAACTCACCTTCGCCAATGTTGTCAAACATACAATCCCTACTACGGACGATATACCAATATATACAAAATCATATAGGTATCCCTATGTCCACAAGGAAGAAGTAAATAGGCAAATAAACGACATGCTTCACCAAGGAATAATTCGTCCTAGTTATTCCCCTTGGAGTTCACCAGTTTGGATCGTATCCAAGAAAATGGATGCTAGTGGTAAGCAAAAGTGGCGATTAGTGATCGATTATAGGAAACTCAACGAGAAAACTATAAGTGATCGTTACCCACTTCCAAATATCACCGAAGTACTAGATAAGTTGGGAAAATGCATGTATTTTACCACCTTGGACCTGGCAAGTGGATTCCACCAAATTGAGATGGAACCCAATGATATAAAAAAAACAGCTTTCACGGTTGAAGGAGGGCACTATGAATATCTACGCATGCCCTTTGGTCTAAAGAACGCACCATCAACATTTCAACGAGTGATGGACAACGTTCTGAGAAACTTACAAGGAAAGGTATGTCTTGTCTACCTGGACGATATAATAATTTTCTCTACTTCCTTGCAAGAACACTCAGAAAATCTGAAAAAAGTCTTTAACAGATTAAGGGAAGCAAACCTGAAAATTCAAATCGACAAGTCTGAATTCATGCATAAAGAAGTATCATTCTTAGGACACCTTGTTACTAATGATGGAGTGAAACCTAACCCTGACAAAATAATGGACATAAAAAATTTTCCGATTCCCAGGAACCAGAAAGAAATCAAATCCTTTTTGGGACTAATAGGATATTATCGCAAGTTCATAAAAGACTTTGCGAATATTACTAAACCTATCACCGAATGCCTTAAAAAGGGAAAATCTGTTCAGCATACGGAACGATTTGTTAAAGCATTCGAAGAATGCAAAGACTTACTAATGAATGACCCTATTTTACAATTTCCAGACTTCTCAAGATCTTTTGTCCTAACAACGGATGCGAGTAATTTCGCTTTAGGAGCAATCTTATCCCAAGGACCAATTGGTAGTGATAAGCCTGTATGCTTCGCGAGTCGCACCTTGACCGACTCCGAAATAAATTATTCGACAATCGAAAAAGAACTTCTGGCCATTGTATGGGCCACAAAGTACTTTCGACCATACTTGTTTGGGCGTAAATTTAAAATAGTAACCGATCATAAACCATTATTGTGGTTAATGAGCCTAAAAAGACCCGAACTCCAAGCTTATTCGTTGGCGACTCCAACTCGAAGAGTATGATTACGAAATAACATATAAGAAAGGTAACAACAATACAAACGCGGACGCTTTAAGTCGCATCAGACTCAACGAAAATCCTAGTGCCAACAAAGCGGAAATAAATACTAACGAAATATCTTCCCAGTTAGTTGAACCCAGTTCAAGCTCAACAATACATTCAGCGGATGAAAATGTCGGAGACGGAATTTCAATCTCTGAAAGACCCCTGAACGATTTTCCTCTTCAATTAATTCTCGAAAAATCTGATAAACGTCCCCTAATATCACTACATACACCATTTAAAAATAAACAACGTAGAGTCATCAGACTTCCACTCTTATTTGAAGATAATGTTCTAAAAATGCTGAAGGAATATGCTCCACCAAATAAACTTACTGCAGTACATACAGACGACGATACCTTCAAAATAATTCAGGAAACTTATCCAAAATTCTTCTCACAATCCAAAACCTTTAAATTAATAAGATGCATAGAAATCCTCCAAGATGTCATAGAAAATATTATTTCCCATATATGGTTAGTAAAATATCACAAATTATTAACAACTGTGAAGAATGCCAAACCTTAAAATATGATAGGCACCCGTCGAAACCAGCGTACGAAAAACCTGAAACACCTTCTAAACCCTTGGATATTATTCACATAGACATATATTGTATTAACAATAAACAAATCCTTACAATTATCGATAAATTTTCAAAATTCGCTGCAAGTTACACATTGGTAGTTCGGAACAGCCTGAATATTATGAAGGCAATTAAACACTTCATAAGTCTCCATGGCATCCCGTCAAAAATCGTATCTGATCAAGGATCAGAATTCAATGCCATAATCTTCAAAGATTTCTGCAAGCAATACGATATCAAATTACACATAACATCCTTCCAACAGACGAGTAGCAATTCTCCAATAGAACGACTACATTCCACGCTCTCAGAAATATATGGAATAATCCTTCAAAAATGCAAAAGTAGCAATTACGAACTAGACCATGACGATATCCTAACCGAAACAATAATTACCTATAACAACTCAATCCATTCAACAACCAAACTTACACCTCACGAACTATTTTATGGACAAACTTTTATATTTAACAATAACATAAAATTTAATGACGAACACGACTACTTAAGGAAACTTAACCAATATCAAACAGAACTACACCCTTCAATAAAAGCTCAACTAGAAAAAATAACGAATAAAAATATTGATAAACTCAACGAAAATATGGAAGACCCTGTAACATTAAAAGAGAATGAGTTAGTTTTCAGGAAAGAATGCAGGCGTAACAAAATTACCCCCCGTTTCAGCAAGCATAGAATCAAAAAAAATAATAAGATCACCGTCATTACCACTAAAAATCAAAAAATTCATAAATCTAAACTTAAAAGAAAACGCAAATTTCAGGCTAACAGCGACGACCGGACAACGACTGGAAATACACGACTTACGGAACAACCAGGGACTTCTACCGATGAGACTAGGGACAGCTAGGACTATCGAGACTTACTACGACCTACTACATATTATAAAATTAGAAACCTACACGCAGACTTTGGACAAAATACGAAATCCACTACTTAACTTTAACCATATCAAAGAACTAAATAGCACACTAAGAACGACAAACATTAGACTAGACGAAACACAAGACAAGTTACAAACTCTACTACCAGGACAAAATAGATATAGGAGA
The DNA here is from genome assembly GCA_949128065.1 of Beris chalybata. Taxonomy (NCBI): domain Eukaryota; kingdom Metazoa; phylum Arthropoda; class Insecta; order Diptera; family Stratiomyidae; genus Beris; species Beris chalybata. The sequence continues at coordinate 1,115,246 of OX421898.1, forward strand.
GGACTAATAAATGGCTTAGGCACATTAATCAAACAAATCACCGGAAATATGGATGCGAACGACGCTGAACGATTAAATCAAAAAATAAAAACAATAATATTAAACCAGTCCGGCATGGAAACTGAAATTAATAAACAAACGGGAATTAACAACAAGATGATTCAAAGATTCGAAAACATAACAGACCACATAAATTTACAAGAAGAGATTATAGGAAATTATTTGAAACACACTCAAGATTCCATTAAAAACCAAATTAGACAAGGAGACTACCTCCTGCAACACCTTCAATACCTTAACGAAATTAATTACAACATTGACATTTTGAATAATCACTTAACAAATATCGCAGAGGCAATCATGCTGGCCAAACTTAACGTTATTTTTAAACAAATCTTGAATTCAGATGAACTGGTACACATCCACAAGATATTAGAGAATCAATCAATCAAAATAAAATCAGACGAGCATGTCTACGAATTACTTAGTCTCCAAGCTTACTACAATAACACAAACATCATTTTTAACATCCAAATTCCCATATTACTTAACAAAACATACTCCTTTTTCCACGTAATACCAATTCCTATAAAAAAAACAAAGAGAATAGTTACCACACCTTATGTGATCCTTAATCCCAACGATATTCATTATTTTGACGAAAAGTGTCCCAAAGTCGAAGATGTTTATTTTTGCAAAAAACCAAGTTACGGCAAATTAATGAAGAACGCCGAGTGCATCCACAAATTAATCAACAACACACCAGCGCAATGTGAACTCCTCGAAGAAGATGAATCCGCAGACATATTTGAACCCGAACCAAACCACATATTACTTATCAATGCTACTGAAACCAAAGTCAACTCTACGTGCGGATTCGGCCCGAAAACAGCCAGTGGGACCACTCTCATCCACTACGAAAACTGCGAGGTCCAAATTAACGGAATTATATACCAAGGACAACCAAAAAGATTCTGGGACGAAATTCACATTCACCCAGTCCTATTTAATAAAATTAATTTCACCATAAACAATCAAAATCTTACATTCCAGAAGCTTAAAAACTTCAACTTCGAGAACAGGAAGTCAATCGAAATTCTTCAATTCAACAACCAACAGAGGGACATATGTACTTACATATGGACTGATTGTCATCCTTTTGGTCGCAGCTACCATCTTAGCTATCCGTCACAACCAGAAATTTCGTAAGCACACCATCGACATAGGAATTACAGCTCCTTCAACAGAAACTTCAAGGACTCAGTTCCTGTTTCCGTCACTTTCTTCAAAAGGGGGAGGAGTAACGAATTAACATATGTAACATGACCCCGTCGAACCCGACGACACATCAAATCCAACATCAGCAAGTTCCCACAATAAATTCCCACATAGCATAATTAAAAAATTCCAAGTAATCCGGTAACCCAATTTTAATATTAATGTACGTCCAGTAAAATTCCATAGAAAAAGCAAAGCTAGCAATGTAAAATTGTAGACGCTAGCTTTGCAGTAAAAATCTAATACCAAACGAATAAAATTTCATTTAGATTGTATCTAGTATTATCCAGGCATCCAAACAATAAACATAAATCTAAAAGTTCAAATTAAGTTTTTTTATATTTTTTTAAAGTCTTCCCGTACCGGAAAGTTAACTCGCGCGACCTCTGTGAACTTAGCACTCCACTTTAACCAAATTGAATAAAAACATAACGCAGTCACGATCGGCTGCAAGCCAATCGTATGATACTCTAGATGAAATACTGAATTCCGATTTATATTTTAGTTGGAAATATATCAAAGGAATGAGGAGAGCACAAGCAATTGTTACATGACCTTTTACTTCCAAGTAGAAATTGTTGTATAGTGGCTACTCGATTTTTTGATGTCTAGTGAGTTCCATAAAGGAAGTTAGCACATTTTACAGAATTTTTGTATGGCAACTACATGAAAGACTTATGGGATATTTTTCATATTAATAATTTGACTTTATTATAAAATTAATGTGTATAAAATTTCAAAGTCGTAACTTAAAGTGTTCTAAAGTTATCGTTCAATATTGGTGAACATGTTTATTAAGGACTTTTGTATGACAGCTACCCGAAGGAGTCAACAGATGGCGCTAATTAATGAACTCCGTTTTGGTTTTGGTATAAAACTAATTCCTGTAAAATTTTAAATTCCTGCTTTAACCCGTTCTGGAGTTATAGTGGATTCAGTAACATTCATACATTTTTGAAGGACTTTTCTAAGCTGCTACACGAATGACTTATTCGATTTGCATCATACTCTCAACTTTCGATTCAAACATTGTAAACCTTAAGTATGCAAAATTTCAAGTTCCTAACTTGAAGGATTCGAGCAATAATTGTGAAAACATGTTTCAAGGACTCTTGTATGGGAGGTACCCGAAGGAGTGGAAGGATATCGCCCATTAACGAACTTAGCCTTACTTTTTCCATTTTACAAGTTGTGACAAAATTTCAAGTTCCTAGGTCAACGCGTTCTTGAGTTATCGTGCTAACGGACGGACGGACGGACGGACGGACAGCAAACGGATTTGGGGGTCTTGGCCAAAAATAAATGACAAATAATATAACTTTTCTTCGTCCGAGGCTCGGTTCTATGCGTTACAAACTTTTTGGGCTGGATTAAACTTATAATACTCTATATGTTCATCTAGAGTATAAAAATTGTTTTCGGGTGGAGCTTGTACTTGATTGTACCGAAAAAAATTTTGTTTGTACCTCTAAGGGAATGGAGAAATAATTGGTCCGTGTGAACTAAGCACCCGACTTGCACCAAATTAACTAAAATTTTTTATTCAGATAGTATGATTGTACCGAAAATGATTTTTTTTTTTAATTAAAAAAACAAACAAAACATTATTTTTTAAAAAAAAAAAAGTACGGCAATCTATTGTAAATTGGTTCTACCTATTTGAGTGTACGTTCAATCGTTTTTAAAATACTTAAAAAATTTTATCAAAGACTGGCTATCTAAACCAACCAATCCTTCACACAAAGAGTAAAATAATTAGAACGACAACACTTTATAAATCGATGACCGGGGTATGATCCATTTTCAAAATTCGAAAAACCAAAGATGCAAATATATTCTATATAAACCGAAATTGATTGTACCTCCAAGAAATTTTAGGAAATATTAATTTTTCCATCAAAAAAAATAAATAAATAAATAAATATTAAAATGTAGTCTGGAACTTCTTGACACCCAATAAAACAAGTGTAGACGGGACGAAATATCCACACAGGTACCGTCTCAAATATTTGCCTCTAAACTTTCATGAAAGAGGTACATATTTTCTGAATAGGATTCGATTTTCAGATCCGACATTTACCAAACTTATTACCGAGAGCTGAACAGTGGAACCAACCAAGTTTCTTGGAAAGTCATATTTAAGAAATGAGAGGTACACCTTGTTGTGTTTGAGGCCTTGGAAGAACTAGTTTGACTTGAAAAAGTCAAAATAGTCGAAAGGAAAAGGAAGGTTCGGGACAGAAGAGCCAACTCCACCTACGTCCGAATTGGTGGCTGAGTTTTCGCTGGTGCGACGCTCTTGCTGGCGGCCGGGACTAGCTACGGCAGTGTGGGGGAATACTTGCTCCAACTCAGACCATTAAACCCTTGGCCTGTACAACAAATAATTATCAGCGCCGACTTATCCAAGGGAATTAAAAAAAATTGGGATTATTTTCCCAACAGGTCGTGAAAGACCTAGAAGCGGTTGGATTTGCGCGGCTTCGCGATTTGTCAGGGCGCCCTGGTGTTGTTGGCGCCCTGTTCTGCCCACCCTACCTCAGTCACGACATTCTTTACATGAATTTACGGGTCGTGACCCCTTATAGAGGTTCGGGGCTAAAGGAGCTAAACGCTCGGGCTTATTTTACAGTTGCTCTTTCTAGCCTTGAATCATTGTGTAACACAATCAACAAAATATTCCGGTCCAAACGAAATTATGAAACAGGGGAAATGCAAGAAAATAGATATAGGTATAAAAGCAAAATATAAATAGCACTCACCACATTTCTCTTGTTGATTCTCCTTTTCGTTTTAAAAGAATTGCCTTTGGTTTTTTTTTCTATATAACTATACTACCTCATCCTTTCCTGTGTATATTTATTTATAACCTAATTAATTTTTCCTAATTTCTATTTCTTTTTCGTATGGAAATTTTATAACCTAATTCATTTATCCTAAGTTCTATTTCTTTTTCGTATAGAAATTTTATAGCCTAATTCATTTTTCCTAATTTCTTTTGTAAAAGCTATAACCTAATTCATTTTTCCTAATTTATATTTACTTTTCTGTTGTAAAAGCTATAACCTAGTTCATTTTTTCCTAATTTCTATTTCTTTTTCGTATGGAAATTTTATAACCTAATTAATTTTTCCTAATTTTTATTTACTTTTCTTAGTATGTTTTCTAACCTAATTCATTGTTCCTTAGGCTACCACGTTTGGTTCTTTTAATTCCATTCGTTCATTTAACGTTATTTGTATTTTAATTTTTGTAAAATTCGTTGGTTTATTTCTGCATTCGATATGTCGAAATGATCGCGACTAGCAACAGAGCATCAAGACGATCCGATTACAAAAAAAATGGCTCGTTGCAGCTTCATAACCTTTGAATTCGATCACACGTTAATTGACATATGCCTCATACTGTTCCGCTAACGATGATTTTACATGCGACACCCGCGAAATCTTTGCAACTACATCTCTGCCCGAAATTTCTTTTGACGTTGGGCACTTTAAGGCGGCAAACAAAAGGCTACGCCACAATCCGCGACGAGAGTAATACTTTCTTTTCTATTTGCACTGAATGCAGCTTGCACTTGGCACCCGCTCAACTTCCTGCGACCGCGCTTATAACGAGAAAGAACACGAAACAACCAAACTCAAACATTCCACTGTCACTATATCATTTGGATCAAAATTTGATCAAAAGGTTTCGAACACACGACACCATCCGTTTGAGGTTAAGTCGGAAATTCTTTTTTTTTTTCAATTCGGGCGACGAGTCAATTGATCGTACCGCTTCCACGAGATATTTCCAAGGCACCTGTGCTACCTGAAGCCCTGAACAACCCTCAATCCGCACAATTATTCCCAGACCGACGCGCGTCACGTTCTCGTGCAAAAAAAATTCCTCCCAAAATGGCATTTATTTCGCGTGCTCGGAAAAGACATCGTCGGTCGGGCAGGTAAACTAGCGAACACAAACCGATGGATGATTTTTTTTTTTTTTATTGATGAGGTCAACAGCCCAAAACTTTTTCCGGATCAATTGTGCGATCGTCCCGTAATAAACACATAAATCCAAACTTCCCACTACGGCAAGATGCAATGTTTCGTTGATAATGTGAGAAATAGCTGCACGTTCGATAGCACGAATACCGAGAACACGGAAGTAATTGCAAGTTGATGCCACACCAAGCCCAATGAAACTGCAATTTCTAGCTGAACGCCAATCGGTGAACTGGACAAAAATCTAACGAAATTTGCACTGTTTCGCACTCGACAGCCCCATATTGCACAATTTAATAGCCGAGAAAGTCGCAACCGAGGCAGCGACGGTTCAAGCCGTAAAATAGAAATAAACACGGCACCGAGCTCCGATTAATATATGAAATAAAAACTCCGGAACTATGTGCGAGACAAGAGAAATGCGATCCGGTTGTTCACCGCGAAAATCACTTGTAACTTTTTCTTTTCGCCCGCGAACTCCACTCGTACAACGAACTCGGACTCTTCCTTGTTATTTTGCGAACATGGGACCGCTTTGAACGCGTATTTACTGTCGACCATGTGAAAAGGTTCTCTTCTCCCAACCAAACTCCGTTCGACGTCGCGTGACTTGCAAAAACATCTTCCCACTTCCGGCATCCCCGAATTAGCGGCACTTACCCCTCATTCGTTGGCCGTGAAGTTTGCTGCAGTGGAGCTGATGCGATCATAATTCATCGCAAGGTTGAATTATGATCGCAACAGGTTCACATGGATTTTATATATTTTTTCTTTCTTTCCGCAGTGACTCAACAACATAGGCGGCTCGCCGTTGGCTTCTCAGCGCCGAACCGACTAAAGAAAGTCACTGCCTTTTTGGAGTCTCGTGCACACGACTGAGGGCCGGGCAATAGGTGTTGTACTCCTCGGATCACTGCCTCAGATCCTTGGAGTGGTAAGTTCCCAGACGTTTGCCTCCTAGATCCTCCAACTCATATCGTGAGTTTCCCAGCACACGACGAATCCTGCACTTGAGGAACTTCTTTGCCAGCTTGGCGTTATAGTTCTGCGCGGCTGTGGACAAGGAAAAATTTCTTCGGAATACTTCTTGTCCTACACAAAATTGTGTTTGAGCAGCACGCAGATTATAACGCCTGCTACTGTCCTCATGTGCGACCCATATTTTCGTCTGCGCCAGTTGCCTCACGATAGGAATTCCCTCGCGAGGTCGAAGCTGTACATTTGACTCTCCCAACGCTCGCAAATGCTTCAGCAGTTCGTAGTCCTTCCCGTGCAACATCATGTGATTTCCAAGCAAAACCTGTTCAGGAGAAAATCCAGTGGCTTGGTGGAGTGAGCTCCGAGGGGTACATCCAATTTTGCTTAGACTCTCATCCCATCGTGTTTGGTCATCAGTGATGAATGCTCGAATTCCGGCCAGGATGGACTAGTTGACCCGTTCCGAAGCGTTCGCTTGCGGTGAGTAGCTCGGGGTGTACAGGTGCTTAACTCCGTATTTGTTCAGCATGGTGTTAAACACATTCGACCTAAATTGAGAGCCGTTATCGGAGAGGATCGTCTCAGGTGTTCCAAACGTATGGAAGACCTGCCCCTCCAAAAAGTTGGTGATCTCTTCAGCAGTGATCCGCCCCAAAGGATGTAAGAGTGGGAACTTGGTGAAGTGATCCAAGACGATAAGAATGGCGATCTTACCCAGTTTGGTACGCGGATATGGTCCAAGTACGTCGATGTAAAGGTGTTGGAATGGCTGATCAGTCTGGAACGGTTCTCCCATAGGCGCTCGTAGAGGTCTGTTCGGGGACTTTGTCTCTTTACAAGTGTCGCACGCCAGAACGTAGGTGCGTACTTGTGTAGCCATTCCGGGCCAGTACAAAAATCGCCTGACTCACTCTAGCGTTTTGGCATAACCACCATGGACCGTGGTGTCTGCCTCGTGCGCCTGAGCGATCGCAGCTGACGTAAGACTTGATGGAATCCATAACTTCCAGGCCCTGTCTTCAGCAATCGGGTCACCGTTGTGAGGCTCTGTGCGCTTGTACACGAAACTATCCCTCACGCATACGTCAGGAAGCCGATCGGCGTTCGAATCGACAGTGGACACCAACTCTTTATATTCGTTGTTAGAGAATTCTGGAGAATTCATGTCCACCATCGGTGCCACGACGATCAGCGCGTTTAATTCCTCTTCGTATACACGAGAGAGAGCGTCGGGTACAACGTTCAGGCTCCCTCGTCGGTGCTCGATTGTGAAGTCGTAACCCTGAAGCTTCAAACTCCATCTTGCCAACCGTCCTTGTAGGTCTTTCTGCGACATGAGCCATTTGAGACTTGCGTGATCCGTAATGACTTTGAACGCAGTCCCTTCTACATAGGGTCGAAATTTTTTCACGCTCAACACAGCTGCATAACACTCGAGTTCGGTTACGCTGTAGTTGCGTTGAGCGGAAGTGAGCTTCTGTGACATATACGCCACCGTCGTTTTCTTGGAAGAGAACGCTACCCATTTTGTGTTCTTACTTTCGGGATGTTCAAATTAAAATCGGAATACTTTATTGACATGCGTTTCTTTATTCTTTTCTACACACAAGTTACAGGTGACAAGTGACTTTACTTTATTGACAGACACTTCAGAGTGAAGTTGTCTCTTTTACTTTTACAGCTTAATGCTGTTTCCAAATGCAAACATGATACTCTTCCCTCTATGCAAAATTCCGACAAATAAAATTTACGGAGAGTATCCCTTAGGAGGCTGACGATTTCTTGTCGACCGACGCGGAGTGCCTTGTTGTTGCTGTGGTTGTCTTAACTTCTAACCACTTGCTATATGCGTCTACTATGATCAGTAGCATTACTCCGGAAACAGGTCCGGCATAATCTATATGCACTCGCTCCCAAGGACCCTTTGGGTACTCCCAGTGATGATCTTTAAACTTAGGTGGCACATGTGCGTGTCTCGCACATTCGGTGCACGACTTCGCAACCTTTTCTATATCGGCGTCTATGCCTGGCCAAAACACAAATGATCGTGCCATCCCTTTCATCTTAACAATGCCAACGTGTGCTGCGTGAAGGTCAAGTAAAATATTATTTTGTAGAGCTGGTGGTGTAACCACTTTATGTTCAAGCAGTAAGCAACCAGAAGAAGAGACGTAATTGCTTTCTGGAGCCTTGTAGTTGTTTCGATCTAGATTTTGACCACTTTCAAGTAGTTTGTCTTGTAGTTGGTCTTCCCGCGTTTCTCGAGCTATATCTTCTGCTCGTATAGGTAATTGCTTAATCTGACATAAGGTGAAACGATCGAATTCATCCTTATTGTTTTCCTCTTCTTTTTTATCGTTTTGCGATTTGTTCCGTATTATATTTACTTCCGGTAGTGGAAATCGAGAACAATAGTCTGCGTTAGCATTCATCTTCGTAGGTTTGAACGTGACTTCAAAATTAAAATGTGATAAATAATCCGCGTAATTTGCCATTCTGCTAATGCAAAGTACTGGGAGAGATTTCTCGGGGTGCAGGATTTGCTACAATGGTTTGTTGTCTGTGATTAGTGTAAACTGTCGAGCGCACACGTAGTGGAAAAACTTTTGTACCGCCCACACAATTGCAAGTGCTTCCTTGTCCACTTGCGGGTAACGTTGTTCGGTCATACTCATTGTACGACTGGCGAATGCAATTGGCCTTTCTTTACCGTTGCTCAACCGATGGGAGAGTACTGCTCCCAATCCTGTTTTACTCGCGTCCGTTGCCAGTAATAATGGCAGTGACGGGTCGTACGGCATCAGAACTTGTAGAGAAATCAGAATGTTCTTTATATTTGCATACGATTCTTTGGCTTCCTTTGTCCATCTAAGCGGTTCTATCTTCAGCATCTCTCGCAGTGGACGATCTCTTGTTGACAAGTCGGGAATAAACGAACTGTAATACGTTGCTTTGCCTAAGAATAATTGTAACTCTTCGTGTGACGTTGGTCTGGGTGCAACTCGGATTGCTTCAATGTGTTTATCCGACTTGTGGATGCCTTCTCCATCTATTCTATGACCAAGAAATTCAACTGAATGCGTTGCAAATATACACTTTTTCTTGTTCAATCGCAAACCGCTTTGTTTCAACTGATTTAACGCTGCTTCGAGGGCCATTAAAAATTCTTCAAAATTTTCTGCAAAAATCAGAATATCATTATAAAAGTTGACTACATTAAATCCTGTAGAATGCTTTCCATACGCCGCTGCCATATCGCGGGTATATTAGCTGCTCCGTACACTGCACGTGTTGGACGAACAAGTCCGTGCGTGGGAGTGTTGAGTGTTAGCGTTTTACTAAACTCTTCATCGATGGGCAAATGAGAGTATGCGTCAGTCACATCTAGATGGCAAAAAATTGTTGCACCTTTCATTCTATAATATATATGTGTTCCGCTTTTGGGATCGGATGCTCATCAATGATCATCAAAGAGTTAAGAGTGGGCTTATAGTTCCCTCTTATTCTTAACTTCCCATCTTTTTTAGCAACCACATGTGTTGTGGAAGCCCATTCCGAGATTTCTACTCTCTCGTATAACCCTGTTGCGATTTTTTTTTCAATTTCGTCCGCGTATGCTGAACGTAATGCTAGCGGTATTTCTCGCGCTCTCGCAAAAACTGGCGTAGCACCCTGTTTCAGGTGTATCCTTGCTGGTGGACCGATTAATTTGTGTCACTAAAGATTTCGGAGTAGCGCGATAGGAGAGTATTCAGTTGCGCCTCTTCTTCCGTGGAAATTTATGGTGTTGCACTGTTCACCACTTGTACTCGTTCTTGAGTAGAAAATAACTGTCTAAAGTCTATTTCCCGAGCAAATGATGCGATCCATTCCCTTCCGAACAGTGCATAAGAATCGCCGCCAACAATGTATAGGCTCATTACTTTTGACGTGTGCCCGACCGTGACATTAACAGCAATGCGGCCAATGCATCTAATATGATGTCCTGTGTAACTCGCAAACTGCCGATCTGTCCTTGTTAATTTGTAATCCGGTCTTATGGCGCTCATACATTTTTTACTAATAATTCCACATGGCGCTCCCGTATCTAGCTCCATCTTTATCCACCTATCTTCAATTTTCACTCCGATCCAATGTTTCCCACTTCCATTTATCTCATTCACCTTATCCAGTTTACTTAATACATCGATATGTTCTATCGGTTTCTCTGTCGTCACTACTTGTTTTGCCTTGCTGACGGTTTTATTATTCCTACAAGCTCTTGCGATGTGCCCTTTTTTGTTACATGCGAAGCACTTGTCATCTCGAAAAGTGCATTCATACCTCATGTGTTTGCCTCCGCAATCGCCGCATGCACTTGAATCTCTCGACTTTTCTTCTTTATAATTGTTATTATTCGAGGAGTACCTGAGGTTATTTCCTTTTCCCCGGTTTTGTGGCGAAGGTCTTCGGGTTTGGGCCGTTTTACAATTACGCCTTCTGGGCGCTGCGTACCCTAACTTGTATGTAGTTTCTGGTGTGTCCGCTGCTTTCGCGACACGGCCGTCTTTCACCTCGTTCGTAGTGATTTGAGTATCTTCAAGAGTATGTGCGATCTTATATGCCTCTTGGAAAGTCGTCGGATTCTTTGCGATTATTTCGTCGTATATTGATCGAACTTCCAGACCGTATATCAGTTGTTCAATTAGCATTCGGTCTGAGAAACTTCCATACTCGCATTTATCGGAGCCTTGTTTAAGGCGAAGAGTGAAACTAGCAACACTTTCACCTTTATTCTGGATGATACTTCTGAATCTCACACTTTCCACGTATTTGTTTGTGGTACGATCAAAATGATCTGTTAGAGTTTTTTTTATCACATCTTAGGATAATGTATCAGGCTTTAGCGGGCTTATAAGAAATTTTAGAGCGTTACCCAACTCCGCTCCCATATGCACTAGAGCGTAGCTTGCATATTGGGTTTCTGGTATTTTGCTCAATACGAGCGCCCAGGTGAAGCGTTCAAAATAGTCGGCTACAGACGCCTTTTCTGTAAACCGAAATTCGCCAATTGAAAATTGAGGCACTTTTACTTGTCCTCGCGGTTGCTGCTGATCCCCATTATTCGCATTATTTTGTGATACTTTCGTAATCGCCTCCGCTAACATTGTGGTTAACGTTAGAAGCCATTCTGGCGAGGCTTGCTCGGCCATGTTCACCGTGCTTCCGATGTTTTTTTTCACGTATGAAATATACGCTTATTTTGTTCCCGGAACCAAAAATTTTTTCGCTTACCTTAGTGCGAAACTATTTAAATCCAACTTCTGACACCACTTTTGTGTTCTTACTTTCGGGATGTTCAAATTAAAATCGTAATACTTTATTGACATGCGTTTCTTTATTCTTTTCTACACACAAGTTACAGGTGACAAGTGACTTTACTTTATTGACAGACACTTCAGAATGAAGTTGTCTCTTTTACTTTTACAGCTTAATGCTGTTTCCAAATGCAAACATGATAACCCACACCTGACTTACTGGCATTGCATTGAATTACGAAAGACCTCTTAAAATCTGGGTTGATTAGTAAAAGGGCTTTCGTCAACAAGTCTTTCACTAACAGGAAGGAAGTTTGTGCCTCTGTAGTCCAAGCAAACTGGTTGGACTTCTTTAGAGTGTCTGAAATTGGTGAAACAGTAGCAGCAAAGTTGGGAACGAATCGTCGATACCAGCCTGCCATACCAAGGAAGCGTCGAACTTGACGTGCGGACTTAGGCGAAGGGTAATCGACGATGGCTGAAACTTTGTTGGGATCAGTTTTCAAGCCTCCTTCTCCAACTATGTATCCGAGATATTTCACCTCTCTCAGACAAAACTTGCTCTTGTTGACGTTAATTGTTAGGCCAGCCTTTCGCAAACAATCTGCGACTTCAGCCAATAAAACCCAATGCGAATCGAAATCTTCAGAAATTAACAGCAGATCGTCCAAATATACGAATACCTGCTCATTCAGCTCGGGTAGGATGACTTTGTCCATCAAACGACACATCCTTTGCGGCGCGTTGCATAACCCAAAAGGCATGCGGGTGTAGTGATATAGAGGCTGGCCAGGAATGGTAAACGCTGTATACTCCCTGGATTTGTTCTCGAGAGGAATCTGCCAAAAGGCGTCTTTGAGGTCCAGGCTAGTAATAAAATTGGCTCGCGGCGACTTAAGATACCATTAATGTGTGGTAATGGATAGGCATCCTTCTTCGTCACACGATTGACTTTCCGCGAGTCCAAACATAACCTGACCTTGCCTGGCTTCCTCACGAGAACCACAGGCGAGCTCCATGCACTCTGGCTGGTCTCTATAACGCCAAGTGCTCTCATGCGATCGATCTCGTCATATAAGAGTTCTTGGATCGCAGGAGACACAGGATAGTGACGTTGCTTGATGGGACTTGCATCACCAACGTCTATACTATGTTGCTCGACGTTGGTCACAGCGAGTCCGTATACTTCGTAAGATGGAAATTTGGACTTTGCCATTTCCAACCTCTTTACATCTGTGGGCGTTAAATGGTGGGCATCCGGAGCTATCAGTTGCGATGCAGTATCGGGAGTATCGACCGCGCTGATGATGCTAGGAGCTAGTTGGAATGATCGCCAGAAATCTACCCCCAGGTACAATTTCTGCGACAGGCTCGGCACGATGTACAGGGTAATGGGTTTGGTAGTACCACGAAAAGTAATATCGGTAGTTACTGTGCCCAATACCTTTTACGCTGCACCATCAGCGGTTTTCAATTCTTGACAGACCGGTCGATAACTCACCTGTGCATCATGGAGACGTTGTAGAGCGTTTGCCCCCAGGCAACTGATGCTCGCCCCACTATCTAGGAGTCCTTCAACGTCCACTCCGTACAAGGATACCATGACGTATGGACGTATGTCCAACGGATTGGTAATAATGGTGGAAATAATCGCTTTCTTCTTGGCCCTCACCATCCTCCAGAATATGCGCATGCGCAAGGCTGATTTTTTTTTACTTGTTTCGCTTGCTAACTCGGATAATTCGTTCGCACGAGCGCTTGAAACAGTGCCAAAAATTCACCTTCGCGCCTCCGCATACTCCTTCAAACGTTGATGGTACGGTTTATGAGGATTGGGAGCACTTCGTCTTGAATTAGTTGGTTCTTCTAATGCAACAGGCTGTAAACGACTCGGTACCTCATCCATGTCTGTTCTCTTCTGCAGAATCGTGGTGGGTTGATTTAAACGCTCTGAAATATTTGGTGGGGGTGATTTTACTCTACTAGGGAGTGCCAAATTGGGTGAAAATGTTTGGGTAGGCAAGTTGAAATTTGGAGGGGACTCTAAAGGGGTATTAAAATGTGATAAAATAATTTTATTTGGGATAACTAAATCAGATGGGGATTTGGAAAGGGTTCTCTCACTACTCGAGTCGTTTACAGCGGTCGAGCTGGCTGATTGGATGTTGACGGGCGATGCGGTCCCGCTAACCTCTCGTCCCTCGACCCGTTTTTTGTCATGCATCGAGTGCACTTTGGCTTAATTACATCAGCCTTCCCGCACCCGTAGCAAAAGATTGTTCTAGGTGTTACCTCGCAATCCCTATATCCATGCCCTTCCTTTCTGCAATTCCAGCAGGAGAGAGGAGTTGACACTGCAGCCAAATCTGCGCTCACGTCGTTCTCCGCTTCGACAACCAACGGCTGTTCCAGCTCGTGGACTTGAGACTGTTGCCAAGCTGTCGAACGAGTAGCCCTCCTGACTTCTTCGAACCTGGTCACCAGCATTCGAAGTTCGGACAAATTTCGCGTTTCGTGAAAACAAATTTGCTGCTGAGTGTGTCCCAAAAGATTACCGCGAATTAGGTCAACAAATTCTGGTTCCGGCATATGCGTTCGTAGCAGGGTGCGCAAAACCGTCAAATCCTGCTCAAAGGATAGATAAGATTCGTTGGGAGCTTGCCGCCTCGCCAACATCTACTTTCGTACCTCCCAATCGGAGCTACGTTCGCCCCAAGCCTGCAGGAACGTCGCCCTCAATGGTTCCCAAGCGGTCTCCACGTTCGACCTCCTCCACAACCAATACCATTGGTTTGGTCTTCCGTCTAACAGTAGATGGAAGTTCTGGGCCAACAGATCCATGCGTCCGCCCAGATCCCCCCTAGCTAAAGCTTCGGCCCTAAAAACTAACTCTTCTGCTCGCAATGCTTGGCTGTTGCCATTAAATCTTAAACGCCAATGGCGAATGGGACTTCCCAGATTGCGGATTCTCATATTTGGGCCGTTGCCATTGCGATCGCCCATCTGAGCTGGCGCATGGGACTGTCGGCCCCGAACTTGCACGGATTCATTCCAGGCATTACGACTTGCTGGTGGTGGTGGAGGTGGCAAACCTGCGTTGGGCGGTTGTTGTTGTGACAGCAGTGTCAACTCCTCCCTTAATAATGTGCGTATTAATCGCCTTATGTCGTCTACACCCGGTTCAGTGCGTAACAAAGGTGGATTCAAGCGCGCTGACGCCGGATTTATTGCAGCCGGAATACCTGCGTCGTGTACGTCGGACCAACGTAGCCGTTCACCAACTATTCTTTCTGGTGATTGCAGAATTGGATTCGCGAGCTGGTCCACCCCCTGCTCTTGACCAATTGAACCGTCAGGGGCGTAAAAGACACCATTTGCCGACTGTTTCCAGCGGAAAATCTAGATTTAACCGCCTTGGTGAAAGTCCGCCAGCCGCTGTCTTAGTTCTGCTGCGTGTTACGACTCCGGCTTTAGCTGTGGCGCCCTATACGCCCCTAACCGAACAATAATCTCTGGCGCCCAGATGTCCACGACAATTCGGACACGTTTGGTTAAACACAACCCATGACTCTAGACATGCTTCATGAAACCAGTGTCCACATTTTGTAAGCACCTCCTGTTCAAGATTTATGTCCTCTTGACACGTCGTACATATCAACTCCGCTCCCGTAGTTGGTGAATGCGTAATCGGCATAGTGAGAAAGTTTGAAGGTGATGTTTCCGATCAGAGAGCTAACAGGTGATTATGTGAACGGGTAGAAGATTGAATGCTTAATGAATGAGCGTATTACTGATGTGTGTGTAGGACACTGAATGTATGACTGTGTGAATCGATGAATGAATACGTCAAAAAAAAAAAAATCCAATGACCTGAGTGTAGATTGAATGACAGTTTGTATGCGGTAAAAATTGGAATGAACGAGTGCTCGCAATTGACAAATGTAGTGCGAAAGAGAAAAAAATTTAATGACCCAAAAAAAAAATCAATGCGAATGAACGTGCGCATGCAGAACGAATGCGAAACTTAACCGTATGAATGTATTCTGACGAATGATTGAATGAACCGATGTATAATGAATGGTGCTTGTGTGAATAAGCGAACGAATGCGTAGAAAAACGTATGAATGATAATATGATTAGTTCCAATGTATGAATGAATAATTGTATGCAAATGAACCCTCACGTCGTCGCAACTTTTCCCCTCCCCTCATATGCAGAACAAATCACGAAGCCGATCTTGAACTTTCTCGCTCCATCGGGAAAATCCGGAACGCGATAACATTGCAAGGAAAAAAAAATTGGGGAAAAATAACAAACACAAAAATAAATCAAAAATCAGCAAAATAAAACTACGTTAAAATCTGTCATCAAAAGAAAAATTTTAAGAAAAAAAAAAACTCTACGTTATTTCTACAAAAAAAATTAAATCTACGTTATAAAGGTACTCTATAAGGAAGGATAAGGAAATAAGGTACTTAACAAATTTTTTTTACGATACCTTCTATCACCAAACTCACCAATTTTTCGCAAGTATGGTTCCCAACTGTCTGACGACACGCCCGCTATGTCAGGGCATGCCCAGCTCTCAGTTGGGTACTCACGAACCAAAAGTGGAATGGCTCAAGAAAATACAGTCTGACCCAACTTGCATCAAATCAATCTTGCATACAGACAATGTTTCCCTTTCCTATGGAACCGAGTTGGCGCCTAAAGGTTGCCAAAACGGTTCGTCAATATGATCGTTCCACATTGCCTCCATCCAAGATCAATAAGATGGTTTGCTGTTAAAACTCAGAAAAGCTGGAACACTTGGACTGTTGCCGTTCAGGCGAAAAAATGCTGTCGCAGAACGACGAAATTAAGTCCTTTTGCCCACCAACTTTTGCACGGAATTTTTTCAGAGCTCGCGCGTGTTGATGGGTTACTCTTTCTAGCCTTGAATCATTGTGTAACACAATCAACAAAATATTCCGGTCCAAACAAAATTATGAAACATAACAAGCTGAAAACAGGGGAAATGCAAGAAAATAGATATAGGTATAAAAGCTAAATATAAATAGCACTCACCACATTTCTCTTGTTGATTCTCCTTTTCGTTTTAAAAGAATTGCCTTTGGTTTTTTTTTTCTATATAACTATACTACCTCATCCTTTCCTGTGTATATTTATTTATAACCTAATTAATTTTTCCTAATTTCTATTTCTTTTTCGTATGGAAATTTTATAACCTAATTCATTTATCCTAAGTTCTATTTCTTTTTCGTATAGAAATTTTATAGCCTAATTCATTTTTCCTAATTTCTATTTACTTTTCTTTTGTAAAAGCTATAACCTAATTCATTTTTCCTAATTTCTATTTACTTTTCTGTTGTAAAAGCTATAACCTAGTTCATTTTTTCCTAATTTCTATTTCTTTTTCGTATGGAAATTTTATAACCTAATTAATATTTCCTAATTTCTATTTACTTTTCTTAGTATGTTTTCTAACCTAATTCATTGTTCCTTAGGCTACCACGTTTGGTTCTTTTAATTCCATTCGTTCATTCAACGTTATTTGTATTTTAATTTTTGTAAAATTCGTTGGTTTATTTCTGCATTCGATATGTCGAAATGATCGCGACTAGCAACAGAGCATCAAGACGATCCGATTACAAAAAATGATGGCTCGTTGCAGCTTCATAACCTTTGAATTCGATCACACGTTAATTGACATATGCCTCATACTGTTCCGCTAACGATGATTTTACATGCGACACCCGCGAAATCTTTGCAATTACATCACTTCCCGAAATTTCTTTTGACGTTGGGCACTTTAAGGCGGCAAACAAAAGGCTACGCCACAATCCGCGACGAGAGTGCACTGAATGCAGCTTGCACTTGGCACCCGCTCATCTTCCTGCGACCGCGCTTATAACGAGAAAGAACACGAAACAACCAAACTCAAACCTTCCACTGTCACTATATCATTTGGATCAAAATTTGATCGAAAGGTTTCGAACACACGACACCATCCGTTTGAGGTTAAGTCGGAAATTCTTTTTTTTTTCAATTCGGGCGACGAGTCAATTGATCGTACCGCTTCCACGAGATATTTCCATGGCACCTGTGCTACCTGAAGCCCTGAACAACCCTCAATCCGCACAATGATTCCCTTCTCGTGCAAAAAAAATTCCTCCCAAAATGGCATTTATTTCGCGTGCTCGGAAAAGACATCGTCGGTCGGGCAGGTAAACTAGCCCGTGCGAACACAAACCGATGGATGATTTTTTTTTTTTTATTGATGAGGTCAACAGCCCAAAACTTTTTCCGGATCAATTGTGCGATCGTCCCGTAATAAACACATAAATCCAAACTTCCCACTACGGCAAGATGCAATGTTTCGTTGATAATGTGAGAAATAGCTGCACGTTCGATAGCACGAATACTGAGAACACGGAGGTAATTGCAAGTTGATGCCACACCAAGCCCAATCAAACTGCAATTTCTAGCTGAACGCCAAATTCCAATCGGTGAACTGGACAAAAATCTAACGAAATTTGCTCCATATTGCACAATTTAATAGCCGAGAAAGTCGCAGCCGAGGCATCGACGGTTCAAGCCGTAAAATAGAAATAAACACGACACCGAGCTCCGATTAATTTATGAAATAAAAACTCCGATACTATGTGCGAGACAAGAGAAATGCGATCCGGTTGTTCACCGCGAAAATCACTTGTAACTTTTTCTTTTCACCCGCGAACTCCACTCGTACAACGAACTCGGACTCTTCCTTGTGATTTTGCGACCATGGGACCGCTTTGAACGCGTATTTACCGTCGACCATGTGAAAAGGTTCTCTTCTCCCAACCAAACTCCGTTCGACGCCGCGTGACTTGCAAAAACATCTTCTCACTTCCGGCATCCCCGCATTGGTGGCACTTACCCCTCATTCGTTGGCCGTGAAGTTGGCTGCAGTGGAGCTGATGCGATTGTTGAGTGTCGCTAAAAGCCGCAGCACGATTCCTGCTGGGCGATTGCACCTGTGATCAGAATTCAATTTCTCCATGAATTGTGATCACAGCTGTAACTGCACCGACCCAACGAAACAAAATAATTTTTTTTAAAAATTTCAATACCATGTTTGGCAATACAAAACCGCTGGGTGTTGAAGAGCGAGACGGAAAAAAAGTGATTGCGCTAGGTATCGTTGGTTCGTGCGGTGGGGTTCGATCGAATTTTTCGGGCAGGAACAAAAATTCTTGTTTCCAATTTAGCGGAATTTCGGATTCGGTTTGCGTTCGAGAATGCAAGAAGACACTCGTCGTGGAGCCGTTTAAAACGTGGAAAAAAAAAGAACGTACGGAGTTTGCGGGCGAAAAAAGGGTTGCGTTATATTTTGTCACTGCAGGCCCAAATTTTTTTATTCGGTCTGCCTCGTGTTAGTTAGATACTTGGTATCTATCGTTGCCAAAAATAAAAGAGTTGGTTTTATTTTTGGGAGACTTTTATTTATTAGATGATTCCTGAATGAATTCCAAATTAAGACTAATCTTAGCTTTCTATCTTACTTATTAAGAAGGCTCGGTCCACTAACAATTCTTGTGGCCGTTACATTCCTTATCTTTTGCTGACGGATGCGTCTGCAATTATTCTTAAAATGATTGGTATGCATATTTTGGGTCCAGCTAATGAAATATTATCTGGTCCAATATAGTTATTATTATTATGTCTGGGACTTATCTTTATTGTCAAGCTTATCTTAACTATGGTCAGCTTGGTGAGTCATATCATTGGATAGAGTTCTTGTGGGGGTGTATATGTGACTCCTCCCTCCTTAAGTTTAAGGTCGTCCTCGATCTTTACATTTTCAATATTTATTTTTATATTTTTTCTTTTCTTTATTATAATGAGTATTATTATTACAATAACAGTTATTGCAATAATTAGAATTGAACTCGATATGCCAGCTGTTATGTGAAATATTTTTTTTGCATGTATTTCTTGAATTTTTTCAATATTGTCTCTATGTTCCATTATGATGTCATGAAATGTAATGTTTTTATTATATTTTATTTCCTTGTCCAAATGGATTGAAAATTTTTCTGTAAATGTTTCAAATTTAGTCGTGAATTCTACTGAGTTTACTTTAATTGTGCAATTATTAAAATTTATTATATTATGCCCAAGTTTCCCTGTTGTTACAATTAGATGAAATTGGTAGTTTTCGTGCATTAGTTATTAGTACTAAACCATTTTCGATTTCTTTGATTGTGGTTTGATTATTAAATCTTCCATCGCATTTTTCTTCACAAATTTTAAATGTTTTTAATTGGTTTACATCTGTTTCCGATGTGATTACATATGTCTTATTTTCTAATTTACATATTTTAAATTGATCTGTGTTTAATTCTATGTCATCCTTATTAGGTAAGGGTACAATTATTGATGTTTTACATTGGTCTACCATGATTGGTATGCTTATAGCAAGTATTATTTGTTCATTATCGTTTCTTCCGATAGATATCTTTATGTTTTTTAGTTTTCCGAGATCTATGTTATACATGTCGATTTCTTCATTACTTAAAATACTTGCTACAGTTATTCCATTTCTTGCTACTGATATGCTGTTTTGAATTAGTTCCAAGTGGTTTTCTATTGATTTTAATTGAATCATTAATTTAATATAAATAATTTCGCTTCTCAAATACTTCAACTGTGTTGCTGAATATTGTAATAAATCTTTTATTTTGCCTCTGTTTTCCTGAATCTCTTCTTTTAATAGATATAGGGTTTTGTTGAAACTATCATTGATTGTTACTTGTTTGTTTAAATTGTTTATAACATTATGTTGGTTTATATTTGAAACTCTTATAAATTCTTGGATTTCTGCTTTATCAATTTCGTCCATGGTTCCAAATAACCAGTTAAATCCTATTCCTAATACTGGAAATAATGATCTCCTATGCCTATGTGGTATTAATGTATTCATCTTATGTTTAATTATATTTAATTCTGTTTTTATGGATATTTCATTGTCTTTATTTTGTATTATCTTAAAATTTTCCTCTAACGATTCTATTACTTCTCGTAGTATTTTGATATCTATTATATGTAAAATCTTTTGTCTAGTTCTTACTAGCTGTACTGATGTGGTTTGAATTTCTGCGTAACCTGCTTGGTTATTAATGTTTTCTATTGTCATTATTGAATTTGTCAGTTGTATGTTTAATATTATTAGAAATATTAGTGTTGTCAGTTTAGTCGTTCTCGTCCTTGTCTGTGAAAAAAAATGTTTCACTCGTTAAGTCTATGTCAGTTTGTCTATGTCGTTTTAATATAGTCTGTAGATATCTCATTAAGTACTGTCTGTCTAGCATTTGTATAATGGGTTGGATCTAATTTTTGGTTTAGAGCTAGTAATTTTGCTGTAATACATGTGAATACTCCACAGTCGTATGAATTGTTTTGTTTTGGGTTTTCTTCTATATATTTGGTAGGTTTTAGTTTTAATTCCGTTTTCAATTGGTACTTGTGTTCTGTTTCTAGATAACTTTTTATTAGTTCCGTATCTATGTAGTTTTTCTCGTTCATGGGGTTGATGTCTTTGCATTTACATCATAATATATTAACGTCCAGTGATTTCCATTTTCGTTAATTGGGAAAAATATTTTGTCTTTTTCGAAAATATTACATTTCTTTGTCCAATTTTTTATACCTTCGTATCCTCTCTGTTTTAGTGTTTGTATAAAGTAAACGCTAAAACAATGTATTCCATCTATATTTTCTTGAATTAGTTGTAGGTATTTATCTATTACTTTATCGTTTAGCCATGTCTTTGGGTCTAAAGTTCTTAGATCTGATTCGGTTAATTGTAATCTGTTTTTCGTTTCTTTCTTCGTTATTGGCTCTTCTATTGGTATTGATCTCGTAGGTTTTATAGGTGTAAATCTTTTGGGTCTTCTAAGTTGATCCGCGCTTATTTTATGATATTTATGATTTTTCTTCGTAACGTATTTGTTTTCATTTGTGTATAATTGTATTTTCTTGAATCTTGGTTCGGTCTTATGCCTTTTTGCTTTGTAGTTCTGCAAATATTCGTCTTCATTAATATTTGGGATTTCTTCTCTTTTCCTGTTATGGTAGTTCAACCATTTACCTTTTTTCTCTTCTAGTTTGTTGTATACTTCGTTTTTTGGGATTTTTCCAGACTGAATCTCTAATGGTATATTTTGTGTAGTTGAGTGGATTGTTGAATTGTATTTTTCTGTTGCTAAAAATATTAGTGATTCTGTGTCCTTTTCTTCTGATGTTAGAGATAGTATTCTAAAATGTTCCAGTAATGTGCTGTGGCATCTGCTCATATCAAAATTTCCTGTATGCGAGTTTGAAGTGCAAAGATGTAGCTCTATTCCTTCTGTTCTACAAAAATCTTTGATGTTCAACATATCGAATTCGTTGTCCGCTATTATTTTCTTTGATTTTCCCATATTGGCGTTTCTTTCTCGTATTGTTTGTATAAATGTTATGGAGTTCTTATCCATGATTGGTTTTATATAAAGGTGTTTAGAGAATTTGTCGATTGTGGTAAAAAAGTATTTCTGTTGAATTGTAAATACATCGATATGTATTACTTCGTTAATATCTTTAGGTGTTTCGCTTTTCATGAATTTAATTTTTAAGGGTTGTCTATCGTATTTTGCGATGTTACATATGTCGCAATTATTAATGTATTTATTTATTAGGTTCGTCATCTTTTTATAATAATATATATCTTTTAATTCAGCGTAATTTTCCCATATTCCTCTGTGATTAGTTTCTTTGTGTATCTTCTCTATTAATGTTATGCATTCTTCTTCAGTTTTAATATCTTTTGCTTCTTTTGAGCATCTTATAAATTTTAAATCTTTACTATTTTTATATAGTTCTATGACATCCTGTTGTACCTTATTGTACTCGTGGTCATTTAATTTCGTTCGATGGTTCCTTTATTTTTCATATATCGTCTCAGTATGTCTTTAATTAGTTTCTTATTTATATCTTCTTTATCTATATATATTTTCCTTTTTCCATTTATTATTCCTATTTCTTTATTCTTTTTTTCTACTATGATAATTTGAGTATTGTAAATATTTACTATGATATCCTTGATCGGTATGTGGTCGTGTAAATCTTCTACCCCGGAATGTATAGTAGCATCTACACTCATATTATCGTCTATTTTCATTGTATTCGTTATTTCTTCTTTCATTGTTTTTTCTGCTATATCGTAGTTATCATCTATTTCCATCATGTTTGTAGTTTCTTCTTTTATTCTTTTATCTGTTATGTCATTGGTACAAATTTCTCCATTTTTGATTCTACTTAGAAAATCCGCTATCAAGTTATCTTTTCCTTGTACATATTCTATTTCGTAATTATATTCATTTAATTTAATTTTCCATCTTTGTATCATTGAGTTCGCTTTTTTGAAATTATGGAGCCAAATTAATGGTCTATGATCTGTGCGAATTTTAAATTTTATACCGTAAAGGTAAGGTCTAAAATATGTTACTGCCCAAACTATTGCCAATAGTTCCTTTTCAATTGTTGCGTAATTTTTTTCGTGTTCGTTTAATGTTCTGCTTGCGAATGATATTGGGTGACCTTCTTGGGAAAGAACCGCTCCAATTGCCTGATTGCTCGCGTCAGTTGTTAATATAAATGATTTTTTGAAATCTGGGTATCGCAAGGTCGGGTAATTTGTTATTAGTTTTTTTAGTTTTTCAAACGCTGTTACATATTTAGGATCGTTTATATCAATTTTTTTTTATCCTTCTTTAAAGCGTTAGTTAGGGGGCTTGCTATGTGTGCGTAGTTCTGGATAAATTTCCTATAATAGCCAGTCATTCCTATGAATGATTTTATTTGTTTAGTGGTACTGGGAATTTTTATATTCTGCATTGCCGTTATTTTATTTGAGTTGGGTTTGATACCCTCGGTCGTTAAAGTGTGACCTAAATATTCTGTGGATTTTGAGAAAAATTTACATTTGTCGGTTTGTATTTTTAGGTTGTGTTTCCTTAGAGTATTAAATATAAGTTTAATATTAGTTTCCATTTCTTGAATTGAGGTCGCGAAGATCAATATGTCGTCAAGGTAGACAACACATATCCGATTTATATACTCTGAGAGTACTTCGTTCATCATTCTTTGAAATGTTGCTGGTGCATTTTTAAGTCCGAAGGGCATACGAATAAACTCATAATGTCCTTGTTTCGTGCTAAATGCTGTTTTGTGCTGATCTGCCTTATCAACAGTTATTTGGTGGAACCCTTTTGCTAGGTCCAGAGTAGTAAAGTATTGTGATTTTCCTAATTTATCGAATAATGCGTCGATATTAAGTATGGGGAACTTATCTTCAATCGTATCTTCATTTAGGGATCTGTAGTCTATTACCATTCTCCACTTAGTTTTTCCTGAATTATCCGATTTCTTCGGCACGATCCATACTGGAGAATTGTACGGGGAACTAGATTTTTTAATAATTCCTTGCGTCAGTAGATCCTCTATTTGGGTTTCTACTTCTTCTTTATGACACTGTGGAAATCTGTACATTTTTGCATAGATTGGTTTGGTGCTTTTTGTAACAATACTGTGTACTGTTTGCGTGGTGCATGAAAGACTGATTCCTTCTTCGTAAAATATATCCTTATAATTTTTTAGAATGTTTGCTAATGCTTCCTTTTCCTCATGGTTCAGATCTTTGTATAGCTTGTCAAATGATTCTGTTGGTTCTATTTCTTGAAATCCTATTTCTGGTGGTGCGGCGTAGATGAATTGAATTTTCTCTTTACCGATTTCGAAGTGACCTGCGCCTACATTTATTTGCGCGTTAAATGGGATTAATAAGTTTTGTCCAATTACTCCTTTAAATGTATTATTTGTGAAATCCATAGTGTTCCACAAAATCTCATAGTTTTCTGGTATTTTGAATTCTTTAGGCATTTTGGTTTTTATTTTGGTTTTTATCAAATTATGACCTCCTACACCTTTTATTTTAATAGGTGTGTCTAATTGTATTTGTTGATGATTTGGGAAGTAATTATAGTCTATGGCTGATATCGATGACCCTGTGTCAATTAATATAGGTAACTTTACCTGATCTATTTCTAAATAGGTTATTGGAAGAGGGCGGGTTTCGAGGCTTGTTCCCGAAAATTTACAGTTTGATCTATGTCCATTGGTTCAACATTATTTCGACTAATTTGGTTTGAAAATGGGTTTTTGTTTTGTCTGTACTGATTTGTATTTTGGTTAAAATTGTTTTGCCTTGTTGGGTTGTAATTATTTTGTCTTTGTAAAGAATTATTTGGATTATAATTATTATTTGGATTGTAATTATAGTTTTGTCTTGGTGCGAAGTTATTTGGATTGTTATAGTTTTGCCGTGGTGCGAAGTTATTTGGATTGTTATAGTTTTGCCTTGGTGCAAAGTTATTTGGATTGTAGTTTTGCCTTGGTGCAAAGTTATTTGGATTGTAATAATTATTTATATTCTTATCGTTTGAATTTTTATTGTTCTCTCTATTTTGAGTATAATACTGTTTTTGGTTTTGTTCACATGATTGTAAGGTATTGTATGCACCTAGAAGAGTGGTACATCCTCTCGCTTCTATAAGAAATGTCTTATATTCGGGAATACATGACTTAAATCTATTAAGTACGAGTTGCTCATTCCGTAGTGGGCAAAACTCGGGTACTTGTATTGGGTTTACATCTTGTACGTATTTAGTATTAATTTTATTCAATAAATAGTTTAATTTATCATAAACAAATTTTGTATCTCTATTGAAACTTACTTTATGAATTTCGTTTATAATAGTATGGTATGGTTGCGTTATACCGAATGCTTGATTAAGGGCTGCTTTTAGTTCCTCCAGATTTGTCGTTGTAAATCTGATTGCGACATCTGCTGCTTTCCCTTGTAGTTTCCCTTTGATTATGGAGTAAATATGTTCCTTTCGTGGTCCTACTTCTGCAAATTTTAGTATATTTGTTGCTGCTACTAGCCATCCTTGCAGGTTTGTTTCCTCATTGTTTCCGTTGTATGTTGATAGGTGTCTTGCCTCTTTGATTAATTCCTCGAAGGTGAATGCAATTTGTGCCATGGTTCTTGAAAATTTAGATTTTCCTTGAATCTTCGTAGTAGCTTTGATCGCTTAGGATTCTTTTATTTTTATATTTTTTTTCCACTTTTCTGGTTGAAGTACCAGGAGACTTTATATTCTTAGCCTTACTAAAATTTCGATGTGGTCCTCTATTTTTGGACTGTTTTAAGGGAGACTAGAGTATCTCTCTCGAAATTAAGTTTTCAGTTTTGTTTTTATTATAATTTCGATGTGGTCCTCTATTTTTGGACTGTTTTAAGGGAGACTAGAGTATCTCTCTCGAAATTAAGTTTTCAGTTTTGTTTTTATTATAATTTCGATGTGGTCCTCTATTTTTGGACTGTTTTAAGGGAGACTAGAGTATCTCTCTCGAAATTAAGTTTTCAGTTTTGTTTTTATTATAATTTCGATGTGGTCCTCTATTTTTGGACTGTTTTAAGGGAGACTTGAGTATCTCTCTCGAAATTAAGTTTTCAGTTTTGTGGCACTGATTAAGCCTTTATTATTATACCTGCTCAAAATTTTCACTTTTGACAGGGAGCGAATTCTTTGAAAATTCAGCTCGGATCCTTTCTATAGATCCTAATTTTATTAGTTCACTTTTATTTATTATTAATCCTGCTCAAAATTTTCACTTTTGGCAGGGAGCGAATTCTTTGAAAATTCAGCTCGGATCCTTTCTATAGATCCTAGTTTTATTAAATCACTTTTTTTCACTTTACTTATTCGCGGTGCGTTGGTTTATATCTGAGAAGGTTCCTCCCTCCTTAGACGATCGACTGCGCCAGTTAGATACTTGGTATCTATCGTTGCCAAAAATAAAAGAGTTGGTTTTATTTTTGGGAGACTTTTATTTATTAGATGATTCCTGAATGAATTCCAAATTAAGACTAATCTTAGCTTTCTATCTTACTTATTAAGAAGGCTCGGTCCACTAACAATTCTTGTGGCCGTTACATTCCTTATCTTTTGCTGACGGATGCGTCTGCAATTATTCTTAAAATGATTGGTATGCATATTTTGGGTCCAGCTAATGAAATATTATCTGGTCCAATATAGTTATTATTATTATGTCTGGGACTTATCTTTATTGTCAAGCTTATCTTAACTATGGTCAGCTTGGTGAGTCATATCATTGGATAGAGTTCTTGTGGGGGTGTATATGTGACTCCTCCCTCCTTAAGTTTAAGGTCGTCCTCGATCTTTACATTTTCAATATTTATTTTTATATTTTTTCTTTTCTTTATTATAATGAGTATTATTATTACAATAACAGTTATTGCAATAATTAGAATTGAACTCGATATGCCAGCTGTTATGTGAAATATTTTTTTTGCATGTATTTCTTGAATTTTTTCAATATTGTCTCTATGTTCCATTATGATGTCATGAAATGTAATGTTTTTATTATATTTTATTTCCTTGTCCAAATGGATTGAAAATTTTTCTGTAAATGTT
Organism: Beris chalybata; assembly: GCA_949128065.1. NCBI lineage: Eukaryota > Metazoa > Arthropoda > Insecta > Diptera > Stratiomyidae > Beris > Beris chalybata. The sequence continues at coordinate 1,142,372 of OX421898.1, forward strand.
TCAAATTTAGTCGTGAATTCTACTGAGTTTACTTTAATTGTGCAATTATTAAAATTTATTATATTATGCCCAAGTTTCCCTGTTGTTACAATTAGATGAAATTGGTAGTTTTCGTGCATTAGTTATTAGTACTAAACCATTTTCGATTTCTTTGATTGTGGTTTGATTATTAAATCTTCCATCGCATTTTTCTTCACAAATTTTAAATGTTTTTAATTGGTTTACATCTGTTTCCGATGTGATTACATATGTCTTATTTTCTAATTTACATATTTTAAATTGATCTGTGTTTAATTCTATGTCATCCTTATTAGGTAAGGGTACAATTATTGATGTTTTACATTGGTCTACCATGATTGGTATGCTTATAGCAAGTATTATTTGTTCATTATCGTTTCTTCCGATAGATATCTTTATGTTTTTTAGTTTTCCGAGATCTATGTTATACATGTCGATTTCTTCATTACTTAAAATACTTGCTACAGTTATTCCATTTCTTGCTACTGATATGCTGTTTTGAATTAGTTCCAAGTGGTTTTCTATTGATTTTAATTGAATCATTAATTTAATATAAATAATTTCGCTTCTCAAATACTTCAACTGTGTTGCTGAATATTGTAATAAATCTTTTATTTTGCCTCTGTTTTCCTGAATCTCTTCTTTTAATAGATATAGGGTTTTGTTGAAACTATCATTGATTGTTACTTGTTTGTTTAAATTGTTTATAACATTATGTTGGTTTATATTTGAAACTCTTATAAATTCTTGGATTTCTGCTTTATCAATTTCGTCCATGGTTCCAAATAACCAGTTAAATCCTATTCCTAATACTGGAAATAATGATCTCCTATGCCTATGTGGTATTAATGTATTCATCTTATGTTTAATTATATTTAATTCTGTTTTTATGGATATTTCATTGTCTTTATTTTGTATTATCTTAAAATTTTCCTCTAACGATTCTATTACTTCTCGTAGTATTTTGATATCTATTATATGTAAAATCTTTTGTCTAGTTCTTACTAGCTGTACTGATGTGGTTTGAATTTCTGCGTAACCTGCTTGGTTATTAATGTTTTCTATTGTCATTATTGAATTTGTCAGTTGTATGTTTAATATTATTAGAAATATTAGTGTTGTCAGTTTAGTCGTTCTCGTCCTTGTCTGTGAAAAAAAATGTTTCACTCGTTAAGTCTATGTCAGTTTGTCTATGTCGTTTTAATATAGTCTGTAGATATCTCATTAAGTACTGTCTGTCTAGCATTTGTATAATGGGTTGGATCTAATTTTTGGTTTAGAGCTAGTAATTTTGCTGTAATACATGTGAATACTCCACAGTCGTATGAATTGTTTTGTTTTGGGTTTTCTTCTATATATTTGGTAGGTTTTAGTTTTAATTCCGTTTTCAATTGGTACTTGTGTTCTGTTTCTAGATAACTTTTTATTAGTTCCGTATCTATGTAGTTTTTCTCGTTCATGGGGTTGATGTCTTTGCATTTACATCATAATATATTAACGTCCAGTGATTTCCATTTTCGTTAATTGGGAAAAATATTTTGTCTTTTTCGAAAATATTACATTTCTTTGTCCAATTTTTTATACCTTCGTATCCTCTCTGTTTTAGTGTTTGTATAAAGTAAACGCTAAAACAATGTATTCCATCTATATTTTCTTGAATTAGTTGTAGGTATTTATCTATTACTTTATCGTTTAGCCATGTCTTTGGGTCTAAAGTTCTTAGATCTGATTCGGTTAATTGTAATCTGTTTTTCGTTTCTTTCTTCGTTATTGGCTCTTCTATTGGTATTGATCTCGTAGGTTTTATAGGTGTAAATCTTTTGGGTCTTCTAAGTTGATCCGCGCTTATTTTATGATATTTATGATTTTTCTTCGTAACGTATTTGTTTTCATTTGTGTATAATTGTATTTTCTTGAATCTTGGTTCGGTCTTATGCCTTTTTGCTTTGTAGTTCTGCAAATATTCGTCTTCATTAATATTTGGGATTTCTTCTCTTTTCCTGTTATGGTAGTTCAACCATTTACCTTTTTTCTCTTCTAGTTTGTTGTATACTTCGTTTTTTGGGATTTTTCCAGACTGAATCTCTAATGGTATATTTTGTGTAGTTGAGTGGATTGTTGAATTGTATTTTTCTGTTGCTAAAAATATTAGTGATTCTGTGTCCTTTTCTTCTGATGTTAGAGATAGTATTCTAAAATGTTCCAGTAATGTGCTGTGGCATCTGCTCATATCAAAATTTCCTGTATGCGAGTTTGAAGTGCAAAGATGTAGCTCTATTCCTTCTGTTCTACAAAAATCTTTGATGTTCAACATATCGAATTCGTTGTCCGCTATTATTTTCTTTGATTTTCCCATATTGGCGTTTCTTTCTCGTATTGTTTGTATAAATGTTATGGAGTTCTTATCCATGATTGGTTTTATATAAAGGTGTTTAGAGAATTTGTCGATTGTGGTAAAAAAGTATTTCTGTTGAATTGTAAATACATCGATATGTATTACTTCGTTAATATCTTTAGGTGTTTCGCTTTTCATGAATTTAATTTTTAAGGGTTGTCTATCGTATTTTGCGATGTTACATATGTCGCAATTATTAATGTATTTATTTATTAGGTTCGTCATCTTTTTATAATAATATATATCTTTTAATTCAGCGTAATTTTCCCATATTCCTCTGTGATTAGTTTCTTTGTGTATCTTCTCTATTAATGTTATGCATTCTTCTTCAGTTTTAATATCTTTTGCTTCTTTTGAGCATCTTATAAATTTTAAATCTTTACTATTTTTATATAGTTCTATGACATCCTGTTGTACCTTATTGTACTCGTGGTCATTTAATTTCGTTCGATGGTTCCTTTATTTTTCATATATCGTCTCAGTATGTCTTTAATTAGTTTCTTATTTATATCTTCTTTATCTATATATATTTTCCTTTTTCCATTTATTATTCCTATTTCTTTATTCTTTTTTTCTACTATGATAATTTGAGTATTGTAAATATTTACTATGATATCCTTGATCGGTATGTGGTCGTGTAAATCTTCTACCCCGGAATGTATAGTAGCATCTACACTCATATTATCGTCTATTTTCATTGTATTCGTTATTTCTTCTTTCATTGTTTTTTCTGCTATATCGTAGTTATCATCTATTTCCATCATGTTTGTAGTTTCTTCTTTTATTCTTTTATCTGTTATGTCATTGGTACAAATTTCTCCATTTTTGATTCTACTTAGAAAATCCGCTATCAAGTTATCTTTTCCTTGTACATATTCTATTTCGTAATTATATTCATTTAATTTAATTTTCCATCTTTGTATCATTGAGTTCGCTTTTTTGAAATTATGGAGCCAAATTAATGGTCTATGATCTGTGCGAATTTTAAATTTTATACCGTAAAGGTAAGGTCTAAAATATGTTACTGCCCAAACTATTGCCAATAGTTCCTTTTCAATTGTTGCGTAATTTTTTTCGTGTTCGTTTAATGTTCTGCTTGCGAATGATATTGGGTGACCTTCTTGGGAAAGAACCGCTCCAATTGCCTGATTGCTCGCGTCAGTTGTTAATATAAATGATTTTTTGAAATCTGGGTATCGCAAGGTCGGGTAATTTGTTATTAGTTTTTTTAGTTTTTCAAACGCTGTTACATATTTAGGATCGTTTATATCAATTTTTTTTTATCCTTCTTTAAAGCGTTAGTTAGGGGGCTTGCTATGTGTGCGTAGTTCTGGATAAATTTCCTATAATAGCCAGTCATTCCTATGAATGATTTTATTTGTTTAGTGGTACTGGGAATTTTTATATTCTGCATTGCCGTTATTTTATTTGAGTTGGGTTTGATACCCTCGGTCGTTAAAGTGTGACCTAAATATTCTGTGGATTTTGAGAAAAATTTACATTTGTCGGTTTGTATTTTTAGGTTGTGTTTCCTTAGAGTATTAAATATAAGTTTAATATTAGTTTCCATTTCTTGAATTGAGGTCGCGAAGATCAATATGTCGTCAAGGTAGACAACACATATCCGATTTATATACTCTGAGAGTACTTCGTTCATCATTCTTTGAAATGTTGCTGGTGCATTTTTAAGTCCGAAGGGCATACGAATAAACTCATAATGTCCTTGTTTCGTGCTAAATGCTGTTTTGTGCTGATCTGCCTTATCAACAGTTATTTGGTGGAACCCTTTTGCTAGGTCCAGAGTAGTAAAGTATTGTGATTTTCCTAATTTATCGAATAATGCGTCGATATTAAGTATGGGGAACTTATCTTCAATCGTATCTTCATTTAGGGATCTGTAGTCTATTACCATTCTCCACTTAGTTTTTCCTGAATTATCCGATTTCTTCGGCACGATCCATACTGGAGAATTGTACGGGGAACTAGATTTTTTAATAATTCCTTGCGTCAGTAGATCCTCTATTTGGGTTTCTACTTCTTCTTTATGACACTGTGGAAATCTGTACATTTTTGCATAGATTGGTTTGGTGCTTTTTGTAACAATACTGTGTACTGTTTGCGTGGTGCATGAAAGACTGATTCCTTCTTCGTAAAATATATCCTTATAATTTTTTAGAATGTTTGCTAATGCTTCCTTTTCCTCATGGTTCAGATCTTTGTATAGCTTGTCAAATGATTCTGTTGGTTCTATTTCTTGAAATCCTATTTCTGGTGGTGCGGCGTAGATGAATTGAATTTTCTCTTTACCGATTTCGAAGTGACCTGCGCCTACATTTATTTGCGCGTTAAATGGGATTAATAAGTTTTGTCCAATTACTCCTTTAAATGTATTATTTGTGAAATCCATAGTGTTCCACAAAATCTCATAGTTTTCTGGTATTTTGAATTCTTTAGGCATTTTGGTTTTTATTTTGGTTTTTATCAAATTATGACCTCCTACACCTTTTATTTTAATAGGTGTGTCTAATTGTATTTGTTGATGATTTGGGAAGTAATTATAGTCTATGGCTGATATCGATGACCCTGTGTCAATTAATATAGGTAACTTTACCTGATCTATTTCTAAATAGGTTATTGGAAGAGGGCGGGTTTCGAGGCTTGTTCCCGAAAATTTACAGTTTGATCTATGTCCATTGGTTCAACATTATTTCGACTAATTTGGTTTGAAAATGGGTTTTTGTTTTGTCTGTACTGATTTGTATTTTGGTTAAAATTGTTTTGCCTTGTTGGGTTGTAATTATTTTGTCTTTGTAAAGAATTATTTGGATTATAATTATTATTTGGATTGTAATTATAGTTTTGTCTTGGTGCGAAGTTATTTGGATTGTTATAGTTTTGCCGTGGTGCGAAGTTATTTGGATTGTTATAGTTTTGCCTTGGTGCAAAGTTATTTGGATTGTAGTTTTGCCTTGGTGCAAAGTTATTTGGATTGTAATAATTATTTATATTCTTATCGTTTGAATTTTTATTGTTCTCTCTATTTTGAGTATAATACTGTTTTTGGTTTTGTTCACATGATTGTAAGGTATTGTATGCACCTAGAAGAGTGGTACATCCTCTCGCTTCTATAAGAAATGTCTTATATTCGGGAATACATGACTTAAATCTATTAAGTACGAGTTGCTCATTCCGTAGTGGGCAAAACTCGGGTACTTGTATTGGGTTTACATCTTGTACGTATTTAGTATTAATTTTATTCAATAAATAGTTTAATTTATCATAAACAAATTTTGTATCTCTATTGAAACTTACTTTATGAATTTCGTTTATAATAGTATGGTATGGTTGCGTTATACCGAATGCTTGATTAAGGGCTGCTTTTAGTTCCTCCAGATTTGTCGTTGTAAATCTGATTGCGACATCTGCTGCTTTCCCTTGTAGTTTCCCTTTGATTATGGAGTAAATATGTTCCTTTCGTGGTCCTACTTCTGCAAATTTTAGTATATTTGTTGCTGCTACTAGCCATCCTTGCAGGTTTGTTTCCTCATTGTTTCCGTTGTATGTTGATAGGTGTCTTGCCTCTTTGATTAATTCCTCGAAGGTGAATGCAATTTGTGCCATGGTTCTTGAAAATTTAGATTTTCCTTGAATCTTCGTAGTAGCTTTGATCGCTTAGGATTCTTTTATTTTTATATTTTTTTTCCACTTTTCTGGTTGAAGTACCAGGAGACTTTATATTCTTAGCCTTACTAAAATTTCGATGTGGTCCTCTATTTTTGGACTGTTTTAAGGGAGACTAGAGTATCTCTCTCGAAATTAAGTTTTCAGTTTTGTTTTTATTATAATTTCGATGTGGTCCTCTATTTTTGGACTGTTTTAAGGGAGACTAGAGTATCTCTCTCGAAATTAAGTTTTCAGTTTTGTTTTTATTATAATTTCGATGTGGTCCTCTATTTTTGGACTGTTTTAAGGGAGACTAGAGTATCTCTCTCGAAATTAAGTTTTCAGTTTTGTTTTTATTATAATTTCGATGTGGTCCTCTATTTTTGGACTGTTTTAAGGGAGACTTGAGTATCTCTCTCGAAATTAAGTTTTCAGTTTTGTGGCACTGATTAAGCCTTTATTATTATACCTGCTCAAAATTTTCACTTTTGACAGGGAGCGAATTCTTTGAAAATTCAGCTCGGATCCTTTCTATAGATCCTAATTTTATTAGTTCACTTTTATTTATTATTAATCCTGCTCAAAATTTTCACTTTTGGCAGGGAGCGAATTCTTTGAAAATTCAGCTCGGATCCTTTCTATAGATCCTAGTTTTATTAAATCACTTTTTTTCACTTTACTTATTCGCGGTGCGTTGGTTTATATCTGAGAAGGTTCCTCCCTCCTTAGACGATCGACTGCGCCAGTTAGATACTTGGTATCTATCGTTGCCAAAAATAAAAGAGTTGGTTTTATTTTTGGGAGACTTTTATTTATTAGATGATTCCTGAATGAATTCCAAATTAAGACTAATCTTAGCTTTCTATCTTACTTATTAAGAAGGCTCGGTCCACTAACAATTCTTGTGGCCGTTACATTCCTTATCTTTTGCTGACGGATGCGTCTGCAATTATTCTTAAAATGATTGGTATGCATATTTTGGGTCCAGCTAATGAAATATTATCTGGTCCAATATAGTTATTATTATTATGTCTGGGACTTATCTTTATTGTCAAGCTTATCTTAACTATGGTCAGCTTGGTGAGTCATATCATTGGATAGAGTTCTTGTGGGGGTGTATATGTGACTTGTGTGTCGCGGTTTTCGAAGGAATCTGTGAAGTTCGTCGCAGATTGAATTTCCGGGGTCGGGAAAAAACGATCGCGAGAATCGACACGGATCACGAAAAATAAAAGGCAATTTTGAAAAGAAGCATTCGCGTCGGCATAACTCCTGTAGTGTGGTAAAACTCTCGCGTTAAAATCTCCAAAACGCGATAAGCTAAACACCCAAAACTTTGGCAAATAATATTTTGGGTTTTTTTTTGAGTGCTTCGAGAGTCTTTCCCCGAAATTTACCGGGAAATGTGTTAGGTCCCGTACGACGTTGAGCAATTTTTTTTTGTTTGAATCGTTTCTTTTTGCATCTTCCAGCGCGAAATAAATGCCATTTTTGGGAAGAGTTTGGCACGAGAACGTGTCGCACGTCGATCGAGGACAAATTGTGCTGATTGTGGGTCAGTACTATTGAGAAAATTGACGCCAGAAGAATTAGTTTCGACTTTTTTGCTGCCTTGGTCGAGTTCGGTTTAATTTTGAAAAGAAAAATCGAATGAATACAACTTAATATGTGCCGAGGTAGTTTAAATTTTTAAAAGAAAAACCGGAATGAAAAAAATTTAATATGGTGCCATTATAGTTTAATTTTGAAAAAAAAAATCGAATGAAGAAAATTTAATATGTGCCGAGATAGTTTTAATTTTAAAAAAAAAATCGAATGAAGAAAATTTAAATACTGAATTCAAACTTAAACTACCAAGAAAAGAAAACTGATATTATTATAATACCCAAAAAGAAAATGAATTTTAATTAAAATCTAAAATAAACAAAAAAAATCTGCCAACAGTCTGGGCGCAACTGTATTATTTTTCTGGCAGAAGTTCAGAACGCGTTCAATTCGGGGATGCGGTGTATGTTACTATGTGACTGAAAACCTAACAAAAAGTTCGGGAAGCGGTTAGAAAAGGGTGTAACATATGAATTCAATAATTGGGTCATATTCCGGGATGCGGTCTAGAGGTTGAAAAAAACAAAACTTAAAAATAGGTGATTATTAAACAAGCCTGGGGAAGTGAAAAGATATTCGATTTCTGATCAGACCTGAGAAACATGGTGGAATTCATGAAAAAGTATACAACCAGTTTACACCCTCTTAGGGGTCGAATTTCAAAAAATCTTGAAAACACTTTCTAGGTATTCACATGAAGAATCCGTAGAAAAAAAATGAATTCAATATTTCGAAAGACCTAGTAGATATGACGAAAATCCTGAAAATATGTGCATTTTATACTAACCGATATTTTTTTTTGCCCCCCCCCCTTCTGAACGCCAATGAATATTAAAATTTTTTTTTTATCAGAATTACTTTTCTAGTTAATTTACATATACGTACCGAGTTTCAACTTAACAGCATAAGCCGTTCTAAAGTTAGGAAAAACACCCCCCACCACCGTACCATACTACCCCTAAAAAAAATTTATTTTTCCACCATGCCACTTCTATAGCTCTATCTAAATACCAAGTTTCAGCTTCCTATCATTATAGATTCTTAAGATATAAGCATCGGAACTTTTTCTTTCTCACCCTTCCGCACCCTCACCCTCTACACCCACACCCCCAAACTTTTTTTCCCTACTAGGGTTCTATTAGGCCTACTTCTGGTAAAAATTTGAAGCAACCATCTCTCACTGTTATTGAGATATGAAACGTGTTATTTTTGAAAAATTCTTATCCCCTCCACTTACGTACTCCCCCGCCCCTTTCAAAGATTTTACTTTGAGCAATCTTTATTTATCAAGCTTTGTATCCAAACCGAATTTTGTTTTCCTGGTGCCACTGGTTTGGGAGATATTGTAATGTTAAATATTTCAACCCCCACCCCCGTACGTCACTACCCCCACCCAAAAATTTTGTTTCAGTCTATTCTCCTAGTATAACTACAGATATTTGTTAAGTTTTAATTGCTTGCTATTAACGGTTTAGGAGATATGGATTTTAGAATGTGTCAATCTCGACTTTTTTGCGTTTCGGACGCATTGCTTCCCCTTCCACTCCCACACCCCTTCACCCATATCTGTTTTTTTTTTTGCAAATGGGTCCATTATCAAAGCTCTATAGAAATTCTAAGTTTCAGCCTCCTAACACAAGCGGTTCCTGAGATCTAGAAACCAAAATTTTTCGTCTAAAACGCTTACCCCGCCTTCCCCCTTACACCTCCTCCCCTGAAAATAATGTCAATTCAAGGGGTCCACCAAGTCTATTCTTAGAAAAAATTTTAATTTAATAGCTCCACTGGTTTGAGAGCTACGAGCCTTCAAAGATTTTGGGGCGGTCGACGTACGGCGTACGGGGTACGGCGTACGGCGTACGGCGTACGGGGTACGGCGTACATACGGAGTGAAAATTTTTATTGCTTTTTTCGCGTCTACTAGTCATGAAACGTGAACAAACAAATTTTGAGGGCAGCAAATTTTTTTTTTTTAAAAAATCGATAACAATACTGTATTATAAATAATACAGTAAAATCAGCACGATAGACGACAGGACAGACAGAGACGAAGTAAAAATATAAAAATATTATCAAAAATTAATTCAAAACCCGAAACGCAGTATTCAATGGGGTGAGACCATTTTTTACTGTATTATTTATAATACAGTATTGTTATCGATTTTTAAAAAAAAAAAATTTGTTGCCCTCAAATTTTTTTTTTTCACGTTTCATGACTAGTAGACGCGAAAAAGGCAATAAAAATTTTCACTCCGTCTGTACGCCGTACCCCGTACGCCGTACGCCGTACGTCGACCGCCCCAAAATCTTTGAAGGCGCGTAGCACTCGAACCAGTAGAGCCATTAAATTAAAAAATTTTCTAAGAATAGACTTGGTAGACCCCTTGAATTGACATTATTTTCAGGGGAGGAGGTGTAAGGGGGAAGGCGGGGTAAGCGTTTTAGACGAAAAATTTAGGTTTCTAGATCTCAGGAACCGCTTGTGTTAGGAGGCTGAAACTTAGAATTTCTATAGAGCTTTGATAATGGACCCATTTGCAAAAAAAAAAACAGATATGGGTGAAGGGGTGTGGGAGTTGAGGGGGAAATAATGCATCCGAAACGCAAAAATGCCGAGATCGACAAATTCTAAAATCCATATCTCCTAAACCATTAATAGCAAGCAATTAAAACTTAACAAATATCTGTAGTTATACTAGGAGAGTAGATTGAAACAAAATTTTTGGGTGGGGGTAGTGGCGTACGGGGGTGGGGGGTGAAAAACTTTAGATTACGATATCTCACAAACCAATGGTACCAGAAAAACAAAATTTTGTTTGAGTATAAAGATTGATAAATAAAAATTGCTCAAAGTAAAATATTTGAAGGGGGTGGAGAAGCACGGAATATGAGGGATTAGAATTTTTCACAAATAACACGATTCATATCTCAATAACAGTGTAAGATGGATGTTTCAAATTTTTACCAGAAGTAGGCCTAATAGAACCCTAGTAGGGAAAAAAAGTTTGGGGGTGTGGGTGTAGAGGGTGAGGGTGGGGAAGGGTGAGCAAGAAAAAGTTCCGATGCTTATATCTTAAGAATCTATAATGATAGGAAGCTGAAACTTGGTATTTAGATAAAGCTATAGTAGTGGCATGGTGGAAAAATAAATTTTTTTTAGGGGTAGTATGGTACGGTGGTGGGGGGTGTTTTCCCTAACTTCAGAACGGCTTATGCTAGGAAGTTGAAACTCAGTACGTACATGTAAATTAACTAGAAAAGTAATTTTGATGAAAAAAATTCAAATATTCATTGGCGTTCAGAAGGGGGGGGCAAAAAAAATATCGGTTAATATAAAATGCATATAAGATTAGGAGTTAGTTATTCTTTCCGGTGTCAGTGGAGTGAAACTCCATTACGGAGTCCCCAACTGTGGACTAACCGCTATCCCTGAGGATATGACAAATTTGGAAAGAAACTTCACTGGAGAAGCCAGTTCATCATAAGATTGTGTTGGACTAGGTCCGAAGGAGCTGTTTCGTCATCGGAGGGCATAGACTCTTCAGAAGGTGTATTCTTGCCTACTAACCGAAATACCTTGACAGCTGGTGGGATCGCTGAGGTAAATTCTATATAGCCACATCCCATTCCAAATTTATTACCGAGAAGAATTTAATGGTCAAGAAAGGCGTCCTCTACCTTGGGCTAAAGGCGTGTATTTTGAGAAGCTTTTTTTCTCTTGATTTCGGCTATTCTCTGGTTGTAACCCTGGATATGGTCAGCGCTTCATGGCTGTGGAATTTACAAACGGTTGTAACCTTGAATCTGATCTACGAAGAAACAAATCCCGTCCGCCGCAACTTATTTTTTTAACCAATATTTGTTGTTATTAGATTTTTCGTGGTAAGCTACCAAAGAAGCTATTATGATTAGTCCACAGTCGGGGACTCCGTGTTGGAGTTTCACTCCACTGACACCGGAAAGAATAACTAACTCCTAATCATAATAGCTTCTTTGGTAGCTTACCACGAAAAATCTAATAACAACAAAATGCATATATTTTCACGATTTTCGTCATATCTACTAGGTCTTTCGAAATATTAAATTCATTTTTATTCTACGGATTCTTCATGTGAATACCTAGAATGTGTTTTCAAGATTGTATGAAATTCGACCCCTAAAAGGGTGTAAACTGGTTGTATACTTTTTCATGAATCCCACCATGTTTCTCAGGTCTGATCAGATATCGAATATCTTTTTACTTCTTCAGGTTTGTTTAATAATCACCTATTTTTAAGTTTTGTTTTTTCAACCTCTAGACCGCATCGCGGAATATGACCTAATTATTTAATTCATATGTTACACCCTTTTCTAACCGCTTCCCGAACTTTTTGTTAGGTTTTCAGTCACATAGTAACATACACCGCATCCCCGAATTGAACGCGTTCTGAACTTCTGCCGGAAAAATAATACAGTTGCGCCCAGACTGTTGGCAGATTTTTATATTTTCCTTTTTTTTAGGTATAACATTCTTTTGGTATATTTTTCAGTTTTTTTTTTCTTTTGAGCCTTACGTGGCTTTTATTGTATTTTGGTAGAAAAATGACACAAGGCTAGAAAGAGCCATCTAAAGTGAACCCGAGCGGTTAGCTCCGTAGCCCCGAACCTCTAAAAGGAGCCACGACGAAAAATGTTTGAAGGACAGTCGAGGCTGAGGTAGGGTGGGCAGAACAGGGCGCTACTTACACCTAAGCGCCCTGACAAATCGCGAAGTCGCGCAACTCCACCGCTTCTTGGTCTTTCACGACCTATTGGGAAGATAGTCCCATTTTAAATACCCTGGAGTAAGCCAACACGAAATTTTTGTTGTCTAGGTCTAGGGTTTATGGTCTGAAGTAGAACAAGAACCACCCACACTGCCGTAGCTAGTCCCGGCCGCCAGCAAGCGTGTCGCTTCCGTTCTACTTCAGCCACCAATTCGGACGTAGGTGAAATTGGCCCTTCTGTCCCGAACCTTACCCATCCTTCAATTATTTTGACTTTTCCAAGTCAGAATAATTTTTACAAGGCCTCAAACACAACAAATGGCGCCCAACGTGGGGCTAGCCTGAGCTACGCTACGTGCACAGAGCGTAGCCCATCAACACGCGCGAGCTCTGAAAAATTCCGTGCAAAAAGTTGATGGGCAAAAAGGTTTTAAATTTCGTCGTTCTGCGACAGTATTTTCGCCTGAACGGCTACAAAAAGCCTAAGTGTACAAGCTTTTCTGTGTTTTAACAGCAAACCATCTTATTGATCTTGGATGGAGGCAATGTGGAACGATCCTATTGACGAACCGTTTTGGCAACCTTTAAGCGCCAACTCGGTTCCATAGGAAAGGGAAACATTGTCTGTATGCAAGACTGATTTGATGTAAGTTGGGTCAGACTATATTTTTTTGAACCATTCCACTTTTGGTTCGTGAGTACCCAACTGAGAGCTGGGCATGCCCTGACTTAGCGGGTGTGTCGTCAGACAGTTGGGAACCATACTCGCGAAAAATTGCTGAGTTTGGTGATAGAAGGTATCGTCGAAAATTTGTTAAGTACCTTATTTCCTTATCCTCCCTTTTAGAGTACCTTATAACGTAGTTTAAATTTTTTTTTGAAATAACGTAGAGTTTTTTTTTGTACTTTTAAAAAAAAAAAATTTCTTGATAAGTCTTTTGACTAAAATTTTAACTTAGTTTTTTTGCTGATTTGTTTTGATTTATTTTGATAGCTATTTTTCCCCATTTTTTTTTATTGTTGAAATTAAATCGCGTTCCGGATTTTCCCGATGGAGCGAGAAAGATCAAGATTGGCTTCGCGATTTGTTCTGCATATGAGGGGAGGGGAAAAGTGCGAAACGTGAGGGTTCATTTTTGTTAATTTTTTTTGAAGTCATCATATTATACATATTGTTATTCATTCGTTTTTGCGGCAATTCGAGCTTTCACGCAACAATTTAATCTGACCTTTATTTATCCACATTCGCGCATTTATTCATCACTCAATCGTTACATTCGTTCATTCGTTTTTTTTACCACGATTCATTCTATATACACACATTTTTTTATTCACTCGAGTCATTCATTTTTGTATTTTTTTTCTCGACATACATCCATCTCTCACTCGTTCAATTGTTCGTTTATTCAGTTGGCAGTCAATCATACACTCAATCATTCATACATACAGTCAAGCATTTTCTGTTGAATATTAGTCGCTCGATTGTATAGTTTCATTCATTCATAATTTTTTTTGTACATACAAACTATCATACCGGCATTCGAACATTCACGCTGCAATTTTATCATACATTTGTTTATTCACATTTGCGCAAATATTTCGCAATTCATTCATTCATACTGTCGATCACCCACGCATTCGTTCAACTATACAGTAATTCGGTAACAATCACACAGTCCAAATCGTCATCCGTACAACACTTATTTATTTTTTTTCTATTCTTATACCACTCGATCTAGTTTTTGTACAATCAATCGTACATTCATTCCTCAGTCACACGATCATTAATCTTATATACAAAAAGTCATTCATTGAGTTGCACGGTCATTCTATTGAACACCTTCATCCAATTAATTTGTTTTCATCACTCAGTCGTACAATAGTTCACATTTTGGAATACATACAAAAGTTATTCATTCGTTCGATTGGTTGTTTCATTCATTCGAAAAAAAGTTTTCCCATTCAACCAATCGTTTCTCTTGATTGGCACACTCGTTCATCACTTTTACTCATCACTCTTTCATCATATTGTTCGTTTCTCATACCTCATAACATCAGTCATCCATTCTATTGATCAGTCGTCATCTTACGTATTAATTTCAATCGGTCATTCGATATATTATATTTACTCCTACATTCGCTCAGCAACCAGTCGCTCTTTATTCACTGCTTCTACCGCACACACCCAGTCAATCTGGTTATCGCTCATTCGCATCTTGCGTATCGCTTGCTAATTTTTAACTTTATCTTCTCATTCTCACTCGACCTTTAATCATGTCCTTATTGCACTCGCCGACGACGGGCGCAAATGGAATTGGCACCACATGTAGGGAGGGGATAGACGCGGCACGTGAAGTGCGCACTAAATGTGGCCACAAATTCCACAAAGAATGCCTGGAAATGTGGACCTTGGACAACCACAACTGTCCAAACTGCCGTGGACATCTGGGCTCCCACGATTATTGGCCTACTCAGGGCGTAGAGGGAGCGTCCGCTCGAGCTGGCGTGGTGACTAGAAGCCAGACGCAGCTTAGGGGCCCGGAGGCTCAAATCGAAGCAATTTCTCCCCCGAGGTTAAATTTGGATTTAGCTCTCGAGACGGGGGCGGACGAGCTCTCTACGCTCTAGATGGATCCCTTGTACAAGAACGAAGTGCGCAGGTATTGGCAGCCAAGCCGTCTGATGTGCTAGAAGAGGGTAGAGTAAGGTGGGCTGATATCCACGACACTCAGACGCCCACAGAATCGACCGCCAGGCCAATAGTGCCTATAAGAAATTTAGGAGTGGACCAAGTGATACAATTAATTAGATCTGTGTTGCGTGAGGAATTGGCACAGCAACCACCAAGGGCCAGTCTCAACACAGGAGTACCCCCACCGCCTTTATATCATTCCGTTCCACGTGAACAATTACCACTAAGAATTAATGTGGGCAGTGATTTTCGTTTTCCACCAGCAACCACTCGTCATGAAGCACAGGACGAACACGTGCGAATTCGGGGCCGACCGGCCCATGCGACTGCCCAGATTAGCGAGCGCAATGGTAACGGCCTGCAACTCTGGTAACCCGATCCGGCATTGGAGACTACGTTTCAACGGAGACAGCCAGTCGTTGCGAGCGGAAGAACTGGTGTTAAGGGTCGAAGCTTTAGCAATGGGTGACCTGGGCGGGCGAATGGACCTGTTGGCCCAGAACTTTCACTTGTTGTTAGACGGGCGTCCCAACCAGTGGTACTGGCTCTGGAGTCGTTCTATTTCAGAAACTCATTGGTCAGCCCTGATCCCCAGGCTGAAGTGGCTGCAGAGACCGAATCCAACGAAGTGGCCGGCCTATCCCAGTCCCTGACCTGTTGGAACTGCGGGAAGGATAGGAACGGCTATCGAGAATGTGCAGAACCGGCGAAAGGCATCTTCTGCTATGGATGTGGGCGGGCTGACGTGCTAAAGCCCAACTGCATCCACTGTAAGGCGGGAAACGGCCGAAGGGACGGAAGGACAGCGGGTCCCTCCCGTCCGAACACTGCATCCCGACAGCAGTAGGAAAAGTTGTTCAATACCCCAATTCCACGTCCCAATTTCATCTAGACCTCCCAAATAAAACAACTGTACCCAATTTTTCAACCCCTACAAATACTCCTCCAAATTTTAATACCCTACCTACAACATTTTCAGAACCCAATTCCCCTCCTCTTAACGTAAAATCATCCAAACCCATTTCCCCGACGATCAACACTCCGCACGTCAAAATCTTAACAAGACCAAGCGATAAGACGGAGCCGGCTGTTTCCCAGCTTGAAGATGAACTTATCGCAGATCAAAATCCAAGACGACATTCCCACCATCCTCTCAAGCCATACCATCTTCGGCTAAAGGAGTATATGGAGGCGCGGGAGCGAATTTTCGGACCTACTGCAGTCGCAAGTGTTGATCAGGTATCAGCACTAACGAGTGGATCCGGTCGCAGGAAATCAATCGCGCGCCTTCGTATATTCTGGAGGGTGGTGCGTGAAAAAAAGAAAGCGATTCTCTACCATCATAACCAATCCGTTGGACATACGTCCATACGTCATGGTATCCTTGTACGGAGTGGACGTTGAAGGACTCCTAGATACTGGGGCGAGCATCAGTTGCCTGGGGGCTAACGCTCTACAATGTCTCCATGATGCACAGGTGAGTTATCGACCGGTCTGCCAAGAGGTGAAGACCACTGATGGTGCAGCACAAAAGGTATTGGGCACAGTGACCACCGATATTACTTTTCGCGGTATTACTAAGTCTATCACGCTATACATAGTGCCGAGCCTATCGCAGAAATTGTACCTGGGGGTAGATTTCTGGCGATCATTCCAACTAGCTCCTAGCATCATCAGCGCGGTCGATACTCCCGATACTGCATCGCAACTGATAGCTCCGGATGCCCACCATTTAACGCCCACAGATGTAAAGAGGTTGGAAATGGTAAAGTCCAATTTTCCATCATACGAAGTATACGGACTCGGTGTCACCAACGTCGAGGAACATAGTATAGACGTTGGTGATGCAAGTCCCATCAAGCATCGTCACTATCCAGTGTCTCCTGCGATCCAAGAACTCTTATATGACGAGATCGATCGCATGAGAGCACTTGGCGTTATAGAGACCAGCCAGAGTGCATGGAGCTCGCCTGTGGTTCTCGTGAATAAGCCAGGCAAGATCAGGTTATGTTTGGACTCGCGGAAAGTCAATCGTGTGACGAAGAAGGATGCCTATCCATTACCACACATTAATGGTATCTTAAGTCGCCGCGAGCCAATTTTATTACTAGCCTGGACCTCAAAAACGCCTTTTGGCAGATTCCTCTCGAGAACAAATCCAGGGAGTATACAGCGTTTACCATTCCTGGCCAGCCTCTATATCACTACACTCGCATGCCTTTTGGGTTATGCAACGCGCCGCAAAGGATGTGTCGTTTGATGGACAAAGTCATCCTACCCGAGCTGAATGAGCAGGTATTCGTATATTTGGACGATCTGCTGTTAATTTCTGAAGATTTCGATTCGCATTGGGTTTTATTGGCTGAAGTCGCAGATTGTTTGCGAAAGGCTGGCCTAACAATTAACGTCAACAAGAGCAAGTTTTGTCTGAGAGAGGTGAAATATCTCGGATACATTGTTGGAGAAGGATGCTTGAAAACTGATCCCAACAAAGTTTCAGCCATCGTCGATTACCCTTCGCCTAAGTCCGCACGTCAAGTTCGACGCTTCCTTGGTATGGCAGGCTGGTATCGACGATTCGTTCCCAACTTTGCTGCTACTGTTTCACCAATTTCAGACACTCTAAAGAAGTCCAACCAGTTTGCTTGGACTACAGAGGCACAAACTTCATTCCTGTTAGTGAAAGACTTGTTGACGAAAGCCCCCTTACTAATCAACCCAGATTTTAAGAGGCCTTTCGTAATTAATGCGATGCCAGTAAGTCAGGTGTGGGTAGCGTTCTCTTCCAAGAAAACGACGACGGATCGGAATTTTCGGTGGCGTATATGTCACAGAAGCTCACTTCCGGTCAACGCAACTACAGCGTAACCGAACTCGAGTGTTATGCAGCTGTGTAGAGCGTGAAAAAATTTCGAGCCTATGTAGAAGGGACTGCGTTCAAAGTCATTACGGATCACGCAAGTCTCAAATGGCTCATGTCGCAGAAAGACCTACAAGGACGGTTGGCAAGATGGAGTTTGAAACTTCAAGGTTACGACTTTACAATCGAGCACCGACGAGGGAGCCTGAACGTTGTACCCGACGCTCTCTCTCGTGTATACGAAGAGGGATTAAACGCGCTGATCGACGTGGCACCGATGGTGGACATGAATTCTCCAGAATTCTCTAACAACGAATATAAAGAGTTGGTGTCCACTGTCGATTCGAACGCCGATCGGCTTCCTGACGTATGCGTGAGGGATAGTTTCATGTACAAGCGCACAGAGCCTCACAACGGTGACCCGATTGCTGAAGACAGGGCCTGGAAGTTATGGATTCCATCAAGTCTTACGTCAGCTGCGATTGCTCAGGCGCACGAGGCAGACACCACGGTCCATGGTGGTTATGCCAAAACGCTAGAGCGAGTCAGGCGATTTTTGTACTGGCCCGGAATGGCTACACAAGTACGCACCTACGTTCTGGCGTGCGACACTTGTAAAGAGACAAAGTCCCCGAACAGACCTCTACGAGCGCCTATGGGAGAACCGTTCCAGACTGATCAGCCATTCCAACACCTTTACATCGACGTACTTGGACCATATCCGCGTACCAAACTGGGTAAGATCGCAATCTTGATTGTCTTGGATCACTTCACAAAATTTCCCATGTTACTTCCCTTGGGGCGGATCACTGCTGAAGAGATCACCAACTATTTGGAGGGGCAGGTCTTCCATACGTTTGGAACACCTGAGACGATCCTCTCCGATAACGGCTCTCAATTTAGGTCGAATGTGTTTAACACCATGCTGAACAAATACGGAGTTAAACACCTGTACAGTCCGAGCTACTCACCGCAAGCGAATGCTTCGGAGCGTGTCAATCAGTCCATCCTGGCCGGAATTCGAGCATTCATCACTGATGACCAAACACGATGGGATGAGAGTCTAAGCAAAATTGGATGTGCTCTTCGTAGCTCACTCCACCAAGCCACTGGATTTTCTCCTTATCAGGTTTTGTTTGGAAATCATACGATGTTGCACGGGAAGGACTACGAACTGCTGAAGCATTTGCGAGCGTTGGGAGAGTCAAATGTACAGCTTCGACCTCGCGAGGGAATTCCTATCGTGAGGCAACTGGCGCAGACGAAAATAAGGGTCGCACATGAGGACAGTAGCAGGCGTTATAATCTGCGTGCTGCTCAAACACAATTTTGTGTAGGACAAGAAGTATTCCGAAGAAATTTCTCCTTGTCCACAGCCGCGCAGAAGAAAAAGTTCCTCAAGTGCAGGATTCGTCGTGTGCTAGGCAATTCACGGTACGAATTGGAGGATTTAGGCGGCAAACGTCTGGGGATTTACCACTCCACGGATCTTAGGCAGTGATCCGAGGGGTAAAACACCGATTGCCCGGCACTCAGTCGTGCGCACGAGACTCTGCAACGCGACAACTTTCTGTAGTCGTTTCGGCGTTGAAAATCAACGGCGAACCGCCTATGTTGTTGGGTGTCGCTAAAAGCCGCAGCACGATTCCTGCTGGGCGATTGCTGCTGTGATCAGAATTCAATTTCTCCATGAATTGTGATCACAGCTATAACTGCACCGACCCAACGAAACAAAAGAATTTTTTTTAAAATTTCAATACCATGTTTGGCAATGCAAAACCGCTGGGTGTTGAAGAGCGAGACGGAAAAAAGTGATTGCGCTAGGTATCGTTGGTTCGTGCTGTGTGGTTCGATCGAATTTTTCGGGCAGGAACAAAAATTCTTGTTTCCAATTTAGCGGAATTTCGGATTCGGTTTGCGTTCGAGAATGCAAGAAGACACTCGTCGTGGAGCCGTTTAAAACGTGGAAAAAAAAGAACGTACGGAGTGTGCGGGCGAAAAAAGGGTTTCGTTATATTTTGTCACTGCAGGCCCAGATTTTTTTATTCGGTCTACCTCGTGTGTGTCACGGTTTTCGAAGGAATCTGTGCAGTTCTTCGCAGATTGAATTTCCGGGGTCGGGAAAAAACGATCGCGAGAATCGACACGGATCACGAAAAATAAAAGGCGATTTTGAAAAGAAGCATTCGCGTCGGCATAACTCGTGTAGTGTGGTAAAACTCGCGCGTTAAAATCTCCAAAACGCGATAAGCTAAACACCCAAAACATTGGCAAATAATATTCTGGGTTTTTTTTTGAGTGCTTCGAGAGTCTTTCCCCGAAATTTACCGGGAAATGTGTTAGGTCCCGTACGACGTTGAGCAATTTTTTTTTGTTTGAATCGTTTCTTTTTGCATCTTCCAGCGCGAAATAAATGCCATTTTTGGGAAGAGTTTGGCACGAGAACGTGTCGCACGTCGATCGAGGACAAATTGTGCTGATTGTGGGTCAGTACTATTGAGAAAATTGACGCCAGAAGAATTAGTTTCGACTTTTTTGCTGCCTTGGTCGAGTTCGGTTTAATTTTGAAAAGAAAAATCCAATGAATACAATTTAATATGTGCCGAGATAGTTGAAATTTTTAAAATAAAAACCGGAATGAAGAAAATTTAATATGGTGCCATTATAGTTTAATTTTAAAAGAAAAATCGAATGAAGAAAATTTAATATGTGCCGAGATAGTTAAAAATTTTAAAAGAAAAACCGGAATGAAGAAAATTTAATATGGTGCCATTATAGTTTAATTTTTAAAAGAAAAATCGAATGAAGAAAATTTAATATGTGCCGAGATAGTTTTAATTTTTAAAAGAAAAACCTGAATGAATACAATTTAATATGGTGCCATTATAGTTTAATTTTGAAAAGGAAAATCGAATGAATACAATTTAATATGTGCCGAGATAGTTGAAATTTTTAAAAGAAAAACCAGAATGAAGAAAATTTAATATGGTGCCATTATAGTTTAATTTTGAAACGGAAAATCGAATGAATACAATTTAATATGTGCCGAGATAGTTGAAATTTTTAAAAGAAAAACCGGAATGAAGAAAATTGAATATGGTGCCATTATAGTTTAATTTTAAAAGAAAAATCGAATGAAGAAAATTTAACATGTGCCGAGATAGTTTTAATTCTTAAAAGAAAAACCTGAATGAATACAATTTAATATGTGCCGAGATAGTTGAAATTTTTAAAAGAAAAACCGGAATGAAGAAAATTGAATATGGTGCCATTATAGTTTAATTTTAAAAGAAAAATCGAATGAAGAAAATTTAATATGTGCCGAGATAGTTTTAATTTTAAAAAAAAAATCTGCCAACAGTCTGGGCGCAACTGTATTATTTTTCCGGCAGAAGTTCAGAACGCGTTCAATTCGGGGATGCGGTGTATGTTACTATGTGACTGAAAACCTAACAAAAAGTTCGGGAAGCGGTAAGAAAAGGGTGTAACATATGAATTAAATAATTGGGTCATATTCCCGGATGCGGCCTAGAGGTTGAAAAAAAAAAAAACTTTAAAATAGGTGATTATTAAACAAACCTGGGGAAGTGAAAAGATATTCGATATCTGATCAGACCTGAGAAACATGGTGGAATTCATGAAAAAGTATACAACCAGTTTACACCCTTTTAGGGGTCGAATTTCAAAAAATCTTGAAAACACTTTCTAGGTATTCACATGAAGAATCCGTAGAAAAAAAAATGAACTCAATACTTCGAAAGACCTAGTAGATATGACGAAAATCGTGAAAATATATGCATTTTATACTAACCGATATTTTTTTTTGCCCCCCCTTCTGAACGCCAATGAATATTCAAATTTTTTTTTATCAGAATTACTTATCTAGTTAATTTACATATACGTACCGAGTTTCAACTTAACAGCATAAGCCGTTCTAAAGTTAGGAAAAACACCCCCCACCACCGTACCATACTACCCCTAAAAAAAATTTTATTTTTCCACCATGCCACTACTACAGCTCTATCTAAATACCAAGTTTCAGCTTCCTATCATTATAGATTCTTAAGATATAAGCATCGGAACTTTTTCTTTCTCACCCTTCCCCACCCTCACCCTCTACACCCACACCCCCAAATTTTTTTTCCCTACTGGGGTTCTATTAGGCCTACTTCTGGTAAAAATTTTAAGCAACCATCTTACACTGTTATTGAGATATGAAACGTGTTATTTTTGAAAAATTCTTATCCCCTCCTCTTACGTACTCCCCCGCCCCCTTCAAAGATTTTACTTTCAGCAATCTTCATTTATCAAGCTTTGTATCCAAACCGAATTTTGTTTTTCTGGTGCCACTGGCTTGGGAGATATTGTAATGTTAAGTATTTAAACCCCCACCCCGTACGTCGCTACCCCCACCCAAAAATTTTGTTTCAATCTACTCTCCTAGTATAACTACAGATATTTGTTAAGTTTTAATTGCTAGCTATTAACGGTTTAGGAGATATGGATTTTAGAATGTGTCGATCTAGACTTTTTTGCGTTTCGGACGCATTGCTTCCCTCTCCACTCCCACACCCCTTCACCCATATCTGTTTTTTTTTTGCAAATGGGTCCATTATCAAAGCTCTATAGAAATTCTAAGTTTCAGCCTCCTAACACAAGCGGTTCCTGAGATCTAGAAACCTAAATTTTTCGTCTAAAACGCTTACCCCGCCTTCCCTCTTACACCTCCTCCCCTGAAAATAATGTCAATTCAAGGGGTCCACCAAGTCTATTCTTAGAAAAAATTTTAATTTAATGGCTCCACTGGTTTGAGAGCTACGAGCCTTCAAAGATGTTGGGGCGGTCGACGTACGGCGTACGGCGTACGGGGTACGGCGTACAGACGGAGTGAAAATTTTTATTGCTTTTTTCGCGTCTACTAGTCATGAAACGTGGACAAAAAAATTTTGAGGGCAGCAAATTTTTTTTTTTTAAAAATCGATAACAATACTATATTATAAATAATACAGTAAAAATCGAATGAAGAAATTCAAACTTAAACTACCAAGAAAAAAAACTGATATAATTATAATACCTAAAAAGAAAATGAATTTTATTTAAAATCTTAAATAAACAAAAATTAGTAATAAAATAAAATTCAGCACGACAGACGACAGGACAGACAGAGACGAAGTAAAAATATAAAAATATTATCAAAAATTAATTAAAAACCCGAAACGCAGTATTCAATGGGGTGAGTCCATTTTTTTATATTTTCCTTTTTTTTAGGTACAACATTCTTTTGGAATGTTTTTCAGTTTTTTTTTTCTTTTGAGCCTTACGTGGCTTTTATTGTATTTTGGTAGAAAAATGACACAAGGCTAGAAAGAGCCATCTAAAGTGAACCCGAGCGGTTAGCTCCGTAGCCCCGAACCTTTAAAAGGAGCCACGACGAAAAATGTTTGAAGGACAGTCGTGGCTGAGGTAGGGTGGGCAGAACAGGGCGCTACTTACACCTAAGCGCCCTGACAAATCGCGAAGTCGCGCAACTCCACCGCTTCTTGGTCTTTCACGACATATTGGGAAGATAGTCCCATTTTAAATACCCTGGAGTAAGCCAACACGAAATTTTTGTTGTCTAGGTCTAGGGTTTATGGTCTGAAGTAGAACAAGAACCACCCACACTGCCGTAGCTAGTCCCGGCCGCCAGCAAGCGTGTCGCTTCCGTTCTACTTCAGCCACCAATTCGGACGTAGGTGAAATTGGCCCTTCTGTCCCGAACCTTACCCATCCTTCAATTATTTTGACTTTTCCAAGTCAGAATAATTTTTACAAGGCCTCAAACACAACAAATGGCGCCCAACGTGGGGCTAGCCTGAGCTACGCTACGTGCACAGAGCGTAGCCCATCAACACGCGCGAGCTCTGAAAAATTCCGTGCAAAAAGTTGATGGGCAAAAAGGTTTTAAATTTCGTCGTTCTGCGACAGTATTTTCGCCTGAACGGCTACGAAAAGCCTAAGTGTACAAGCTTTTCTGTGTTTTAACAGCAAACCATCTTATTGATCTTGGATGGAGGCAATGTGGAACGATCCTATTGACGAACCGTTTTGGCAAAGGGAAACATTGTCTGTATGCAAGACTGATTTGATGTAAGTTGGGTCAGACTATATTTTTTTGAACCATTCCACTTTTGGTTCGTGAGTACCCAACTGAGAGCTGGGCATGCCCTGACTTAGCGGGTGTGTCGTCAGACAGTTGGGAACCATACTCGCGAAAAATTGATGAGTTTGGTGATAGAAGGTATCGTCGAAAATTTGTTAAGTACCTTATTTCCTTATCCTCCCTTTTAGAGTACCTTATAACGTAGTTTAAATTTTTTTTTTAAATAACATAGAGTTTTTTTTTGTACTTTTAAAAAAAAAAATTTTCTTGATAAGTCTTTTGACTAAAATATTAACTTAGTTTTTTTGCTGATTTGTTTTGATTTATTTTGATAGCTATTTTTCCCCATTTTTTTTATTGTTGAAATTAAATCGCGTTCCGGATTTTCCCGATGGAGCGAGAAAGATCAAGATTGGCTTCGCGATTTGTTCTGCATATGAGGGGAGGGGAAAAGTGCGAAACGTGAGGGTTCATTTTTGTTAATTTTACTGTATTATTAATAATACAGTATTGTTATCGATTTTTAAAAAAAAAAAATTTCCTGCTCTCAAAATTTTTTTGTCCACGTTTCATGACTAGTAGACGCGAAAAATGCAATAAAAATTTTCACTCCGTCTGTACGCCGTACCCCGTACGCCGTACGCCGTACCCCGTACGCCGTACGTCGACCGCCCCAACATCTTTGAAGGCTCGTAGCTCTCAAGGCAGTGGAGCTATTAAATTAAAATTTTTTCTAAGAATAGACTTGGTGGACCCCTTGAATTGACATTATTTTCAGGGGAGGAGGTGTAAGGGGGAAGGCGGGGTAAGCGTTTTAGACGAAAAATTTAGGTTTCTAGATCTCAGGAACTGCTTGTGTTAGGAGGCTGAAACTTAGAATTTCTATAGAGCTTTGATAATGGACCCATTTGCAAAAAAAAAAACAGATATGGGTGAAGGGGTGTGGGAGTGGAGGGGGAAGCAATGCGTCCGAAACGCAAAAAAGTCGAGATCGACACATTCTAAAATCCATATCTCCTAAACCGTTAATAGCAAGCAATTAAAACTTAACAAATATCTGTAGTTATACTAGGAGAAAAGATTGAAATAAAATTTTTGGGTGGGGGTAGTGACGTGCGGGGGTGGGGGTTGAAATACTTAACATTACAATATCTCCCAAACCAGTGGCACCAGAAAAACAAAATTCGGTTTGGATACAAAGCTTGATAAATGAAGATTGCTGAAAGTAAAATCTTTGAAGGGGGCGGGGGAGTACGTAAGTGGAGGGGATAAGAATTTTTCAAAAATAACACGTTTCATATCTCAATAACAGTGTAAGATGGTTGCTTCAAATTTTTACCAGAAGTAGGCCTAATAGAACCCTAGTAGGAAAAAAAAGTTTGGGGGTGTGGGTGTAGAGGGTGAGGGTGGGGAAGGGTGAGAAAGAAAAAGTTTCGATGCTTATATCTTAAGAATCTTTAATGAAAGGAAGCTGAAATTTGGTATTTAGATAGAGCTATAGTAGTGGCATGGTGGAAAAATAGAATTTTTTTTAGGGGTAGTATGGTACGGTGGTGGGGGGTGTTTTTCCTAACTTTAGAACGGCTTATGCTGTTAAGTGGAAACTCGGTACGTATATGTAAATTAACTAGAAAAGTAATTCTGATAAAAAAAAATTTGAATATTCATTGGCGTTCAGAAGGCGGGGGCAAAAAAAAATATCGGTTAATATAAAATGCATATATTTTCACGATTTTCGTCATATCTACTAGGTCTTTCGAAATATTGAGTTCATTTTTTTTCTACCGATTCTTCATGTGAATACCTAGAAAGTGTTTTCAAGATTTTTTGAAATTCGACCCCTAAGAGGGTGTAAACTGGTTGTATACTTTTTCATGAATTCCACCATGTTTCTCAGGTCTGATCAGATATCGAATATCTTTTCACTTCCTCAGGCTTGTTTAATAATCACCTATTTTAAAGCTTTGTTTTTTTCAACCTCTAGACCGCATCCCGGAATATGACCCAATTATTTAATTCATATGTTACACCCTTTTCTAACCGCTTCCCGAACTTTTTGTTAGGTTTTCAGTCACATAGTAACATACACCGCATCCCCGAATTGAACGCGTTCTGAACTTCTGCCGGAAAAATAATACAGTTGCGCCCAGACTGTTGGCAGATTTTTTTTTTAAGTCATCATATTATACATATTGTTATTCATTCGTTTTTGCGGCAATTCGAGCTTTCACGCAACAATTTAATCTGACCTTTATTTATCCACATTCGCGCATTTATTCATCACTCAATCGTTACATTCGTTCATTCGTTTTTTTACCACGATTCATTCTATATACACACATTTTTTTATTCACTCGAGTCATTCATTTTTGTATTTTTTTTCTCGACATACATCCATCTCTCACTCGTTCAATTGTTCGTTTATTCAGTTGGCAGTCAATCATACACTCAATCATTCATACATACAGTCAAGCATTTTCTGTTGAATATTAGTCGCTCGATTGTATAGTTTCATTCATTCATAATTTTTTTTGTACATACAAACTATCATACCGGCATTCGAACTTTCACGCTGCAATTTTATCATACATTTGTTTATTCACATTTGCGCAAATATTTCGCAATTCATTCATTCATACTGTCGATCACCCACGCATTCGTTCAACTATACAGTAATTCGGTAACAATCACACAGTCCAAATCGTCATCCGTACAACACTTATTTATTTTTTTTCTATTCTTATACCACTCGATCTAGTTTTTGTACAATCAATCGTACATTCATTCCTCAGTCACACGATCATTAATCTTATATACAAAAAGTCATTCATTGAGTTGCACGGTCATTCTATTGAACACCTTCATCCAATTAATTTGTTTTCATCACTCAGTCGTACAATAGTTCACATTTTGGAATACATACAAAAGTTATTCATTCGTTCGATTGGTTGTTTCATTCATTCGAAAAAAAGTTTTCCCATTCAACCAATCGTTTCTCTTGATTGGCACACTCGTTCATCACTTTTACTCATCACTCTTTCATCATATTGTTCGTTTCTCATACCTCATAACATCAGTCATCCATTCTATTGATCAGTCGTCATCTTACGTATTAATTTCAATCGGTCATTCGATATATTATATTTACTCCTACATTCGCTCAGCAACCAGTCGCTCTTTATTCACTGCTTCTACCGCACACACCCAGTCAATCTGGTTATCGCTCATTCGCATCTTGCGTATCGCTTGCTAATTTTTAACTTTATCTTCTCATTCTCACTCGACCTTTAATCATGTCCTTATTGCACTCGCCGACGACGGGCGCAAATGGAATTGGCACCACATGTAGGGAGGGGATAGACGCGGCACGTGAAGTGCGCACTAAATGTGGCCACAAATTCCACAAAGAATGCCTGGAAATGTGGACCTTGGACAACCACAACTGTCCAAACTGCCGTGGACATCTGGGCTCCCACGATTATTGGCCTACTCAGGGCGTAGAGGGAGCGTCCGCTCGAGCTGGCGTGGTGACTAGAAGCCAGACGCAGCTTAGGGGCCCGGAGGCTCAAATCGAAGCAATTTCTCCCCCGAGGTTAAATTTGGATTTAGCTCTCGAGACGGGGGCGGACGAGCTCTCTACGCTCCAGATGGATCCCTTGTACAAGAACGAAGTGCGCAGGTATTGGCAGCCAAGCCGTCTGATGTGCTAGAAGAGGGTAGAGTAAGGTGGGCTGATATCCACGACACTCAGACGCCCACAGAATCGACCGCCAGGCCAATAGTGCCTATAAGAAATTTAGGAGTGGACCAAGTGATACAATTAATTAGATCTGTGTTGCGTGAGGAATTGGCACAGCAACCACCAAGGGCCAGTCTCAACACAGGAGTACCCCCACCGCCTTTATATCATTCCGTTCCACGTGAACAATTACCACTAAGAATTAATGTGGGCAGTGATTTTCGTTTTCCACCAGCAACCACTCGTCATGAAGCACAGGACGAACACGTGCGAATTCGGGGCCGACCGGCCCATGCGACTGCCCAGATTAGCGAGCGCAATGGTAACGGCCTGCAACTCTGGTAACCCGATCCGGCATTGGAGACTACGTTTCAACGGAGACAGCCAGTCGTTGCGAGCGGAAGAACTGGTGTTAAGGGTCGAAGCTTTAGCAATGGGTGACCTGGGCGGGCGAATGGACCTGTTGGCCCAGAACTTTCACTTGTTGTTAGACGGGCGTCCCAACCAGTGGTACTGGCTCTGGAGTCGTTCTATTTCAGAAACTCATTGGTCAGCCCTGATCCCCAGGCTGAAGTGGCTGCAGAGACCGAATCCAACGAAGTGGCCGGCCTATCCCAGTCCCTGACCTGTTGGAACTGCGGGAAGGATAGGAACGGCTATCGAGAATGTGCAGAACCGGCGAAAGGCATCTTCTGCTATGGATGTGGGCGGGCTGACGTGCTAAAGCCCAACTGCATCCACTGTAAGGCGGGAAACGGCCGAAGGGACGGAAGGACAGCGGGTCCCTCCCGTCCGAACACTGCATCCCGACAGCAGTAGGAAAAGTTGTTCAATACCCCAATTCCACGTCCCAATTTCATCTAGACCTCCCAAATAAAACAACTGTACCCAATTTTTCAACCCCTACAAATACTCCTCTAAATTTTAATACCCTACCTACAACATTTTCAGAACCCAATTCCCATCCTCTTAACGTAAAATCATCCAAACCCATTTCCCCGACGATCAACACTCCGCACGTCAAAATCTTAACAAGACCAAGCGATAAGACGGAGCCGGCTGTTTCCCAGCTTGAAGATGAACTTATCGCAGATCAAAATCCAAGACGACATTCCCACCTCTCTCGGCTAAAGGAGTATATGGAGGCGCGGGAGCGAATTTTCGGACCTACTGCAGTCGCAAGTGTTGATCAGGTATCAGCACTAACGAGTGGATCCGGTCGCAGGAAATCAATCGCGCGCCTTCGTATATTCTGGAGGGTGGTGCGTGAAAAAAAGAAAGCGATTCTCTACCATCATAACCAATCCGTTGGACATACGTCCATACGTCATGGTATCCTTGTACGGAGTGGACGTTGAAGGACTCCTAGATAGTGGGGCGAGCATCAGTTGCCTGGGGGCTAACGCTCTACAATGTCTCCATGATGCACAGGTGAGTTATCGACCGGTCTGCCAAGAGGTGAAGACCACTGATGGTGCAGCACAAAAGGTATTGGGCACAGTGACCGCCGATATTACTTTTTGCGGTATTACTAAGTCTATCACGCTATACATAGTGCCGAGCCTATCGCAGAAATTGTACCTGGGGGTAGATTTCTGGCGATCATTCCAACTAGCTCCTAGCATCATCAGCGCGGTCGATACTCCCGATACTGCATCGCAACTGATAGCTCCGGATGCCCACCATTTAACGCCCACAGATGTAAAGAGGTTGGAAATGGTAAAGTCCAAATTTCCATCATACGAAGTATACGGACTCGGTGTCACCAACGTCGAGCAACATAGTATAGACGTTGGTGATGCAAGTCCCATCAAGCATCGTCACTATCCAGTGTCTCCTGCGATCCAAGAACTCTTATATGACGAGATCGATCGCATGAGAGCACTTGGCGTTATAGAGACCAGCCAGAGTGCATGGAGCTCGCCTGTGGTTCTCGTGAATAAGCCAGGCAAGGTCAGGTTATGTTTGGACTCGCGGAAAGTCAATCGTGTGACGAAGAAGGATGCCTATCCATTACCACACATTAATGGTATCTTAAGTCGCCGCGAGCCAATTTTATTACTAGCCTGGACCTCAAAGACGCCTTTTGGCAGATTCCTCTCGAGAACAAATCCAGGGAGTATACAGCGTTTACCATTCCTGGCCAGCCTCTATATCACTACACTCGCATGCCTTTTGGGTTATGCAACGCGCCGCAAAGGATGTGTCGTTTGATGGACAAAGTCATCCTACCCGAGCTGAATGAGCAGGTATTCGTATATTTGGACGATCTGCTGTTAATTTCTGAAGATTTCGATTCGCATTGGGTTTTATTGGCTGAAGTCGCAGATTGTTTGCGAAAGGCTGGCCTAACAATTAACGTCAACAAGAGCAAGTTTTGTCTGAGAGAGGTGAAATATCTCGGATACATTGTTGGAGAAGGATGCTTGAAAACTGACCCCAACAAAGTTTCAGCCATCGTCGATTACCCTTCGCCTAAGTCCGCACGTCAAGTTCGACGCTTCCTTGGTATGGCAGGCTGGTATCGACGATTCGTTCCCAACTTTGCTGCTACTGTTTCACCAATTTCAGACACTCTAAAGAAGTCCAACCAGTTTGCTTGGACTACAGAGGCACAAACTTCATTCCTGTTAGTGAAAGACTTGTTGACGAAAGCCCCCTTACTAATCAACCCAGATTTTAAGAGGCCTTTCGTAATTAATGCGATGCCAGTAAGTCAGGTGTGGGTAGCGTTCTCTTCCAAGAAAACGACGACGGATCGGAATTTTCGGTGGCGTATATGTCACAGAAGCTCACTTCCGGTCAACGCAACTACAGCGTAACCGAACTCGAGTGTTATGCAGCTGTGTAGAGCGTGAAAAAATTTCGAGCCTATGTAGAAGGGACTGCGTTCAAAGTCATTACGGATCACGCAAGTCTCAAATGGCTCATGTCGCAGAAAGACCTACAAGGACGGTTGGCAAGATGGAGTTTGAAACTTCAAGGTTACGACTTTACAATCGAGCACCGACGAGGGAGCCTGAACGTTGTACCCGACGCTCTCTCTCGTGTATACGAAGAGGGATTAAACGCGCTGATCGACGTGGCACCGATGGTGGACATGAATTCTCCAGAATTCTCTAACAACGAATATAAAGAGTTGGTGTCCACTGTCGATTCGAACGCCGATCGGCTTCCTGACGTATGCGTGAGGGATAGTTTCGTGTACAAGCGCACAGAGCCTCACAACGGTGACCCGATTGCTGAAGACAGGGCCTGGAAGTTATGGATTCCATCAAGTCTTACGTCAGCTGCGATTGCTCAGGCGCACGAGGCAGACACCACGGTCCATGGTGGTTATGCCAAAACGCTAGAGCGAGTCAGGCGATTTTTGTACTGGCCCGGAATGGCTACACAAGTACGCACCTACGTTCTGGCGTGCGACACTTGTAAAGAGACAAAGTCCCCGAACAGACCTCTACGAGCGCCTATGGGAGAACCGTTCCAGACTGATCAGCCATTCCAACACCTTTACATCGACGTACTTGGACCATATCCGCGTACCAAACTGGGTAAGATCGCAATCTTGATCGTCTTGGATCACTTCACAAAATTTCCCATGTTACATCCCTTGGGGCGGATCACTGCTGAAGAGATCACCAACTATTTGGAGGGGCAGGTCTTCCATACGTTTATAACACCTGAGACGATCCTCTCCGATAACGGCTCTCAATTTAGGTCGAATGTGTTTAACACCATGCTGAACAAATACGGAGTTAAACACCTGTACAGCCCGAGCTACTCACCGCAAGCGAATGCTTCGGAGCGTGTCAATCAGTCCATCCTGGCCGGAATTCGAGCATTCATCACTGATGACCAAACACGATGGGATGAGAGTCTAAGCAAAATTGGATGTGCTCTTCGTAGCTCACTCCACCAAGCCACTGGATTTTCTCCTTATCAGGTTTTGTTTGGAAATCATACGATGTTGCACGGGAAGGACTACGAACTGCTGAAGCATTTGCGAGCGTTGGGAGAGTCAAATGTACAGCTTCGACCTCGCGAGGGAATTCCTATCGTGAGGCAACTGGCGCAGACGAAAATAAGGGTCGCACATGAGGACAGTAGCAGGCGTTATAATCTGCGTGCTGCTCAAACACAATTTTGTGTAGGACAAGAAGTATTCCGAAGAAATTTCTCCTTGTCCACAGCCGCGCAGAAGAAAAAGTTCCTCAAGTGCAGGATTCGTCGTGTGCTAGGCAATTCACGGTACGAATTGGAGGATTTAGGCGGCAAACGTCTGGGGATTTACCACTCCACGGATCTTAGGCAGTGATCCGAGGGGTAAAACACCGATTGCCCGGCACTCAGTCGTGCGCACGAGACTCTACAACGCGACAACTTTCTGTAGTCGTTTCGGCGTTGAAAATCAACGGCGAACCGCCTATGTTGTTGGGTGTCGCTAAAAGCCGCAGCACGATTCCTGCTGGGCGATTGCTGCTGTGATCAGAATTCAATTTCTCCATGAATTGTGATCACAGCTATAACTGCACCGACCCAACGAAACAAAAGAATTTTTTTTAAAATTTCAATACCATGTTTGGCAATGCAAAACCGCTGGGTGTTGAAGAGCGAGACGGAAAAAAGTGATTGCGCTAGGTATCGTTGGTTCGTGCTGTGTGGTTCGATCGAATTTTTCGGGCAGGAACAAAAATTCTTGTTTCCAGTTTAGCGGAATTTCGGATTCGGTTTGCGTTCGAGAATGCAAGAAGACACTCGTCGTGGAGCCGTTTAAAACGTGGAAAAAAAAGAACGTACGGAGTGTGCGGGCGAAAAAAGGGTTGCGTTATATTTTGTCACTGCAGGCCCAGATTTTTTTATTCGGTCTACCTCGTGTGTGTCACGGTTTTCGAAGGAATCTGTGCAGTTCGTCGCAGATTGAATTTCCGGGGTCGGGAAAAAACGATCACGAGAATCGACACGGATCACGAAAAATAAAAGGCGATTTTGAAAAGAAGCATTCGCGTCGGCATAACTCGTGTAGTGTGGTAAAACTCGCGCGTTAAAATCTCCAAAACTTTGGCAAATAATATTCTGGGTTTTTTTTTGAGTGCTTCGAGAGTCTTTCCCCGAAATTTACCGGGAAATGTGTTAGGTCCCGTACGACGTTGAGCAATTTTTTTTTGTTTGAATCGTTTCTTTTTGCATCTTCCAGCGCGAAATAAATGCCATTTTTGGGAAGAGTTTGGCACGAGAACGTGTCGCACGTCGATCGAGGACAAATTGTGCTGATTTTGGGTCAGTACTATTGAGAAAATTGACGCCAGAAGAATTAGTTTCGACTTTTTTGCTGCCTTGGTCGAGTTCGGTTTAATTTTGAAAAGAAAAATCCAATGAATACAATTTAATATGTGCCGAGATAGTTGAAATTTTTAAAATAAAAACCGGAATGAAGAAAATTTAATATGGTGCCATTATAGTTTAATTTTAAAAGAAAAATCGAATGAAGAAAATTTAATATGTGCCGAGATAGTTGAAATTTTTAAAAGAAAAACCGGAATGAAGAAAATTTAATATGGTGCCATTATAGTTTAATTTTTAAAAGAAAAATCGAATGAAGAAAATTTAACATGTGCCGAGATAGTTTTAATTTTTAAAAGAAAAACCTGAATGAATACAATTTAATATGGTGCCATTATAGTTTAATTTTGAAAAGGAAAATCGAATGAATACAATTTAATATGTGCCGAGATAGTTGAAATTTTTAAAAGAAAAACCAGAATGAGGAAAATTGAATATGGTGCCATTATAGTTTAATTTTGAAAAGAAAAATCGAATGAATTCAATTTAATATGTGCCGAGATAGTTGAAATTTTTAAAAGAAAAACCGGAATGAAGAAAATTTAATATGGTGCCATTATAGTTTAATTTTGAAAAGGAAAATCGAATGAATACAATTTAATATGTGCCGAGATAGTTGAAATTTTTAAAAGAAAAACCGGAATGAAGAAAATTTAATATGGTGCCATTATAGTTTAATTTTGAAAAGGAAAATCAAATGAAGAAAATTTAATATGGTGCCATTATAGTTTAATTTTTAAAAGAAAAATCGAATGAAGAAAATTTAATATGTGCCGAGATAGTTTTAATTTTTAAAAGAAAAACCTGAATGAATACAATTTAATATGTGCCGAGATAGTTGAAATTTTTAAAAGAAAAACCAGAATGAAGAAAATTGAATATGGTGCCATTATAGTTTAATTTTAAAAGAAAAATCGAATGAATTCAATTTAATATGTGCCGAGATAGTTGAAATTTTTAAAAGAAAAACCGGAATGAAGAAAATTTAATATGGTGCCATTATAGTTTAATTTTGAAAAGGAAAATCGAATGAATACAATTTAATATGTGCCGAGATAGTTGAAATTTTTAAAAGAAAAACCGGAATGAAGAAAATTGAATATGGTGCCATTATAGTTTAATTTTAAAAGAAAAATCGAATGAAGAAAATTTAATTTGTGCCGAGATAGTTTTAATTTTAAAAAAAAAATCGAATGAAGAAAATTTGAATACTGAATTTAAACTTAAACTACCAAGAAAAAAAACTGATATAATTATAATACCTAAAAAGAAAATGAATTTTATTTAAAATCTAAAATAAACAAAAATTAGTAATAAAATAAAATTCAGCACGACAGACGACAGGACAGACAGAGACGAAGTAAAAATATAAAAATATTATCAAAAATTAATTAAAAACCCGAAACGCAGTATTCAATGGGGTGAGTCCAATATTTTTATATTTTCCTTTTTTTTAGGTACAACATTCTTTTGGTGTGTTTTTCAGTTTTTTTTTTCTTTTGAGCCTTACGTGGCTTTTATTGTATTTTGGTAGAAAAATGACACAAGGCTAGAAAGAGCCATCTAAAGTGAACCCGAGCGGTTAGCTCCGTAGCCCCGAACCTCTAAAAGGAGCCACGACGAAAAATGTTTGAAGGACAGTCGTGGCTGAGGTAGGGTGGGCAGAACAGGGCGCTACTTACACCTAAGCGCCCTGACAAATCGCGAAGTCGCGCAACTCCACCGCTTCTTGGTCTTTCACGACCTATTGGGTAGATAGTCCCATTTTAAATACCCTGGAGTAAGCCAACACGAAATTTTTGTTGTCTAGGTCTAGGGTTTATGGTCTGAAGTAGAACAAGAACCACCCACACTGCCGTAGCTAGTCCCGGCCGCCAGCAAGCGTGTCGCTTCCGTTCTACTTTAGCCACCAATTCGGACGTAGGTGAAATTGGCCCTTCTGTCCCGAACCTTACCCATCCTTCAATTATTTTGACTTTTTCAAGTCAGAATAATTTTTACAAGGCCTCAAACACAACAAATGGCGCCCAACGTGGGGCTAGCCTGAGCTACGCTACGTGCACAGAGCGTAGCCCATCAACACGCGCGAGCTCTGAAAAATTCCGTGCAAAAAGTTGATGGGCAAAAAGGTTTTAAATTTCGTCGTTCTGCGACAGTATTTTCGCCTGAACGGCTACGAAAAGCCTAAGTGTACAAGCTTTTCTGTGTTTTA
Source organism: Beris chalybata (assembly GCA_949128065.1). Taxonomy (NCBI): domain Eukaryota; kingdom Metazoa; phylum Arthropoda; class Insecta; order Diptera; family Stratiomyidae; genus Beris; species Beris chalybata. The sequence goes on from OX421898.1 coordinate 1,177,783, forward strand.
ACAGCAAACCATCTTATTGATCTTGGATGGAGGCAATGTGGAATGATCCTATTGACGAACCGTTTTGGCAACCTTTAGGCGCCAACTCGGTTCCATAGGAAAGGGAAACATTGTCTGTATGCAAGACTGATTTGATGTAAGTTGGGTCAGACTATATTTTTTTGAACCATTCCACTTTTGGTTCGTGAGTACCCAACTGAGAGCTGGGCATGCCCTGACTTAGCGGGTGTGTCGTCAGACAGTTGGGAACCATACTCGCGAAAAATTGCTGAGTTTGGTGATAGAAGGTATCGTCGAAAATTTGTTAAGTACCTTATTTCCTTATCCTCCCTTTTAGAGTACCTTATAACGTAGTTTAAATTTTTTTTTGAAATAACGTAGAGTTTTTTTTTGTACTTTTAAAAAAAAAAAATTTCTTGATAAGTCTTTTGACTAAAATTTTAACTTAGTTTTTTTGCTGATTTGTTTTGATTTATTTTGATAGCTATTTTTCCCCATTTTTTTTTATTGTTGAAATTAAATCGCGTTCCGGATTTTCCCGATGGAGCGAGAAAGATCAAGATTGGCTTCGCGATTTGTTCTGCATATGAGGGGAGGGGAAAAGTGCGAAACGTGAGGGTTCATTTTTGTTAATTTTTTTTGAAGTCATCATATTATACATATTGTTATTCATTCGTTTTTGCGGCAATTCGAGCTTTCACGCAACAATTTAATCTGACCTTTATTTATCCACATTCGCGCATTTATTCATCACTCAATCGTTACATTCGTTCATTCGTTTTTTTACCACGATTCATTCTATATACACACATTTTTTTATTCACTCGAGTCATTCATTTTTGTATTTTTTTTCTCGACATACATCCATCTCTCACTCGTTCAATTGTTCGTTTATTCAGTTGGCAGTCAATCATACACTCAATCATTCATACATACAGTCAAGCATTTTCTGTTGAATATTAGTCGCTCGATTGTATAGTTTCATTCATTCATAATTTTTTTTGTACATACAAACTATCATACCGGCATTCGAACTTTCACGCTGCAATTTTATCATACATTTGTTTATTCACATTTGCGCAAATATTTCGCAATTCATTCATTCATACTGTCGATCACCCACGCATTCGTACAACTATACAGTAATTCGGTAACAATAACACAGTCCAAATCGTCATCCGTACAACACTTATTTATTTTTTTTCTATTCTTATACCACTCGATCTAGTTTTTGTACAATCAATCGTACATTCATTCCTCAGTCACACGATCATTAATCTTATATACAAAAAGTCATTCATTGAGTTGCACGGTCATTCTATTGAACACCTTCATCCAATTAATTTGTTTTCATCACTCAGTCGTACAATAGTTCACTTTTTGGAATACATACAAAAGTTATTCATTCGTTCGATTGATTGTTTCATTCATTCGAAAAAAAGTTTTCCCATTCAACCAATCGTTTCTCTTGATTGGCACACTCGTTCATCACTTTTACTCATCACTCTTTCATCATATTGTTCGTTTCTCATACCTCATAACATCAGTCATCCATTCTATTGATCAGTCGTCATCTTACGTATTAATTTCAATCGGTCATTCGATATATTATATTTACTTCTACATTCGCTCAGCAACCAGTCGCTCTTTATTCACTGCTTCTACCGCACACACCCAGTCAATCTGGTTATCGCTCATTCGCATCTTGCGTATCGCTTGCTAATTTTTAACTTTATCTTCTCATTCTCACTCGACCTTTAATCATGTCCTTATTGCACTCGCCGACGACGGGCGCAAATGGAATTGGCACCACATGTAGGGAGGGGATAGACGCGGCACGTGAAGTGCGCACTAAATGTGGCCACAAATTCCACAAAGAATGCCTGGAAATGTAGACCTTGGACAACCACAACTGTCCAAACTGCCGTGGACATCTGGGCTCCCACGATTATTGGCCTACTCAGGGCGTAGAGGGAGCGTCCGCTCGAGCTGGCGTGGTGACTAGAAGCCAGACGCAGCTTCGGGGCCCGGAGGCTCAAATCGAAGCAATTTCTCCCCCGAGGTTAAATTTGGATTTAGCTCTCGAGACGGGGGGCGGACGAGCTCTCTACGCTCCAGATGGATCCCTTGTACAAGAACAAAGTGCGCAGGTATTGGCAGCCAAGCCGTCTGATGTGCTAGAAGAGGGTAGAGTAAGGTGGGCTGATATCCACGACACTCAGACGCCCACAGAATCGACCGCCAGGCCAATAGTGCCTATAAGAAATTTAGGAGTGGATCAAGTGATACAATTAATTAGATCTGTGTTGCGTGAGGAATTGGCACAGCAACCACCAAGGGCCAGTCTCAACACAGGAGTACCCCCACCGCCTTTATATCATTCCGTTCCACGTGAACAATTACCACTAAGAATTAATGTGGGCAGTGATTTTCGTTTTCCACCAGCAACCACTCGTCATGAAGCACAGGACGAACACGTGCGAATTCGGGGCCGACCGGCCCATGCGACCGCCCAGATTAGCGAGCGCAATGGTAACGGCCCGCAACTCTGGTAACCCGATCCGGCATTGGCGACTACGTTTCAACGGAGACAGCCAGTCGTTGCGAGCGGAAGAACTGGTTTTTAGGGCCGAAGCTTTAGCAATGGGTGACCTGGGCGGGCGAATGGACCTGTTGGCCCAGAACTTTCACTTGTTGTTAGACGGGCGTCCCAACCAGTGGTACTGGCTCTGGAGTCGTTCTATTTCAGAAACTCATTGGTCAGCCCTGAGACCTGCTTTTCTTCAAGCCTGGGGGGAGCTTAGTTCAGACTGGGAGGTGCACAGGCGGATGCTGGGGCGACGCCAAACGCCGAGCGAGCCATTTCTGATTTTTGAGCAGGATATGACGGAGCTCCGAACATTGTTGCGCACTCTTATGTTGGAGGGCGAATTTGTCGATCTCGGCCGCGGGAACTTGCTAGCGAGTACGCAGCAACAGATGTGCTTCTACGAGGTTCACAATATGACTCAGTTGCGTCATCTTGTGAACCGCGTAGAGGAAGTGCGGAAGGCTACGCGGGCAGATTCCTGGCAGCAGGGGAGGATTCATGAAATTAGCGATCCCCAGGCTGAAGTGGTAGCAGAGACCGAATCCAACGAAGTGGTCGGCCTATCCCAGTCCCTGACCTGTTGGAACTGCGGGAAGGATAGGCACGGCTATCGAGAATGTGCAGAACCGGCGAAAGGCATCTTCTGCTATGGATGTGGGCGGGCTGACGTGCTAAAGCCCAACTGCTTCCTCTGTAAGGCGGGAAACGGCCGAAGGGACGGAAGGACAGCGGGTCCCTCCCGTCCGAACACTGCATCCCGACAGCAGTAGGAAAAGTTGTTCAATACCCCAATTCCACGTCCCAATTTCATCTAGACCTCCCAAATAAAACAACTGTACCCAATTTTTCAACCCCTACAAATACCCCTCCAAATTTTAATACCCTACCTACAACATTTTCAGAACCCAATTCCCCTCCTCTTAACGTAAAATCATCCAAACCCATTTCCCCGACGATCAACACTCCGCACGTCAAAATCTTAACAAGACCAAGCGATAAGACGGAGCCGGCTGTTTCCCAGCTTGAAGATGAACTTATCGCAGATCAAAATCCAAGACGACATTCCCACCATCCTCTCAAGCCATACCATCTTCGGCTAAAGGAGTATATGGAGGCGCGGGAGTGAATTTTCGGACCTACTGCAGTCGCAAGTGTTGATCAGGTATCAGCACTAACGAGTGGATCCGGTCGCAGGAAATCAATCGCGCGCCTTCGTATATTCTGGAGGGTGGTGCGTGAAAAAAAGAAAGCGATTCTCTACCATCATAACCAATCCGTTGGACATACGTCCATACGTCATGGTATCCTTGTACGGAGTGGACGTTGAAGGACTCCTAGATAGTGGGGCGAGCATCAGTTGCCTGGGGGCTAACGCTCTACAATGTCTCCATGATGCACAGGTGAGTTATCGACCGGTCTGCCAAGAGGTGAAGACCACTGATGGTGCAGCACAAAAGGTATTGGGCACAGTGACCGCCGATATTACTTTTTGCGGTATTACTAAGTCTATCACGCTATACATAGTGCCGAGCCTATCGCAGAAATTGTACCTGGGGGTAGATTTCTGGCGATCATTCCAACTAGCTCCTAGCATCATCAGCGCGGTCGATACTCCCGATACTGCATCGCAACTGATAGCTCCGGATGCCCACCATTTAACGCCCACAGATGTAAAGAGGTTGGAAATGGTAAAGTCCAAATTTCCATCATACGAAGTATACGGACTCGGTGTGACCAACGTCGAGCAACATAGTATAGAAGTTGGTGATGCAAGTCCCATCAAGCAACGTCACTATCCAGTGTCTCCTGCGATCCAAGAACTCTTATATGACGAGATCGATCGCATGAGAGCACTTGGCGTTATAGAGACCAGCCAGAGTGCATGAAGCTCGCCTGTGGTTCTCGTGAGGAAGCCAGGCAAGGTCAGGTTATGTTTGGACTCGCGGAAAGTCAATCGTGTGACGAAGAAGGATGCCTATCCATTACCACACATTAATGGTATCTTAAGTCGCCGCGAGCCAATTACTGTATTATTTATAATACAGTATTTTATTACTAGCCTGGACCTCAAAGACGCCTTTTGGCAGATTCCTCTCGAGAACAAATCCAGGGAGTATACAGCGTTTACCATTCCTGGCCAGCCTCTATATCACTACACTCGCATGCCTTTTGGGTTATGCAACGCGCCGCAAAGGATGTGTCGTTTGATGGACAAAGTCATCCCACCCGAGCTGAATGAGCAGGTATTCGTATATTTGGACGATCTGCTGTTAATTTCTGAAGATTTCGATTCGCATTGGGTTTTATTGGCTGAAGTCGCAGATTGTTTGCGAAAGGCTGGCCTAACAATTAACGTCAACAAGAGCAAGTTTTGTCTGAGAGAGGTGAAATATCTCGGATACATTGTTGGAGAAGGAGGCTTGAAAACTGATCCCAACAAAGTTTCAGCCATCGTCGATTACCCTTCGCCTAAGTCCGCACGTCAAGTTCGACGCTTCCTTGGTATGGCAGGCTGGTATCGACGATTCGTTCCCAACTTTGCTGCTACTGTTTCACCAATTTCAGACACTCTAAAGAAGTCCAACCAGTTTGCTTGGACTACAGAGGCACAAACTTCATTCCTGTTAGTGAAAGACTTGTTGACGAAAGCCCCCTTACTAATCAACCCAGATTTTAAGAGGCCTTTCGTAATTAATGCGATGCCAGTAAGTCAGGTGTGGGTAGCGTTCTCTTCCAAGAAAACGACGACGGATCGGAATTTTCGGTGGCGTATATGTCACAGAAGCTCACTTCCGGTCAACGCAACTACAGCGTAACCGAACTCGAGTGTTATGCAGCTGTGTAGAGCGTGAAAAAATTTCGAGCCTATGTAGAAGGGACTGCGTTCAAAGTCATTACGGATCACGCAAGTCTCAAATGGCTCATGTCGCAGAAAGACCTACAAGGACGGTTGGCAAGATGGAGTTTGAAACTTCAAGGTTACGACTTTACAATCGAGCACCGACGAGGGAGCCTGAACGTTGTACCCGACGCTCTCTCTCGTGTATACGAAGAGGGATTAAACGCGCTGATCGACGTGGCACCGATGGTGGACATGAATTCTCCAGAATTCTCTAACAACGAATATAAAGAGTTGGTGTCCACTGTCGATTCGAACGCCGATCGGCTTCCTGACGTATGCGTGAGGGATAGTTTCGTGTACAAGCGCACAGAGCCTCACAACGGTGACCCGATTGCTGAAGACAGGGCCTGGAAGTTATGGATTCCATCAAGTCTTACGTCAGCTGCGATCGCTCAGGCGCACGAGGCAGACACCACGGTCCATGGTGGTTATGCCAAAACGCTAGAGCGAGTCAGGCGATTTTTGTACTGGCCCGGAATGGCTACACAAGTACGCACCTACGTTCTGGCGTGCGACACTTGTAAAGAGACAAAGTCCCCGAACAGACCTCTACGAGCGCCTATGGGAGAACCGTTCCAGACTGATCAGCCATTCCAACACCTTTACATCGACGTACTTGGACCATATCCGCGTACCAAACTGGGTAAGATCGCAATCTTGATCGTCTTGGATCACTTCACAAAATTTCCCATGTTACATCCCTTGGGGCGGATCACTGCTGAAGAGATCACCAACTATTTGGAGGGGCAGGTCTTCCATACGTTTGGAACACCTGGGACGATCCTCTCCGATAACGGCTCTCAATTTAGGTCGAATGTGTTTAACACCATGCTGAACAAATACGGAGTTAAACACCTGTACAGCCCGAGCTACTCACCGCAAGCGAATGCTTCGGAGCGTGTCAATCAGTCCATCCTGGCCGGAATTCGAGCATTCATCACTGATGACCAAACACGATGGGATGAGAGTCTAAGCAAAATTGGATGTGCTCTTCGTAGCTCACTCCACCAAGCCACTGGATTTTCTCCTTATCAGGTTTTGTTTGGAAATCATACGATGTTGCACGGGAAGGACTACGAACTGCTGAAGCATTTGCGAGCGTTGGGAGAGTCAAATGTACAGCTTCGACCTCGCGAGGGAATTCCTATCGTGAGGCAACTGGCGCAGACGAAAATAAGGGTCGCACATGAGGACAGTAGCAGGCGTTATAATCTGCGTGCTGCTCAAACACAATTTTGTGTAGGACAAGAAGTATTCCGAAGAAATTTTTCCTTGTCCACAGCCGCGCAGAAGAAAAAGTTCCTCAAGTGCAGGATTCGTCGTGTGCTAGGCAATTCACGGTACGAATTGGAGGATTTAGGCGGCAAACGTCTGGGGATTTACCACTCCACGGATCTTAGGCAGTGATCCGAGGGGTAAAACACCGATTGCCCGGCACTCAGTCGTGCGCACGAGACTCTGCAACGCGACAACTTTCTGTAGTCGTTTCGGCGTTGAAAATCAGCGGCGAACCGCCTATGTTGTTGGGTGTCGCTAAAAGCCGCTAAAAGTCGCTGTGATCAGAATTCAATTTCTCCATGAATTGTGATCACAGCTATAACTGCACCGACCCAACGAAACAAAAGAATTTTTTTTAAAATTTCAATACCATGTTTGGCAATGCAAAACCGCTGGGTGTTGAAGAGCGAGACGGAAAAAAGTGATTGCGCTAGGTATCGTTGGTTCGTGCTGTGTGGTTCGATCGAATTTTTCGGGCAGGAACAAAAATTCTTGTTTCCAGTTTAGCGGAATTTCGGATTCGGTTTGCGTTCGAGAATGCAAGAAGACACTCGTCGTGGAGCCGTTTAAAACGTGGAAAAAAAAGAACGTACGGAGTGTGCGGGCGAAAAAAGGGTTGCGTTATATTTTGTCACTGCAGGCCCAGATTTTTTTATTCGGTCTACCTCGTGTGTGTCACGGTTTTCGAAGGAATCTGTGCAGTTCGTCGCAGATTGAATTTCCGGGGTCGGGAAAAAACGATCACGAGAATCGACACGGATCACGAAAAATAAAAGGCGATTTTGAAAAGAAGCATTCGCGTCGGCATAACTCGTGTAGTGTGGTAAAACTCGCGCGTTGAAATCTCCAAAACGCGATAAGCTAAACACCCAAAACTTTGGCAAATAATATTCTGGGTTTTTTTTTTGAGTGCTTCGAGAGTCTTTCCCCGAAATTTACCGGGAAATGTGTTAGGTCCCGTACGACGTTGAGCAATTTTTTTTTGTTTGAATCGTTTCTTTTTGCATCTTCCAGCGCGAAATAAATGCCATTTTTGGGAAGAGTTTGGCACGAGAACGTGTCGCACGTCGATCGAGGACAAATTGTGCTGATTGTGGGTCAGTACTATTGAGAAAATTGACGCCAGAAGAATTAGTTTCGACTTTTTTGCTGCCTTGGTCGAGTTCGGTTTAATTTTGAAAAGAAAAATCCAATGAATACAATTTAATATGTGCCGAGATAGTTGAAATTTTTAAAATAAAAACCGGAATGAAGAAAATTTAATATGGTGCCATTATAGTTTAATTTTAAAAGAAAAATCGAATGAAGAAAATTTAATATGTGCCGAGATAGTTGAAATTTTTAAAAGAAAAACCGGAATGAAGAAAATTTAATATGGTGCCATTATAGTTTAATTTTTAAAAGAAAAATCGAATGAAGAAAATTTAATATGTGCCGAGATAGTTTTAATTTTTAAAAGAAAAACCTGAATGAATACAATTTAATATGGTGCCATTATAGTTTAATTTTGAAAAGGAAAATCGAATGAATACAATTTAATATGTGCCGAGATAGTTGAAATTTTTAAAAGAAAAACCAGAATGAAGAAAATTGAATATGGTGCCATTATAGTTTAATTTTGAAAAGAAAAATCGAATGAATTCAATTTAATATGTGCCGAGATAGTTGAAATTTTTAAAAGAAAAACCGGAATGAAGAAAATTTAATATGGTGCCATTATAGTTTAATTTTGAAAAGGAAAATCGAATGAATACAATTTAATATGTGCCGAGATAGTTGAAATTTTTAAAAGAAAAACCGGAATGAAGAAAATTTAATATGGTGCCGTTATAGTTTAATTTTGAAAAGGAAAATCGAATGAATACAATTTAATATGTGCCGAGATAGTTGAAATTTTTAAAAGAAAAACCGGAATGAAGAAAATTTAATATGGTGCCATTATAGTTTAATTTTAAAAGAAAAATCGAATGAAGAAAATTTAACATGTGCCGAGATAGTTTTAATTCTTAAAAGAAAAACCTGAATGAATACAATTTAATATGTGCCGAGATAGTTGAAATTTTTAAAAGAAAAACCGGAATGAAGAAAATTGAATATGGTGCCATTATAGTTTAATTTTAAAAGAAAAATCGAATGAAGAAAATTTAATATGTGCCGAGATAGTTTTAATTTAAAAAAAAAAATCGAATGAAGAAAATTTAAATACTGAATTTAAACTTAAACTACCAAGAAAAAAAAACTGATATAATTATAATACCTAAAAAGAAAATGAATTTTATTTAAAATCTAAAATAAACAAAAATTAGTAATAAAATAAAAATCAGCACGACAGACGACAGGACAGACAGAGACGAAGTAAAAATATAAAAATATTATCAAAAATTAATTAAAAACCCGAAACGCAGTATTCAATGGGGTGAGTCCATTTTTTTATATTTTCCTTTTTTTTAGGTACAACATTCTTTTGGTGTGTTTTTCAGTTTTTTTTTTCTTTTGAGCCTTACGTGGCTTTTATTGTATTTTGGTAGAAAAATGACACAAGGCTAGAAAGAGCCATCTAAAGTGAACCCGAGCGGTTAGCTCCGTAGCCCCGAACCTCTAAAAGGAGCCACGACGAAAAATGTTTGAAGGACAGTCGTGGCTGAGGTAGAGTGGGCAGAACAGGGCGCTACTTACACCTAAGCGCCCTGACAAATCGCGAAGTCGCGCAACTCCACCGCTTCTTGGTCTTTCACGACCTATTGGGAAGATAGTCCCATTTTAAATACCCTGGAGTAAGCCAACACGAAATTTTTGTTGTCTAGGTCTAGGGTTTATGGTCTGAAGTAGAACAAGAACCACCCCACACTGCCGTAGCTAGTCCCGGCCGCCAGCAAGCGTGTCGCTTCCGTTCTACTTCAGCCACCAATTCGGACTTAGGTGGAATTGGCCCTTCTGTCCCGAACCTTACCCATCCTTCAATTATTTTGACTTTTTCAAGTCAGAATAATTTTTCCAAGGCCTCAAACACAACAAATGGCGCCCGACGTGGGGCTAGCCTCAGCTACGCTACGTGCACATAGCGTAGCCCATCAACACGCGCGAGCTCTGAAAAATTCCGTGCAAAAAGTTGATGGGCAAAAAGGTTTTAAATTTCGTCGTTCTGCGACAGTATTTTCACCTGAACGGCTACAAAAAGCCTAAGTGTACAAGCTTTTCTGTGTTTTAACAGCAAACCATCTTATTGATCTTGGATGGAGGCAATGTGGAACGATCCTATTGACGAACCGTTTTGGCAACCTTTAGGCGCCAACTCGGTTCCATAGGAAAGGGAAACATTGTCTGTATGCAAGACTGATTTGATGTAAGTTGGGTCAGACTATATTTTTTTGAACCATTCCACTTTTGGTTCGTGAGTACCCAACTGAGAGCTGGGCATGCCCTGACTTAGCGGGTGTGTCGTCAGACAGTTGGGAACCATACTCGCGAAAAATTGCTGAGTTTGGTGATAGAAGGTATTGTTCGAGGACACAATAGTTTTTGCACCCTTAGGCGACGAGAAAGAATACGAAAGCAAGAAAGATTACCAATTCCAATTTATTTCCGAGCGACATCCGATCGCTACCACTGCCAGCACAAGAAGAAAAAAAAGTAACAATCCAAATTTCAATGTCAAAACCGTAAGGGTACAAGTCGAGTCAAAAGTTTCCAAAATTTTACAAGTTGACGTGTACCTTGCGAGTTAAAAGTACAAATAACTAAGTTTGAATGTATAAATTAGATTACGAAAAATATAGAAAGAAAAATACGAGATAAGAGTGCTGCGCTGCTCTAACATACCGGCCGCTTTGAAGGTGTGATCGAAGCTTCAAGATTCCAAAGGTAATGGAGCTATCTTGACTACTCCACGACGAATGAGTCCTTGTTTGGTTTTGATGTCAACGACTCTAACCTTTCCGTCGCGTCCCGGGACAGTATCGACGATTCGACCTAACCGCCACTGATTTGGTGGCAGGTTATCAGCTACCAACACAAGCATTCCGACTTCTACGTTTTTAGAGGAGCTTGTCCATTTGTACTTCTGCTGCAGTTGTGGAATGTATTCTTTGGACCACCGAGACCAGAAATGTTGTTGAATGGCACACAATCGTTGCCAGCGGTTTACCGAGCTCAATTTGAGAGGGGTGAGGTCAGGTTCTGGAATTGTAGTAAGTGGTCCCTGGATCAAAAAATGACCGGGAGTCAAAGCTTCTTCATCGTTCGGGTCCGACGACATTGCACAGATCGGGCGAGAATTCAAAATGGATTCAATTTGAATCGCAATCGTAGTCAGCTCTTCAAACGTAACGGCTAAGGACTGCAAGGTGCGGACCAGGTGATACTTGGCAGACTTGACCGCAGCCTCCCACAGTCCTCCAAAGTGTGGTGAGCGTGGTGGAATAAAGCTGAAGTTAACTCCGTGTTCGATGCATGTGTCAACTATCTTCGTCTTCGTAGCTTGAGCGAAAAACCTTTTCCGGAACTCGGCCAATTTATTCCGTGCTCCGACGAAATTAGTTGCGTTGTCACACCAATAAACCTCTTAAAGGATGCCAGGAACGCATCCGCAGTCAGATCAGACACTACTTCCAAGTGGCATGCACGCGTGGCAAAGCAGACGAACACAGCGAGGTATGATTTGGTAAATGCCTTCCCTCTGACGAGTCGAGTTGTTGTAAAGGGCCCGCAAAAGTCCACGCCAGTGTGCCAGAATGGGCGAATTGCTTGAAGTCGGTGTCGAGGAATACTTCCCATTATCTGGCTTAAAATTCTCGGGCGATAATGGAAGCAGTGAATGCAACGGCGAATCACTTTGTTTGCTACCGTCTTAGCGTTGACCACCCAAAACCGTTGACGTACGATTGCAACCAACGCTTGGCTACCTGCATGAAGTGATGATCGGTGCACATGGTTCATGTAAGAGAAAATGAAACAATGATTATTGGGGAGGAGGATCGGATGGGTGGCTTCATAGGGTAAGTCTGCGTTCTGCAGACGCCCACCCACTCTTAGTAGTGGGGGAGAATTACCATCGAGGAATGGAGATAGCGATTTGATGGAACTCTTCGGGCTGATCATCGATTTGCCTTTAAGATCTGTGATTTCTTGTGCGAAAGCCTTACGTTGAATTGCATAAATCATGCGCTGTAGTGCTTTATCCAATTCTTCGGTTGATAATGGCGTCGATGCGAGATCCTTTCTCTTCAGCCGTGGCGACATGATTTTTATGAACCGTAGGACATAGGCAAAGATTCTACGCATTTTTTTAAAGTCGTTCGCAAAGGTATGATTTGCAATTATATCCTCTTCAACATAACTGGTTGTTAACGCGGCCTTTCGAGGTTGGTGCTCTGGTATCTCCTTCACTGTTCCAACCTTATTTATCGGCCAGAAATCTTCATCCTTCCTTAGAAAGTCGGGTCCGTCGAACCATATAGACTTTATCAGTTCTGCCACTTACGCTCCACGCGAAACAATATCTGCTGGATTTGACTTGGAATCAACATGTCTCCATTGGATATGTTCCGGAACAAGTAGTTGTATTTGAGCCACACGATTGGCTACGAACGTCGTCCATTTGGAAGCGTGCCCCTGAATCCAATGTAGCACAATTTCTGAGTCCGTCCAAAGCACTGTGCGATGCGGAAGTGAAAAGATTTCTTTGAGTCGAGTAAGAAGTTCGGCCATCAATAAGAATCCACATAACTCTAGTCGTGGTAACGATTGGGTTTTCACTGGAGCGACTCTGGATTTGGCGCAAATCAGGCTTGTAGAAATATGTCCCGAACTTTCCACGCAGCGTAAATAAAAACAACATCCGTAAGCCCGTATTGATGCGTCAGAAAAACCATGAATTTCCCATCGCACCGGATTTGGTGACGAGAAAATATATCGAGGAATGCGAATAAGATTAACTTCTTCCAATTGTTTCCTAAAATGCTCCCACTGCGTGTGCTCTTTCAACGGTAAGGATTCATCCCAGGAAAGCTTTAGCATCCATAACTGCTGCAGATAGATTTTCGCCTTTACAATCAGTGGATTAAGCAATCCTAAAGGATCAAAGAGGCTTGCCAATTCTGAGATAACAGTCCGCTTGGTTGTCCGACGGTTTGTGCACGACCATCGAAAATGAAGTTCATCGTCGTTAGGTTCCCAGATGATTCCTAAGGTCTTTATGATATCCACCTGATTGACTTGAAGTGGTTGTTCACGTCGACTTGCCTCAACCCTACCCAAAAATTTGAAATTGTTGGAAAACCATTTGGATAGTTCAAACTGACCTTGAGAAAGAATGGTTTCGACTTGCTCTTTGATCTGCATAAGTTCCTCACAAGTATCCGCCCCAGTCACTAAATCGTCCACATAGAAATCCCTCCTAATAATTTGTGAAGCTGATGGCAGATGTTGATTCATGTCCGCCAAATAATTGAGACATCGAGTAGCTTGGAATGGGGCTGATGTTGTCCCGTAGGTGACTGTTCTCAGCAGATAGAGTTGCAACGGCATCGATGCATCTTCTCTCCACAGAATTGTCTGATAAGGTTGATCCTCTTTATCAATCAAAATTTGTCGGTACATTTTACAAATATCCGCTGTGGCTGCATACGAGTGATAATTGCAAAAAGATCGCTTTGAATTACTGGGCCTGTCATCAGGACATCATTCAGCGACCTTCCCGATGATGTCTGACACGAGGCATCAAAAACGACGCGAAGCTTCGTACTTGAACTTTCCGGCTGGATTACACAATGATGTGGTATAACATACTTAGCGATGGATTCTTTCGTGGGCTCTATTTGTTCCATGTGCCCAAGATCAATGTATTGCCGCATGAATGCGATGTATTGGTCTCTTAACGCTGGATCTCGAGCCAATCTGCGTTCTAGCGACAGAAATCTTCGGCGAGCGATCTCCAACGAATTTCCTAATAGTTCTGGATTTTCCTTAAATGGCAAACGTAGTACAATTCTGCCATTTTCTGTCCGTTGTATATTCTTGATAAAGTGATCTTCACATTTGCTTTGTTCTAAAGTCCAAGTTGAAGGCTTACCTTCCAGTTGTTCTATGGCCCAGAACTTCTCTAATTGGTGGTGAAGAGTTTCGTCCGATTCGGAGCCGTGGGCTGCATCACGAACGAGGTGGCAAAATTCCTTATTTGAAGTAGATGATATACAACGTCCCGAAACAATCCATCCAAATACCGTTTTCTGTAGTGTGGGTCGGTCAGTGCCCAAGCTAAATTGTCCAACAGCAAGCATCTCGAAGAAACAATCTGCTCCGAGTAGAAGATCAATTTTGTGAGGAGAAAAGAAATTTGGATCCGCTAAGCTAATGTTCTTTGGAAGATTCCAATTGCTAATGTTGATGGCTCTTTCTGGCTGACACGTGGTAATGCGCGGTAAAATCCACGCCTCAGCATTTGCTTGATAGTTTCCTATCCTCGATTTAACGACTATCTGCGTAGAGTATTGTACGCGAGTGCTAACTTCTCCAATACCAGACATTTGACCCTGAATTTTATGACGAGTCAGATTTAATTCTTGAGCCAACGATGAGGTGACAAAGTTTAACTGGGATGCAGAATCCAGTAATGCACGAGCAGGAACAAAATTTCCCGAGCTATCCTTGATGTGGATTACCGCCGTAGCCAAAATTGTTTGGTGTGCCTTCAAAGGAGGCACCGAAATGTGTAGTGTTGCTTGTGACGATACCGATTGATCGTTGACAGCAACTTCCAAAGCCGGTGTAATGATTGATCCGCTATTTGGAATCGACGAAGATGGGGTCGAGGGAGCGAATCGATGAAGTAGTGTGTGATGCGATTGACTGCAGACTCTGCAGCGTGACGACGAACAATTTTTAATTGTGTGTCCCTTCACTAAACAGTTTATGCACAAGTTCAATTTTTTGACAGAGTCAAACCGATCCCGAATGGACAGGTTTAAGAAACTGGGACACTTATAGATGTTGTGGTCAACCGATTGACAAACAACGCAACTAGATTTTGAAGCAGTCAGGACCGTCTTATTCCGTGACGAAAACTGACTCGAATTAGAAGATTTTCTCAAAGACGAGGATGACGACGAAGTATTTTTAACACCAGAGTTCGAACCGTCTTCACGTGATGTTAACTGTTGACCTCTTTTGTTGAGAAATGTAGACAGCTCGTTCCATGTAGGAAGACTGTCGTAGGTACGGGATTCTTCCCATTTGTTGTGGGTTTCCCCGTCAAGCCTGATGGCAACGATATGCACTAGCAGTGCATTCACAATGTCCTCACTAGACCCTAACGATTTTAGGGCTTGGAAATGTACATTCACCGAATCTACTAACGTCCGTAAGGCCGACGCGGTACCGTGTGAGATTCGAGACAAATCGAAAAGTTTGGTTATATGTGCTTCAAACCGTAGACACTCATTCCCGTAACGCGATTTTACTAACTTTAGCGCTTCGCTGTAATTTTCCTCCGTTATTTCAAGGGCATCGATTGTTTGAAGCGCTTCGCCCGATAAGCATGATCTCAAATAGTGTAATTTTTCTGTATCGCCAAGGTCGCTTACCGAGTCGATGAGAACGGTAAAACTGTTCAGAAAGGAGGTAAATTCGGTGTAACCTCCCGAGAATGACGGCAGTGGAATTTTCGGAAGGAAAGTACGAATGGCAGGTGGTGCTGAAATTAAGAATGAGTTTTTAGCTTCGCTTGGGCTTGCAATACTTTCCTTCCCATGTTGGTTAATATGCACCAACAGCCGCGACTTCACCAGGCAATAGTGGTCCTCAAGGTCACCGCGTGCTTTGGCGTCTATTTGCTCGGGATCAGCTTCTTCCAGCTTGTCTTGAATTAGCCGCGCCTGCTGAAAATAACCTTCTGACACTCCTAAGCGGCATTGCACCTCCTCCACTGTTAAGTTCGGTGTACTTTCGATGTATGTTTTAATGCGAGTCATAAGACCCTTAAATGCCGCACGCTGGTTTTTCAAAAATTCAACACTCGCCATTTTTCGATAACCGCACCTTTTTTCCCACGAGTAATTCGCACAATAGCGCAATGTTTTAAAAAGCACTAAAACAATGTATGAAAAGGGTTCTAGATCTCGCCGGGGCCTCCAAATGTTCGAGGACACAATAGTTTTTGCACCCTTAGGCGACGAGAAAGAATACGAAAGCAAGAAAGATTACCAATTCCAATTTATTTCCGAGCGACATCCGATCGCTACCACTGCCAGCACAAGAAGAAAAAAAATAACAATCCAAATTTCAATGTCAAAACCGTAAGGGTACAAGTCGAGTCAAAAGTTTCCAAAATTTTACAAGTTGACGTGTACCTTGCGAGTTAAAAGTACAAATAACTAAGTTTGAATGTATAAATTAGATTACGAAAAATATAGAAAGAAAAATACGAGATAAGAGTGCTGCGCTGCTCTAACAGGTATCGTCGAAAATTTGTTAAGTACCTTATTTCCTTATCCTCCCTTTTAGAGTACCTTATAACGTAGTTTAAATTTTTTTTTGAAATAACGTAGAGTTTTTTTTTGTACTTTTAAAAAAAAAAAATTTCTTGATAAGTCTTTTGACTAAAATTTTAACTTAGTTTTTTTGCTGTTTTGTTTTGATTTATTTTGATAGCTATTTTTCCCCATTTTTTTTTATTGTTGAAATTTAATCGCGTTCCGGATTTTCCCGATGGAGCGAGAAAGATCAAGATTGGCTTCGCGATTTGTTCTGCATATGAGGGGAGGGGAAAAGTGCGAAACGTGAGGGTTCATTTTTGTTAATTTTTTTTGAAGTCATCATATTATACATATTGTTATTCATTCGTTTTTGCGGCAATTCGAGCTTTCACGCAACAATTTAATCTGACCTTTATTTATCCACATTCGCGCATTTATTCATCACTCAATCGTTACATTCGTTCATTCGTTTTTTTACCACGATTCATTCTATATACACACATTTTTTTATTCACTCGAGTCATTCATTTTTGTATTTTTTTTCTCGACATACATCCATCTCTCACTCGTTCAATTGTTCGTTTATTCAGTTGGCAGTCAATCATACACTCAATCATTCATACATACAGTCAAGCATTTTCTGTTGAATATTAGTCGCTCGATTGTTTAGTTTCATTCATTCATAATTTTTTTTGTACATACAAACTATCATACCGGCATTCGAACTTTCACGCTGCAATTTTATCATACATTTGTTTATTCACATTTGCGCAAATATTTCGCAATTCATTCATTCATACTGTCGATCACCCACGCATTCGTACAACTATACAGTAATTCGGTAACAATCACACAGTCCAAATCGTCATCCGTACAACACTTATTTATTTTTTTTCTATTCTTATACCACTCGATCTAGTTTTTGTACAATCAATCGTACATTCATTCCTCAGTCACACGATCATTAATCTTATATACAAAAAGTCATTCATTGAGTTGCACGGTCATTCTATTGAACACCTTCATCCAATTAATTTGTTTTCATCACTCAGTCGTACAATAGTTCACATTTTGGAATACATACAAAAGTTATTCATTCGTTCGATTGATTGTTTCATTCATTCGAAAAAAAGTTTTCCCATTCAACCAATCGTTTCTCTTGATTGGCACACTCGTTCATCACTTTTACTCATCACTCTTTCATCATATTGTTCGTTTCTCATACCTCATAACATCAGTCATCCATTCTATTGATCAGTCGTCATCTTACGTATTAATTTCAATCGGTCATTCGATATATTATATTTACTCCTACATTCGCTCAGCAACCAGTCGCTCTTTATTTACTGCTTCTACCGCTCACACCCAGTCAATCAGGTTATCGCTCTTTCGCATCTTGCGTATCGCTTGCTAATTTTTAACTTTATCTTCTCATTCTCACTCGACCTTTAATCATGTCCTTATTGCACTCGCCGACGACGGGCGCAAATGGAATTGGCACCACATGTAAGGAGGGGATAGACGCGGCACGTGAAGTGCGCACTAAATGTGGCCACAAATTCCACAAAGAATGCCTGGAAATGTAGACCTTGGACAACCACAACTGTCCAAACTGCCGTGGACATCTGGGCTCCCACGATTATTGGCCTACTCAGGGCGTAGAGGGAGCGTCCGCTCGAGCTGGCGTGGTGACTAGAAGCCAGACGCAGCTTCGGGGCCCGGAGGCTCAAATCGAAGCAATTTCTCCCCCGAGGTTAAATTTGGATTTAGCTCTCGAGACGGGGGGCGGACGAGCTCTCTACGCTCCAGATGGATCCCTTGTACAAGAACGAAGTGCGCAGGTATTGGCAGCCAAGCCGTCTGATGTGCTAGAAGAGGGTAGAGTAAGGTGGGCTGATATCCACGACACTCAGACGCCCACAGAATCGACCGCCAGGCCAATAGTGCCTATAAGAAATTTAGGAGTGGATCAAGTGATACAATTAATTAGATCTGTGTTGCGTGAGGAATTGGCACAGCAACCACCAAGGGCCAGTCTCAACACAGGAGTACCCCCACCGCCTTTATATCATTCCGTTCCACGTGAACAATTACCACTAAGAATTAATGTGGGCAGTGATTTTCGTTTTCCACCAGCAACCACTCGTCATGAAGCACAGGACGAACACGTGCGAATTCGGGGCCGACCGGCCCATGCGACCGCCCAGATTAGCGAGCGCAATGGTAACGGCCCGCAACTCTGGTAGCCCGATCCGGCATTGGCGACTACGTTTCAACGGAGACAGCCAGTCGTTGCGAGCGGAAGAACTGGTTTTTAGGGCCGAAGCTTTAGCAATGGGTGACCTGGGCGGGCGAATGGACCTGTTGGCCCAAAACTTTCACTTGTTGTTAGACGGGCGTCCCAACCAGTGGTACTGGCTCTGGAGTCGTTCTATTTCAGAAACTCATTGGTCAGCCCTGAGACCTGCTTTTCTTCAAGCCTGGGGGGAGCTTAGTTCAGACTGGGAGGTGCACAGGCGGATGCTGGGGCGACGCCAAACGCCGAGCGAGCCATTTCTGATTTTTGAGCAGGATATGACGGAGCTCCGAACATTGTTGCGCACTCTTATGTTGGAGGGCGAATTTGTCGATCTTTGCCGCGGGAACTTGCTAGCGAGTACGCAGCAACAGATGTGCTTCTACGAGGTTCACAATATGACTCAGTTGCGTCATCTTGTGAACCGCGTAGAGGAAGTGCGGAAGGCTACGTGGGCAGGTTCCTGGCAGCAGGAAGGGATTCATGAAATTAGCGATCCCCAGGCTGAAGTGGTAGCAGAGACCGAATCCAACGAAGTGGCCGGCCTATCCCAGTCCCTGACCTGTTGGAACTGCGGGAAGGATAGGCACGGCTATCGAGAATGTGCAGAACCGGCGAAAGGCATCTTCTGCTATGGATGTGGGCGGGCTGACGTGCTAAAGCCCAACTGCTTCCACTGTAAGGCGGGAAACGGCCGAAGGGACAGAAGGACAGCGGGTCCCTCCCGTCCGAACACTGCATCCCGACAGCAGTAGGAAAAGTTGTTCAATACCCCAATTCCACATCCCAATTTCATCTAGACCTCCCAAATAAAACAACTGTACCCAATTTTTCAACCCCTACAAATACTCCTCTAAATTTTAATACCCAACCTACAACATTTTCAGAACCCAATTCCCGTCCTCTTAACGTAAAATCATCCAAACCCATTTCCCCGACGATCAACACTCCGCACGTCAAAATCTTAACAAGACCAAGCGATAAGACGGAGCCGGCTGTTTCCCAGCTTGAAGATGAACTTATCGCAGATCAAAATCCAAGACGACATTCCCACCTCTCTCGGCTAAAGGAGTATATGGAGGCGCGGGAGCGAATTTTCGGACCTACTGCAGTCGCAAGTGTTGATCAGGTATCAGCACTAACGAGTGGATCCGGTCGCAGGAAATCAATCGCGCGCCTTCGTATATTCTGGAGGATGGTGCGTGAAAAAAAGAAAGCGATTCTCTACCATCATAACCAATCCGTTGGACATACGTCCATACGCCATGGTATCCTTGTACGGAGTGGACGTTGAAGGACTCCTAGATAGTGGGGCGAGCATCAGTTGCCTGGGGGCTAACGCTCTACAATGTCTCCATGATGCACAGGTGAGTTATCGACCGGTCTGCCAAGAGGTGAAGACCACTGATGGTGCAGCACAAAAGGTATTGGGCACAGTGACCACCGATATTACTTTTCGCGGTATTACTAAGTCTATCACGCTATACATAGTGCCGAGCCTATCGCAGAAATTGTACCTGGGGGTAGATTTCTGGCGATCATTCCAACTAGCTCCTAGCATCATCAGCGCGGTCGATACTCCCGATACTGCATCGCAACTGATAGCTCCGGATGCCCACCATTTAACGCCCACAGATGTAAAGAGGTTGGAAATGGTAAAGTCCAAATTTCCATCATACGAAGTATACGGACTCGGTGTGACCAACGTCGAGCAACATAGTATAGACGTTGGTGATGCAAGTCCCATCAAGCAACGTCACTATCCAGTGTCTCCTGCGATCCAAGAACTCTTATATGACGAGATCGATCGCATGAGAGCACTTGGCGTTATAGAGACCAGCCAGAGTGCATGGAGCTCGCCTGTGGTTCTCGTGAGGAAGCCAGGCAAGGTCAGGTTGTGTTTGGACTCGCGGAAAGTCAATCGTGTGACGAAGAAGGATGCCTATCCATTACCACACATTGATGGTATCTTAAGTCGCCGCGAGCCAATTTTATTACTAGCCTGGACCTCAAAGACGCCTTTTGGCAGATTCCTCTCGAGAACAAATCCAGGGAGTATACAGCGTTTACCATTCCTGGCCAGCCTCTATATCACTACACTCGCATGCCTTTTGGGTTATGCAACGCGCCGCAAAGGATGTGTCGTTTGATGGACAAAGTCATCCTACCCGAGCTGAATGAGCAGGTATTCGTATATTTGGACGATCTGCTGTTAATTTCTGAAGATTTCGATTCGCATTGGGTTTTATTGGCTGAAGTCGCAGATTGTTTGCGAAAGGCTGGCCTAACAATTAACGTCAACAAGAGCAAGTTTTGTCTGAGAGAGGTGAAATATCTCGGATACATTGTTGGAGAAGGAGGCTTGAAAACTGATCCCAACAAAGTTTCAGCCATCGTCGATTACCCTTCGCCTAAGTCCGCACGTCAAGTTCGACGCTTCCTTGGTATGGCAGGCTGGTATCGACGATTCGTTCCCAACTTTGCTGCTACTGTTTCACCAATTTCAGACACTCTAAAGAAGTTCAACCAGATTGCTTGGACTACAGAGGCACAAACTTCATTCCTGTTAGTGAAAGACTTGTTGACGAAAGCCCCCTTACTAATCAACCCAGATTTTAAGAGGCCTTTCGTAATTAATGCGATGCCAGTAAGTCAGGTGTGGGTAGCGTTCTCTTCCAAGAAAACGACGACGGATCGGAATTTTCGGTGGCGTATATGTCACAGAAGCTCACTTCCGGTCAACGCAACTACAGCGTAACCGAACTCGAGTGTTATGCAGCTGTGTAGAGCGTGAAAAAATTTCGAGCCTATGTAGAAGGGACTGCGTTCAAAGTCATTACGGATCACGCAAGTCTCAAATGGCTCATGTCGCAGAAAGACCTACAAGGACGGTTGGCAAGATGGAGTTTGAAACTTCAAGGTTACGACTTTACAATCGAGCACCGACGAGGGAGCCTGAACGTTGTACCCGACGCTCTCTCTCGTATATACGAAGAGGGATTAAACGCGCTGATCGACGTGGCACCGATGGTGGACATGAATTCTCCAGAATTCTCTAACAACGAATATAAAGAGTTGGTGTCCACTGTCGATTCGAACGCCGATCGGCTTCCTGACGTATGCGTGAGGGATAGTTTCGTGTACAAGCGCACAGAGCCTCACAACGGTGACCCGATTGCTGAAGACAGGGCCTGGAAGTTATGGATTCCATCAAGTCTTACGTCAGCTGCGATCGCTCAGGCGCACGAGGCAGACACCACGGTCCATGGTGGTTATGCCAAAACGCTAGAGCGAGTCAGGCGATTTTTGTACTGGCCCGGAATGGCTACACAAGTACGCACCTACGTTCTGGCGTGCGATACTTGTAAAGAGACAAAGTCCCCGAACAGACCTCTACGAGCGCCTATGGGAGAACCGTTCCAGACTGATCAGCCATTCCAACACCTTTACATCGACGTACTTGGACCATATCCGCGTACCAAACTGGGTAAGATCGCAATCTTGATCGTCTTGGATCACTTCACAAAATTTCCCATGTTACATCCCTTGGGGCGGATCACTGCTGAAGAGATCACCAACTATTTGGAGGGGCAGGTCTTCCATACGTTTGGAACACCTGGGACAATCCTCTCCGATAACGGCTCTCAATTTAGGTCGAATGTGTTTAACACCATGCTGAACA